>CM074726.1:181771597-182464097 GCA_037306005.1 Rhinophrynus dorsalis
TCCAAAATGGTAGCATTTGTTGTTGGTTGTTTTTCTGCTGTATGGAGTCCAGGTCTTTCTGTTTGTGCAAAATACCAGCTGAGAGGAGGGAGGAGAGAGGCAGAGACAGGAGTGGGGGAGGATTTCTCTCCCTGTAATACGAGATCCTTCCCTCTAACTACTCAACTTCCCTGTTACTTTGAGCTGCTACGTTCACCCTTAGAAGGCTGAGAAGGCCCCAGTACGTTGCCAAGTTTAGCATTTTAGACCCACATGACATGCAAGAGGTTAAAATGCATTGCTCACCTTGTGGCACTCAAAAGGTTAAACTCGTGCCTTTTTTTTTTTTTTTTCCTTCCTAATGATGTCAATGCTATTATTGCAGAAGACTCTATAACACGTTCTAAATCCATGGATATTGATGTAACTTAATATTACGTTACAATTTTATGTTACATTTTGTGAAACTTGCTCCTGTAGAACACTACACATTTAACCCCTTTAAGTGTCAGAGGTGTACGCGACTCATTGTTCTGCAATGCATTGTGTACCCCTCTGGCACTCAAAGGGGTTAACCCCTTTGAGTGCCAGAGATATTTATTTATAAAATGTTTTACCAGGAAGAATACATTGAGATTCCTCTCGTTTTCAAGTATGTCCTGGATAGTTTTCAGTAAAAGGTTACATATTTACACTAAGTGTGAGACATTATATACAAACATACAGAAATATACATACTTATTAAATAATGGGATTATTTACAGTTACACACTGTTTTTAGATATAAAGAAACATTTGCTTTTAAGGATTTTAGACTGGGTGCAGATGTGATTTTTTCAGGCAGATTGTTCCAGATTTTTGGAGCTCTGAAGGAGAAGGCAGATCTTCCAGCTTCTTTCTTGTATTGTGGTATACGCAGTGATGTGCAGTGCATTGCGATATTCCCCGCCACTCAAAGGGTTAAGTATACAGGTTAATGCAGATTATTTAGAAAGGTTTTTAGTCTGAACAATACACCGATATTTCTCTTTTGTGCTGTCTATCCTGAAAATTAAATTGGACCTGTCTCCTCAATCCAAGTTTATTTTGTTTTTACATACAACATATAAGCGGAGTTTAATTCTATTTTTATTTTTTTCTTGGTGTGTGTACAATAGTTTGGAAATAGGGGGAATCCAGACGTGGACCCCTTGCTCACAGTGCCTAGAGAGATCCGCTACACCTCACTGACGAGGCCCAGCGAGGCCGAAACTTATGTCTGGGGTTGGCTGCTTCTTTTGTTCAGAAAGGAATTGTCTGGCATTTCGTGGCTGGACTGCCTTTTGGTGGGATCAATATGATGTGCTTTAGGGTATTTCCTCTCTGTGAAAGGCACTAGTGGGCTAAATGAGATTGCACCCTGGGTAGGACACCATTCCTATAGAGCCTGCAAATTTGTATTGCAGGTTCGTACCTAGTTGAGCATAACTGACTTTTGATATACAATAGTTTGGTGGCATAGTGTGGTAATACTGCTAATTCCTGGCACTGTATGTTAATTTGGTCTTAGGCCAAACCTATTTCTCCCTGTGCTGCTATTCTTCTTCTTTATATAGTGCCAACTGATTCCGCAGCGCTGTACAATAGGGAATAGACATAAAGAGGTATTAAATAGTACAATCAGATGTGGAGAACACTATCAGAAATGCCCACAGCGTGTGTGAGTTCTGCCTACATTCATTCATATCCGTGTGTAGTAATACTGTCCAAGCACACTCTAGTTACCATAAAGTGCCAAAGTGCCGCCAACAAAGGTTTAATTTCTCAAGCTATATTACAAATTGCTAATAAAACATAAGGTAGTTTTTACTTCTCTTTAAAATGAAACATCACTTTGGGTATCAGGTCTACCTTAGAGTGTAGTTATCTTTTTTAATAACTGAATCTGCTGCAGTGGAAGCGAATCTAGTAAAAAGTACAGGGCCGCTCTCTGAATCACCAAAATGGCATCTGCATCTCTCCCCTATCAGTCTCCAGGATTTACCAGCGTCTTCACTGTAGTCCTGCTGTGTCGTTCAGTCAAGCCAAATACATATAGGATCTTTGGAAAACTGCAGTTTGTTGCACAAGGAAGTGTCTTGCATGATGCAACATGGATAGAGAGACGCATGGGTGGAGGGGTGGGACGGGGTGTTCTGTTTTTTTAAACACCTGTTGCAGCGCTGGAGCTTAGAGTTCAGGCCTGGTTTAATTGGTGGGTCCAGACCTACAGACAGGGAACCATCACATGCTAGTTGACCTCCTAAGGTTTAGGTCACATGTATGGTGAACAGCAGCACTGCATGTGAGCAAATGGCTTTTAGGTGTTGGTCTGTATTTGGACAATAAGGCATAAATACATGGAAGAGCAGCATCTTAGCAGTCTAACATTTTCATAGTTTTAAAGTGACGGGCAACCTCCTATTTGACTTTACATATTTTGCAAGTGCATAATATTGAAAGTCAAATTTCCTGTAATTTTTATTACATGTTTATTTCTCTGACCGGGAGCTCTCATAATTTGTTTCCGGAGAGATTTGTCACGGACTATGAAAGCAGATATAGTGATAAAATGTTGCACTATTCCAGCAGCGGAAGAGCCATCTTCCACTACAGCATGAAGAGCACCCGGAGCTGCAGGAATGGTGTTACATTGTTGCATTCACCCTACTTTCACCTTACCTGACACACATCTCTTAATCGTTTAGAATGTAGGTAGCCCCTTTCCTAGCTCCTGTAGCTGTATAACTTTCCTTCCTCATCTCCTGCACTGACCCCAGGTCTATTGGAGCTGGAAGTAAGTAAACCAGAGAGGGATGTTGTAAAACACCTTAACTCAGAGGCTGGAGGAGCATCATGATCCTGTAAGTAGATTGCAGAGAATGGGACTAGTGGCGGCTGTGAACAATATTCTGTCTCTCTCTTAGAGGCATTTGTGCATTGTGTTATGATAGTCAGTGTAGGACCAGATAAATTAGAGGAGCAGAGAAGGAACAATTTGTGACATGGATAATTGTAGCAAGTGTTTAGAATGGACTGGAGAGGGGACACTCTTTGAAAGGGAAGACCAGTGAAAATGACTGGACTCTTAGTTATTGGATATGGGGAGGTAATGAGAGGTCTGTGCTGAAGAGGAACCCTAGACAGCAGGTTGTTATGCCAGCAGAGACCACCAGTAGTGTGTGTGTGTGTTTGGGGTGTGGGGGTTAGCAATGGCAAAACCCACGTTTTGTTACTCTTAGCTGGAGATGTGACACCCAGGATACAACACGATACACGGCTGGACTGAGGTCATACAAGGTATATATTTGAATCCTTTGTGTCGAGATGATCTTGAAGGCTGCATGAGGTTGTACGTTTCCTGTGAAGGATAGCAGATGGGAAAGCTGCAAAAGGAGAGGGGCCTTGAACAACCAGAAAATGAAACCCTGAAGGAGCAGTTAAAAATACTTTAATGAAAATCACAACGCAGAGGCTTTATTTTTGGAGAATTTGGTTTATGGTATAAAAAACTTCAGATTCTTGTAGCAGATTTTGTACGGGGTGGTAGTTTGACTCTGCAGTGACGAGGCTGTTGGCTACTTTTGCTAGTCCAGTCTTGGCAGATGTCAGACTGCAGAGGATCATGTAGAGAAGGGATAGTCCATTTTTGTACTTCTGGCAGTTGGGGACTAAAACTCCCATTATCCCCAACCGGCCAACATTACCTGTAGCCCCCATCAGCTGTGTCCAGCTGTTGCCTACCCCTGGAGTAGTGGATCTGGAATATGGCAATGTGGGGAGTAAGTAAGACCTCTTTGGTAGCTTGGACACACAAGCAATATAGCTGTAAGGAGGTTGACTTCTTGATTATGAGTGAATGTTAGTTTTCTAGTAGCTGGAGTGGAGTTAAACAGGTGGGAAAGTACTACCGTTACAGTTTTATGAAGCAGAGAAGCTGTGAAAACCTGGGGTAAAATGGGCCATTGGTGGGGTATCGGGTTGAAAGAAGCCCAGCAACCTCGTCCTTTGTTGGTAAGGGCTAGGAACTTTGAACAAAGTAGGTGACTGCTGACTAGATGTCTTGTCTGATGTCAGCCTTGTTACTGATGTAGTTGTCAAGGGCTAGAGCCGTGGTAATTGCAGGAGATGGACACAGTAGGGAACTTTAACTGTAGATAAAATGCACTGAGGATTGTGTTAGAGAGAACGTGTGTGACCATCTTCAGTGCATACAAAGTGGATCCCACTGTGGGTTGTCCTCCTAAGAAGGATCCATCACTATCAAGACACAAGTGACTTCACATTATATTCCCCATCTTCCTACTGGTCCCTTTTTTAAAAGTGTGACTGGTGTTATTGCACAAGTAAGTGGGATATAAATTCAGTGTAAAATTGGTGGAATTTCGAAGCAAGCAAACTGCAGCTTTAGGGACAAACATACTCTCAGAAACCCTGTCCATTTTAGATGGGGCTTTTAAACTCTCAAAATATAGAGAAGCAATATGTTGGAGACACCTCTAGCTTTCAAGTGCTTTAAAACCCCATTTAAATCCAAGAGGGGATTTTCATTTGTCTCCTGTACTGCTGTTGGTTTGCTTCTTTCTGAATACAGTCATCAGTGGGTTTTTGTTTGTGCATTATACTCCCATATGTCTAACTCTTACAGAAACTTCCCCTCCCTTTTCTTGTAATCAAGGTTTATATCACACAGTGAATATGTATTTGTAATTAATTTCTGATGTTTTGTTCTGTTTCCAGCTGACCATGCATACAAGGGGCGTAAAAAGAAAACTTTCTGACTGGGGGGAGGAGGAGATCGTGATGGACGGACACCTGGCCTTGCATGTGGACACCTACCCCTTCGTACGACAGTCTTTGCTCAACCTGTCACTTGAAAAGTTCAACAAGGGTCGTATGATGGTAGAGCCTAGTCTCCGGCGTTATGTCCTAATTGCCAACACCGTCCGGATCATCCAGGAGGAGATTCGTCGGGAGAACCCCTGCTTGATCCCTGTGGTAGACGTGGGAGCTCCTGGAGCATATGACCAACCACCTAGAGATACAGTGAACCTCAGTGTAGTGATGGAGAATCGTTTTCCATTTCTACCTGAAGATCTGGAGAACGTCCAGATACCGTCTGTGGAAGATGACTTTGTGTCTGCTGCTATTGCCAACATCCTGAAAGAGTTGGAGAATGTTTTGGATGAAGGCTGCCCACAAAACCTACAGCGTCTATCGGGGAATCAGAACCCTGAAACAAAAGTGTCATTTGTCTTAAACCCATGTCTGCCTAGTCCACAGCCTGTGCAGCCTCAAAGTGACTGTGTTGAAACTGTGAATGAAGAGAGAGGTGGAGTAACAATGTTTGACTCTAGTTCTGAACCCAAGGAAGACAGTAAGGAAGTAGAGTTAAGTGATCTAGTGCTGTCAGCTGCCTGTGTTGAAACTCTGCCAGAACTCCCAGTAGCCATGGACAGTTCACTGTTGGAGGAAGTGTCTACTGCGGCCTACTCTGACTCGACCATTCCTGAGGCACCAGTTCCCATGGACACTTCACTTTCAAAAGAAGTGCCCTCTGAGATCCAGGCTGAGTTGCAGCAAACATCAACATCTCTCACTGAGGAACTCAAGCCTAGGGACTCTGTCTTTGGCAGCTTTGAGATCATGAGTTCCAGCTACCTAAGTGATGTCTCCTTTGATGATCCCTTTTCTGACATAGACACCACTGTGTTTGAGAAAGAGGCCCCTTCCTTACCTGGTTCCATTAGCCGCCTCTCTTCTGCAGAAGACACCTGTTTTTCTTCCTCATGTAATTCTCCATCCTTCACCTCGAGTCAAGGTATTAGAGATGTCAATGACCTTGAAAACATCATTGAAATCCTTGTGGGGTCCTGACATCCTGTCGGCCACATTCTTCCATCTCCAACCTCAGCAATAAGACTCTGAATTGCTTTGTACCTCTTCATCCTGAATTGAAAGCCAGTAAATGAGTTGAGTGGGAACGAACGAATCATGTAAAATAACTTTTGCACATATGCTGTACTGGAACCCCTACTGTACAAGGGTAATGCCTCCTACCAGTGGACAGGGGTCTCATTGTTTACTGGAGCAATGCAGTAACATATTCACTTCTCTGGCTCAGGGTGCCTGAATGGCTGGTTATAACTTCACTTTGTAACTGGTCGTTTAAACCTATTACGTATTACATAGGGTGGGTCTTCCAAGCGGTTGTGTCCGGGTCAGGCAAAGCTACCCGTTTTATCTTCCGTGAAGATGTGTTTTTAGATATTTATCTGAGACTTTTTATATTTACATTTTACTTTTTAAAGTAAAAAGTTTTTTTTTTTTTTTTTTTTGTGTTTTTTTTTTTTTCTTCCTAAACTTTATAGGCTGTATGGAAAATCCACCTTCCTGTCTTTCCTGTGCACCGACCTTATTTATAAATTGTTTTTTTTTAACTTATTTTTTATTTTTAATATTTTGTAAGAGCTCTGAGTCCATGTGTTCCTGCCTCAATTTTGGTGCTCTTTTTCCAGTGTCTCTTCAGAATAGTGCTTTTGATGTTGGTAACTTACCCCTAATTTAGGAGTTGGCTTCCTTACAACACCACAAGGTGTAAAACTAATCCCTTTCAGTGGTTGAGAATTACTTGTGGTCATTTTGGAATACCAGTGACCTGGCACGCAATAGAATGATAGAACATCGATATTCTACTCAATGTCTGTACTACCCACCTTTTTCTGTTACAGGTCTCCAGTTAAAACCTCCAGATTAACTGCACCAAAGGGAACAACTAAATTCAGATTGATGTAAATCTGCTTTAACGCATTGCATTCGAAACATCTTTAGCATTGATGGGGCGTAACCCTTTGAGTGCCAAAGGGATACCCAACTAATAGTGTACCCCTCTGGCTCTCTCAAAGGCTTAAAGTCCCATTTCATCACTGGAAATTATGGGGTAAACCAACTGCTTCACAGGGGATCAATTAAATTGGTTTTAAAAGTTGCGTAGTCCTACTCTCCTCCCAACTACATTATCCTTTTTGTATAAATATTTAGAGGAAACACATTTTTCTAGCCTTGATCAAACTACTAATCTGTCAGCTTGTTCCCAAATATGAAGCCATAACTTTTCTTTCTGAACTCGAGGGCTGTACGTTAACATCGAAGTATTGGGACTTTTGAAATAAAATGTAAATGTACCATGTTTTCCTAATGGCTGCACATGTCGAGTAGCACTTTGGGATACAGAGCCTACGTATTGGACCCAATATCCTTGATACTCGGTCATAATAATCCTGCCTATTAACCGTTAATGCTAAGGACTATTCAGTAATGTCATTTTTTGAAGGAAATAAAGTGAGATCTGGAGCAGTAATAGCAATATTTTTAAGTTTAGAAATCTTTGTGTCCTAAAATCAGAGCTTTACGGTTTTAATAGATGAATTCCTAACAATCGCATCCTCTGTTATTTTGTAGATTCAGTTGCTGTGGAAAGATGAGCCTCCTTTGTGCCTTATGCAAAAAGAAAATTATGAGCAATTCTGGAGCATGCCAACTGCACCATAGTAGACTAATGCAACACTTATTTTTAATTTAGGCTTTTAACTCCTTAAGTCCTGTATAGCATTCAGTGGGTTTGAAAATCCCATTGGTTAACAGTTTGTGTGCCAGAGGGGTACGCAATGCATTGCGTACCCCTCTGGCACTCAGAGGGTTACGTGTGGTTTGGCGCAGTTGGATTTCTCGTCTTTTTTTTGCTTTTCACATGGGATCTGAACCAGAAAAAAAGCTTATTTGTTTTGAAAACAGGAAGGCTCCCCAAAAAATTGTCCTTGCTATGCTTTCGTTTGGTAATCTAGGAGGCTTGTCCTCTGTGCTTTGGATTGAAGCACCGGGTACTTGGTAGCCACCAGGACTGAGCCCTCCCTTGGCGTTCCCAACACACACTGCTGGTAGAAAGTGCAGTGGCAGCCCCCAGGATACCGAACAAGATCATTTTGTTGGGGAATTTGGGTCTCACGAGGTAAAATTTACGGTTTCGTTGTCGGGCTCTGCTTAACATAGTTCTGTAAAGGGACAGTGCTCTTTAACATGATGGTATTTGTTTTAATTATCAACCCCCCCCCCCCTTTCAGTATATTCCCTTTAACACTTTGAGTTGAAGAGGGGTGATCAACGCAATGGGCTGCTCTCCCCTCTTACAATCGAAGGGTTAATCCCATATCTACCAGGAAAAGTCTGTAAAAAGTGGGATTCTGCCTGAAGGGACCTGGTTTTAACTCTCTAATCTTGTATGTTTTTTTTTTTCTTCCTTCTGAAATCTACCAAAAATTGTAACTTTTTGGAAGAAGTGTGGATCTTTCCAGGTGCGTATAATGTAAACTCCATGAATTACCTCATGAAGCGAAAGCTTCTTCTAACTTATGTGGAAAATAGCCATATCTATCAAGATGACCCCTGGCATTCACTAGGTTAAAGCCAGTGGGGGGGGGGGGAGTGATTACAAAATAGTTTTGAATGGGAAGAAAAAAATCTTTCAATATCTCTGAACTGATCTAGCCTGCATCCCCTCCTTTCATATTTGTAGTCTACATTAACCCTTTAAGGAACAGAGGCGGACTTTGGTTCTTAACCCTTTGAGCATCAGAAGTATGCAATGCATCGCAAAGCAATGCATAGAGTACCCCACTGGCACTCACAGGGTTGAAAGCTGCCTGTATCTTGCACTGTCCAAAAATGCTATAAAAGTCTTTGTTTTATAGACCTTTAATATGGCATTCCTCACTTTGGGCCTAATTCATCAAAATGAAGGTGCAATTCTGGAGCAAACCAATTACGACATGGGGAAGGTTGGAATGACTGTTTATGATTTTTAGTTAACCCCGTGACTGCTAGGAAGTCTGCAACGAGATCTCTTGCAGTCAAAGGATTAAAAGATCCATTTAAATTCAGTGAACATTTGTGTGTTCCCTTGCTGTAGTTGGTTTGACCTTGGGTAATTTAAAGGAACAAGCCCAATATAACCGTACAATGCCAGTGATTTGTGGGACTTCAGAGAATGTTCAGTAGCATTGGTAGGCAACATGTAGCCCTCCAGCTGTTCAGGTCCTATCCCCATCATCCCCAGCCTCCGGTTGCCCACAAATGCTTTAGGGAATCTGTGCCTGTTCCACTCTGGAAGTAGTGGATACTGTTAAGGACCATTGCATCATAATTTGTTACCCTCCCTTCTGTAGCTTAACCCTTTGAGTGCCAGAGAGGTACGCAACGCATTGGTCTGCAATTCATTGCGTACCTCTCTGGCACTGAAGGGGTTAAACCATTGAGTGCCAGAGGGGTTCGGTTGGCTATCCCTCTGGCACTCAAAGGGTTAATGGGGGGGAAAATGGAACAAAGGGCTTTAACCTTCAGAATGCCAGAAGGGTATCTATCTCGTTGCTGTGACACCCAAAAAAAAATGTTAAATGAGCCTGATGTTCAGTTTCATTTTGCACATTTTTATAGACAAAAACTTTATTTAATGTGTTTGTTTTTCCATGTGTGTCCTGTATAGAAATGATGTACAGATGGAAGAGTTTTATGCTATGTCTATTTTTTAACTTAAAATAAAAAAAAAAAATATGAAACTGTGAAGTGTCCTGTTTTTTATTAGTGTCTGCCAGGTGCCTGGATTGGATTAACCCATTGTGCGTCAGTGGGTTGTACGAAGCTTTGCATTGCATAATCCTCTGGCATTTAATGGGTTAAAAAAACAAAAAAAAAACAAAAAAAAACCTACAGTTGGGGTGAGTACAAAAAAGTGATATGTACCAAAAAACACAGGTAGCATGACTACGACAAGCCAACTATATGGGATAGATACATATAACTATCTATTTTAGAACCAGCTTTTAAGCCCGTAAAGGGATACTGATGTTTCACAAAAAAAGCAGCTCCAATTAATCTTCATAGTATTTGGGCCATGGAGAGTGTTATTTCAATACTGTCAGAGTTGTAGTACAAGAGTAATTGAATGATAAAGTATCCCCCTCCCGCCCCATTTAACCTAGAGTAAGCCACCTCCCCTCAGATGTGGAATCTGGTCTCTTGACCGGACAGCTCACAGCAAGGGACAAACTTCTTACTGTGATCATAAGGAAAACCCTGCCCCTCCTTGACAGGTTTTTCCCTATGTTCACTGAAGATTGTCCCTCTCTGTGATCCATCCGGACAGTCTTGCTGTTCTGAGGTGAGCAGTGTTACATCAGTAAAAGGAGCGGGAGGGGGATACTTTATCATTCAATTACTCTTGAACTACAACTCTGACAGTATTGATATAACACTCTCCATGGCCCAAATACTATGAAGATTAATTGGAACTGCTTTGTGAAAGTATCCCCCTCCTGCCCCTTTTACTGATGTAATGCTGCTCAGAGCAGCAGGGTGGTGTCCAAGTTGATTACAGAGGGGGACAATCTTCAGATAACATAAGGGAAAAACCTGTCAATGGGGGCAGGGTTTTCATTGTTCTCACAGTAAGAAGATTGTCCCTTGCTGTGATCTGTCCGGTCAAGAGATCAGATTCCACATCTGAGGGGAGGTGGCTTACACTAGGTAAAAGGGGCGGGAGGGGGATACTTTATCATTCAATTACTCTTGTACTACAACTCTGACAGTACTGATATAACACTCTCCATGGCCCAAATACTATGAAGATTAATTGGTGCTGCCGTTTTTGTGAAACATTACCATCCCTTTAAAAAAAAAAAAAAAAAATATATAAATTGCTAAATGGGCATAATATTACATCAGTGCCTTCAAACCCCCTACAGAATCCCACATCTGTCAGTAGCAGAATAATTAACGTACAGCCTTAATTCTGTAGGTCGTCCCCACCTTCTACGAGTGCTGAAGCTAACAGTTGTAGCCTCACTCATATCAGCTGTACAGGTGGCTTTGCCATCACAGTGGGAAATAGGAATTCTCATTATCTGCTGCTTCTCGCTTAAACTGAGGGCTGAAACTTTCTAATTTTGTTTTCTCTGTCATCCAGTACAGGTTACTGGTGACTCTGGGTAGGCAATCCCCCCTTTAAGTAGGCAGGAACAATTCTAGAATTGTATGCAGGGGGTGGAGCCTACCTTTTCTCCTTGGCTGCAGCTAGCCAACCAGCGTCAGAAAGATTTGTTCCTTGGTGAAGACACAGGCATGAGAACAGTTCTGCTATAGCTTTAGAAGTTTTTTATTTTTCTGTTAGAAATGGAATATCACCATTAGGCGGATTACCATAACTGACAATGCCCTTAGATGTGTCTAGCTCCGTGACCAGGTGCTTTTTGTGGACCTTAAGCCCTGGGGTGAAAATCTTGGCTACACGTTCTTTCCTCAGGAGTTGCCCACCAAGGCAGCTTCTTTAAACATGGTAATCTGAAGACAGAAGATCTGCAGGAAAGGTGAGCAACCCTTTGAGTGCTGCAGGTCCACATGTCCCACAGTGCCCCTCATGTCCCTCAGTGCCCCTCCGCACAGGGGTTTTTCATTTGGAGTTACTATTGCACAGTCCAGCACTCATTGGGTCTATCTGTATCTGTTGGGTGTTTGGAGCAGGTTTATGTAGTATGTAACCCTTTAGCTGCTGGTGTGGCATTCATTTGGTGGGTTTTCTGACACTTTTCCTACTTGTTCAGTGTTTTTTGGGTATCCTAACATGTTTTAGTGATGTTTCTTGTCTTTTAATATTATACCTTCAAATTTGTAAAAATTGAGTTCCGCGCCTTTAAGGCACGCTTTACCGCATAGACGCCATTGCTCCATTCACTCGTTTGGGACATATCTCTGCAACAGTTTAACCTAGCGACTTCAGAGATGGCTCATTTTACTTGTCTGCCCTTTCTCTATCATCCAGTTCATGTTTCTAGTGTGTTGGGGGGCTTAGGGGGCTTGGGGCACTGTTTGGGGTACTTTTCTGGGAAACCTACATTTTCCATGAGTGCTTGCTTCGCGCGCTCATTTCTTGTTGGTTCCCACTGTGGCAGACATTTTGTGATCTTTCCAGAGAGAGTATCCTACGCAGGGCTTTGACTCTCATTCTCTCCTTTGCTGATTAACCCTTCGTCTGCCAGATAAGTATTTTAGCTTTTTCTGGGGTGAAACATTAATCCTACACACTGTAATTGGGTGATTTCCTATACAGTAAAGTTATTGACACTGTGAGAATGTCTATACCATTGGAGCTTGGGGCCAGACCTAAGTCTAAGGATGCTAGAGAGTATTCCTGATCTATCTGCCCCTCTTATACTGTGGCCCCTACTACCCCACCGGGACTCTCCAGCACTGACCTAAGAGCCACCTTGATTGAAATCATTGCTGTCTTCAGTGTCCCAACTTCCATTCTCCCTCCAGGGGGTCCTTCAATCCTAGAAGCCCCTTCTACCTTTTAAATATGTGGCCTATACATCTGTTTTCCTGTGCTTTTAGGGGCTTCCTCCAAGCAGGAAATAGCAGGGGGGATGAGGAAGGGTAGTATGAGGAGATGGACTCTTCCTACTCCTATGAGGCTGACCCCCTTCCCTTGGCTGAGAGGCTCATTAGGGCTGTCTTAGAGGCTCTTCAGGTCCCTGACCCCCCCTGCTGTGAGGGTTCTTCCTCTACAGATGTCTTCCATAGGCATAAGAAATCTCCAGTTTTTTCCCCCAAATTCCACTTTTGATCAGAACCTTCGAGTGAAAACCCCTGATAAGAGACTATCAACAAACTGTTCTCTAGACCGTATCCCTTTTCAGAGGCAGCTTTGGTGCAGTGGGGTGCAGAGGATCTGTTGGTCATTTTATCCAACATGAAGAGGTTAACACTAATGTTCGTGAGGCTATTTTTGAGGCTGTACGATTGTCTGCTAAACCCTCTGCCTTCTCATTTACTGCGCAACGCACTTTGTGGCTTAAGATTTGGTCTGTGGATCAGTTGTCCAAGAAGTCACTGGCTTACGTACCCTTTCAGTCCCGGTTGGACGTGAGCTGAAGCAGATACTTAGTGATGCTTCTGGGGGCAAGAGTACTTTGTTGCTTGATACTCTCAAAACATCCGACCATGGCGTGGACACTGCACCTTTTTCATTCCACCCCCCCCCCCAAGAGGCGGCACAAAGGCAGCAAAATTTACAGGCCTCCCACTCGTGCCCCTCCGCCAAGCACAGACAACAGTGGCAGCCCAAGCGTACAGCTTCATGGGTTAAGTCGTTCAAGGCAGCTGGCCTATGACTCACAAAATCCTGGACATCTAGTCCCTGTAAGGGGGTGTCTTCAGTCACGAGCAGTGGGTTTTGTGGGTAATCTCAGAACGGTACTGGATAACTTCAGGGTCCTTCCTCTTTATCGTTTAGTTTTGTCCAGAGTGCCAAGGGAGCAGGAAAAAGTAAGGCTTTTTCAGGAGGCAATGAAGGTTCTGATTCTAGCACCTCCCCATGAGCATGGTTCAGGTTTTTATTCTAACCTGTTTGTGGTCGTAAAGAAGGATGGTGCCTGTCGTCCCATTTTGGACCTCAAATGTCTCAACAATGATAAAATCCTTGCTTTCTGTCATCTCATCGATGTGGCCAGGAGAGTATCTGGTGTCTCTGGGCCTTCAGGATGAGTACCTACACATCCTTGTCCACTCCAACAGCCAATGCTATCTGCTTTTTGCCTATGGCTAGTAGCACTAGCAGTTCACAGCTGTGCCATTTGGCCTGTCTTCTTTTGTTCAGTGTTCCCCAGAGTCATGGGGGCCGTAGCAGCCTTTATTAACAGCCTCGGTAACTTCTGTTACATCCTATCAGGAAAACCTTTTGATCCAGGCTCCTTCCGATGAGCTCTTGGCCCAGCACATCCAAGAATGTGCTCGACTTCTGGTCCACCATGAGTTGCTCTTGAACATGTTTAAGTTCTCTCCATTACCATCCCAGGAGCTGGTGTTCCTAGGCATGAGGTTCAACACCCACCTAGAGAGTCTTCTTGAGAGAGGACCGGATCCTGCAGGTAATGCAGGAGATGTCTCAGGCTATGGCGTGGCGCTCCGGCACGGTGAGGGAGTACATGAGTGTTCTGGGCAGTTTAGTGTCAACATGGGAGGCAGTCCCTTAATCTCAGGTGCACGCCAGGGAGCTTCAGAGACATGTCATCCAGAATTGGTCCAGGAATCCTGCTCTTCTGGATCGGCAGATCTCCCTCTCTCTGGATGCCAGCAGGGACCTTCAGTGGTAGTTGCAAAGGTGCAGGGGAAATCTTTTGCGATTCCAGAATGAACTCTGGCCACGACAGACATCCGCTTGAGCAGCTGGCATGAGGTTCTAGGTTACCTGGGGATCCAGGGCAGGTGGACTTCAGAGGAGTCCTCAATCCATCAATATGCTGGAGCTCAAAGCGATCCATCTAGCTCTTGTGTGCTGGACCTCTCAGTTGAGGGGACTTCCAGCCAGAGTCCAGTAGGACAATGCCACAGCCCTGGCTTACATCATCCGTCAGGGGGGCACTCAAGTGCTGCCCCTGGTACAATGAAGGTGAAGTATATTCTAGGTTAGGCAGAAGCCCACGTTCTGCCATCTTCTCTGTTTTCTTTCCAGGGGTAGAAAATGTGCTGGCGGACTTCCTATGTTACCAAGATGTGAATCTGGGAGGTGGGAACGCAATCCAGAAGCATTCTACCTGATTTGTAGGGGTTGTCAACAATAGACGTAATGGCCATGAGAGAAAACTGGAAGTTTCTGACCTTCTGCTCCTGGGGGGGGGGATCCCCTGGCTTTTGCCACAGACTCAGTGTTGATTCGATGTAGCTTCGAACTCGCATGTCTTTCCTCAGATTCCACTCATTCCCAGGGTGCTCAGGAAGAACAGGATGGAAGTCTCAGTAGTGATACTAGTTGCTCCTTATTGGTCCAGGAGGGCATGTTTTGCAGACCTGGTGAGTTTCCATTCCGGATCCGTTTCTGCTTCTTCCTAGGCCGGTCCTCCTTCAGGGTTACCTTTGGAAAGTGGATGTATAAAAGCTGACTTTGACAAAATGGCTGTTGGAGACCACACCTTGAAGAGAAAAGGATTCTCCACTGAGGTCATTGCCACTATGATCTAGGCACAAAAATCTGTCACCCCTAAGGCCTACCACATGGTATGGTCTATCTTTCATTCCTGGTGTTGTGGACAGGTCTCTGTCCTCCCAGGATTTTGACCTTCCGGTGGTGGTGTCTTTTCCCCGGGATGGTGTGAACAAAGGACTTTACTTGAGTTCCTTTAAAGGTTAAAATTTCAGCCTTTTTTTTTTTTTTTTTTTTTCTTCCCCCCCGTCCCCCAGAGACGTTATTGGCACTATTCCTGATGTCATGGTGTTCCTTCAGAGGTTCGCTCACGGTTTCCCTGCCTTTAAGGCTCCCACTTCTCTGTGGGTTCTTAATTTTGGTTTTGGATGTTTTGCAAATGCACTCCCTTTTGAGCCCCTTGCTATCATTCCTGTTTGTCAGTTGATGTATATAGAGCAAGAAAAGAAAAAGAACCCTGCTGTACTAGCACTCCAACTAGATCATCAAATTGGGACTACTGATCATGAGATAAACCCTCTCAAAATAACAACTAAAACATAACTTTTATTAAAAAGCTAAAATATTGGGCTTGAACCATAAAATAGTCACCTTAATAGTCAAAAAATGCAGGTTTCAAATATAGTGTAGTAAACACAACCATCAAACCTGCATATTAAGACATAATATACAGTCCCAGTGTATAATTGTGATTGTGATGACAAACAAAGACACATGTAACTAACTTATAAGTCGCATGCAAATGCAGCCGACCTGGCTTTACTAGGGTTAACTAGCGTCTTGTTCCGGCACCAAATAGGTGCACAAATCAAATGGCAAACCGGTGCGGCTTAGTTAGTTGAAACGTGCAGCTTGCCGAAATATGTCCAGCAAACTGCACTATTATCTGTTTACTATATGCCGAAATTAAAGTCGGCTTATCATAAGAAAAATATATACACTAGGATTGAATTAGAAAATCCGTTTAACTGTACCCTTAAATAAAATCAATACGGCAAATCTAATTGACCCTCGGTTGATATAATTTCTAGCTAGTATTGATCTAGGCAGAACCACTACGCAATCCAGTATACCAGTAATTGTCCTAACTGAAAAAGAACTCCACATAGGAGCCTATCTAACTAGTCAGGAAAGTTGTCTAATTAACTAACTGAATACCGGGGCTTGTCCGGCTTGCCAAATGAAAGCTACAAATACTAAGATGTGAAACTAACACAGTCTATCGGCTATATATATATATATATATATATATATATATATATATATATATATATATATATATATATATATATATATATATATATATATATAAAAGAAGACTTGTGTGTGCCTGGCAAACACACCCAGGGGTGGTATTAAGGAGGAGTTACTGTTCCCATTGGGTGATTCAATCATGCAGGGAGTTGGCCCGCCCACCACTATCAAAGTCAGAAAAAACAATATGGCCGCCACTTGCTCCTACACCACAGACAAACACACATGCCTCACTCATACAGCACCACACAAACACACAGACCACCACACACACACATGCCCCACTCACACAGCACCAAACACACATGCCCCCACTCGCACGCACAGCACCACATACACAAAGCCAGAAATAAATATGGTTCACACACACACACACACACACACACACACACACACTCACTCACTCACCCTGACTCCCAGTGGCCTCAGCAGGACCTGTAGTGCAGCACCAGGGGAACAAAATGGCACTCAAAGGGTTAAGGTAGGCCCTCATTGCTCAATTATTTCTTCACTGTCATCATTTGCCATGCAAGACACAGGACAGACAGCCATCAGGTACACACTTAACCCACTCACTGCCACAGGGTTGTGTATCAAGTCTTACCCCTCAGGGAGTGTGTTCAGACCCCTCACACTGTAAACTTGCATTTCCCTCCCACTTCTCCTCCTTCCCCAGCCTATTACTAGCACTTTTCCATATTTATGTTAAGCCCCGCCCCCTACTCGCGATTAAGCCCCGCCCACTTTTAACCCAAATTGCCCCATTGCTCTCTCCACATCAGCACCACATGAGGGACTCCACAAGTAAAAGTTCACAGGTATTACACACTCATGCCCCACTCACACAGCACCACCACACACACACAGCCAGAAAGAAATATGGCTGACACACAGTCACTCACCCTGACTCCCAGTGGCCTCAGCAGGACCTGTACTACAGCCACTGAAGGGTGTGACAGCACCAAGGGAACAAAATGGCACTCAGAGGGTTAAGGTAGGCCCTCATTGCTCAATTATTTCTTCACTGTCATCATTTGCCATGCAAGACTCAGGACAGACAGCAATCAGGTACACACTTAACCCACTGACTGCCACAGGGTTGTGTATAAGGTTTTACCCCTCAGGGAGTGTGTTCAAACCCCTCACACTGTAAACTTGCATTTCCCTCCCACTTCTCCTCCTTCCCCAGCCTATTACTAACACTTTTTCCACATTTATGTTAAGCCCCGCCCCTACTCACAATTAAGCCCCACCCACTTTTAACCCAGATTGCCCCATTTGTCTCTCCACATCAGCACCACATCAGTCCCCTCTAGGGACTACACAAATCAGTTCCCAGGTATGAATACACTTCCCACTGCTATTTATCTCTGACATGCCTCTCTATACATTAACCATTTGAGTGCCAGAGGGGTGCACAACTCATGCACGCATGTGTTTCTGCTCATATGTTGTGTGTGTACATCTCTGTTACATATGTGTGTCCATGTGTGCATCTCCAGTGTGTCTGTGTGTACATGTCTTTTGCATGTTTCTGCCGCTCACTGTGTGTATGTGCATACCTCCCAACATTTCACATGGCCAAAGAGGGGCACTTTAGTTTTAGGTGATATTGTTGGGGGCGTGGCTGGTGGGCAGGGCATTAGTAATAATTTTTAGGTTATTTCATGACCTATTACTGGCTATTTATGTAAGTGAATAAATGATTTAGTGCAAGACCAAAGTATTTTATTTGCACTCACTAATGTATAAACACATATACTGAAGTTTACAAAAATATGTATATGAGCTTTATTGCTGTAGAGCAAAGTAATACACACCACACAGTCAGGGCTGGTGCAAGGATTTTTGCCACCCTAGGCAAAACCTAATTTTGCTGCCCATTTCGCTCCGCCCCTTGTGCCCCACCCCTTTATACCCTGGCCTACTTATACCCAACCTCTTTTCATGATTGTCCTCTCTCTGCCCCCTGGCCCAGTCTGCCCCTGGTCTGGAGATGCCTGTAAGAGATGCCCCCCACCAGCTCCAACTTGCCCCTTATCAGCTTCACTTTGGCCCACCAGCTCCGCTTTGCCCCTATCAGCTCCACTTTGTCCCCCATCAACTCCAACTTGCCACCTCAGCTCCTACTTGCCCCCATCAGCTCCACTTTGCCCCCCACCAGCTCCAACTTGCCCCCACCAGCTCCACTTTGCCCCCCATCCACTCCAACTTGCCCCCACCAGCTCCACTATGCCCCCAGCAGCTCCAACTTGGCACCATCAGCTCCACTTTGCCCCCCATTCGCTCCAACTTGCCCCCATCAGCTCCACTTTGCCCCCCATCTGGTCTAACCTGCCCCCCCTCAGCTCCACTTTGCCCCCCCTCAGCTCCACTTTGCCCCCATCAGCTCCAACTTGCCCCCATCAGCTCCATTTTGACCCCCATCCGCTCCAACTTGCCCCCACCAGATCCAACTTGCCCCCAACAGCTCCACTATGCCCCCTTAGCTCCAACTTTCCCCTATCAGCTCCAACTTGCCACCATCAGCTCCAACTTGCCCCCCATCCACTCTAACTTGCCCCCCATCCGCTCTAACTTGCCCCCACCAGCTCCACTTTGCCCCCCTTCAAGCTCCACTTTGCCCCCCCTCAGCTTCACTTTGCCCCCCTCAGCTTCACTTTGCCCCCCTCAGCTTCACTTTGCCCCCCCCAGCTCCACTTTGCCCCCCCAGCTCCACTTTGCCCCCCCAGCTCCACTTTACCCCCTCAGCTCCACTTTGCCCCCATCAGCTCCACTTTGACCCTCATCCGCTCCAACTTACCCCCATCAGCTCCACTTTGCCCCCACCAGCTCCACTATGCCCCCTCAGCTCCAGCTTCCCCCTATCAGCTCCAACTTGCCCCCATCCGCTCCACTTTGCCCCACATCCGCTCCAACTTGCCCCCAGCAGCTCCACTGTGCCCCTTCAGTTCCAACTTGTCCCCCATCACATACCTGTAGCTCCCGCGCAGTCTTCTCTTCAGTAATGCAGAGCGAGGCAGGAGCTCATGACTCCCAGCACGCTCTGCATTACTAAAGATCCGACCCAATGAGGGAGCGCTGTAGCAACGCAGACCTGATTGTGTTGTGGTTCCCAGCGTGGTGTGTGCGGGCGCAGCTCTTCTCCGCTGCATGCCCGCGCCCCCAGTACGTGTGCGCCCTAGGCCGGCGCCTACCTCGCCTATAGGTGGAGCTGGCCCTGCACACAGCCTGACCTCCTAAAAAGAGGGACAGAGGGATCCGGCCCTCAAAGAGGGACTGTCCCTCCTAAAGAGGGACACTTGGGATGTATGGTATGTGTCTGCCTGTGTGTTGCATATGTCTGTGTTTATCAGTGTGTCTGCATTTCACACATGTGCGCCCAACGGTCATAACATGACGGGCAACGCCGTCCCACATTGCTAGTCTAATATAAGAAAATATACCGGGGCTGATCCGGCTTGCCATCTAACTACCTGGCTACAATAAGTTTGAATCTCGGAACTATTCCGACTTATCAGGTAAAGACAAATACCGGAGCTAATCGGCTTGCCGTCCAACTATCTAGTTGACTTAGACTAAATACCGGGGCTATTCCGGCTTGCCAAAGGGTGTAGTGGATTTGAGATGAAAGCAAAAAATGCCTAAAATGCCTGACGTACGTTTCGCTGTTAAAGCTTTCTCAAAGGCATAAGGTTATTATTATTTCATTTGGCAAGCCGGACAAGCCCCGGTATTCAGTTAGTTAATTAGACAACGTTCCTGACTAGTTAGATAGGCTCCTATGTGGAGTTCTTTTTCAGTTAGGACAATTACTGGTATACTGGATTGCGTAGTGGTTCTGCCTAGATCAATACTAGCTAGAAATTATATCAACCGAGGGTCAATTAGATTTGCCGTATTGATTTTATTTAAGGGTACAGTTAAACGGATTTTCTAATTCAATCCTAGTGTATATATTTTTCTTATGATAAGCCGACTTTAATTTCGGCATATAGTAAACAGATAATAGTGCAGTTTGCTGGACATATTTCGGCAAGCTGCACGTTTCAACTAACTAAGCCGCACCGGTTTGCCATTTGATTTGTGCACCTATTTGGTGCCGGAACCAGACGCTAGTTAACCCTAGTAAAGCCAGGTCGGCTGCATTTGCATGCGACTTATAAGTTAGTTACATGTGTCTTTGTTTGTCATCACAATCACAATTATACACTGGGACTGTATATTATGTCTTAATATGCAGGTTTGATGGTTGTGTTTACTACACTATATTTGAAACCTGCATTTTTTGACTATTAAGGTGACTATTTTATGGTTCAAGCCCAATATTTTAGCTTTTTAATAAAAGTTATGTTTTAGTTGTTATTTTGAGAGGGTTTATCTCATGATCAGTAGTCCCAATTTGATGATCTAGTTGGAGTGCTAGTACAGCAGGGTTCTTTTTCTTTTCTTGCTCTATATACATCATTATTTCCCCTGTAGCACCCTGTGTTCTCATTGGGTTTTACAGATAATTGTGATCATTCTGTGTTATCTTGAGTAGAGTGCGTTAGGTTTCGTTGTTTAATATATTTAATTTCTGTTTGTCAGTTGACAAGCAAGATGCCTTTTATTATGCCAGTATTCTGTCCGTAGAGTTGCAGGCTTGGTCTTGCAGGCTACCTTTCCTGTTTTTTTTCACAAGGACAAGGTGGTACTTCAAACCACTCAGGAGTTTCTTCCTAAGGTGGTCTGAGAATCAGGCCTGAGATGTGCAGTTGTGCAATACAGAGACTTGATCCTCCTTGCATAGCTTTGCTAAACACTGTTGTGTTGATGTCCTGGCTTCAGCTGAAAGGTCCTTCAGGCAGTTCTGCCCGTCTAGGAACCTGTTTTTTCTTGTCCTTTACTGTGTGGCTGGAAGCCTCCACCTACGAGACTGTGTCTTTTTGAGATGTGTTCTTCCCTCCATAGTGGGACTCAACCCCATGGTACCTGTGTTCCATATGGACTATAGAGAAAAGGATTTAACAGGTATCCAATTATGGTGAATAAAGCACCTGGACCTGATGGCATACACCCAAGGGTGCTTAAGGAACTTGGTTCAGTAATAGCAATACCCTTATACTTAAAAATTTGATTCACTGTCAACAGGCAGAGTGTCCTGTGTTTAGAGTTAAGCAGATGAAGTACCATTGTTCAAAATGGGGTAAAGATCTAAACCAGGAAATTAAACATGTGAGCTTGACTTCCATAGTAGGTAAGATTTTAGAAAGGTTACTAACTGATAGTATACAGGACTTTGTGAAGATTAACAACATTAGCTAGCATGGTTTTACGAAGAATCGATAATTTTAAACTCATTTACTGGCCTTTTACGAAAGGGAAAGTAATAATTTAGAGACGTGAATTGCTGTTGAAGTAGTATACTTGGATTTTGCCAAAACCTTAGATACTGTTCCTCACAGTAGGTTACTGCATATATCAAAAGACTTCAGTTTAGGAGGAGATAACGGTTTGGTTAGAGAAATGGTTAAATGATGGCAGAGAGTTGTAAATGGAACCTTTTCATATTGATCAAAACGTGTTAATAGGGTGCCACAGGGTTCAGTCCTGGGCCTATTGCATTTATTTTATTGAAGATTCAGAAAATTATATAAGAATAAGCTTCGAGAGAGAGGAAACAAAAAATTGAACCATTCGCAAGAACAAATAAGATGTAACTGTTACATAAGAATGATGATTTATGTAATTAAAACTAAGTAATAGAAATGTAAGGAGCAATTATCAATAGCAGTTGAAAGTGGATTATAAGTTATACAAAAAAGTCTTATAACAATTGGGGAGTTGATAAAAGCTCAAGGTGAGCTGCCAAATTAGGATGGCAGTAGCAATCGCATATATAGAAAGAGCTATGAGAGGGGAAACGGAGGGAGCAGATAGGGAGAAGGCAGAGGAAAAAAAAGTGTGTTTGTTATAACGCCAAAGATCTTGAACCACCAAGTAGGAGAGCGACCTACAACATGTAAACAGATGTGCTGGAAGATGTTGGGGGATTGATCTTGTTTTATTATCTGGGGGGGGGGGATGATGAGACAAAGAGGGCTGTAGAAGTTGTACATTCCTGGATCCACATAGACCAAAGAGAATTGTTATAATCAAGTGAGGTTGTGGATAAGGCATGATCTCTTTCCATAAGCTGTAAGGAGGGTAAGGTGGTGTTTATAAGCAAACAGGAAAAGTAGAGGCTCAAGAGGTAGGTGGTCGTCTAAGGCTGAAGAGATACAGGATTGAACCGCAGTCCAAAAAGGCACTATAAGGTGACACAACCACCAAATGTGAGACATAGAGCTTCCATTGGTGTAGCACCTCCAACATTGATGGGAGGCTGAGGGGGAGATTCGTGCTATCCAAAGGGGTGTTAACCATTGAATAAACATTTGTAGTTAATCTCCCTCATAGTTGCAGAGCGGGCAAGCTTGTAGTTTTGTGTGGAAGATGGTTGACCACTGGGTTATTGCAAGACAAAATTTGAGCTCAGCGTCCCATGCTAAAAGGGAGTATGGTTTGGAGAGAGGAGGGGTAGAACAAAGGAGGGAGTAAGAAAATGTAAGGGGTGGAGAGGGATTGTATATTGTGGAGATCCTTGGATAGAGAGCCTAATTGTAAGTTCTGGAAACCCAATGTCTAACCTGAAAGAGCGACCACCATGGTACATTAGCAGTTACCTACTGTTATCCGTATGAACAGAGAGAGAGACTCCTTTTGATGGGGTAAGCACTTGAAGCATATCCATACCCATTGTCTTCCAAAGCTTAAAATGAGAGGAAGAAAGTTCAGCTGGGAAATCTGGATTTCCCACAATAGATCTGAGAGGGGGAGGGAGAAAGGCTAGAATTGGAATTCCGATCACTCCAAATTCGTAGAAGGCGTTCCAGCAACACATTATTCAAGCAATCCCAGAGAATCTTGGTTGGTGGGACAAGCGAGGTTTGATAGGATCTATGAAAGTCCAGTAAACCCATTCCACCCTCATCAATAGGTCTAGTCGGAATAGAGAGACAGAGGAGAGGTTTTTGGGGGCCCAAACAAAGGAGTTTACCTTCTGTTGTATAGTGGATCAGAATCCCGATGTTATGTGAATCGGAACGTCATTTAGGACATATAATATTTTGGGAAGGACTATCATTTTAACAAGATTGACTTGTCTCCACCAGGACACAAATGAAGATGACCACTTTTGTCTGAGGATATAGAAGCAATAAGGGGATCAAGATTGAATTGAGGGAGGTCCAATATGACTGGCAATAAGAGAATACCCAAGTAGAGTATAGAGTATGTGGCCCATCAAAAAGGCTATTGTTTTTTAAGGGAGGTGGCGAAATGTGGAGCCACATTAATGATTAGGATTTCTGATTTAGCATAATTGATCTTGGCTCCTGAAATATGGGAGTAGTCTTTTAAAGTATATAACTGTGACGGCAGGGAGAGCGCCGAATCGGTGAGGCTTAAACGGACATAACCTACAAACGCCAAGGATTGGTACATAACATCTGTGTCCATCTGCTGAATTGAGGGCTCCAGTCGTATAATGTTAAAAGTAGCTCAAGGGTGAGGTTGAAGATTAATGGGGAAAGTGGGCAGCCCTGTGTGGTGCTGTCCTAAATTTGGAAAGGGTCTGAGTAGGTGCCATTCACTAATATTCTGGCAGTGAGTGATGAATATAAGCTCATAGTACTCTGGATCATATTAGATCCCAGTCCCATATTTCTAAGAACAGCTTTGAGATACTGCCAACTGACTCTATCGAACGCCTATTCAGCGTTTGTGGTCAAGAGCCCCACCTGAATATTCTGTGAAATACCTTCCTAAGAAAGTGACAAAACCGCAGATGTATTAAGCTAGGCTTGCTGTCAGGGTCGAATCCACTTTGGTCAGGAGGTAGGAGAGATGAGAGGATCCTATTAGCCAATATCTTAGCATCAAGTTGGATATCTACGTTATGCAGTGAGATGGGACGATAGTTACTATACCTGGACAGACCCTTGTTAGGTTTAGGCAACACACTAAGTGGGCTTCTAGTGCCTGCATAGGGAACTCTTGTTCTTTCATAACAGCATTAAAAGCTAGCGACATATGTGGGGGTAACAGAGGCCCGAAATATACAGTAATAAAGGGCAGAAAATCCATCCGGTGATGGGTTTCCCGATCTGTGATCAGTTGCTCCATTTCTTCACCTGTTTGGGGAGTCGTATCCAGGGTCTGACTTCAGATTATACATTTCATTATAGAAATCATGAAAAGCCTTTGCGATCTGCGGGTATGTAGTAGAAGTTGAGCCATAGGTTTATTTGATGTGGGTGACATGAATAGCTCTCCTCCTTGCATTAATGAGGCGAGCCAATGTTTTGTCACATTTGTTGTCATTAAAGCGGAACTACCACCATAAGTAAAGTTGCCCTGCAATAATTAGGCAGATGGCAACTAGGTTAATAATAGTTCCATTACCTCTCAGCACTACACCATTCTACAGAAATCCTTAATCTTCCAAGACCAGAAGCCAGGCATCTGTACAGACATCTTGTCTTCGCTGTCAGTACCAGTCTCCCTTCAGAAACATTGCACTGTCCCAAAAGACACCGGAAAGGGACTGGTGGCACAGGTGTGCAGACTGCACTAACCTGGCCGTCAGTCTCGGTAAGTCCTTACTGTATTATATATCACACACACACACACACATATATTATATAGATACACCTGACTGCTGTATGATGGACTCCTACCTAGGTAAGCGCTTCTGTTACACACAGTAATTTATATAGATACACCTGACTGCTGTATGATGGACTCCTACCTAGGTAAGTGCTTCTGTTACAGTAATTATATAGGTATACACCTTACTGCTGTATGATGGACTCCTACCTAGGTAAGTGCTTCTGTTACACACAGTAATTATATAGATACACCTGACTGCTGTATGATGGACTCCTACCTAGGTAAGTCCTTCTGTTACACACAGTAATGATATAGATACGCCTGACTGCTGTATGATGGACTCCTACCTAGGTAAGTGCTTCTGTTACACACAGTAATTATATAGATACACCTGACTGCTGTATGATGGACTCCTACCTAGGTAAGTCCTTCTGTTACAGTAATTATATAGATACTCCTGACTGCTGTATGATGGACTCCTACCTAGGTAAGTGCTTTTGTTACAGTAATTATATAGATACACCTGACTGCTGTATGATGGACTCCTACCTAGGTAAGTCCTTCTGTTACAGTAATTATATAGATACTCCTGACTGCTGTATGATGGACTCCTACCTAGGTAAGTCCTTCTGTTACACACAGTAATTATATAGATACACCTGACTGCTTTGTGATGGACTCCTACCTAGGTAAGTGCTTCTGTTACACGCAGTAATTATATAGATACACCTGACTGCTGTATGATGGACTCCTACCTAGGTAAGTGCTTCTGTTACACACAGTAATTATATAGATACGCCTGACTGCTGTATGATGGACTCCTACCTAGGTAAGTCCTTCTGTTACACACAGTAATGATATAGATACGCCTGACTGCTGTATGATGGACTCCTACCTAGGTAAGTGCTTCTGTTACACACAGTAATTATATAGATACACCTGACTGCTGTATGATGGACTCCTACCTAGGTAAGTCCTTCTGTTACAGCAGTCAGGAGTATCTATATAATTACTGTAACAGAAGGACTTACCTAGGTAGGAGTCCATCATACAGCAGTCAGGAGTATCTATATAATTACTGTATGATGGACTCCTACCTAGGTAAGTGCTTTTGTTACAGTAATTATATAGATACACCTGACTGCTGTATGATGGACTCCTACCTAGGTAAGTCCTTCTGTTACAGTAATTATATAGATACTCCTGACTGCTGTATGATGGACTCCTACCTAGGTAAGTCCTTCTGTTACACACAGTAATTATATAGATACACCTGACTGCTTTGTGATGGACTCCTACCTAGGTAAGTGCTTCTGTTACACGCAGTAATTATATAGATACACCTGACTGCTGTATGATGGACTCCTACCTAGGTAAGTGCTTCTGTTACACACAGTAATTATATAGATACGCCTGACTGCTGTATGATGGACTCCTACCTAGGTAAGTGCTTCTGTTACACACAGTAATTATATAGATACACCTGACTGCTGTATGATGGACTCCTACCTAGGTAAGTCCTTCTGTTACAGCAGTCAGGAGTATCTATATAATTACTGTAACAGAAGGACTTACCTAGGTAGGAGTCCATCATACAGCAGTCAGGAGTATCTATATAATTACTGTATGATGGACTCCTACCTAGGTAAGTGCTTTTGTTACAGTAATTATATAGATACACCTGACTGCTGTATGATGGACTCCTACCTAGGTAAGTCCTTCTGTTACAGTAATTATATAGATACTCCTGACTGCTGTATGATGGACTCCTACCTAGGTAAGTCCTTCTGTTACAGTAATTATATAGATACTCCTGACTGCTGTATGATGGACTCCTACCTAGGTAAGTCCTTCTGTTACACACAGTAATTATATAGATACACCTGACTGCTTTGTGATGGACTCCTACCTAGGTAAGTGCTTCTGTTACACGCAGTAATTATATAGATACACCTGACTGCTGTGTGATGGACTTCTACCTAGGTAAGTGCTTCTGTTACACGCAGTAATTCTATAGATACACCTGACTGCTGTGTGATGGACTTCTACCTAGGTAAGTGCTTCTGTTACACGCAGTAATTATATACATACGCCTGACTGCTGTATGATGGACTCCTACCTAGGTAAGTGCTTCTGTTACACACAGTAATTCTATAGATACGCCTGACTGCTGTATGATGGACTCCTACCTAGGTAAGTGCTTCTGTTACGCACAGTAATTATATAGATACGCCTGACTGCTGTATGATGGACTCCTACCTAGGTAAGTCCTTCTGTTACACACAGTAATGATATAGATACGCCTGACTGCTGTATGATGGACTCCTACCTAGGTAAGTGCTTCTGTTACACACAGTAATTATATAGATACACCTGGCTGCTGTATGATGGACTCCTACCTAGGTAAGTCCTTCTGTTACAGTAATTATATAGATACTCCTGACTGCTGTATGATGGACTCCTACCTAGGTAAGTGCTTTTGTTACAGTAATTATATAGATACACCTGACTGCTGTATGATGGACTCCTACCTAGGTAAGTCCTTCTGTTACAGTAATTATATAGATACTATTGACTGCTGTATGATGGACTCCTACCTAGGTAAGTGCTTCTGTTACAGTAATTATATAGATATGCTGACAGCTGTATGATTTTGGTAGTTGTAGTACGCAACAGCTGGAGAGCCACATTTTGCCCACATATGGGATCATATATTAAAATCTCTTGGCAGCTTTTAATATCAACCCATTGAGTACCAGAGATGTGTGTGGCTCATTGCCTTGTAATGCATTGCTCACCTGAAACTGAAGGGCTTAAATTATTATACGTTTTCCTTTGTAATTATAACTTTGACCTCTTCCTAATACACAGGCTTCAGGACGCCTACCTCTCACCTCCTCCTAATACTCAGGCATCGGGACACCTACCTACCTCTCACCTCCTCCTAATACACATGCATCAGGACACCTACCTACCTCTCACCACCTCCTAATACACATGCATCAGGACACCTACCTACCTCTCACCTCCTCCTAATGCACAGGCATTAGGGCACCTACCTCTCACTTCCTCCTAATACACAGACATCAGGGCACATACCTCTCACTTCCTCCTAATACACAGACATCAGGGCACCTACCTCTCACTTCCTCCTAATACACAGACATCAGGGCACCTACCTCTGACCCCCTCAGTGAGAGTGTTTTATTTGGACTGTATATGTGAAGGGAAGTAAATGAATTATATAGTCTAATAAATAGGCAACTTGTGGCTCTCCAGCAGTCGAACATGGGAGTTTGTGTTTAAGAGCTGGAGAGCCAAAGGTTTCATGTTTCTCATGCAATGTCCGTGCCAGATAGTACAAGGGAAGGACCACCTCTGCCACCCCCTTTCTTGCCACTCCAGCTACCCATTACCCACCTACATTTTCCATAGATTTCTCCTGGATTATTAAAAAAAAAAAAGATGTGGCTTTGATTGTGCAGGGAATGACATGATTTCAGAGTGTTTTGTAATAGGGTTGGAGGGATAGGAGGGTGGGCTTGGTGGTGGCTGTAGGATGGGGTGGAGGGATGGAAGGGGAGCGGGTGAGGGGCAGTGTTGGGATTTTTTCTGTTTTATGTCCTGTGTAAATAGGATCCGTCCTGGTATCATGTTACACAGGCACAGAGCGAGCGACAGGGAGGGGCCGATATGGAGCCAGCACAGATTGTCCTGCACTAGAACAGATACATAGCATACCGTCCAACATTTCACTAACCACTGCCTCCTCTGTGTGTATCTATGTGACGATCATACCGTCCAACATTTCACTAACCACTGCCTCCTCTGTGTGTATCTATGTGACGATCATACCGTCCAACATTTCACTAACCACTGCCTCTACCTCCTCTGTGTGTATCTATGTGATGATAATCATACCGTCCAACATTTCACTAACCACTGCCTCCTCTGTGTGTATCTATGTGATGATCATACCCTCCAACATTTCACTAACCACTGCCTCCTCTGTGTGTATCTATGTGATGATCATACCCTCCAACATTTCACTAACCACTGCCTCCTCTCCCCTCCTCTATGTGTATCTATGTGATAATAATCATACCGTCCAATATTTCACTAACCACTGCCTCCTCTGTGTGTATCTATGTGATAATCATACCCTCCGACATTTCACTAACCACTGCCTCCTCTGTGTGTATCTATGTGATAATCATACCGTCCAACATTTCACTAACCACTGCCTCCTCTGTATGTATCTGTGTAATGATAATCATACCTTCCAACATTTCACTAACCACTGCCTCCTCTGTGTGTATCTATGTGATGATAATCATACCGTCCAACATTTCACTAACCACTGCCTCCTCTGTGTGTATCTGTGTGCTGATAATCATACCGTCCAACATTTCACTAACCACTGCCTCTGCCTCCTCTGTGTGTATCTATGTGATGATCATACCGTCCAACATTTCACTAACCACTGCCTCCTCACCCCTCCTCTGTGTATATCTATGTGATGATAATCATACCCTCCAACATTTCACTAACCACTGCCTCCTCTGTGCGTATCTATGTGATGATAATCATACCCTCCAACATTTCACTAACCACTGCCTCCTCTGTGTGTATCTATGTGATGATAATCATACCCTCCAACATTTCACTAACCACTGCCTCCTCTGTGTGTATCTATGTGATGATAATCATACCGTCCAACATTTCACTAACCACTGCCTCCTCTGTGTGTATCTATGTGATGATAATCATACCGTCCAACATTTCACTAACCACTGCCTCCTCTGTGTGTATCTATGTGATGATCGTACCCTCCAACATTTCACTTACCACTGCCTCCTCTGTGTGGATCTATGTGATGATAATCATACCGTCCAACATTTCACTAACCACTGCCTCCTCTGTGTGTATCTATGTGATGATCGTACCCTCCAACATTTCACTTACCACTGCCTCCTCTGTGTGTATCTATGTGATAATAATCATACCGGCCAACATTTCACTAACCGCTGCCTCCTCTGTGTGTATCTATGTGATGATCGTACCCTCCAACATTTCACTTACAACTGCCTCCTCTGTGTGTATCTATGTGATAATAATCATACCGGCCAACATTTCACTAACCGCTGCCTCCTCTGTGTGTATCTATGTGATGATCGTACCCTCCAACATTTCACTGACCACTGCCTCCTCTGTGTGTATCTATGTGATAATAATCATACCGGCCAACATTTCACTAACCACTGCCTCCTCTGTGTGTATCTATGTGATGATCGTACCCTCCGACATTTCACTAACCACTGCCTCCTCTGTGTGTATCTATGTGATGATAATCATACCCTCCAACATTTCACTAACCACTGCCTCTGCCTCCTCTGTGTGTATCTATGTGATGATAATCATACCGTCCAACATTTCACTAACCACTGCCTCCTCTCCCCTCCTCTGTGTGTATCTATGTGATAATAATCATACCGTCCCACATTTCACTAACCACTGCCTCCTCTGTGTGTATCTATGTGATAATAATCATACCGGCCAACATTTCACTAACCACTGCCTCCTCTGTGTATCTATGTGATGATAATCATACCCTCCAACATTTCACTAACCACTGCCTCTGCCTCCTCTGTGTGTATCTATGTGATGATCATACCCTCCAATATTTCACTAACCGCTGCCTCCTCACCCCCTCCTCTGTGTATATCTATGTGATGATCATACCTTCCAGCACTAACCTCCTCTATGTGTATATCTATATATAATACCCTCCAGTATTTCACTAACCTCCTCTGTGTATATCTATAGGATGGTCATACCCTCTAACATTTCACTAACCTCCTCTATGTGTATATCTATAGGATGGTCATACCCTCTAACACTTCACTAACCTCCTCTATGTGTATATCTATATATCATACCCTCTAACATTTCACTAACCTCCTCTATGTGTATATCTATATACCATACCCTCCAGCATTTCACTAACCTCCTCTGTGTTTATATCTATATATCATACCTTCCAACATTTCACTAACCACTGCCTCCTCTGTGTGTATCTATGTGATGATAATCATACCGTCTAACATTTCACTAACCACTGCCTCCTCTGTGTGTATCTGTGTGATGATAATCATACCGTCCAACATTTCACTAACCACTGCCTCCTCTATGTGTATCTATGTGATGATCATACCGTCCAACATTTCACTAACCACTGCCTCTGCCTCCTCTGTGTGTATCTATGTGATAATAATCATACCGTCCAACATTTCACTAACCACTGCCTCTGCCTCCTCTGTGTGTATCTATGTGATGATCATACTGTCCAACATTTCACTAACCACTGCCTCCTCTGTGTGTATCTATGTGATGATCGTACCCTCCGACATTTCACTAACCACTGCCTCCTCTGTGTGTATCTATGTGATGATAATCATACCGTCCAACATTTCACTAACCACTGCCTCCTATGTGTGTATCTATGTGATGATAATCATACCGTCCAACATTTCACTAACCACTGCCTCCTTTGTGTGCATCTATGTGATGATCATACCGTCCAACATTTCACTAACCACTGCCTCCTCTGTGTGTATCTATGTGATGATAATCATACCGTCCAACATTTCACTAACCACTGCCTCCTCTGTGTGTATCTATGTGATGATAATCATACCGTCCAACATTTCACTAACCACTGCCTCCTCTGTGTGTATCTATGTGATGATAATCATACCATCCAACATTTCACTAACCACTGCCTCCTCTGTGTGTATCTATGTGATGATCGTACCCTCCGACATTTCACTAACCACTGCCTCCTCTGTGTGTATCTATGTGATGATAATCATACCGTCCAACATTTCACTAACCACTGCCTCCTCTATGTGTATCTATGTGATGATCATACCGTCCAACATTTCACTAACCACTGCCTCTGCCTCCTCTGTGTGTATCTATGTGATAATAATCATACCGTCCAACATTTCACTAACCACTGCCTCTGCCTCCTCTGTGTGTATCTATGTGATGATCATACCGTCCAACATTTCACTAACCACTGCCTCCTCTGTGTGTATCTATGTGATGATCGTACCCTCCGACATTTCACTAACCACTGCCTCCTCTGTGTGTATCTATGTGATGATAATCATACCGTCCAACATTTCACTAACCACTGCCTCCTCTGTGTGTATCTATGTGATGATAATCATACCGTCCAACATTTCACTAACCACTGCCTCCTCTGTGTGTATCTATGTGATAATAATCATACCGGCCAACATTTCACTAACCACTGCCTCCTCTGTGTGTATGTATGTGATAATAATCATACCGGCCAACATTTCACTAACCACTGCCTCCTCTGTGTGTATCTATGTGATGATCGTACCCTCCAACATTTCACTGACCACTGCCTCCTCTCCCCTCCTCTGTGTGTATCTATGTGATGATAATCATACCCTCCAACATTTCACTAACCACTGCCTCTGCCTCCTCTGTGTGTATCTATGTGATGATCATACCCTCCAACATTTCACTAACCACTGCCTCCTCACCCCCTCCTCTGTGTATATCTATGTGATGATCATACCTTCCAGCACTAACCTCCTCTATGCGTGTATATATATCATACCCTCCAGTATTTCACTAACCTCCTCTATGCGTATATCTATATATAATACCCTCCAGTATTTCACTAACCTCCTCTATGTGTATATCTATAGGATGGTCATACCCTCTAACATTTCACTAACCTCCTCTATGTGTATATCTATATATCATACCCTCCAGCATTTCACTAACCTCCTCTGTGTGTATATCTATATATCATACCCTCCAGCATTTCACTAACCTACTCTATGTGTATATCTATATATCCTACCCTCCAGCATTTCACTAACCTCCACTGTGTATATCTATATATCCTACCCTCCAGCATTTCACTAACCTCCTCTGTGTATATCTATATATCATACCCTCTAACATGTCACTTACCACCTCTATGTAAATCTATATGATGGACATACCCTCCAGCATTTCACTAATCTCCTCTATGTGTATATCTATATATCCTACCCTCCAGCATTTCACTAATCACCTCTATGTGTATATCTAGGATGATCTTACCCACCAGCATTTCACTAACCACTGCCACCTCACCCCCTCATCTATGTGATAATCATACCCTCTAACATTTCACTTACCACCTTTATGTAAATCTATATGATGGTCATACACTCCAGCATTTCACTAACCTCCACTATGTGTATATCTATATGATGGTCATACCCTCCAGCATTTCACTAACCTCCTCTATGTGTATATCTATACATCATACCTTCCAGCATTTCACTAAGCTCCTCTATGTGTATATCTATACATCATACCTTCCAGCATTTCACTAAGCTCCTCTATGTGTATATCTATATGATGATAATACCCTCCAGCATTTCACTAATGGACATAGCCTCCTCTCCCCCTCCTCTGTGTGTATATCTATATGATGATGATCATACCTTCCAAAACGATGGACAGTAACACGGCTTCCTCCCTCTTACCTGATACATCTGGGGTGGAATGAGGTCACCTCTGTACAGCCTAGAAGTATCGGGTAAGGGGGAGGAAGCTGTGGAACTACTCCACCAGGGTAACGGATGAAATGAAGCATAGGAGAGCACAGATGTGATGTGGTAAGATCTCCGCTCCTTACAAAAAACATAAAAGTACAGGGCGGGTCAGTATATGTGGGAACCTGTGACTACCAGTGGAACCATGCTGGGGGGGGGCAATCAATGTATTTGGGGACCGGTGTCCACCAGTGCAACCAAAGCTGGGGTCAGACAATGTGTGTGGGGATCTGTGACTACCAGTGGCACCAAACCTGGGGGGTGGGGTGGGGGGGTTCATACAATGTATGTGGAGATCTGTGACCAGTGGAACCAGGCTGGGGGGGTCTACCAGTGGAACCAAAGCTGGGTCAGACAATGTATGTGGGGATCTGTGAATAGTGGAACCCAAGTTGGGGTCAGACAATATATGTTGGGGTCAGTGACTACAAGTTGAACTGGGGGGGGGGGAATCAGACAATGTATGTGGGGATCTGTCACTAGCAATGGAAGAAGGTTGGGGGGGGCAGAAATGGGATATGGGCGATCTGTGACAGTGGAACCAAGGTGGGGGGATCTGACAGTGAATGTGGGAATCTATGACTACCAATGGAACCAAAACAGGCATCAGACAACGTATGTGCCAGGCTAGGGAGGTCAGACAATGTATGTATCACAGTCTACGTGAGAGGTCTAGTTATTCTGTGCTTCCTTCCTTTGTGGTGTGTTGGCCGACATAGTTGCGGCCACTCCCGCATTGTTGACATCATGAAACAGGCACTGGCTAGGACGCCTGTTTATGGGCCTGTTCTGTGTGGCCTAATTGGGTCCCACCTTCTCCTGCTCCTTTATAAACCTCCCTGGGCCTGGGAGTCATTGCCCTTACGTGGTGTTTCTGATATTGTCTCTTGCGGTCCGTTGTGACACGTGCTCTCCTGAAAATCCGCTCCGTGTATGACCCTGGCTTGTTTGACGACCCACATTGGTTCTGACCTGTGGCTCTGGCTGATTAACTCGTTTTGTGTAGTCCTGGTTTGTCTGACCTCTGGCTCTTGCTACCTATCACTCCATATAGTCCCATTCTTCTCTGACCTGTGGCTCTAGCTGACTACTTGGTCTGTACTCCCTGAACTTGCCTGACCATCAGTCTCAGTGTTTCATGGTTCAGGCCTGCTCTCGCTCCCTGTTGCCTCTGGTCACGTCACCTAAGGTGGAGACTTGTGCTTCAGTCCACCCACACCTCTGTCCTAGTCCCCAGTATCTCCCAGTACTGCAGAGCGCAGCACAATGTGCAGCTCAGGGTAGGAGCCTCGGTCCTATCATCTTGTGTTCTGGGGTTGTGTGGGCTATACTATTAATACTGTACTTATTAAATAAACATGAATTTGTATTTTATATTTGTGTCTGTCCTCCTTTGCCTGGAAACCGTGACAGTATGTGGGGGATCCATGACTATCAGTGGAATCAAGGTGTGGGTTAGACAGTGGATGAGGGGATCAGTGACTACCAGTCAGGCGTATCTATGTAATTACTGTGTGTAACAGAAGCACTTACATAGGTAGGAGTCCGTCATACAGCAGTCAGGTACATCTATATAATTACTGTGTAACAGAAGCACTTACCTAGGTAGAAGTCCATCATACAGCAGTCAGGTGTATATCTATATAATTTACTGTGTGTAACAGAAGCACTTACATAGGTAGGAGTCCGTCATACAGCAGTCAGGTACATCTATATAATTACTGTGTAACAGAAGCACTTACCTAGGTAGAAGTCCATCATACAGCAGTCAGGTGTATATCTATATAATTTACTGTGTGTATCAAAAGCACTTACCTAGGTAGGAGTCCATCACACAGCAGTCAGGTGTATATATATATAATTACTGTGTGTAACGGAACACTTATCTAGGTGGGAGTCCATCATACAGCAGTCAGGTGTATCTATATAATTACTGTGTGTAACAGAAGCACTTACCTAGGCAGGAGTCCATCATACAGCAGACAAGTGTATATATGTGTGTGTATATAATATATAATACAGTAATGTGTAAAAGTTTTAGGCAAGTGAAAAAATGCTGTAAAGTAAGAATGCTTTCATATAGATATGTTAATAGTTTATATTCATCAATTAACAAAGTGAGTGAACAGAAGAAAAATCAAATTGATATTTGGTGTGACCACCCTTTACCTTAAAAACAGCATCAATTCTTCTAGGTACACTTGCACACAGTTTTTTAAGGAACTCTGCAGGTAGGTTGATCCAAACATCTTGGAGAACTAACCACAGATTTAGGCAACCTCAGTTGCTTCTCTCTCTTCTTGTAATCCCAGACAGACTTGATGTTGAGATAAGGGCTCTGTGGGGGCCATACCATCACTTCCAGGACTCCTTGTTCTTCTTTACCCTGAAGATAGTTCTTAATGATTTTGACTGTATGTTGAGGGTCATTGATATGCTGCAGAATAAATTTGGGGCCAATCAAATGCCTCCCTGATGGTATTGCATAATGGCTAAATATCTGCTTGTACTTCTCAGCATTGAGGAGACAATTAATTCTGACCAAATCCCCAACTCCATTTGTAGAAATGCAACCCCAAACTTGCAAGGAACCTCCAACATGCTTCACTGTTGCCTGCAGACACTCAGTCTTGTACTACTCCAGCCTTCGGCGAACAAACTGCCTTCTGCTACAGCCAAATATTTAAAATTTTGACTCATCAGTCCAGAGCACCTGCTTCCATTTTTATGCACCCCAGTTCCTGTGTTTACATGCATAGTTGAGTTGCTTGGCCTTGTTTCCATGTCAAAGGTATGGTTTTTTGGCCGGCAAGTCTTCCATGAAGGCCACTTCAGACCAGACTTCTCTGGACAGTAGATGGGTGTACCAGGGTCCCACTGTTTTCTGCCAATTCTGAGCTGATGGCATTCCTGGACATCTTCCAATTGCGAAGGGAGGCAAGAATGATGTGTCTTTCATCTGCTGCACTATGTTTCCTTGGCCAACCACCGCTTCGACAGTCCTCAACGTTGCCAATTTCTTTTTGCGTCTTCAAAAGAGCTTGGACCGCACATCTGGAAACCCCTATCTGCCTTGAAATGTCTGCCTGGGAGAGACCTTGCTGATGCATTATAACTAGTTTGTGTCTTGTTGCTGTGCCCAGTTTTGCCATGGTGTATGTCTTTTGACATTAAACTGTCTTCAGCAACCTTACCTTGTTAGGTGAGTTTGGCTGTTCCTCACCCAGTTTTTTCCTCCTACCAAGCTGTAGGGGTAAATCCAGGATATTCAGAAATAGGTTTCCGATAGATAAAGAAATAAGGATCCGAAGAAATGGTTTTGTGAAATTATTAACACAGAACCCATTGCATCTGTCTTGTCATAGACCAAGACTAAGCAATCTGTATTCCTCCAGCTGTTGTTGAACTACTGGTGCTGTCTGTGCTACATTTCCAGAAGCAGCCCATAGGTTTTGGCTCTGTACTAAAATGCTGCTTTCAACCCTTCTCTTGTCACAGATTTTTTTATTATTATTATTTAACTTTTTGAATGCCAGAGAGGTGTCCACAACATTGCATCAACGTGGAAAAGGGGCATACCTCCCGTGTCCCTCTTTAGGAGATATTAGGGGTCCATACCTCCCAAGTGTCCCTCTTTAGGAGATATTAGGGGTCCGTACCTCCCAAGTGTCCCTCTTTAGGAGATATTAGGGGGTCCGTACCTCCCAAGTGTCCCTCTTTAGGAGTTATTAGGGGTCCATACCTCCCAAGTGTCCCTCTTTAGGAGATATTATGGCTCCATACCTCCCAAGTGTCCCTCTGTAGGAGATATTAGGGGTCTGTATCTCCCAAGTGTCCCTCTTTAGGAGATATTAGGGGTCTTTCTCCCAAGTGTCCCTTGTTAGGAGATATTAGGGGTCCATACCTCCCATGTTTTTCTCTTTAGGAGATATTTGGTATCCATACCTCTCAAGTGTCCCTCTTTAGGAGATATCAGGGGTCCAGATCTCCCACGTGTCCCATTTTAGGAGATATCAGGGGTCCTCTTTTTTTACTTGTAACATAGTTGATGAGGCTGAAAAAAAGACCTGCGTCCATCATGTCCAGCCCATGCGAAAAATACCCCTGTTGATCCAGAGGAAGGCAAAAAAAAAAAAAAAAACCCTGACGCCATTTCCAATTTAGATCCAAGTGGGTAAAAAAATTCCTTACTGACTCCAAACAGCAGTCCGATATTTCCCTGGATCAACATCCTATCTCAATATTGTTCTGTGCTAGATAGGAAGTCATTGCTTTTTTTTGAAAGCGGTTACATTATCTGCAAGTAAAACATCCAGAGGCAAAGAATTCCATAGCTTTACTGCCCTTACTGTAAAAAAATCCCTGCCTTTGTTTTAATCGAAAGAGCCTTAATCTTAATGGATGACCTCTCTTTCTTAGCTCAGCTCTTTGAGTAATTAATTCACTAGATAGTTCTTTGTATTGACCGTGAATATAAGTGTAAATGGTAATCATATCACCCCTTAGATGTCTCTTCTCTAATGTAAACAAACCCAGTTCAGCTAGTCTCTCTTTATAACGCAGATCCTCCAATCCCTCTATCACTTTTGTTGCATTCATCTGGAATTTCTCCAGTTCAACAGTGTCTACATTTTAAAAACTAATTGGAAAAACTATGTAGCATGCCATACAATGAGTTGGCTAACATTTTAAAGAGTTAAACAACAGATGAGCGAAGGTAGAGGATGAGGAGGTAGTGTAGGTGGGAATGCGTAGATTTTGTTTGTGTGTGTGTGTGTTACTAAGTTATCCACGCTCCCGATCCGCCTCTGCAGCCAGCGCCTGAATCATCAGAGTCTTGCTAGCAGCCTGACTCACAGACAGAAAGGCCATTGTGTGTTACACATCTCTCCCCACAGCAATAACACTTATACTTCTTCACTTTAATTCTGCATTTTAATATGAACACAGAATCCAGAGGCTCAGATGCAAAGCTGCTCTAACAAGTGGTTATAAAACTCTGCTCCGGACAATCGGTTACATCACTACCTGCAGAGATTTAAAAGGGCGACATTTGTTTTCCTTCCACTGTAACAAATCATTAACCCCTTAAGGACCGGGTAAATCTGAGATGGATTTCACTTAAAGGGATAGTAATACTTAATAATGACTAACCCCTATATTAAAGTCATATTAAAAAAAAAGTGTATTGCCCCCAGTGTCATCTCTCAAATCTTTATGGTTTGAGAGATAATTGCTCCTAAAGTTCCCCCTCCCTCCCCCTTCCCTGAAGTTTTGCAAGCACACGTAGACGACCGTTTCTGTGAAAGATTTTTTTTTTTTTTTTTTTTTTTTTTTAAATTAACGCAATCTTGGCTCTGCTGCAGAGCCGCCTGATGATCGTAAGACCGGATTTCCCTTCAGTCAGCTACAACGCTGACTTCGGGGGAGGGAGAGGGCAACTTTAGGAGCGATTATCTCTCAAACCATAAAGGTTTGAGAGATGACACTGGGGGCAATACATTTATTTTTAATATGACTGCTTCCTGAGGAAGCAGCTAGGGATCCGCGACACACGTTGGGTGGATTATACTGGATATTGAGTGTGACATTGGTACCTCTCGTCAATACTCACAGCCAGACAACCCAACTGTCAGGATTGGTTGGTTGGAGCGTAGGAGCAGGGAATGCTGTCTCTTGCCCGACACCCTTACCAGGTGGTCCACAGAGGTAGACCGGTAGAGCACCTTGATAGGAATGGCAGCATAGGAGTGCAAGGGTTAAACAGGAGCAAAGTCAGGAACAGTCCAAAAGGTCAGGGCAGGTGGCAATTGGGCAAAATCAGTGGTACAGGCAAAGGTCAGGAAACAGACAGGCAGGGTAGTCCAGCAGGGAGGACAAAGGTCAGGTAATGGATGATCAAGCAATGGGTCTGCAGCAAGGCAAGCAAAGAGTCACTGAGAACTAGAGACTTAGAGCACACAGGAACCAAAGCTCTGGAACACTGGAGCGAAGTGGACACAGCCTGAGGGTTTTTAATAGTGCTGCAGGTCTTAACCCCTCCCCTCTGCCGGAGAAACCTCTCACTGGATTGGCTGCCAGAGGGGAGTGTCACTACAGCACCTGTCTCACTGTTACTTTGGAGGCACTCTATTGGTGGGCAGCTGATGAGAGAGGCAGGCGCTACCTCCCCCCCCTTACAGGTGTACAACACCAACTGCTGGTCTCTGCATGTCTTCCCTGGGGCTCCCTTAACTTTAGGCCGTGGTTCTGGGCTACCGCGATCGCGGGTAGACACTGCTACTTTAGGCTTCGGCCTACTCCGCGATCGTGGAGCATCCGTGAGGCCCACAGAAGCGGTGGACGGCTGGGACTCAGAGATAAGGGCTAGAGGGGCGTGACACCGACTCTCAGACAAATCGGAGGTGGAAACCAAAGATCGTATACTGATTGAGTGAGATATAGCGATCAATGGAAAATTGGATGCCCTCATGGATACAGAGTACCAGGAGATGAAAGGCTAGTGTTGGAGCGCTGGGAGGTGTTTTGAGCTTATTATACATGTATATCCTGTGCGTGCCATCTAAACGTTGTGCTGCATTTTCATTTTAATAAAATTGTGCTTTTAGATTTAGCTCTCTTTGTGCTCCTTTTCTCCAGAATTTTCATCTATTGCAAGGGGAGGTTCCCTTTATGGATGCGGCATTGAAAGTAGACTAAAGGCATTTGGATTTAAAGGGATAGTAATACGTTATTTTTTCTTTATTTTATTTTGTAGGTATTAAAAAACCATGAAGAACGATATAAGTCTTATCTCTCAAACCTTTATGGTTTGAGAGATATTCACAAGCAAAGTATACCCCTCCCACCCCTTTTACCTAGTGTAAGCCATCTCTTCTCAGATGTGGAATGCAGTCCATAGACCAGACAGATAACAGCAGGGGACAATCTTCTTCCTATGAGAACAATGAAAGCCCTGCCCCCCTTGACAAGTTTTTCAGCTTTTTCCCTTATCTTAATTGAAGATTGTCCCTCTCTGCAGTCTACCTGGGCACCTCCCTTCTGATCTGGCTGAACAGTGTTACATCAGTAAAAGGGGCGGGAGGGGGATAATTTATCATTGAATTACTCTTGAACTACAACTCTGACAGAATTGAAATAACACTCTCCAAAGTCCAAATACTATGATGATTAATTAGAGCTGCTTTTATTATGAAATATTACTATCCCTTTAAAGGCAAAAATACTGAGTTAAAATGGTCAGAATTCAAATTTAGGTTGCAAAAATGTACCCAACGGTATATACCAATGGGGAACAAATGCAAAAGAAGTAAGTCACAGCCAGTGTGGTTAACTGCACATGTAAAGAAGGAAATGGCAAGGAAAAAAATATACATTTAAACTATTTAAGTCTGAAGGAACTGAACATTCTTTCTTAAAATACAGGGAGTGCAAGAAAGATTGCAAAATGGCAATTATGTTAGCAAAAATAGATAATGAAAACTAGAACTGCAAGGGAGAGCAAGAATAATCCAAAAAAGTTTTACAAATCTATAAATAGCAAAACACTTAAGAGGGAGTGCATTGGACCTTTCAAAAATGAGATGGGTGAGTTGATTAGAGAGGATAAGGAAAAGGCCGATATTCACAGGAACTGGAGAAGTGATATCACTAGAGGGACACAGGTTTAGACGTAATGTAAGAAAATTGTACTTCACTGAAAGGGTAGTAGATAAGTGGAATAGCCTACCAGCAGAAGTGGTAGAAGTTAATACAGTGACAGAATTTAAGCATGCATGGGATAGGCATAAGGCGGTCCTGAACGTAAGAAAAGACTAAGGACCAAAAAAGGTTTGAGGTTGTTTTTTTTGTAGGAAAATGGACAGACTAGATGGGCTGAATGGTTCTTATCTGTCATCAAATTCTATGTTTCTATCACTGGAGAAGTCATCTCCACTTTATCACCGCTTAGTGAACATCCCCCCTGAATAACTCCACTTTGTCTTTGTGCATGTGGTTTAAGCCATTGGTGTAACTAGTCATTGGAGGGCCCCTGTGCAAACATGTTTTTGTGCTCTCTATGACAAAAATATTTTCACAGAGGAATTACTAGAACTGATTGGACCTTGGAGAAGATAGAGTCCCGCCTTGTAAATGGGGCCCCGGTAAGCTGCACCCTCTGTTACACCCCTGGACTGATCTCTTACAGATCTCATCACCATAGACATCAAAAAGCAGAACAGAAATTGTCTCCTTTCACTTTCATTTCTAGTCGTCGGTGCTGCTGTGTGTTTTTGAAGTGAAATTGTTCCGGTTGACTACAAGGACATTGTGAACTAACACGAACTGTGATTTGTGTAAAAGACTAGGGTGTGGAGAAGACCCTCTCTGAGTGCATACCTCCCAAGTCTCCCTCTTTAGGAGATATTAGGGTCCATACCTCCCAAGTGTTCCTCTTTAGGAGATATTAGGGGTCCATACATCCCAAGTGTCCCTCTTTGGGAGATATTAGGGGTACACACCTCCCAAGTGTCCCTCTTTAGGAGATGTTATGGGTCTGTACCTCCCAAGTGTCCCTTTTTAGGAGATATTAGGGATACATTCCTCCCAAGTGTCCCTCCTTACAAAATATTATGGCTCCATACCTCCCAAGTGTCCCTCTTTAGGAGATATAAGGGATCCATATCTCCCAAGTGTCCCTCTTTAGGAGATATTAGGGGTCCATACCTCCCAAGTGTCCTTCTTTTGGAGATATTAGCGGTCCATACCTCCCAAGTGTCCCTCCTTACAAAATATTATGGCTCCATACCTCCCAAGTGTCCCTCTTTAGGAGATATAAGGGATCCATATCTCCCAAGTGTCCCTCTTTAGGAGATATTAGGGGTCCATACCTCCCAAGTGTCCTTCTTTTGGAGATATTAGGGGTCCATACCTCCCAAGTGTCCTTCTTTAGGAGATATTAGGGGTCCGTACCTCTCAAGTGTCCCTCATTAGGAGATATTAGGGATCCATACCTCCCAAGTGTCCCTCTTTAGCAGATCTCCCAGTCTAAAATCCTTAAAAGTAAATACCTCTTTATATTTAAAAACTGTATGTAACTGAATTTATAAGATGTATGTATATTTATGTGTGTATGTACTATATATAATGATTCTCTATTTGAGTAAATATGTAACCCTTTACTGAAAACTATCCAGAACATACTTGGAAATGAGAGAAATCTCAGTGTATTCTTCCTGGTAAAACATTTTCTAAAAAAAATATTAGTGCTTCATACATCCCAAGTGTCCCTCTTTAGGAGATATTAATGGTACATACCTTCCAAGTGCCCCCCTTTAGGAGACATTAGGGGTCCATTCCTCCCAAGTGTCCCTTTTTATTCAGGGCAGTTCCTCTATGGGACTCAAGTTCCTCTTTCCCACCCTGGTGTCCCTGTGTTTAGGAGATCACACTGTGTGGTGTGTGTGTGTATATATTGTATCACCATGGTGTCCCTGTGTTTAGGAGATCAGACTGTGTGGTGTGTATATAAGTGTATCACTCTGGTGTCCCTGTGTTTAGGAGATCAGACTGTGTGGTGTGTGTATATAAGTGTATCACCCTGGTGTCCCTGTGTTTAGGAGATCAGACTGTGTGGTGTGTATATAAGTGTATCACCCTGGTGTCCCTGTGTTTAGGAGATCAGACTGTGTGGTGTGTATAGAAGTGTATCACCCTGGTGTCCCTGTGTTTAGGAGATCAGACTGTGTGGTGTGTGTATATAAGTGTATCACCCTGGTGTCCCTGTGTTTAGGAGATCAGACTGTGTGGTGTGTATATAAGTGTATCACCCTGGTGTCCCTGTGTTTAGGAGATCAGACTGTGTGGTGTGTGTATATAAGTGTATCACCCTGGTGTCCCTGTGTTTAGGAGATCAGACTGTGTGGTGTGTATATAAGTGTATCACCCTGGTGTCCCTGTGTTTAGGAGATCAGACTGTGTGGTGTGTATAGAAGTGCATCACCCTGGTGTCCCTGTGTTTAGGAGATCAGACTGTGTGGTGTGTATATAAGTGTATCACCCTGGTGTCCCTGTGTTTAGGAGATCAGACTTGTGTGGTGTGTATATAAGTGTATCACATTGCTCCACAGCAATAAAACTCACAGTATTTATTTAAACATCACTATATGTGTTTATAAATTAGTCTGTGTAAATAAAATACTTTTGGTCTTGCTCTAAATCATTTATTTAGTTACTAATAGGTGTCAATAGGTCATGAAGTCACCTAAAAATTTCCATCAATGTCCCACCCAATAGCCACACCCTCTTCAACACTATTTAAAAAACTAGTGTTCCTCTTTGCCCATTTGAAATGTTGGGAGGTATGTAAGTATAGAGTGTTAAACTGACATTGATTCAACAGCAAGATCTAATCTGGCGAGAAGACAGTTTGAAAAATAATAGTAACATAATCTAAAATATCTAAAATTATAAATTCAGACAAAAGCATAAATCGTATCAATAAACATCAAATCATGAAGGACACAGGGATGAAATCAAAATGCACCTTTATCTGTGTAGACAAAAATCCTTGCACCGGCCTTGGTCACCCTCAAGTGCCGGATCGCCAGCTCTCGCTCGCCCCGTTGTCTCTCAGATCAGACTCGTAGATGGAGGTGGCTTAAAGGATTTTGAGCACTAAAATCGTTGAGCTCCTTCCTCCACACCATGATGCTCCAGATGCATGATGGGATATTCGTAGGAATGTATTACTAAAAAAAAAATATGTTACAAATGCAATTGTGACAGATGTGCCCCTAGTTATTATACAGAGTAGTCACATTAGTCATAAGATAGATCGATAATCTAGTAACTAACCTTAGAGACACACATATCCTATATTATAATTCGCTAAAAAGTTTGTAACAAAGCAGTCATGCGCAGTAGAGACGGCTGTGCTATCTGTAGTCATGCTCCTTAGAGATGGCTGTGTGTGCTGCAGTCATGCGCAGTAGAGGTGGCTGTGTGCGCTGCAGTCATGCGCAGTAGAGGTGGCTGTGCGCACTGCAGTCATGCGCAATAGAGGCGGCTGTGCGCCCTGCAGTCATGCGCAGTAGACGCGGCTGTGCGCCCTGCAGTCATGCGCAGTAGACGCGGCTGTGCGCCCTGCAGTCATGCGCAGTAGAGGCGGCTGTACGCCCTGCAGTCATGCACAGTAGAGGCGGCTGTGTGCGCTGCAGTCATGCGCAGTAGACGCGGCTGTGCGCCCTGCAGTCATGCGCAGTAGAGGCGGCTGTGCGCCCTGCAGTCATGCACAGTAGAGGCGGCTGTGCGCCCTGCAGTCATGCACAGTAGAGGCGGCTGTGTGCGCTGCAGTCATGCGCAGTAGAGGCGGCTGTGTGCGCTGCAGTCATGCACAGTAGAGGCGGCTGTGCGCCCTGCAGTCATGCGCAGTAGACGCGGCTGTGCGCCCTGCAGTCATGCGCAGTAGAGGCGGCTGTGCGCCCTGCAGTCATGCGCAGTAGAGGCGGCTGTGCGCCCTGCAGTCATGCGCAGTAGAGGCGGCTGTGCGCCCTGCAGTCATGCGCAGTAGAGGCGGCTGTGCGCCCTGCAGTCATGCGCAGTAGAGGCGGCTGTGCGCCCTGCAGTCATGCGCAGTAGAGGCGGCTGTGCGCCCTGCAGTCATGCGCAGTAGAGGCGGCTGTGCGCCCTGCAGTCATGCGCAGTAGAGGCGGCTGTGCGCCCTGCAGTCATACGCAGTAGAGGCGGCTGTGCGCCCTGCAGTCATGCGCAGTAGACGCGGCTGTGCGCCCTGCAGTCATGCGCAGTAGACGCGGCTGTGCGCCCTGCAGTCATGCGCAGTAGACGCGGCTGTGCGCCCTGCAGTCATGCGCAGTAGAGGCGGCTGTGCGCCCTGCAGTCATGCGCAGTAGAGGCGGCTGTGCGCCCTGCAGTCATGCGCAGTAGACGCGGCTGTGCGCCCTGCAGTCATGCGCAGTAGACGCGGCTGTTCTCTCTGCAGTCATGTGCATTAGAGACTGTTTGTGACGCAGCTGATACGGAGAGGGGCGCTCCGAAGTCAGACCGGAGTCCTCTCTGCGCACCTGAGGACCGCGGACTGAATTCGGATCTCCTTGCTACGTATCAGCTGTGGTGCAGGCAGTCTCTACTGCGCATGACTGCACCGCAACCGGCTGGCACTGTGGCCCGTGTACACAGGCTCTTCAACTAGTATAATATAATACAAGAAATAGAGACAAAGTATTGTACAGAGCTGCTGTATAAGTTAGAGCTATATAAATAAAATAGAAATAATAATAGAACGCATAAAAAGATTTAGCACCTTAAAATGAGAGAGCCCAGGCAGCTTTATATGTCCTGATGAGGGACTTTTCAGTGACAGAAGAAAAAGAAAAGGGGCACTCCTAGTGTAATATAGCAAATGCACTTGTACCACCACCACCGTACTCACAATATAAATGTCCTCTATCAGTGGACAGTAACACCTGTACCACCACCATTTCACACCGTACTCACAATATAAATGTCCTCTATCAGTGGACAGTAACGCCTGTACCACCACCACTTCACCACCGTACTCACAATATAAATGCCCTCTATCAGTGGACAGTAACACCTGTACCACCACTTCACCACCGTACTCACAATATAAATGTCCTCTATCAGTGGACAGTAACACCTGTACCACCACCACTTCACCACCGTACCCACAATATAAATGTCCTCTATCAGTGGACAGTAACACCTGTACCACCACCACTTCACCACCGTACTCACAATATAAATGTCCTCTATCAGTGGACAGTAACACCTGTACCACCACCACTTCACCACCGTACTCACAATATAAATGTCCTCTATCAGTGGACAGTAACACCTGTACCACCACCACTTCACCACCGTACTCACAATATAAATGTCCTCTATCAGTGGACAGTAACACCTGTACCACCACCACTTCACCACCGTACTCACAATATAAATGTCCTCTATCAGTGGACAGTAACACCTGTACCACCACTTCACCACCGTACTCACAATATAAATGTCCTCTATCAGTGGACAGTAACATCTGTACCACCACCACTTCACCACCGTACCCACAATATAAATGTCCACTATCAGTGGACAGTAACACTTGTACCACCACCACTTCACCACCGTACTCACAATATAAATGTCCTCTATCAGTGGACAGTAACACCTGTACCACTACCACTTCACCACCGTACTCACAATATAAATGTCCTCTATCAGTGGACAGTAACACCTGTACCACCACCACTTCACCACCGTACTCACAATATAAATGTCCCCTATCAGTGGACAGTAACACTTGTACCACCACCACTTCACCACTGTACTCACAATATAAATGTCCTCTATCAGTGGACAGTAACACTTGTACCACCACCACTTCACCACTGTACTCACAATATAAATGTCCATTATCAGTGGACAGTAACACCTGTACCACCACCACTTCACCACCGTACTCACAATATAAATGTCCTCTATCAGTGGACAGTAACACCTGTACCACCACTTCACCACCGTACTCACAATATAAATGTCCTCTATCAGTGGACAGTAACACCTGTACCACCACCACTTCACACTGTACTCACAATATAAATGTCCTCTATCAGTGGACAGTAACACCTGTACCACCACCACTTCACCACAGTACTCACAATATAAATGTCCTCTATCAGTGGACAGTAACACCTGTACCACCACCACTTCACCACAGTACTCACAATATAAATGTCCTCTATCAGTGGACAGTAACACCTGTACCACCACCACTTCACCACCGTACTCACAATATAAATATCCTCTATCAGTGGACAGTAACACCTGTACCACCACCACTTCACCACCGTACTCACAATATAAATGTCCTCTATCAGTGGACAGTAACACCTGTACCACCACTTCACCACCGTACTCACAATATAAATGTCCGCTATCAGTGGACAGTAACACCTGTACCACCACCACTTCACCACCGTACTCACAATATAAATGTCCGCTATCAGTGGACAGTAACACCTGTACCACCACCACTTCACCACCGTACTCACAATATAAATGTCCGCTATCAGTGGACAGTAACACCTGTACCACCACCACTTCACCACCGTACTCACAATATAAATGTCCTCTATCAGTGGACAGTAACACTTGTACCACTACCACTTCACCACCGTACTCACAATATAAATGTCCTCCATCAGTGGACAGTAACACCTGTACCACCACCACTTCACCACCGTATCACAATATAAATGTCCTCTATCAGTGGACAGTAACACCTGTACCACCACCACTTCACCACCGTACTCAGAATATAAATGTCCTCTATCAGTGGACAGTAACACCTGTACCACCACCACTTCACACTGTACTCACAATATAAATGTACTCTATCAGTGGACAGTAACACCTGTACCACCACCGTACTCACAATATAAATGTCCTCTATCAGTGGACAGTAACACCTGTACCACCACCACTTCACCACCGTACTCACAATATAAATGTCCTCTATCAGTGGACAGTAACACCTGTACCACCACCACTTCACCACCGTACTCACAATATAAATGTCCTCTATCAGTGGACAGTAACACCTGTACCATCACCACTTCACACTGTACTCACAATATAAATGTCCTCTATCAGTGGACAGTAACACCTGTACCACCACCACTTCACACTGTACTCAAAATATAAATGTCCTCTATCAGTGGACAGTAACACCTGTACCACCACCACTTCACCACCGTACTCACAATATAAATGTCCTCTATCAGTGGACAGTAACACCTGTACCACCACCACTTCACCACCGTACTTACAATATAAATGTCCTCTATCAGTGGACAGTAACACCTGTACCACCACTTCACCACCGTACTTACAATATAAATGTCCTCTATCAGTGGACAGTAACACCTGTACCACCACTTCACCACCGTACTCACAATATAAATGTCCTCTATCAGTGGACAGTAACACCTGTACCACCACCACTTCACACTGTACTCACAATATAAATGTCCTCTATCAGTGGACAGTAACACCTGTACCACCACCACTTCACCACCGTACTCACAATATAAATGTCCTCTATCAGTGGACAGTAACACCTGTACCACCACCACTTCACCACCGTACTCACAATATAAATGTCCTCTATCAGTGGACAGTAACACCTGTACCACCAGCACTTCACCACCGTACTTACAATATAAATGTCCTCTATCAGTGGACAGTAACACCCGTACCACCACTGCACCACCGTACTTACAATATAAATGTCCTCTATCAGTGGACAGTAACACCTGTACCACCACCACTTCACCACCGTACTCACAATATTAATGTCCTCTATCAGTGGACAGTAACACCTGTACCACCACCACTTCACCACTGTACTCACAATCTAAATGTCCTCTATCAGTGGACAGTAACACCTGTACCACCACCACTTCACCACCGTACTTACAATCTAAATGTCCTCTATCAGTGGACAGTAACACCTGTACCACCACCACTTCACCACCGTACTTACAATATAAATGTCCTCTATCAGTGGACAGTAACACCTGTACCACCACCACTTCACCACCGTACTCACAATATAAATGTCCTCTATCAGTGGACAGTAACACCTGTACCACCACCACTTCACCACCATACTCACAATATAAATGTCCTCTATCAGTGGACAATAACACCTGTACCACCACCACTTCACCACCGTACTCACAATATAAATGTCCTCTATCAGTGGACAGTAACACCTGTACCACCACCACTTCACCACCGTACTCACAATATAAATGTCCTCCATCAGTGGACAGTAACACTTGTACCACTACCACTTCACCACCGTACTCACAATATAAATGTTCTCCATCAGTGGACAGTAACACCTGTACCACCACCACTTCACCACCGTATCACAATATAAATGTCCTCTATCAGTGGACAGTAACACCTGTACCACCACCACTTCACCACCGTACTCACAATATAAATGTCCTCTATCAGTGGACAGTAACACCTGTACCACCACCACTTCACACTGTACTCACAATATAAATGTACTCTATCAGTGGACAGTAACACCTGTACCACCACCGTACTCACAATATAAATGTCCTCTATCAGTGGACAGTAACACCTGTACCACCACCACTTCACCACCGTACTCACAATATAAATGTCCTCTATCAGTGGACAGTAACACCTGTAAAACAACCACTTCACCACCGTACTCACAATATAAATGTCCTCTATCAGTGGACAGTAACACCTGTACCACCACCACTTCACACCGTACTCACAATATAAATGTCCTCTATCAGTGGACAGTAACACCTGTACCATCACCACTTCACACTGTACTCACAATATAAGTGTCCTCTATCAGTGGACAGTAACACCTGTACCACCACCACTTCACACTGTACTCAAAATATAAATGTCCTCTATCAGTGGACAGTAACACCTGTACCACCACCACTTCACCACCGTTCTCACAATATAAATGTCCTCTATCAGTGGACAAGTAACACCTGTACCACCACCACTTCACCACCGTACTCACAATATAAATGTCCTCTATCAGTGGACAGTAACACCTGTACCACCACCACTTCACCACCGTTCTCACAATATAAATGTCCGCTATCAGTGGACAGTAACACCTGTACCACCACCACTTCACCACCGTACTCACAATATAAATGTCCTCTATCAGTGGACAGTAACACCTGTACCACCACCACTTCACCACCGTACTTACAATATAAATGTCCTCTATCAGTGGACAGTAACACCTGTACCACCACTTCACCACCATACTCACAATATAAATGCCCTCTATCAGTGGACAGTAACACCTGTACCACCACCACTTCACCACCGTTCTCACAATATAAATGTCCGCTATCAGTGGACAGTAACACCTGTACCACCACCACTTCACCACCGTACTCACAATATAAATGTCCTCTATCAGTGGACAGTAACACCTGTACCACCACTTCACCACCGTACTCACAATATAAATGTCCTCTATCAGTGGACAGTAACACCTGTACCACTACCACTTCACCACCGTACTCACAATATAAATGTCCTCTATCAGTGGACAGTAACACCTGTACCACTACCACTTCACCACTGTACTCACAATATAAATGTCCTCTATCAGTGGACAGTAACACCTGTACCACTACCACTTCACCACCGTACTCACAATATAAATGTCCTCTATCAGTGGACAGTAACACCTGTACCACCACCACTTCACCACCGTACTCACAATATAAATGTCCTCTATCAGTGGACAGTAACACCTGTACCACCACCACTTCACCACCGTACTTACAATATAAATGTCCTCTATCAGTGGACAGTAACACCTGTACCACTACCACTTCACCACCGTACTCACAATATAAATGTCCTCTATCAGTGGACAGTAACACCTGTACCACTACCACTTCACCACCGTACTCACAATATAAATGTCCTCTATCAGTGGATAGTAACACCTGTACCACCACCACTTCACACTGTACTCACAATATAAATGTCCTCTATCAGTGGACAGTAACACCTGTACCACCACCACTTCACCACCGTACTCACAATATAAATGTCCTCTATCAGTGGACAGTAACACCTGTACCACCACCACTTCACCACCGTACTTACAATATAAATGTCCTCTATCAGTGGACAGTAACACCTGTACCACCACTTCACCACCGTACTCACAATATAAATGTCCTCTATCAGTGGACAGTAACACCTGTACCACCACCACTTCACCACCATACTCACAATATAAATGTCCTCTATCAGTGGACAGTAACACCTGTACCATCACTTCACCACCGTACTCACAATATAAATGTCCGCTATCAGTGGACAGTAACACCTGTACCATCACTTCACCACCGTACTCACAATATAAATGTCCTCTATCAGTGGACAGTAACACCTGTACCACCACCACTTCACACCGTACTCACAATATAAATGTCCTCTATCAGTGGACAGTAACACCTGTACCATCACTTCACCACCGTACTCACAATATAAATGTCCTCTATCAGTGGACAGTAACACCTGTACCACCACCACTTCACCACCGTACTCACAATATAAATGTCCTCTATCAGTGGACAGTAACACCTGTACCACCACCACTTCACCACCGTACTCACAATATAAATGTCCTCTATCAGTGGACAGTAACACCTGTACCACCACCACTTCACACTGTACTCACAATATAAATGTCCTCTATCAGTGGACAGTAACACCTGTACCTCCACCACTTTACCACCGTACTCACAATATAAATGTCCTCTATCAGTGGACAGTAACACCTGTACCACCACCACTTCACCACTGTACTCACAATATAAATGTCCTCTATCAGTGGACAGTAACACTTGTACCACCACCACTTCACCACCGTACTCACAATATAAATGTCCTCTATCAGTGGACAGTAACACCTGTACCACTACCACTTCACCACCGTACTCACAATATAAATGTCCTCTATCAGTGGATAGTAACACCTGTACCACCACCACTTCACACTGTACTCACAATATAAATGTCCTCTATCAGTGGACAGTAACACCTGTACCACCACCACTTCACCACCGTACTCACAATATAAATGTCCTCTATCAGTGGACAGTAACACCTGTACCACCACCACTTCACCACCGTACTTACAATATAAATGTCCTCTATCAGTGGACAGTAACACCTGTACCACCACTTCACCACCGTACTCACAATATAAATGTCCTCTATCAGTGGACAGTAACACCTGTACCACCACCACTTCACCACCATACTCACAATATAAATGTCCTCTATCAGTGGACAGTAACACCTGTACCTCCACCACTTTACCACCGTACTCACAATATAAATGTCCTCTATCAGTGGACAGTAACACCTGTACCACCACCACTTCACCACTGTACTCACAATATAAATGTCCTCTATCAGTGGACAGTAACACTTGTACCACCACCACTTCACCACCGTACTCACAATATAAATGTCCTCTATCAGTGGACAGTAACTTGTAGAGGAATCTAGACATCCTCCACTCTGTCAGTCTTTCAGTCTGAAGACGGCTGCAGCTCCACCTCTAAAGATCGAGGGCATGAAGCAAACCCTTGAAAAGAATACAAACAAAGAACCAGAAGGGGCGCAGACCCCTATGGGACAGGCTAAACATTGGCATTAAACCGGTTTAAAAATGCAACCGGTATATTTCAAACGGGGAATTATTTATGCAAAGAGCTGAGCTAAGAACAAGAGGTCATCCATTAAGACTAGAGGAAAGGCGCTTTCTACTAAAACAAAGGCAAGGATTCTTTACAGTAAGGGTGGTAATGCTATGGAATTCTTTGCCTCGGGATGTTGTGCTTGCAGATAATGTAACTGCATTCAAAAAAAGCAATGGATGCCTATCTAGCACAGAACTATACTGAGAATTATGACAGATGGCTTCAAAGCAAATAGGATGTTGATCCGGGGAACTATGTGACTACCAATTGGAATCAGGAAGGAATAATTCCCCCTCCCCCCCCCCCCCACACACACACACTTGGGACTTGATTGGAAATGGCTCCAGAGGGTTTTTTTTGCCTTCCTATGGATCAATAGGGGTGTTTTTGGCAAGGGCTGGACTTGATGGACGCATGTCTTTTTTCAGTCTTATCTACTATGTTACTATGTAATTTTAAATCCGCCCTGATTCAGACAACATTCCTCGAAATGAACCAAAGAATAAAAAAAATAAAAACAAAGAATCCGTTGGATTAATAGTAAAAAAAACTAGATAATATTTCATAATAAAAAAAGATGTTTATGCAACAAATCGATAATTGCCCAGTAGTTCAACGCATTTCAAGGCTCCGCCTCCTCATCAGGATCCAAAGAGTTAAGCAAACAGAAAAATATTATAACATGATCTTTATATTTTATGTTATGTTTTTTTTTAATCAAGATGATGATGTAATTTTTTTCTGTTTGCTTAAAGGGACAGTTATATCCCCCCTTAATAAAAATATCCAGTTTTGTAGATTTAAAAAAAAAAAAATTCAAAACCCAACCTCTCAAACTGCTATGGTTTGAGAGATATAGGGATTCAAAGTTCCCCCCCATCTCCCATTCTCCTGACGTCAGCGTCTAGCTGACAGCAGGAGACTGCGGTCCAGGGACCAGCAGGTGGCTCTGCAGCAGAGCCGAGATCGCGTTATCTATAAAGAATTCATTCACTGGAAACGTCTACAAAGTGTGCTTGCAAACCAGGCACACTTTGTAGATCTTTCCAATGAATTAGTTCTTTATAGATAACACGATCTCGGCTCTGCTGCAGAGCCTCATCGAGTCGTATGACTCGATTCTCCTGCTGTCAGCTTTACAGCTGACCTCAGGAGAAAGGGAGAGGGGGGGGATTGTTGAATCCCTATATCTCTCACACCATAGCGGTTTGAGAGATCGGGTTTGGAGCATTTTTTTTTTTTTTTTTTTTAAAGTCTACAAAAGTGGATTATTATTTTTTTTTTGGGGGGGACATTACTGTCCCTTTAAGCAAACAGAAAAAAATTACAACATCATCTTGATTTAAAAAACATAATAGGAAATATAAAGATGATGTAATTTTTTTCTATTTGCTTAACTCTCTGGGTCCTGATGAAGTGGCCTTGGAGCCTTGAAACGCGTTGACCTATTGGGCTATTATCGAATTGTTGCATACACATTTTTTTATTATGAAATATTATCTTGTTTTTTTTACTATTATTCCAGCAGATTCTTTGTTTTTATTTATTGATTTATTTTATTGTTTGGTTCATTTGGAGGAATGTTGTCTGAATCGGGGCGGATTTTAAATTCCCCGTTTGCTATATACTGGTTGTATTTTTAAACTGAGTTTATGCCAAAGGTGAGCCTATCCCATTTTCGGGGTATATAGTGTTCACTATTGAATGTGGTTTGCGCCCCTTCTGATTGTTAGTTTTCAGTGACCCGTTCAGATATATTTCCTTGTACACGTTACAATCTCGACTGAGATACAGTGGATTTTATTGGTGATTCTGTACATTTTTTGGGGCACTTTGCCCACCAAGAATAAGGTGACCTGGTGCCTTTCTTTTTAGAAAATCTCTGCTGTATAATTCACTTGTATTAGATATCAGATCAGAAAACCTGTGTCCAGCAAACAGTCTAAATGATACAATGTTACTACTGAATTCCCAGTATTCTGTGCAGCAATGTGCAAATGAGAATACACAGTGTAGTCACTTCTAGGTCCTGGGACCCTTTAGTTTTACTTTATATACAAGAGCATAATATATTTACAGTCTAATTACCCATCCTTTTGTACCATATCCTCCTATTTCTTTACACTTGTGTCCTGACAGTGAGCTCCCTGGATCTCAGTTTCCACAGCGTTTTCTAGTCAAAATATCATCAAAAAGGATGTAATACAATGTTACACTATCACCTGTCGTACCGAATGATCTGTGTGATGTGATACAGTGTTACACTATCACCTGGAACTGTAGTACCGAATGCGCTGTGTGATGTAATACAGTGTTACACTATCACCTGGAACTGTAGTACCGAATGCTCTGTGTGATGTAATACAATGTTACATTATCACCTGTCGTACCTAATGCTCTGTGTGATGTGATACGTTACACTATCAACTGTTGTAGTTAATGCTGTGTGTGATGAGATACAGAGTTACACTGTCACCTGTAATGCCGAACGCTCTGTGTGATGTGATACAATGTTACACTGTCACCTGTAGTACCAAATGCTCTGTGTGATGAAATACAATGTTAGCGTAACATTGTATTACATCACAGATACTATATCACCTGCAGCACTGAATGCTCTGTGTGATGTAATACAATGTTACATCTCCCTGCAGTACTGAATGTTCTGTGTGATGTAATACAATCTTAGTCTCCCTGCAGCACTGAATGCTCTGTGTGATGTAATACAATGTTACACTATCCCTGCAGCACTGATGCTGTGTGATGTAATACAATGTTACATCTCCCTGCAGCACAGAATGCTCTGTGTGATGTAATACAATGTTACATCTCCCTGCAGTACTGAATGTTCTGTGTGATGTAATACAATCTTAGTCTCCCTGCAGCACTGAATGCTCTGTGTGATGTAATACAATGTTACACTATCCCTGCAGCACTGATGCTGTGTGATGTAATACAATGTTACACTCTCCCTGCAGCACTGAATGCTCTGTGTGATGTAATACAATGTTACACTCTCCCTGCAGCACTGAATGCTCTGTGTGATGTAATACAATGTTACACTCTCCCTACAGTACTGAATGCTCTGTGTGATGTAATACAATGTTACATCTCCCTGCAGCACAGAATGCTCTGTGTGATGTAATATGTTACACTATGCTTGCAACACTGAATGTTCTGTATGATGTAACACAGAGCTCTCCAAGTTCAGTCCTCAAGGGCCACCAACAGGCCAGGAATTAAGGATTCAGGCAGTCAAAATGAAAGAGCCACTGATTAAATGACCTGTGCTTTATCAAGGAAATCCTTATATCCTGGCCTGTTGGTTGCCCTTGAGGACTGAACTTGGACAGCCCTGATGTAACACAATGTTACACCCTCCATGCAGTACTGAATGGTCTGTGTGATGTAATACAATGTTACACTATCACCTGTAGTACCGAAAGCTATGTGTGATGTGATACAATGTTACACTATCCCTGCAGTACTGAATGGTCTGTGTGATGTAATACAATGTTACACTCTCCCTGCAGCACTGAATGCTCTGTGTGATGTAATACAATGTTACACTCTCCCTGCAGTACTGAATGGTCTGTGTGATGTAATACAATGTTACACTCTCCCTGCAGCACTGAATGCTCTGTGTGATGTAATACAATGTTACACTGTCCCTGCAGCACTGAATGCTCTGTGTGATGTAATACAATGTTACACTATCACCTGTAGTACCGAATGCTCTGTGTGATGTAATACAATGTTACACTATCCCTGCAGCACTGAATGCTCTGTGTGATGTAATACAATGTTACACTATCCCTGCAGCACTGAATGCTCTGTGTGATGTAATACAATGTTACACTATCCCTGCAGCACTGAATGCTCTGTGTGATGTAATACAATGTTACACTATCACCTGTAGTACCGAATGCTCTGTGTGATGTAATACAATGTTACACTATCCCTGCAGCACTGAATGCTCTGTGTGATGTAATACAATGTTACACTATCCCTGCAGCACTGAATGCTCTGTGTGATGTAATACAATGTTACACTATCCCTGCAGCACTGAATGCTCTGTGTGATGTAATACAATGTTACATTCTCCCTGCAGCACTGAATGCTGTGTGATGTAATACAATGTTACATCTCCCTGCAGCACAGAATGCCCTGTGTGATGTAATACAATGTTACACTCTCCCTACAGTACTGAATGCTCTGTGTGATGTAATACAATGTTACACTCTCCCTGCAGCACTGAATGCTCTGTGTGATGTAATACAATGTTACACTCTCCCTGCAGCACTGAATGCTCTGTGTGATGTAATACAATGTTACACTCTCCCTGCAGCACTGAATGCTCTGTGTGATGTAATACAATGTTACACTCTCCCTGCAGCACTGAATGCTCTGTGTGATGTAATACAATGTTACACTCTCCCTACAGTACTGAATGCTCTGTGTGATGTAATACAATGTTACATCTCCCTGCAGCACAGAATGCTCTGTGTGATGTAATATGTTACACTATGCTTGCAACACTGAATGTTCTGTATGATGTAACACAGAGCTCTCCAAGTTCAGTCCTCAAGGGCCACCAACAGGCCAGGAATTCAGACAGTCAAAATGAAAGAGCCACTGATTAACTAACCTATGATTTATCAAGGAAATCCTCATATCCTGGCCTGTTTGTTGCCCCTTGAGGACTGAACTTGGACAGCCCTGATGTAACACAATGTTACACTCTCCATGCATTACTGAATGCTCTGGGTTATGTGATACAATGTTACACTATGACCTGTAGTACCGAAAGCTCTGTGTGATGTGATACAATGTTACACTATGACCTGTAACTGTAGTACCGAATGCTCTGTGTGATGTGATACGTTACACTATCAACTGTAGTAGTGAATGCTCTGTGATGAGATACAGTGTTACACTGTCACCTGTAATGCTGAATGCTCTGTGTGATGTGGTACAATGTTACACTGTCACCTGTAGTACCGAATGCTCTGTGTGATGTAATACAATGTTACACTCTCCGTGCAGCACTGAATGCTCTGTGTGATGTAATACAATGTTACAGTCTCCCTGCAGCACTGAATGCTCTGTGTGATGTAATACAATGTTACACTCTCCCTGCAGCAGTGAATGCTCTGTGTGATGTAATACAATGTTACACTCTCCCTGCAGCACTGAATGCTCTGTGTGATGTAATACAATGTTACACTATCCCTGCAGCACTGAATGCTCTGTGTGATATAATACAATGTTACACTCTCCCTGCAGCACTGAATGGTCTGTGTGATGTAATACAATGTTACACTATCCCTGCAGTACTGAATGCTCTGTGTGATATAATACAATGTTACACTCTCCCTGCAACACTGAATGCTCTGTGTGATGTAATACAATGTTACACTATCCCTGCAGCACTGAATGCTCTGTGTGATGTAATACAATGTTACACTCTCCCTGCAGCACTGAATGCTCTGTGTGACGTAATACAATGTTACACTCTCCCTGCAGCACTGAATGCTCTGTGTGATGTAATACAATGTTACACTATCCCTGCAGCACTGAATGCTCTGTGTGATGTAATACAATGTTACACTCTCCTGTAGTACTGAATGCTCTGTGTGATGTAATACAGTGTTACACTCAACCTGCAGCACTGAATGCTCTGTGTGATGTAATACAATGTTACACTACCCCTGCAGCACTGAATGCTCTGTGTGATGTAATACAATGTTACACTACCCCTGTAGCACTGAATGCTCTGTGTGATGTAATACAATGTTACAGTCTCCCTGCAGCACTGAATGCTCTGTGTGATGTAATACAATGTTACACTACCCCTGTAGCACTGAATGCTCTGTGTGATGTAATACAATGTTACAGTCTCCCTGCAGCACTGAATGCTCTGTGTGATGTAATACAATGTTACACTCTCCCTGCAGCACTGAATGCTCTGTGTGATGTAATACAATGTTACACTCTCCCTGCAGCACTGAATGCTCTGTGTGATGTAATACAATGTTACACTCTCCCTGCAGCACTGAATGCTCTGTGTGATGTAATACAATGTTACACTATCCCTGCAGCACTGAATGCTCTGTGTGATATAATACAATGTTACACTCTCCCTGCAGCACTGAATGGTCTGTGTGATGTAATACAATGTTACACTATCCCTGCAGTACTGAATGCTCTGTGTGATATAATACAATGTTACACTCTCCCTGCAACACTGAATGCTCTGTGTGATGTAATACAATGTTACACTATCCCTGCAGCACTGAATGCTCTGTGTGATGTAATACAATGTTACACTCTCCCTGCAGCACTGAATGCTCTGTGTGATGTAATACAATGTTACACTATCCCTGCAGCACTGAATGCTCTGTGTGATGTAATACAATGTTACACTCTCCTGTAGTACTGAATGCTCTGTGTGATGTAATACAGTGTTACACTCAACCTGCAGCACTGAATGCTCTGTGTGATGTAATACAATGTTACACTATCCCTGCAGCACTGAATGCTCTGTGTGATGTAATACAATGTTACACTACCCCTGCAGCACTGAATGCTCTGTGTGATGTAATACAATGTTACACTACCCCTGTAGCACTGAATACTCTGTTTAATGTAGTACAATGTTACGCTAATGCTGAAGTACTGAGTAGTCTGTGTGCTTTCTTATTTATTTATATCTACACCTTTTTTCATGTTCATTGAATTGAAATGTGCAGGAGATATGTCTAGCATTCAGTGGATCATATATATATATGTTATAATCCTCAATTAAATCAACAAGAACATGGGGAAAATTTATTTTTCTGTTTCAATCCAGTTGGTTTGCCCCAGAATTGTTCCAGTTTTGTTTTGTATATATGTCCCACTGCTGTGAAATAGTTTGTTAATGAGACAAATAGTATTTAAATTTGGTAACAGCATGGGACACATTCATGTCACTGGAAGGATTGTCCTCCTCACCATCCCCCCCCCTGTACAATGGCAGCTGTAGCTTCTGATGATCATTGCTGAGGTTTGCCACAAACCAGTCAATTCTAAGACCTAGTTTCCATGGGATGCACTGATACTAATATAAAGATTTGCCCCAGTGTAGCCAACCTGGTGTTAGTCACTAACTCCAGCGACTGCAATTCAGGGTATGGGTTGCTTTTGTGCATACTGACAGAAACACTGTGTCAGGTCAGGTATATCTATATAATTACTGTGTGTAAAAGAAGCACTTACCTAGGAGTCCATCATACAGCAGCCAGGTGTATCTGTATAATTACTGTGTGTAACAGAAGTACTTACCTAGGTAGGAGTCCATCATACAGCAGCCAGGTGTATCTATATAATTACTGTGTGTAACAGAAGCGCTTACCTAGGTAGGAGTCCATCATACAGCAGCCAGGTGTATCTATATAATTACTGTGTGTAACAGAAGTACTTACCTAGGTAGAAGTCCATCATACGGCAGCCAGGTGTATCTATATAATTACTGTGTGTAACAGAAGCACTTACCTAGGTAGGAGTCCATCATACGGCAGTCAGGCGTATCTATATAATCACTGTGTGTAACAGAAGCACTTACCTAGGTAGGAGTCCATCACACAGCAGTCAGGCGTATGTATATAATTACTGTGTGTAACAGAAGCACTTACCTAGGTAGGAGTCCATTATACAGCAGTCAGGTGTATCTATATAATTACTGTGTGTAACAGAAGCGCTTACCTAGGTAGGAGTCCATCATACAGCAGTCAGGTGTATCTATATAATTACTGTGTGTAACAGAAGCGCTTACCTAGGTAGGAGTCCATCACACAGCAGTCAGGTGTATCTATATAATTACTGTGTGTAACAGAAGCGCTTACCTAGGTAGGAGTCCATCATACAGCAGTCAGGTGTATCTATATAATTACTGCGTGTAACAGAAGCGCTTACCTAGGTAGGAGTCCGTCACACAGCAGTCAGGCGTATCTATATAATTACTGTGTGTAACAGAAGTACTTACCTAGGTAGGAGTCCATCACACAGCAGTCAGGCGTATCTATATAATTACTGTGTGTAACAGAAGCGCTTACCTAGGTAGGAGTCCATCACACAGCAGTCAGGCGTATCTATATAATTACTGTGTGTAACAGAAGCGCTTACCTAGGCAGGAGTCCATCATACAGCAGTCAGGCGTATCTATATAATTACTGCGTGTAACAGAAGCGCTTACCTAGGTAGGAGTCCATCATACAGCAGTCAGGTGTATCTGTATAATTACTGTGTGTAACAGAAGCACTTACCTAGGTAGGAGTCCATCATACAGCAGTCAGTGTATCTATATAATTACTGTGTGTAACAGAAGCGCTTACCTAGGTAGGAGTCCATCATACAGCAGTCAGGCGTATCTATATAATTACTGTGTGTAACAGAAGGACTTACCTAGGTAGGAGTCCATCATACAGCAGTCAGGGATATCTATATAATTACTATGTGTAACAGAAGGACTTACCTAGGTAGGAGTCCATCACACAGCAGTCAGGTGTATCTGTATAATTACTGTGTGTAACAGAAGCGCTTACCTAGGTAGGAGTCCATCATACAGCGGTCAGGTGTATCTATATAATTACTGTGTGTAACAGAAGTACTTACCTAGGTAGGAGTCCATCATACAGCGGTCAGGTGTATCTGTATAATTACTGTGTGTAACAGAAGCACTTACCTAGGTAGGAGTCCATCATACAGCAGTCAGGTGTATCTGTATAATTACTGTGTGTAACAGAAGCACTTACCTAGGTAGGAGTCCATCATACAGCAGTCAGTGTATCTATATAATTACTGTGTGTAACAGAAGCGCTTACCTAGGTAGGAGTCCATCATACAGCAGTCAGGCGTATCTATATAATTACTGTGTGTAACAGAAGGACTTACCTAGGTAGGAGTCCATCATACAGCAGTCAGGGATATCTATATAATTACTATGTGTAACAGAAGGACTTACCTAGGTAGGAGTCCATCACACAGCAGTCAGGTGTATCTGTATAATTACTGTGTGTAACAGAAGCGCTTACCTAGGTAGGAGTCCATCATACAGCGGTCAGGTGTATCTATATAATTACTGTGTGTAACAGAAGTACTTACCTAGGTAGGAGTCCATCATACAGCAGTCGGGTGTATCTATATATAATTACTGTGTGTAAAATAAGGACTTACCTAGGTAGGAGTCCATCATACAACAGAAACAAGTATATATATTTGTACAATATCATGTATTGTTTGCTTATACATGTATTTCCTGATCTCTGTTTTAAATCTGTATCTAATTCATTCCTACTCAGGCATCAACGATCTGAAATAAATAATCCAAAGAAAGAGGCACACTCACATTCTGAATAATGTTGCTAGAATTTTTCTGATAGTGAAATGTTCCTGTCCAGCTACAGACTTCACCAGTTCCAATGCAAAAACAAAAGGTAAATAGTGATTCCTGACTATGGTACTGACCATGGTGTGCCAAGGGCTTCCACTTATGGTATCCATTGTTTTCTAAGAAGACTTTGATAAAAATGTGAACGTTAGAGATTCAAATGCACATTTATGGAAATATCTTTGCTTTTGTTATCCGAACTGTGAGAGCCAATGATAACTATATATTATTATTAATAATAATAATAATAACAATGTCATTTGTACCCTTCATACAAATGACAAACGACATACAATTTTAGATGTCCCCCTAGAAAATGACTGCGTGTTGTGGATGCCCTGACCAATAATAGATTGAGAACCACTGGTATAAAGATATATTGAACTGCAGTCTGAAGGGGACATGCCTAGGAGAATCCTCTCGGCTGCTAGAAACGTCTCCTAGACACTTATTTCTTATAAGAATACCTTTATTCCGGTAGTTATGAGGTTGTTTCCCTTGAAGAGCAATCCCCAGGCTCATGTACCAAGGAAAAACTGGAGTAATTCGGGGGCAAATCAGTGACACTGTACGAGACAATACAACTTTCCTCAAATTCCCATTAATTTAATCCTTTGGGTTTGCAATGCTTTGAATACCCCCTCTGGTATTTAAAGGGTCAGGTGGGGATTTTAACCCCGTTGAATGCATTGAATATTTATCCAGCATTCAAGAGGTTAAAAAGTTCTATTTAAAGCAGTTGGCATTTTAACACCTTAACCCCTTAAGGACCCATGATGGTCCTGGACCGTCATGGAAGTCCGGGCTCCTCATGCGGCTGCATGTCATTGGGGAGTCCAGAATCGGATTCCAAAAAAAAAAAAAAAAATGGACCCTGGTCCTTAAGCGACGGCACTGTGCGTGTGTGGCTGGTCCTTAAGAGGTTATAGGGGATGTATCACCTCTATATAACTTAGCAGAAATAGTTAGGTTATATATATCGAATATTACTGAAACTGTCTTAATTTTTTTTGTAAGCTATATTTGGTGTTTTGAAGTTATAAAGTCTGTCATGCACCTATGTCCAGACGGACTGCAGTTACCAGCTGTGTACCGCAGTCCATCACTCTGCCTCCGCTCTCCTCCCTCTGTCCTCCCTCCTCCAATGACAGAGGCTTCTGTCTGGAAGCTGGAGCACTCTCATTGGCTAGATATCGATTTCTGCCAATGAGACCGCTCCAGGAGAGCAGAGGCAGAGCGACGGACTGTGATTACAGAGCAGGTAACCGCCGTCCATGCTGAAGTAGCTGCAGGATAGACTTTATAACTTCAATTTACACCAAATAAAGCTTAAAAAAAATAAGACTGTTAAAGTAATATTCAGTATATAACCTAACCATTTTTTACGTTATATAGAGGTGATACATCCCCTTTAAAGGGATAGTAATACTTAAAATGTAAAAAAAAAATATGTTGTAGGGTTTATCCCCCTTAGAAAACAAGAGTACTCCCACTGCTGAAAGGTTTTCTATTCAAATGTTATTAATTTTCAAAGTTGAATTTTTTAGGTGCAATATCACAGTGGCCTGAAATTGTATAGTGGCGCTGTTGCTACACCATCCTATGGAGATTTATGGTCCCGGGACCAGAGCTGTCCTTAGGATCGTGTAGCAACAGCGCCACCGTACAATTTCAGGCCACTGTAATATTGCACATTAAAAATTCAACTTTGAAAATTAATAACTTTTGAATAAAACACCTTTCAGCAGTGGGAGTACTCTTGTTTTACTAAGGGGGATAAACCCTACAACATATTTTTTTTTACATTTTAAGTATTACTATCCCTTTAAGAACCTGTGACATGCGAGGACTGTCAGTGTTTTTTGTTTTTTTTCCCTTAAAGGGATAGTAATTATTCGTTTTAACTTTATTTTATTTTGTAGGCATTAAAAAAACATGAAGAATGATATAAGTCTTATCTCTCAAACCTTTATGGTTTAAGAGATATTCACAAGCAAAGTTCCCCTCCCCACCCCTTTTTCCTAGTGTAAGCCATCTCTTCTCAGATGTGAGTCTGGTTGTATGACAGTACAGATAACAGAAGGGGACAATTTCCTTTGTATGAAAACAATGAAAGCCCTTCCCCCCTTGACAAGTTTTTCAGCTTTTTCCATTATCTTAATTGAAGATTGTCCCTCTCTGCAGTCTACCTGGGCACCTCCCTTCTGATCTGGTTGAACAGGGGGGATACTTTGTTTGTGAATATCTCTTAAAGCATAAAGGTTTCAGACATAAGACTTATATCATTCTTCATGTTTTTTTAATGCCTACAAAATAAAATAAAGTTAAAATGAAGTATTACTATCCCTTTAAGGACTGGTGACGGTCCTGGCATGTCACAAACAGGGTCTGAAATTGACCTCTACGAGACCGGAGTGGTCTCTCTCAGACTCCCGCTGTGTGTGCTGGTACACACAACAGGTCACATGTGCTGGTGCTTCGCCACAGAGCAAAGAGGTCCTTAACCCTTTAAGGACCGGCACGCACTTGTGCGACTGGCACGTAAGGACCACAGAGCATTTTTTTTTTCTGTATCAGATTCAGGGCTCCCTGAACGGTGTGCAGGGAGCCCTGAAATCCATGACATACATGTACGTCCTTGGTCATTAAGGGAAGGTAACTTCACTGAACCGCTGCTCATTAAAGTAGTTTCACAAAAACAGCAGCTCCAATTAATCATCATAGTATTTGGGCCATGGAGAGTGTTATTTCAGTACTGTCAGAGTTGTAGTACAAGAGTAATTGAATGATAAAGTATCCCCCTCCCGCCCCTTTTATCTAGTGTAAGCCGCCTCCCCTCTGATGTGGAATCTGGTCACTTGACCGGACAGATCACAGCAAGGGACAATCTTCTTACTGTGATCATAAGGAAACCCTGCCCCTCTTGACAGGTTTTTCATGTTTTTCCTTATGCTCACTGAAGATTGTCCCTCTCTGTGATCCATTGGGACAGTCTTGCTGCTCTGAGGTGAGCAGTGTTACACTAGGTAAAAGGGGAGGGAGGGGGATACTTTATCATTCAATTACTCTTGTACTACAACTCTGACAGTATTGATATAACACTCTTCATGGCTGCTTTTATTATGAAACATTACTATCCCTTTAAGGGGTTAATTTATTCCCACTGGTGTCGGAGATATATATATATATATATATATATATATATATATATATATATATATATATATATACTCTGCCCTCTAAACTGCATTACTCAATTTTTGTATAGTGCATCTGCCTCACATAGCATTGTTGATTATGATTGTATTCTTCCAGCCACAGAAAGCTTTTGCTGTTCGCTATGAATCTGATCCAGTGAATGACATCATGTTTTGGCTGAAGCAACAGAGTGAAATCTTTCAAGTGCCAAAGTCATCCCCAGTGGAGAGTTTGGGAGTGAGACACCTGTCTGAACCAAGCCTTGCTCTTCGCTTCTATACCGTGATTCAACCTGCCAAGCTTCCTTTATTATTTTTTTTTTTATCAAGGAGCCCCTAACATGCAGAGTTTTTGTGGCACTCCTAAAATGTTATATGTCATTTGTCAAAAGGTGTACTGGAAGACAAAATACATATATCTATGGTGATTTTTATGTCTCACAATCAGAGTGACAAAAGCAATCTTACTGTGTCTACAAATTTCCATAAATATTCATCTGAAGCGCAACGTTCATATTTTTCTGAAAAGGTTTATTGAATACAGAAGGGGACCCTAAGTAGATGTCCGTAGCGCACCAAAATGCCATGACGCCCTGGTTGGGAAATATGTAACTTGGGGAATGACATAATGAATCATAACTGCTGATTTAGAGCAGCGGTTCTGAAACCTGTACCCCAGGGATCACTAACAGGACAGGATGGAACATTTCCCAGCTTGTGTACAGGTGAGTGAATGACTGAGCTGCTGATCGACTCACCTGTGCTCAAGTAAATCCTTAAAGGGATAGTAATGTCAGAAGAAAAAGTATTAACAATATGATGTATACAATTAAAATAGAGTACTTGCACTTATTCGTATCTCTCAGACCGTTATGGTTTGAGAGATATAGGAAAATAAAGTTCTCTGGTCCTTCCCCTTTCTGCTTGACGAGCTGTAAAGCTGTCAGAAGCAGATTCTGGTCGCTTGACCAGATGCGGCTCTTCAGCAGTGCCGATATAACGATTTCTAAAGATAAATACTTAATTTGGAACGGTCTACAAAGTGTGCCTGGCTTGCAAGCACACTTTGTAGACCGTTCCAATTAAGTATTTATTTCAAAATAGCGTGATTTCAGCTCTGCTGAAGAGCCTCTGTCTGGTCAAATGACTGGAATCTGCAGCTGTCAGCTAGATGGCAGACTTGAGTAAAACAGCCAGGAAAAGGTAAGTTTAGCAAGTTATATCTCTCAAACCATAAAGGTTTGAGAGATAAGACTTACATCGATGTTAATCTTTTTGTAATGTCTACAATATTAAATCAACATAAATTAACCATTGCTATCCCTTTAAGTCTTGGGTTTTTATGTAGAAAATAAAAGTAATATAAGTTTGTGAAAAACCAACTGCATCGTAAGGGAGACATTCAAAAATCCCCTTGGATTTAAATGGGGGTTTTAAGTCCTTGAATACTTTACAATGCATTGGAGACCTCTCTAGCGGTTCTTTCATGGTAATAAGATTGCCCCTGAATATATTACTAACTTAGCGATATGCAAAGTTAAAATATCTTTTAGCTCGATAAATTAGTGGTATTGCAGTAAAAACATATCTTCTGCAGTAACCAGATGACAGACAGCGCAGACATCTTAGTGCAGTGGTTCTCAACTCCTGTCCGCGGGACCCACTAACAGGCCAGTGCTAGAGCACAGGTGTGGTGATCAGAGGCTCATTCACATTGATTAACTCACCTGTGCACTAACAAGGAAATCATGTGATCAGAGGCTCATTCACATTGATTAACTCACCTGTGTTCTAACAAGGAAATCATGTGATCAGAGGCTCATTCACATTGATTAACTCACCTGCGCTCTAACAAGGACATCATGTGATTAGAGGCTCATTCACATTGATTAACTCACCTGTGCTCTAACAAGGAAATCATGTGATCAGAGGCTCATTCACAATGATTAACTCACCTGTGCTCTAACAAGGAAATCATGTGATCAGAGGGTCTTTCACATTGATTAACTCCCCTGTGCTCTAACAAGGAAATCATGTGATCAGAGGGTCTTTCACACTGATTAACTCACCTGTGTTCTAACAAGGAAATCATGTGATCAGAGGCTCATTCACATTGATTAACTCACCTGTGTTCTAACAAGGAAATCATGTGATCAGAGGCTCATTCACACTGATTAACTCACCTGTGCTCTAACAAGGAAATCATGTGATCAGAGGCTCATTCACACTGATTAACTCACCTGTGTTCTAACAAGGAAATCATTTGATCAGAGGCTCATTCACATTGATTAACTCACCTGTGCTCTAACAAGGAAATCGTGTGATCAGAGGCTCATTCACATTGATTAACTCACCTGTGCTCTAACAAGGAAATCATGTGATCAGAGGCTCATTCACATTGATTAACTCACCTGTGCTCTAACAAGGAAATCGTGTGATCAGAGGCTCATTCACATTGATTAACTCACCTGTGCTCTAACAAGGAAATCATGTGATCAGAGGCTCATTCACACTGATTAACTCACCTGTGCTCTAACAAGGAAATCATGTGATCAGAGGCTCATTCACATTGATTAACTCACCTGTGCTCTAACAAGGAAATCATGTGATCAGAGGCTCATTCACACTGATTAACTCACCTGTGTTCTAACAAGGAAATCATGTGATCAGAGGCTCATTCACACTGATTAACTCACCTGTGCTCTAACAAGGAAATCATGTGATCAGAGGCTCATTCACACTGATTAACTCACCTGTGTTCTAACAAGGAAATCATGTGATCAGAGGCTCATTCACATTGATTAACTCACCTGTGCTCTAACAAGGAAATCATGTGATCAGAGGCTCATTCACATTGATTAACTCACCTGTGCTCTAACAAGGAAATCATGTGATCAGAGGCTCATTCACACTGATTAACTCACCTGTGTTCTAACAAGGAAATCATGTGATCAGAGGCTCATTCACATTGATTAACTCACCTGTGCTCTAACAAGGAAATCATGTGATCAGAGGCTCATTCACATTGATTAACTCACCTGTGCTCTAACAAGGAAATCATGTGATCAGAGGCTCATTCACATTGATTAACTCACCTGTGCTCTAACAAGGAAATCATCACATCCTGGCCTGTTAGTGGGTCCTGAGGATCGGAGTTGAGAAACACTGGTTTAGAGGAAATGTACCTCTGAGCAGAGGAGTAACTAAAAGCCACTGGACCCTGCTACAAAAGTTGCCATAGCCCCCCCCAATCACATTGCCCCCCCATTGGCCATCTCCTCTGGACACCTCCACAGTGCTTCCAATCTCCACATTGCCCTCCAATCTCCACATTACCACCCCCATCATCTACATATTGACCTCATCATCTCCACATTATTGCACCACATCTCCACATTATTGCCCCCATCATCTCCATATTAATAATAATAATATAATAATAACTAGTATTTATATAGCGCCTTTCTCCCAGTGGGACTCAAAGCACTTTCACCACACGCTCTCGGAATTAACCAAATCGGCAGCTGAAATAATAGACATTATTATTACCCAATCAATGGTACTCATTTATTGACCTCGGAAGGATGACGGGGTGAGTTGACCCTGCCGGGATTCGAACCTGCAACCTTGAGGTTTGAACAGGCTCCACAGTCAAGGGAATTTGCCACTGAGCAATCTCACTGGCATTGCACCCCATCCCCACATTATTGCCCCATCTCCACATTTTTGTCCCCCATCTCCACATTTCCCCCCCAGTGTCAGTTTCCTACTTCTCTGGTTGTCCAGCGGCGCGGCAGGAGATGTCTGTGTCTCCTTCTGCACAGACCTCTATACCGCTGTGTCTCCTTCTGCACAGACCTCTATACAGCTGGAGCTCCCGCGTGGTCTTCTCTTCAGTAATGGAGAGCGCTGGTAGATTATGTAGTTTCCCCTGCATTACTAAAGAGCCAAAGAGGGAGCGCAGCTGCTAGAGGTCTGTTCCAAAGAAGGCACAGATCTCAGCAGTGTTGCTGTGGGGGAGTCGCAGGCGGCGGCCAGGAGTGACGGGCCCTATTGTTACGCCACTGCCTCTGAGACTGCGCTGTCTATCCAGTTCTATGCCAAAACTGGTGCGTGACGTCCTTCTTGCCTTATGGCACTTATGGCTCTTGTAAGCTTTGTGCAGCCCGATGCCTATAGAAAATTATGTTTTTACTGTAATACCACTAATTTATCAAGCTTAACGGGATAGTAATACTTAAGTATTACTAATCCCTATAGGAAAGTACTACTAAAAAAAACATAGTGCCCCCAGTGTCATCTCTCTCAAGCCTTTATGGTTTGAGAGATAATCGCTTCTAAAGTTGCCCTCTCCCTCCCCCTTCCCCATAGTCAGCATTCTAGCTGACTCAGGGAAATCCAGTCTTAGATCATCAGGCGGCTCTGCAGCACAGCCGCGATCGCATTACTAAAAAAAAAAAAAAAACTTTCACTAAGACTTCTACATGTGCCTGCAAACCAAGCACTCGTAGAAGACCATTTCAGTGAAAGTTTTCTTTTTTAGGAACGCGATCCGGCTGTGCTGGAGAGCCACCTGAAAGTCGTACGACTCTCTTCCTTTCAGTCAGCTAGAATCTGACTACGGGGAAGGGGGAGGGAGAGGGCAACTTTAGAAGCGTCTATCTCTCAAACCATAATGGCTTGAGAGATGACACTGGGGGCAATATGTTTTTTTTAGTAGTACTTTGCTATAGGGATTAGTAATACTTAAGTATTATTATCCCTTTAAAGATAGTGTGCCTTTGCATATCGCTAAGTCAGTAAAATATTTAGGGGCAATCTTATTACCATGAAAGTTCCTCTTTAAATGAATGCCCAGTTAAAGCAATAGGAATTTAGGGAATGTGTATTTCTCATGTATGGTGCGGTTGGTTTGCTTCAGAATTACTCCAAATTTTTTTTTAGTAGGATGGCGGGCCCCTTCCTGGATACCCCCTTTGCAGAATCCATGGTTTTGTCCTTTGGGGGGTCCCAACATGGGAGCTGGGAAAATCCTAATTAATTCACCATTTATCATTTCCGTGTGGAGTCTTGGTCAGTGATGACAGTGGCAGCTTGGACGTTTGTGGTAGGCTCCTCCAAACACTTCAAGGGGTTTTTGAGGAGTTTGGCATTCCTCTGGTGACAGACAACCATGCGATTGTGCATTTTAGGCATCAAAACTGATACTTTGGCCATTGAATGCTCATTGCTGGAATCTAAGCTTCAGGATTTGAGGGATGCGGCCCAGGCAGTTGTTGGTGCCCACAAGATTATGCTGTGGGCCCTCCAATCGTTTTGGGACATTGAACTTTGTATGCTGAATCATACTTATCGCAGGGTTTTCTGTCAATGGCAGGGTTGAGTAGGCCACAGCATTTCATTCAGGTGACAGCTGACATGTGTAAGGATTTGGAAGTTTGAGAAGTCTTTCTTAGGGGTTTTAACGACAGGTCCTTTTGGCAAATGCCGGAAGCCTTGAATGATGAGTTAAATCTTTTCACGGATGTGGCTGGGTCGGTGGGTTGCTGTACCGTATTGTGGGATGAGTGACGAGTGGTCTGCAGAAGGGTGGCTGGCTTGGTGGGGAGTTTGGGGTTTGACTAGGAACCTACTATTTCTTGAATTGTTCCCCATACTGCTGGCGATGGTGCTTTGGGGTGATTCATTGTGTGCCCGGATTATTGTTTTTCACTCTGACTACATGGGAGTGGTGTCGGCTGTGAATAGCCTCACGGAGTTGTCACCTCCTGTGTTGTGACTTTTACGCCAGTTGGCGTTTCTTTGTTTGCATCTTAATGTTTTGTTTCAGGCTGTTCAGGTGCCAGGAATGTGAAAAGTGAAGGTTGATACTCTCTCTCTCTTGCAGAGGGAGGTGTTCTGGTGGGCATGGCCTGGAGTGAAGGCACTGCTTACACAGTGGAGCTTTGGGATTTTGGATGCGGGATGTAGCATGCTGGGTGAGGAACAGAGTGTCACGGCCATTTGGCCATGGCAGGGTGTGTGGAATGGATGGAGCTGCTTTCATTGCTGGGTGCTTCCCAGCAATTCTAACAAAATACATGGGGTACTTTTGTTGGTTTGGTCTTGGGCCAATAAAGACTTTTCCACTTTCCGGGGGAGGGAGGGTGGTAGGCCTGGAAATTTGATTCAAATTGTCAGGCTTGAGGGACTACACTAAAAAGTTTGTGATAAAATTGGCAATATGGTGGTTACAAAGGGTTTGGTCTCAAAGGATAAGAGGAGGTCTGTTTCATCTGGTCTGCTCTGAGACCTGGAGAGTATTCTGCCAGACCTTTGCTCCTCTTCCTTCGAGGTGTTGTTATTCAGAACTGCATTTAGCCTTGCCTTTTTGAGGCAATGAGTTTGGGTGAGCTGGCCAGAGATAGCAAGAGGGTTCTGGGTGGCTTTGCAATAGCAGATATTCACGTTACGGAGGAGGCAGTGTCCGTTCACATTTCATGCTCTAAAATGGATTTGATTGGCAAAGGAGGTGGGTCATTTTGATAAAAACTGGGCTGGAGGACATATGTTGGGTGCTCATGACATAATTTTTTGCAAGATCATCCTGCTGTGAATGGACCCTTGTGGGTACACCTCTCCAGGATCCCTCTTACCTACTCCCAGTTTATTTGTATATATAAACTGTGTTTGGCTTGCCTGTGTTTGAAGGTTGGAGATTTTAGGGGGTACTCCTTCTGTATAAGGGCGGCTATGGAGGCTACACTTTGGGATTTGCCGGAGGATGCCATCAAGAAGATAGGTAGATTGGACTCAGTCCGGTTTCATTCTTCCCTTAGGCCTGATACGGTGCTGGTGTAGGGCTGATCTTCATGGGTTTCTCCCTTGTCCCCTTTTTGTTTTGTAGGTTCCTCGCTAGTTCTAGTGAAGCAGGCCTTAGCTTTGCTGAGTGGGGGTAGGCGCAGCTGATTAGGTGTCGATCAGCTGGGCCTATGTTGTTTTTTTCTATGCCTTTGCCAGCTTAAGGCATGTGAAAAGGGGGTTTTGCTTACAGGTGAGTGGAAGATCACGGCCAGTGGCCTTTCTTAGATGGCCCTTGTACTCCAGTCAAGGTTATTGGTGGACATAACCATTGCGAAGAACAGGGTACCGGATAGTATTAACAATGGGCCTCTTGCTTAAAGAAAAGGGATACGTTTAGGCAGAATGGTTATCTGCCTTGTTAGGTCTTAAGAATTGGGCTGGCAAGGGCTGAGAAATTCTGTAGTAATGTTCATATTGGAATCTTTGTCTGTTGCTGGTGTTAAATAAAGCTATGGCCAATCTTTGCTCTCATCAAGTTGTCTTCTGTGTCTTTACCTGGCATCCCCTTCCCTAGACAAGAGAAGAGGGACACAAATGAGAAAAGAAACAGCAGAGGGAGAGCAAGTGTCACAGTATGTTGTTTCCAGCACCGCCGCTTCAGCGACGCTCGGCATCTTTCCACGCGTCATCTGCAGGCAAGAGGCTTCAAGCATGCTGCAGGCCTCTTTTTTATATGTGTTTGTTTCCTGTAGTCTCCTCCTACCTACTTCCTCCCTCTAGCTGATCCTCCTACCTACTTCCTGTGGAGGGGTTTAAAGGGCAGACTGAGTCCTAACTCAGTCACCCTTACCTTGTTGTTTTGAGCAGTTCATTTTCTAGTATTCCTGTGTATGATCCGGCTTGTCCACTGCGCATCCAGCATACATGCTCTCCAGTGGATATCCTATCTGGTGCAAACCTGTGGGTCTGGCTGACTACCCGCTCCGTGTATGGCCTAGGCATGTCTGACTACCCACTCTGGTGTTGACCTAGGGCTCTATCCACTGCGCATCCAGCATTCCATCGCTTCAGTGGATATCCTTTCTGGTGCAAACCTGTGGCTCTGGCTGACTACCCACTCCGTGTATGACTTTGGCTTGTCTGACTATCCTATCTGGTACTTACTAGAAGTCTCTGTCTGTTCGCTCAGTTTGTTGGTTCCGTTATTCAGACATCCTTCCTAGTACTGACCTGGGGCTCTAGCAGACTCCTAGCTACTGACTGCAGGCTGAGTCAGTATCTCTTCGGCGTTACCTTACCACGAGACTCCAGCGGGCTGAGGCCTAGTCTCGGGCAGTGTGGTACAGAGATTGGGAGACTGCTATTCCTGATACAGTGCTCGCCGTTTCAATCACCCACTGTGTGTATATTTATATATTGCATTACTGTCATTATTCTCATAATAAAGGTTCTATTAACTATACCGTCTGACTACTGGCTTTGCTTGCCCAACGTAACAGCAAGACAGAGAGGAGTAGATAAGGGCAGATCAGAAGGCGGCAGTATAAGAGAGTGGGAGAGAAAAGAGGAGAAGAGTATACAAGACGAATACTGTTTAATGAAGTGAAATTGAGGAAGGGAGAAATGAGAGAGTGAAAAAGAGTAAGTGAGCTTTTGGTTAGAAGCCGACCTCAAGGAAAAGGGACAATGATAAGAAAGTGTTGTTTCGCTTTAAGAAGCGGACCTGAGAGGAGACAGCGCAGTAGAGAAAGGAGTAACAAACGGAAGAAGGGAGAGAAAGCAGGTGTTCCACTAGACGCGGACCTGAGACTAAACTGTGAGGGTGGAATAACAGACACAGACAGGAGAGGCGATAGAACAGTGATTCTCAACCAGGGTGCCATTGCACTTTGGTGTGCCACGGACATCAACTTAGGGTGCCCCATGTTTTCTATGAAGACTGACAAAAATGGACTTTTAAATAAAGATTTATAGAAATTGTTATGCACATTATGTTTAATTGTGTTATTATGAATGTAAGACCTAATAATAACTGTATATTTATGTATGGAACCTTCAATATGCCCTTGATAAAGTACATTAAATATGTTAGGGGTGCCCCGAATGTTCTAGATTACGTGTTAGGGGTGCCCTGAACAAAAAAAGATTGAGAACCATTAAGATAGAAGATGCTTTACTAGAAGCAGACCTGAGAGGAGACTTCCACAGTAGAGTGGAGACCAGGAAGAACAGATAGGAACACAGAGGGTGGGCAAACAGCCAGGGAAGTGGAGGGAATCAAAGGGAAAGTGAGAGAGAGAAACAGATGAAGAAGAATCAAATTCAAGGCAAGATGGTAGGTAGTCTCATACGCTAAAGTTGGAACAACCACAAAAGAATGGGCAGGCAAACAGAAGGCAGGTTGGGGTACTAGCACGTCCATAGCAATCGCAAGCCAGGGGTCAAACCATAGATCAGAAGAAGCAGTACAAAACTGGGAAACAAACTCATAGTCGGGTACATGCCAGGGGGGTCAAGCCGCAGGTCTCAGGATGCAGTTCAAGGTTGTAAAACAAGCTTGTAGTTGGCTGCACGCCAGGGGGGTCAAGCCGAGAGATCCCAGATAATGGTGCCAAATTGTAGGATGGAGACAGAATCAGAAAACTAGACGGTGGTTAATTAATAGAGGAAAGAAACACCACAAGTGTTCAGACGGAAAACTATCTCATAGACTGGGAGCCAGGGACAGCGAGCACCCTCATTACAAAAGGCTCAGTGACCAATAGAAAACAGGGAGGAAAAAGGGCACAACGGCAAGAACCAATAAGCACAACCCATGACAGGATGTTCATCAACAAATCAAAATACCCCTCCCACCCATTCAAGGTCACATCTTAAAATGAGAGAAATGCTTCCTATACACTTTAGTTAATTCAAATGTTAGCAACTTTAGAGTGTGACTGATCTCAGTCAAGGTCTTAAAGGGATAGCAATGTTTCACAAAAAACAGCAGCTCCAATTAATCTTCATAGTATTTGGGTCATGGGGAGTGTTATTTTAATACTGTCAGAGTTGTAGTTCAAGAGTAATTGAATGATAAAGTATCCCTCTCACACACCTTTTACCTAATGTAAGCCACCTCCCCTCAGATGTGGAATCTGGTCACTTGATCGGACAGATCACAGCAAGGGACAATCTTCTTACTGTGATCATAAGGAAAACCCTGCCCCCCTTCACAGGTTTTTCCTCTCTGCAATCCATCCGGACAGTCTTGCTACTCTTAGGTGAGCAGTGTTACATCAGTAAAAGGAGCGGGATACTTTATCATTCAATTATTCTTGAACTACAACTCTGACAGTATTGAAATAACGCTCTCCACGGCCCAAATACTGTTTTTTGTGTGAAATATTACTATCCCTTTAAAAACTGTGCATTTGGCTAGATATTTAACTTTAATTACCCCCTCTCCAGTTCTGGTGATATTAGTATCTTCTCCCTGGAAGGTGGCTCACCAGTCTTCCGACTGACAGAAGGGCACCTGCCACTGGCAATTCTACGTGGAGATCTACCGAATGTGACCCTTGCTCATTTCTAGGTGTACTAAAACAGTCCAGAGCACTTGCTTTATGTAGCATAAAAATAGGGAAGTATCTCAGTATAAGGAAGCCATCAACAAACTCAGCTTGGGGAAAATTCTAAATGTTCAGCCCCTTCTAGGTACAATGACACAATAATGGGAGGGATGAGGGACAATAAAAGTTAAATAAGTAGTAAAATATAATAAAGAGTGAATGAGATCAGTCATACTTAAATTACTGAATACTGAATTAATCAACATGTATAGATCTCTTAAATAACAGAAGATATGATTTTCACCTTTAGCAGAAGAAGGGGTTATTTACAGTAAGGTCTGTTATATCATGCTTCTCGATCCCTAGCGAGGTAGTAATTGCAGATATAATAGAAGCAACGGATGATACAATATTTGATAACAGAAGGGGGACATGTAGGGTTACACTGTAAATCAATAGATTAACTCTTTGAATGCCCGAGGAGTATGCAACACATTGCTTTGCAATGAGCTGCCAACCTCTCTGGCACTCAAAGGGTTAAATAGGAGGCTGATCTACTAAATAGTCAAACACCCGTCTTGAAATCAGGATGGATTATTTAATTGCCTCACCTTTAAAGGGATAGTAATGTTTCACAATAAAAGCAGATCCAATTCATCTTCATAGTATTTGGGCCATGAAGAGTGTTATTTCAGTACTGTCAGAGTTGTAGTACAAGAGTAATTGAATGATAAAGTATCCCCCTCCCGCCCCTTTTACCTAGTGTAAGCCGCCTCCCCTCAGCTGTGGAATCTGGTGTCTTGACCGGACAGCTCACAGCAAGGGACAATCTTCTTACTGTGATCATAAGGAAAACCCTGCCCCCCTTGACAGGTTTTTCAGGTTTTTCCTTATGATCACTGAAGATTGTCCCTCTCTGTGATCCATCTGGACAGTCTTGCTGCTCTGAGGTGAGCAGTGTTACATCAGTAAAAGGGGCGGGAGGGGGATACTTTATCATTCAATTATTCTTGAACTACAACTCTGACAGTATTGAAATAACACTCTCCATGGCCCAGATACTATGAAGATTAATTGGAGCTGATTTGATTGTGAAACGTTACTATCCCTTTAATGCTCCCACACTGATACCCTTGCATCTCTTCCCTCATCTCCTCTTAAGTTCCTGTCCACCTCCTTTGCTCCGCATACAGAACTCTTCTTGTTACACCCTCTGCCCTCTCCCATCTCAAATCTTTGTCTCTTTCCGCTCCTTACCTATGGATCTCCATACCTGTCTCCATACATATTCAACAATCTCTCTCTGTCTTTAAAGCGATAGTAATGTCAGAAAAAAGTATTAACTATATGGTATATACAATTAAAAGAGAGTACTTGCACTTATTCGTATCTCTCAAACCGTTATAGTTTGAGAGATATAGGAAAATAAAGTCTCTGGTCCCTCCCCTTTCTGCTTGACGAGCTGTAAAGCTGTCAGAAGCAGAATCTGGTTCCGATAGCTTTACAGCTCGTCAAGCAGAAAGGGGAGGGACCAGAGACTTTATTTTCCTATATCTCTCAAACCATAATGGCTTGAGAGATACAAATAAGTGCAAGTACTCTCTTTTAATTGTATCTACCATTTAGTTAACACCTTTTTCTGACATTACTATCCCTTTAACTCTACCCTGGAATCTTATGTTCTGGAGCACTAGGACCATGCACTACCTTTGGGCAAACTCAGCACTTGACACCCTCATACCCAGTTGTCTGTTTCCTATTACCCATTTAGACTGTAAGCTCCTTGGGGCAGGGACCGTCCTATTGTTTCTATGAATGTGAAGCAGGGGAGGCAATTGCCTCCTGGGCCGGTCATAGCTCTGGGCTGGTGGGCCACTCCCTCACTCAATCTCCTTCTTGCTGCTGTAAATGGATCTACAGTAGTGATACCACAGAGCTTACAATTGAAATGGATCTACACTAGTGATACCACAGAGCTTACAATTGAAATGGATCTACACTAGTGATACCACAGAGCTTACAATTGAAATGGAGCTACATTAGTGATACCACAGAGCTTACAACTTAAACGGAGCTGCACTAGTGATACTAAGGAGCTAGTGGTACCTCTAACCCATTGCCATTGTAAGCTCTATGGTATCACTAGTGTAGCTTTAAATTTATAAGCTCTGTGCTATTACTAGTCTAGCTTCCATTCAATTGTAAGCTCTATGCTATCTCTAGTGTAGCTCCATTTCAACTGTAAGCTCTGTATTATCACTAGTGTAGCCCCATTCCAATTGTAAGCTCTGTGGTATCATTTGCCTTACTTCACATCATTAACAGCAAGTTTAAAATGAACAAAAGGGGGTGGGCCGGGACAGTGGGCTGGAACGATAGTTGATATGGACCACTTGATTGTATTTGCCCCCCAGGCCACAAGGTGCCAGTCCTCCCCTGATGTGAAGCTTATTTTATTCCCTCTTATTTATTATAACACACTTCTGTTGTAAGGCACTGCGTACACTGTGTGGATCTAGAGAAATAAACTCTAGTTGTATAGCCGCACAACAATAATAATGTAGGCTGCACAGTGAAATAGTAATGAACCCATTTTTCCAACTCTTAAAGCTGAGAAAATGATCTGATTCACTAACCTAAACTCAGTGAGAACCTTGCAGTGTGTGTTTTTCACAAGTGCCTTGTATTAAAGAGGATGTGTCATCTTTTAACGTACCTTGACACACTGGAAGTGTGCATCATGAGAGGATTATATTATTAGTATTATTATTATTCATTAACCCTTTGAGTGCCAGAGGGATACGCAACGCATTGCTTTGCAATGCGTTGCGTACCCCTCTGGCACTCAAAGGGTTAATGTATTCCACCCTTTTGGTGGGAGATAACAGAAGAAGGACGAGGGACGCAATTTCAGGACATGTAATAACTAAATATTCAAGCTGTGCGACACAGGTTGGAGAAAACTCTACTGGGATTAAAGAGTCCCTAAATACTAAACTAAATATATTGAACCCTTTGAATGCCAGAGGGATACGCAACACATTGCTTTGCAATCCGTTGCATAACCCTCTGGCACTCAAAGAGTTAACACCATTACAAACCTCCCAACATTTCGAATGGCCAAAAGGGGAACACTTTTGTTTTAAGTGGTGTTTCAGGGGACGCAACTGGTGGGCGGAACATTGCCAAGAATTTTTATGTTACTTCATGACCTATTGACAGCTCTTTTTGTAACTGAATAAATGATTTAAAACTAAACCAAATTATTTTTATTTACATAGTCTCATTTATAAACATATACACTGATATTTAAACAAATATTGCTGTGAAACAATGTGATACATTTATACACACACCGCACAGTCTGATCTCCTAAACACAGGGACACCAGGGTGATACACTTCTATACACACCACACAGTCTGTTCTCCTAAACACAGGGACACCAGGGTGATACACTTCTATACACACCACACAGTCTGATCTCCTAAACACAGGGACACCAGGGTGATACACTAATATACACACCACACAGTCTGATCTCCTAAACACAGGGACACCAGGGTGATACACTTATATACACACCACACAGTCTGATCTCCTAAACACAGGGACACCAGGGTGATACACTTCTATACACACCACACAGTCTGATCTCCTAAACACAGGGACATCAGGGTGATACACTTATATACACACCACACAGTCTGATCTCCTAAACACAGGGACACCAGGGTGATACACTTCTATACACACCACACAGTCTGATCTCCTAAACACAGGGACATCAGGGTGATACACTTATATACACACCACACAGTCTGATCTCCTAAACACAGGGACACCGGGGTGATACACTTATATACACACCACACAGTCTGATCTCCTAAACACAGGGACACCGGGGTGATACACTTATATACACACCACACAGTCTGATCTCCTAAACACAGGGACACCGGGGTGATACACTTATATACACACCACACAGTCTGATCTCCTAAACACAGGGACACCAGGGTGATACACTTATATATACACACCACACAGTCTGATCTCCTAAACACAGGGACACCAGGGTGATACACTTATATACACACCACACAGTCTGATCTCCTAAACACATGGACACCAGGCTGATACACTTATATACATACCACACAGTCTGATCTCCTAAACACAGGGACACCAGAGTGATACACTTATATACACACCACACAGTCTGATCTCCTAAACACAGGGACACCAGGGTGATACACTTCTGTACACACCACACAGTCTGATCTCCTAAACACAGGGACACCAGAGTGATACACTTATATACACACCACACAGTCTGATCTCCTAAACACAGGGACACCAGGGTGATACACTTATATACACACCACACAGTCTGATCTCCTAAACACAGGGACACCAGGGTGATACACTTATATACACACCACACAGTCTGATCTCCTAAACACAGGGACACCAGGGTAGGAAAGAGAGACAGAGGGATTTGGGTCTCAAAGAGGGACTGCACCTCCTAAAGAGGGACACTTTGGAAGTATGGACCCCTAATATCTCCTAAAGAGTGACACTTGGGAGGTATGGATCCCTAATATCTTCTCAAAAGGGACACTTGGCAGGTATGGACCCCTAATATCTCCTAAAGAGGGACACTTGGGAGGTACAGACCCCTAATATATCCTAAAGAGGGACACTTGGGAGTTATGGACCCCTAATATCTCCTAAAGGGGGATACTTAGGAAGTACAGACCCTAGTATCTCCAAAAAAGGGACAATTGGGAGGTATGGACCCCTAATATCTACTAAAGATGGCCACTTGGGAGGTATGGACCACTAATATCTCCTATAGAGGGACATTTAAGAGATATGGACCCCTAAAATCTCCTAAATAGGGATACTTGGGAGGTACAGACCCCTAATATCTTCTCAAAAGAGACACTTGGGGGGTATGGACTCCTAATGTCTCCTAAAGAGGGACACTTGGGAAGTATGGATCCTAATATCTCCTAAAGAGGAACACTTGGGAGGTACTAATCCCTAATATCTCCTGAAAAGGTACACTTGGGAGGTATGGAACACTAATATCTCCTAAAGAGGGACACTTGGGAGGTATGGAACACCAATATCTCCTAAAGAGGGACACTTGGGAAGTATGGATCCTAATATCTCCTAAAGAGGGACACTTGGGAAGTATGGACGCCTAATATCTCCTAAAGAGGGACGCTTGGGAAGTATGGACCCCTAATATCTCCTAAAAAGGTACACTTGGGAGGTATTGACCCCTAATATATCCTAAAGAGGGACACTTGGGAGGTATTGACCCCTAATATCTCCTAAAGAGGGACACTTGGGAAGTATGGCATTATACTGATTGAAAAACAAGACACAAATTATATATATACTAGTTGAACAGCCCGTTACACGGGCCACAGTGCCTCTGGCAGCCGGTCGCGGGGCAGTCACGCGCAGTAGAGACTGCCCGTGCCACTGCTGATACAGAGCTGGACGCTCCTTCGGAGCGCCCAGCTCTGTATCAGCCGCGGCGCGGGCAGTCTCTACTGGGCATGACTGCCGCACGCGCAGCAGTGTCTACTGCGCATGACGGGCGTTACACACGATTTAGCAAATTATTATATAGGATATATATATATATATATATATATACATACATACACACACACACACCTCACTGGTCCTTAAAGTGTTAGTAATGTCCAAAAAAAAGTTTTTTTTTTCATTTAGAAGAGCTTAAAAAGCTGAGCTAAATGCAAAAAACAGTATTTCTCAAACCGCTATGGTTTAAGAGATACGGGCGTTTGAAGTTTGATCTCTCCTACTGACAGCTATAAAGCTGTCAGCAGGAGATTCGTGTCGGTCGACATGGAGGCGCTTGAGAAGTGCCGCGATCTCGTTACTTACAAGGAATCCCTTCATTGGAATGTTCTATGTGCTTGAACACCAGGCACACGTTTTAGACCATTTCAATGAAGGGATTCCTTGTAAGTAACGAGATCGCAGCACTTCTCAAGCGCCTCCATGTCGACCGACACGGATCTCCTGCTGACAGCTTTACAGCTGTCAGTAGGAGAGATCAGACTTCAAACGCCCGTATCTCTTAAACCATAGCGGTTTGAGAGATACGTTTTTTTGCATTTAGCTCAGCTTTTTAAGCTCTTCTAAATGCAAAAAACTTTTTTTGGGACATTACTAACACTTTAAAGAGTTCAAATTACTGTGCACAATGAGCTAAATTAATGGTGCTGCGATCATGCCAGCACTGTCATGTCCACCTGTATAGACGTGACATCAGGACTGATTGAAGATGTTATCTCTTGCATCTAAGAGCAGGGGTCTTTAGGATTTTCTAGCCATAGTAAGACAAGGGAGGGGTTATTTTTTTAGGAGATGGTCTTTATTAAACCAGAAGACTTGCAACCCTGTTGCTGTTTTCCTTCATCTCTGGTCTCCCAGTGTCCCAGGATGAGTTGCCTGGACAGGTGCTTACAGTTTGACCTTGTAAGAACAGCTGAGGGAGAGAGAGGTCACTTATTTTATGTCCTTGTTCTCCAATAGCATTTACTGACTGCAGGCTGTAACCAGCAGGTCTGCCATCCCTGTCCTCGTCCTGCATACAAGTTCAGCAGGGTGTGGGCTGCAGTAGGGGAAAGTATTTGCAATACAGCATAGCTGTGCACTGTGATATTCTTCTATAATATAAATATATACTAGCAGTGTGGGACGGCGTTGCCCGTCTATTTTAATCCTTGTATTTAATAATGTAAAGTTTAATTTGAAAGTAGTAGAAAAATTAATAGTGTTGGCAATATCCCTGTGTGCACGGGACTGTATAGGTTATACGGAGATATGTGTGTGTGTGTGTTTATATGTGTGTGTCTGTCTGTCTGTGTGTGTTTGTGTCTGTGTGTGTATATGTGTGTGTGTGTGTGTGTTTGTGTGTGTGTCTGTCTGTGTGTGTTTATATGTGTGTGTTTGTGTGTGTGTGTTTATATGTGTGTCTGTCTGTCTGTGTGTGTTTGTGTGTGTGTTTATATGTGTGTCTGTCTGTGTGTGTTTGTATGTGTGTGTGTATATGTGTGTATGTGAAATGTTACTGCAGTTTTTCAGAATACATGTAAAAGGTAAACAATAATAAAGTCAGGCTCTTAACCCCTTTGCGTCCTGTGATGTACCAGGACCGTCACGCTGGTCCGGCACTTAAGGACCAGTGACGGTCCTGGTACGTCACGTACTTTTACTCACCGCGTTCCTGCAGGAGCGCGGTGAGTAATACCGGGGACTGAAATTGATCGCTTCAAGACCGGAGAAATCTCTTTCAGTCCTCCTTTCGATGTGCCGCCCCACATGATCAGTCACACCGCGGGATTGTCGGACCCTAAGGGGTTAAAGGGATAGTAATACCTAGTTTTTACAAATCTTCATCTTGTAGCTATTAAAAACGTAAACTAAATGCCCCCAGTCCAATCTCTCAAACCTTTATTGTTTGAAAGATACTTGTAGTTAAAGTTCCCCCCCTCCCTCCCATTTCCCTGATGTCAGCTGTCTGGCTGGCTGCAGGGGAATCCAGTCCCGGGACCAGCCGGCGTCTCTGCTGCAGAGCCGAGATCGAGATGTTGAAAAATAAATCCTTCATTGGAACGGTCTTCTAAGTATGCTTGCAAACCAAGCACACTTTGTACACCGTTCCAGCGAAGGATTTATTTTTCAATAATGCTATCTCGGCTCTGCTGAAGAGCCTCCGCCGGTCCCGGGACTGGATTCCCCTGCAGTCAGCCAGAGAGCTGACATCAGGGAAAGGGGAGGGAGGGGGGAAGTTTAACTATGATTATCTCTCAAACCATAAAGGTTTGAGAGATAGGATGAAGATTTGTACAAATTATGTATTACAATCCCTTTAATGATCTGTGTTATTTGCCCTGTAGTTTCTCCTTTTGCCCTCCCCTTGTTCCCAATGCCTCCCCCAAGCTGACTTTAAGACCCATACTGGCGGATACAGTGACCATACCGAGAAAGAGACACATTCACACACTACCCATAGTAAGGTGACCAGACCTCACCTTTAACCGGGGACGCACAGGGCCGACGCCACCTATAGGCGAGATAGGCGCCGGCCTAGGGAGCACATGTACTGGGGGCGTGGGCATGCAGCCGAGGAAGAGCTGCGCCTGCACGCACCATGCCGGGAGCTGCAACACAGGTCTGTGTCACTACAGCGCTCCCTCACTGCAGTCGGCTCTTTAGTAATGCAGAGCGTGCTGGGAGTCATGATCTCCCACGCGCTCTGCGTTACTTAAAAGAAGACTGCGCAGGAGCTACAGGTATGTGATGGGGGGCAAGTCGGTGCTGATGGGGGGCAAAATGGAGCTGATGGGGGCAATTAGGAGCTAAGGGGGTAAAGTGGAGCTGATGGGGGCAAGTTGGAGCTGATGGGGGGCAAAGTGGAGCTGATGGAGGCAAGTTGGAGCTGGTGGGGGAAAAGTGGAGCTGATGGGGGCAAGTTGGAGCTGATGGGGGGCAAAGTGAAGCTGATGGAGGCAAGTTGGAGCTGGTGGGGGAAAAGTGGAGCTGATGGGGGCAAGTTGGAGCTGAGGGGGCAAAGTGGAGCTGGTGGGGGCAAGTTGGAGCTGATGGGGGTCAAAGTGGAGCTGATGGAGGCAAGTTGGAGCTGGTGGGGGAAAAGTGGAGCTGATGGGGGCAAGTTGGAGCTGAGGGGGCAAAGTGGAGCTGATGGGGGTCAAAGTGGAGCTGATAGGGGGCAAGTTGGAGCTGATGGAGGTCAAAGTGGAGCTGATAGGGGGCAAGTTGGAGCTGATGGAGGTCAAAGTGGAGCTGATAGGGGGCAAGTTGGAACTGGTGGGGGCAAAGTGGAGCTGGTGAGGGGCATCTCTTATAAGCATCTCCAGAACAGGGGCAGACTGGCCCAGGGGGCAGAGAGAGGACAATCATGAAAAGAGGTGGGGTATAAAGGGGTGGGACACAAGGGGTGGAGACAAATGAGCAACAAAATTAGGTTTTGCCTAGGGTGACAAAAATCCTTGCACCAGCCCTGGGGAGGCATATGAAAAATGCATACTGCAGGGCTGCTTTGACTTTAGTGCACTCCTGTAATATGCCTATTTCCTATGTGTCCCCGGTTTAAGGTGAGGTCCGGTCAGCCTAATGAAAGATACAAACACTTCCCATAGTGAGACACATACATACACACTTAGCATCAGTGTCATTGATCTGAGCTCTCCTAGGCAAATCACATGGCAGTGCATTGTAAGTGGACAGAAACAGAGCAGTGCTGGGTAAAGCCTTGGGGGAATTATGCGGGGAGGAGACGACAGCACTGCACTGCTTAACCCACTGCGTGGCAGAATGGTAGGCAACGCATTGCTTTGCAATCTGTTGCGGAGCCCTGTGGCACTCAAAGGGTTAACACTTGTGGGAGATTGTGTTTTGAATCAGGTGTCATTATGAATCACGCACTCCTCCTAACACTGGTTGTCAAAGTTTATATTGTGGTGGGGAAGGCTTTTTGGTTGCACACAGAATGTCAGTGGATGTTTGCAGGCAAACCTCGCAATCTCTTGGATTCTGGAGAAGTTTGGAGCATTTATTGTGAATGCATTGGACACCTATTTAGGGTATCCTTTTAAAAGATTGCACGCGAAAGAGCGTGCGACCTCATAACACGTTCAACATGTCGCCAGGATAAAAATGGCAACATGAAAATCTTGCATGACAGTGTGAGATTCTCATGTCGCCTACTGACATGTCGTCTAGTTGCTGCCCGGCAGGGCCGATCCTCTCGCTCCAGCTAGCAAATAAATAATAGCGCCAGGGGGCTGATTAACAGGACAGAGCCAAGAATATGTAATGAAAGTATCTGTACTGACATGTCGCCTACTTGCTGCCTGGCTTTATCTCCCCTTCTCTTTATAAAGCTGGTGTTCTTGGAGGCAGTGCCTTCAAACCATTCATCCCAGGTTCAGCGAGAGGATCGGCACCGTGGGTGAATCCTCCTCTATTTTAATCCACACAGATACAGCCGGACAGCATTACAGATACTTTTATTATATATTATTGGCTCTGTCATGTTAATCAGCCCCCTGGCACTCTTATTTATTTATTTGCTAGCTGTAGCGAGAGGATCTGCACTGCCGGGCAGCATGTAGAGGACGTGAGTAGGCAACATGAGAATCTTGCACTGTCATGCAGTGCAAGATGTTCATGACGCCATTTTTTTCCAGGCGACATGTTGAATTAGTATCCAGTGGTTTTGAGGGAAGGGCCTAAGCTACAAGTCCCAGTTAGCTGTGATTTTTTTTTTTTTTGGGGGGGGGTTTGTAGAAGATCAGACAGTGTGGGGTATAAATGATTGTGTCACATTGCTCAGCATAAACAAATGTGACCGTAAGTTCAGTACATTTGTTGATAAATTACTGTGTGTGAATAAAAAAGTTTTGGTGTTGCTGTAAATAATGTAGACTTACTGGGAGACATGGCGTGAATAGGATGTGGTAGAGGACCTGATGTGTTGGGAGTCCAGCTAGTTGCAAGCCGGAGCAACATTACATCTTGTAAGGATTTTGCATTTCTGGTGTTCCAGCTTGCTACAAATGCCAGATGAACCTGGATGCTTTAGAGGAAGAAAGGGTGCAGGTTATGCGGGAGGTAGGTGGAGGGAAGTGTTTTCACGTGCGGTGAAAATGGTACTGAAATGGTTAACCCTTTGAGTGCCAGAGGTGTACGCAATGCATTGCTTTCATTCTGTACCCCTCCGGCAAACGAAGGGTTAATCAAGGCCGGCCACTTGGTGCCTGAATACGCAATAATTATCGCATACCTCCCAACATTTCAAATGGACAAAAAGGGACACTTTTGTATTAGGAGGGTTGTTGGAGGTGTGACCGGTGGGCGGAGCAAATTTTTAGGTTATTTGACACCTCTTTGAGTAACTAAATAAATTATTTGGAGTAAGACCAAACTATTTTATTTACACAGACTAATCTATAAACACATATACTGAAGTTAAAGGGATAGTAATACTTGCAAATTACTAATCCTCATACTGTAGTCAGGGCCGGATTTGCCATTAGGCAAAGTAGGCACCTGCCTACAGGAGCACGCCAACGAGGGGCTCCTGCCATTTGGATTTTTTTTTTTTTTTTTATATTCTTTTAAAAAAAAAAAAAAAAAAAAAAAACCTAGCCACTTCGCTGGCTGCGCCGGCGGCACCCACTCACATTGCCCGCCCCCCAGTCTTGTACCTGTTGGAGCTCCCTCGTCACCTCTTTAGGAATGCAGAGCGCTGGGAGATGACATCATCTCCCAGCGTTCTGCATTCCTGAATAGGACACCGCGCGGGAGCTCCATCAGGTACAAGACTGTGCCAAAGGAGGCACATACAGATCTCCTACCAGGGCGGTAGGAAACGGACAACGGGGGGAGGCAATGTGGAGCTAATGGGGGGCAAGTTGGAGCCAATGGGGGGGGCAATGTGAGGGCAATGTGGAGCTGATGGGGGGGCATTGTGAGGGCAATGTGGAGCTGATTCGGCAATATGGAGCTGATGGGAGGCATTGTGAGGGCAATGTGGAGCTGATGGGGGGGCAGTGTGAAGGCAGTATGGTATATGGAGATGATGGGGGCAGTATGGGACTGATGAGGACAATATGGTATATGGAGATGATGGGGGCAATGTGAGGGCGATATATGAGATGATGGTGGCAAGCTGGAGCTAATGGGGGGCAATGTGGCAATGATGGGGGCAATGTGAGGGCAATATGGAGATGATGGGGCGCAATGTAGAGATTAGGAGCATTGTGGAGGTATCCAGTGCAGATGGCCCGGGGGGGGGGGGGGCTTCAAATTTCTGTGCCTACAGGCTCCTGAGATGTAAATCCAGCCCTGTAGTTTTGTTAAAAAGAAACTTATTGCCCCCATAAGGGTTTGAGAGATGATATCGCTCAAAGTTCCCCCCTCCCTCCCCCTTCCCTGACTGAACGCTGACAGCAGGGGAAGCTGTCATAGGACAGTGTTATGTGCATCAGGTGGCTCTGCAACGGAGCCGAGATCGCGTTTATGAAAAAAGAATTCTTTCACTGAAACGGTCTTCTACGTGTGCTTGGTTTAGTGAAAGATTTATTTTTTATAAATGCGATCTCGGCAATGCTGCAGAGCCACCTGATGCAAGTGATACCGGATATCCCTGCAGTCAGCGTTCAGTCAGGGAAGGGAGGAAGGAACTTTGAGCGCTATTATCTCTCAAACCATAAGGGTTTGAGAGATGACACTGGGGGCAATAAGTTTCTTTTTAACAAAGCTACAATATGGGGATTAGTAATTTGCAAGTATTACTACCCCTTTAAAACAGATATTAATGAGATTTATTGCCATGGAGCAATGTGATACACCTATATACACACACCACACAGTCTGATCTCCTAAACACAGGGACACCAAGGTGATACACTTATATACACACCACACAGTCTGATCTCCTAAACAGAGGGACACCAGGGTGATACACTTATATATACACACCACACTGTCTGATCTCCTAAACACAGGGACACCAGGGTGATACACTTCTATACACACCACACAGTCTGATCTCCTAAACACAGGGGCACCAGGGTGATACACTTCTCTACACACCACACAGTCTGATCTCCTAAACACAGGGACACCAGAGTGATACATTTACATAAACACCACACAGTCTGATCTCCTACACACAGGACACCAGGGTGATACACTTATGTACACACCACACAGTCTGATCTCCTAAACACAGGGACATCAGTGTGATACACTTATATACACACCACACAGTCTGATCTCCTAAACACAGGGACACCAGGGTGATACACTTCTATACACACCACACAGTCTGATCTCCTAAACACAAGAACACCAGGGTGATACACTTATATACACACCACACAGTCTGATCTCCTAAACACAGGGACACCAGGGTGATACACTTATATACACACTACACAGTCTGATCTCCTAAACACAGGGACACCAGGGTGATATACTTATATACACACCACACCGTCTGATCTCCTAAACACAGGGACACCAGGGTGATACACTTATATACACACCACACAGTCTGATCTCCTAAACACAGGGACAACAGGGTGATACACTTCTATACACCCTGCACAGTCTGATCTCCTAAACACAGGGACACCAGGGTGATACACTTATATACTAGGGTGACCACGGGTCCCGGAACGTCCGGGACTGTCCCTTATTTCAGGGACATGTCCCGCGTCCCGGGTCCCCTTCAACCGGGACAATGAAGTGTCCCGGAATGAAGCCAAGCCGCCCTGAATGTCAGCCTGCAAGCGGTGTGTCACATCATGGACGCCGCTTGCAGGCTGACATCCAGGGCGGCAATGCAACTTACCTGATCTGGAGGCAAGCGCTCTAGTAATACAGAGCGCTGGGAGATGACATCATCTCCCAGCGCTCTGCATTACTGAGCACAGCGCGTGGGAGCTTCAGCTCTGTGCCGGAGGAGGCACAGAGCACTTTGCACTCCGCACTCCGCTAGACCACCAGGGACTCAAGGTAAGGCAATAGGGTGACCACGTCCCGGAATGGCAGAAGGGAAATGTGGTCACCCTATTATATACACACCACACAGTCTGATCTCCTAAACACAGGGACACCAGGGTGATCCACTTATATACACACCACACAGTCTGATCTCCTAAACACAGGGACACCGGGGTGATACACTTCTATACACACTGCACAGTCTGATCTCCTAAACACAGGGACACCAGGGTGATACACTTATATACACACCACACAGTCTGATCTCCTAAACACAGGGACACCAGGGCGATACACTTATATATACACCACACAGTCTGATCTCCTAAACACAGGGACACCAGGATGATACACTTTTATACACATCAAACAGTCTGATACACGGGGATTTGGGTCAAAAAGAGGGACTATCCCTCCTAAAGAGGGACACTTTGGAGGTATACACTCAAGGGGATAATGTTCACAGGCAAAAGCACTTAGCAATAGTGTGTGTGTGTGAACCGTCTATCCTTGCAGGGTGATGCGGCGGCACGGTACGTTGTTCGTTTATAGAGGGTGTCGTGGTGTGGCTGAGGACGCAGGTTTTCTCTTTAATATATATAATAACGATACTGTGTACTACCAATAGGGCTGAGGCCCTTACTAAAGTGTTGCTACGGTAACGCATCTCCAGCCCTTCCTTGTCAATCTCAGCAAGCCCCGCCCAGCCCCTCATGCGTCATGCATGAATCACGCTCTGCCAGCCCCACAGAGTTTTCTACACCAGCCCACACCCGCTTAGTCACGCAGAGGGGGTTGGTGGAATATGCTAGATTCGAACCACGCCTGACTCACCCCCATTGGAGGATGTAGGCGGATATTAGCCAATGGTAACTTCGAGAGGCGTGGTTTGAGGGAGGCGAATCTCCGGCAGACTCAGTGGCTTTGCATTCCCTGTCAGTTTTGCGGCCGGAGCAGCTGTGCTGCCAGAGATCCGAAGAGTGGGTGGGATGCTGCGCTGTGATTGGCTGCTGGCCACGCCACAGAGGCCTCTGATTGGCTACTGAGCTACGGGGCAGGTATGTGCGTAGGAGGAGGGAGGGTAATGGCGGACACGGGTTCTGGTGTCTCGGTGTTTGCCCTCTCTGGGGCTTTTTGGGCACCTCTACGGGGAGACCCGGGAGTATGTGTGGGCTGTGGTCCTGTGTGATACCGGCCCCTTCGGTGAAGACATGTAGAAAACATCTCATATGGATTGAATCGTGATTTAGTAGGCGGCTGGAGGGGTAGAGGGTAGTAGAGTAGGGGCCCCTAGTTCTTATCTGGACTACAAACTACATAAGAGGGAATCCCTAGTTTTGTATTATCTTGGATCAGGAGTATACATAAGAAGGGGAGCCCATAGTCCTGTATAATCTGGGGAATAGGGGCCCCTAGTCCTGCTTTATCTGGTGTGTAGGGGGCCACTGCTAGTATATCAAGCGCCAGAGAATATAGTGGGGAGTCCAGAAGTCCTAAATATTGGGGATCAGAGCAGATAGAGGGGAGGCCATAAGTCATATGTATTGGGGGCCAGAGAGTATAGACTAGAATGGAGCCTAAAGTAATAAATATCTGGGGTCAGAATAGAGAGAGGAGCCCGGAGTCACATTAATTCAGAGTCCCGGCTCTTACATATCGAGGGGTCAGTTATACATAGAGTAATTGGGGTGTCACACGTGATATATGTCAGATACTGTGTAAAAGGAGGGAACCCCAAACTCCGGTGTATCAGGGATCCGAACAGAGGGGAGGGAGTACAGCCGAGGGGATCACAGAGTCATAGGATCTTCTGTATCAAGGAAAAGTGGATCGGTTTTGGGGCAGATCAAGTGCACCACAGGGATCTGCCGGATTTACCATTGATCCAAATTAGGCTTTTGACCCCACGGGTGCTATAGAGGACTCGCTTAACCTTTTGAGTGCCAGATGCGTAACGCATTCCTTTGCAATGAGTTGCATACTCCTCTGGCATTTCTCGTTTAAGAGTACAATTTAAGTCACTGGGAATGTGTGTTTGTCCCATATAGTAAAGTCACTGTGTCCCAGAATTGTTCCACTGTGCCTTTAAAAGTATGGACCATATTATATGGAGCTGAGGCGTTTTGTAGAGGAGACTTCAAACCAGGGGTCCGGCAGGTAGAATGTATAGACATCACAGGAACCCCAATGGAAAGGAGCTAGAAGGGGGGGGGGAGATTACACACAGAAAGGGGACCCCTGTAACTGGAGGCCAATGCTGTTTGAGAGGAGACCTAATCCAAACATATACATAACTGAAACTTTAAAAATAAGTTTATGAACAAGAGGGGAACCTCAAGCCTATAAATCATGAGACTGAGGGTCTGATGCTATACACAAGTGTGGATCTACAAGCCCCAACAATAAGAGCCTGAGGGTCAGAGACTGTCCACAGAAAGAAAACATCCACACTTGGGGTCTAGGACTACAGGTGAGGGAATCTCCATGATCCCTTCAACAGGAGGTTTAGGTGCTGAGAGCAGTGGTTGCCAGTACCTGTGCCATGGGCACCAATCTAGGGTACCCACTTTCTCACCCAAAGACTTTTATCCCTTTGAGTGCCAGAGTGGAATGCAACATATTGCTCTGCAATGCATTGCTTACCCCTTTGGCACTCGAAGGGTTATGAAAATGTTAGTTATGAATAGTTACAGACATTATGCTCTTTGTTGTCATTCTGGCCAAGTGACCTAAGGATAACTATACATTTATATATTGTACGCCTCATTAAGATCTCTTGAAATTACCTATAAAATGCTAGGGGGTGCTCTGAGGACTCCTGATTGCATGTTAGGGTGCCTTGAGCAAAATGAGATTGAGGACCATGGATCTAGAGTCTGTGGGCAATATGGGACCCCCCCAAAAAAAACAGTCCAGCAGGAGACTGGTTGCCAGGGACCAATGACAAGAATACAAGTTTGTAAGCAAGAAAACAAGTTCAGGATCTATGGCAGAGGTTGTCAATTTTTGGTCCTCCAGCTGTTGGGGACAGCAACTCCCATAATCCTCACCCAGCCAATGGCTGAAGTCCTCCAACATCTGGTGGTCCATGTATTGACTACCCCAGCACTAGGGATAGAGATTTTAGACTGGATAGGATAAAACAATAAACATATCATCATCACATATTAGGTAGATAACCCATATACTGGGTGGGTGTTTTTACCGGTATAATAGATCAGGGTATATGTCAGGCCGTGTATGTTTTAGCTCTCCAGACAAAATTGCACTGCAGCTGCAATCATCCTCAGCTGGTAATTGTAGTTCAACAGTATCTGGAATGCCACCATTTGCCTGTGATATTTGAAAACATGCCCCAATAGGCCTTAACATGGTGACTCACAATGTTCTCCTGCCATAGAGGATGGGGGTGACTCAGGTTCAGCTCCAATAAGGCATTAGGTGTACGTTTAATACAGCAATATTCCTATTGAAAATTTAACCCAAGTGCATTGACTACCTCTCTTACAGTTAAAGGATTAGAAGTGGGTGCATTTAACCTTTTAAAGACCAGTGGTGTGTGCAATGAATTGGAAAGCACTCTGGTACTTAAATGAAACCTATACTGCACAGAGTACGGTCCTGCAGGAAGATTAGGTTTGTTGTAATTAGTAAACCTCTTAACCCTTTGGGTGCCAGAGAGGTATAGTGCAATGTGTTGGCTACCTCTCTGGCACTCAAAGGGTTAATGAGTACATAGATATTTTAAAGGGGCAATAACGATTATGCTAGTGAGAGGTCCAGTACCTTAAGGTACAATGCAGCGCCTCCTAGAGGAGACCGGGACAGACAGCGCAGGTGCACATGTGTCTCTAAGGCAAGATGTCTGCACTGATGCCTGCCTGTTCACCTCTGAGCAAGCAGGATTAGACTCGTGCACAAAAGTAAACAGCAGCAGTTGTGCAGCAAACAAACTGTACTCGCCATAGGGGGTTAATATCATTTTCCAAAATTCACATTTATTTAAATGGGCCTTTTAACTCCATTGAATACTAGCTGTGTCTCAAACTTGTTGCTCTGCAATGCACTGGAGACGTGTTCAACATTCAGGGGATTAAAGGCATAGTGATACTTAAAATGTAAAAAAAAATATATTGTAGCGTTAATCTATCTGCATTAAACAAGGGATCTCCCACTGCTGAGAGCTGTTTGATTCAAAAGTTATTACAGCTCAAACTTGAATTCTGTAGGTGCAGTATCACATTGACCTGAAATTGTACAGAGGCGCTGTTGCTATGCTATCTTATGGACTGCTCTGGTCAGTTGACCATACATCAACATAGACTGGTGTAGCAGCAGCGCCAATGTATAATTTCAGGCCACTGGGATACTGCATCTAAAATATTCAAGTTTGAGCTGAATAAAACACCTTTCAGCAGTGCAGGTACTCCTGTTTTATTTAGGGGGCTAAACCCCACAATATTGGGAATATGCATTAAGCAGTGGTGGTCAATCTGAGGGCCTCCAGCTGTTCAGAACTACAATTCCCATCATGCCCAGCGCATGCTGGGAATTCTAGTTCTGAACAGTTAGAGGCCCTTAGGTTGACCACCACTGTATTAGTAACAACATGTTGTAAATGTGAAGCAAATCAATTGACCCATATATATGGAAAAAAAAAACCTTCAATCAAAATGATGACTTGCATGGGTATATGGTGTGTCCGTGCTTCTCCAAACCTGTTTCTTGCAAAGTTAGTCCTTGGGACTCTACACCAGTACAGGTATTCAGGATCACTTGGGTCATCAGTGGTGCAGGCATTGTGATCAATCCCCCTATGTTTAATCAGGGATATATTGAAAACATAGTCTGTCGTGTCCCAAGGCCCAGAGCTCAGAATCACTGTCGTACATTTTAGCCTTGATACTTGTCCTGCTGAACTAGGATTTATATTTGCACTGATATGATCTCTGTTTTAGTCGACCACTAGTATTGTGCTAATAAAGACTGGGGACCCCTTTGAGCCATTCACTTCTATATAATCCTACTGTTTGCTTTAAAGAGTTGCAATGTAGAGCAGTTGCACATCAACAGTTCAGGTTTGTAGACTCTCTGCTTAATCACAGGTGTGCAGTCAGTCGATTGGACTTGGATATTCATCTAACTATGCTTAATTGGGGATATCCTTAAAGGGAGAGTAAACCCCCAGAAGAAGTTTAAGCCAAATGAAAGGAATAATAAAAACATACTTACTGCCCTCATTCCCATCTCTCAAACAGTTATGGTCTGAGAGATGTAAGAAAATAAAGATCTCCATTCCCTCCCCTTTCTGACTGACGAACTGTAAAGCTGTCAGACGCAGAATCCGGTCGCCCGACTGTAGGCGGCTTTTCAGGAGTGCTGACATCTAGATATCTAACTATAATTACTTCATCAGTATGGTCTATAACATGTGCCTGGCTTGCAAGCGCACATTGTAGACCATTCTGATGAAGTAATCATAGTTAGATATCTCGACGACAGCGTTCCTGAAGAGCTGCCGTCTGGTCCCAGAAGCAGGATCTCATGACGTCTGCTGTACAGCGGACGCATGAGAAGGGGGAGGGAGCGGATATTTTATTTTCTTATATCTCTCAAACCATAATGGTTTGAGAGATGGGAATGAGGGCGTTAAGTATGTTTTTATTATTCCTATCATTTGGCTTAAACTTTTTCGGGGGGTTTACTATCCCTTTAAAGCTGATCTTTTATGTTCTGGCATCCCCAGCCCATTGCTTCGGTACATCGAAACATCATTACAGCTGCCTATATATTCTTTAAAAGTGAACACGTCTACGGAAACAGTTACCTATTTGTTGTCTAGTATTGAGAGTGCTGCCATCTTAATTATGCATCCAATGATTGGCAGCACTCTTACTCTCTGCCAGTCTTTTTCCAAAGCCTGCCCCTTCACTTAGAAGCATGGGGAAAGCAGGGTTGGCTGGTGGGAGGATAATTAGGACACAGGGCGATTCTGTAGGGCAGTGTTAGTGCAGCCTGTACCGCACTGACTTCAGAGCTAAATTTTCAATTTGTTTTCACTAGTATACTGGTTTGATTTAAGAACAAAAATGTTAAAGAATTTAAATACTGTTTTAGCAGCTGGACTTAGCAGGATTACGTTTATTGTGAGTGACAGATCCACTTTAACCCTTTGAGTGCCAGAGAGGTATCCAATGCACATTTTGATAGATAACTCTGTAGCACGCAGAGTGTTAAAACCTGATCTGTTGGTGTGACAACTCACGAGGACCGGAGAGGAGAACCATTGATGCAGAGGCAGACTTCAATAGAGATCAGTACAGGACACTACAGATATAATGCAGATTATAGACCAGTACACTGAGCAGAGGAAGTCAATGAGGCTGATATACAAAAAAAAAAGGGGGGTGCAATTCTGGACTAAACCAAGTACTCCATAGGGAGAAAATGAACACTGCCAAAATTCTAATTGATTTAAATGGGTCTTGTAACTATCTGATTGCTGGAGAGGACTCAAATGCACTGTTGCTCAATGCATTGCATACCTTTAGCATTTAAGAGGTTAAAAGTTTCATTTGAATCCGTGAGGTATTAATCCCCTATGGTGCAGTCTGGTTGCCCCATTATTAATATACCTTTTTAGTACATCAGCCTCACTGCGTTAAGTTTGAGACACTTATTCCTAGGGAATATTTCCACTTTAAATTATTAACCCTATGAGTGCCAGAAGGTTGTGCAGTGCCTTGCACACCCTCCTGGCACTCAAAGTGTTAATTATGAAGAAGTGTAACATTAGTTGAACTGTTGTAGACAGAGTGGATGATGATGATTTGGTCATATTCAGCTATTAGATAAGTGATGGATGACTTGCGGTTGTCCAGTTGTTGCTGCAATACAATTCTCATTGTTGGCCAATTGAGGATGATGGGAATTTTAGTCCAACGACAGTCGAAGAGAAGCAGGTTTCCTACCGTGGTATTAGCTATTGACCTTATGAATGTCTACAGAAATGCTTTGTCATGCAAAGTCAAACCATTTGGCATCACCAGAATTCATGTCAACAAGCTTTAATGACTTGTATTTTGGCACTTTTTAATACTCACCATGAGAGGATCTCCTTAAAGGGATAGTAATACTTAAAATGTAAAAAAAATATGTTGTAGGGTTTATCCCCCTGAGTAAAACAAGAGTACTCCCACTGCTGAAAGGTGTTTTATTCAAAAGTTATTAAAGATCAGAGCTGCATTTTTTAGGTGCAGTATCACAGTGGCCTGAAATTGTACAGTGGCGCTGTTGCTACACCATCCTATGAGCAGCTCTGGTCCCAGGACCTGAGCTGTCCATAGGATGGTGTAGCAACAGCGCCACAGTACAATGTCAGGCCATTGTGATATTGCACCTAAAAATTTCAACAAAAATTCAACTTTGAAAAGTAATAACTTTTGAATGAAACACCTTTCAGCAGTGGGAGTACTCTTGTTTTACTCAGGGGGATAAACCCTACAACATATATTTATTTACATTTTAAGTATTACTATCCTGTTAACATCTCCTAATAATAAACCCCACTTGCCTTACTATGACCAGGAAATCCTAATGACCCCAGTGAATCTTGTCTTTGTTCTAGAGGCTACTAAACATCTGCCAGGACATGCTTGTTGGTAATCAGTGTTTTAAGGAAATCATTTGAGGGTCTCTTTGTCAGTTGGAAATTTTAGGTTTTATCGTAATTTTTCTATATTTATTTTCCTAGACCCATGTTGTCCAAAGGGATCAAACGAAAGTACTCTGAGGTAGAAGACAGGATGGGGAGCATCCCTGATCCTGTGACGGCTATGGGACCGCCGAGTCCCCTGCCTGCCATTCAGTCCCACTGCTTGATGAACATCTCCCTGGTGAAACTTCATCGTAGCTTGCGTCATGTAGAACCCAATCTGAGGCATCTGGTGCTGGTGGCCAACACCCTAAGGCGTCTTCAGGACAACATGCAGGTGGAATCGACTTCCCCAGGAGGATGGAAATCCTCTGAAGACAACACAAAGAAGGACTATACCCAAACAGCAGGGACAGAGAGCAAGAAGCCGTCTCTGGAGAACCTAGTTGAGGATCCCCTTCTTTCCAGCATGGATGCCTCCCTTTACTCTTCCATATCCACCATTCTCGAGGACTTAAATAACTTTGAGGGGCTGAGCAGCTCCCCTCTTCCTCAGGTGGAAGATGATCAGCTTTGTTCTCTTAAGGACCCCACCAGTGAAGGGATCTCTGAGGACACCAGGAAGCTGACACCGTCATCTGGCTTCCTCAGTTCCTCTTCATACCTTCTAGGAGACAACCTGGAAGATATTTTTGAGGACATAGACACTTCTATGTATGACAGTGACCCTTGGTCAAGTAGCAACCTTTTGAACTTTAAGACTTTTTCCACTGTGGATGAGGCAGAAGAGAAGGCCTTATCCGACGGTCAGGGAACCATGCTGGAACTGAGCGAATGGGACTATTTAATGGACGTTTTTAATGGGAGCCCAGAACTGCTTACCTCCTCGGCAGGGGCTATCAGGACACAGTGAAGTATCTTGCATCGGTGAAGCTGATGAACTAGACTAATTCTGGAGCAAACCAACTGCACCAAAGTGGACAATTAAAAATTCCCCTAAACCTTGGGAGTGCCGGAGAAGTATCCAGCATATTGCGTTGCAATGCGTAGGCTAGCTCTCTGGTACTCCAAGGGTTAAAACGACCTGTCAAGTAAGACACCTGTGATTTTTAAATATGCATCAAAATCACCTATACTGTGTATTAAAGTGGAACTTTCACAAGATCTAAAGTCGCCCTGCAAAAATGAAGCCGGTAGCGACTAGCTTTATAATATACTAGTTGAACAGCCCGTTACACGGGCCACAGTGCCACTGCCACCCGGTCGTGGGGCAGTCACACGCCCAGCTCTGTATCGGCCGAGGCGCGGGCAGCCTCTACTGCGCATGACTGCAGCAGTGTGTACTGCGCATGTCGCGGCCTTACACACGATTTAGCGAATTATTATTTAGGATATGTTTCCTCTCAAATATATCCGATTTATTGCAGGAGACTGACGGGCGGGTTAGTGCAGTCTGTGTGTCTGCGCCGTCTGACAGACTGACAAAATGTCTGTGCTGATACCTGACTTCCGGTCTCTTACAATAAAGGATTTCTTTATAATCGGATACATTTGAGAGGTAACATATAAGTTATAAAGCTAGTTGCTACCTGCTTAATTATTGAAGGGCGACTTTAGACCAGGTGGAAGTTCTGCTTTAACCTTTTTTATTTTATTCAGAAAACTATTTTTTTATTTGAATGTGTAGATTATGCTAATTAAGGCAAACCATTCAGGCACTTTGGGCAAAACAATACATTGGAGACCTCCAGCATTCAAGGGGTTAACCCCCCCTTTTTTTTTTTAATCAACAGGAATTGGGGACGTTTAAATAGTCCCCCTTCTGTGCAGTTGGCTTGCCAAAGAAGTTACTACATCAGCCTCATTATTGTAAATAGCAATATCGTCGGATATTTTAATTTATTTTGAGCAAATGAACTATTGTCACAGCCTGGACACTACTTATTCCAGGGAAGGAGAAAAAAATGAAGACGTGTGAATTGCAGAAGGGTGTTCTATTAGAGTTAATGGAAGCCATGGTCCTATTTTCATATTGATGTTTTTATGGATTATTTTTTTAACTCTTTGGATGCCAGAAGGGGTACACAATGCATTGTGAAGCAACGCTTTGTGCACCCTTCTTGCATACAAAGGGTTAAGCATCAAACAGTGCAATCCAAGCCCTTCCAGCATATGAGAGGTTAATTTTAATATTTTATAATCCCTTTTAAATCCTTGGATCAGGGGCAGTCAATTGTTGTGGCCTACAGCCCCCATCATAACCAGAAAACAGCAAACTACCCCTGTTTTGGGTGCTAGAGTGATTTCCATTGCATGCTTCATGTGGGATTGGAAACCTCTCTTGAATTCAAAGGGTTAATTTTATCTCCTTTTGAGAGATTCACACAAGTGGATTTTCCATTTTGTAAAAATGCACGTTTCAAATAAAATTTTGTATAGAACAATTCGACAAAGCCATTGGGGTAGGTCAGCCCCAGCAATGTATATAAAATATATACAAAATGTTTATATTTTTTGAAAGATAAATATTTAATTTCTAATACTTCAAATCACCTTAAATGTGCCGTTTCCTATCCATTTGATTTCTTCTGATTCCAACGTCAATATATGCGGTTTTCAGGAAAAAAAAAAGAAAAGAAACTGAATGTATACTTATTGCGCCTGCCATTGATCCGTCCTGGTGAAAAATAAGCCATTTTAAAGGGACACCAAAACTGTAACTTTAAATAGCATGCATTTCCAGCTAGCGACTAAAAAATGTTATTTTGTTTTAGGTCACTATAATCGAATCTGAAACTTTCATTTTAACCGTCTAATGTCTGTGTGCGCAATTCATTGCTCTGCAATGCATTTCACGTCCCTCGTTAAAGGGTTAATATGTATGTAGACTGTCCTATATGACACCATTTGGTATAGTTTTTGTTGGTTGCTGTTTGTAATGAGAGGAGCTAAGAATTAATTTGTTGAGAATAATACTCGGCACTCCTGTGTTCAGAAAGGCTGTTACCTTATCTGTCTATTTTATGTACAAGATTTCACTATCACCTCTGACACCTGTGGTACTGGGAATCAGGAATGGCTGGTCCCTTAGAGCATATGTAACCCCTTAAGGACCATTGACGTACCCAGACCATCACGCTGGTCCGGCACTTAAGGACCAGTGACGGTCCGGGTATGTCACATACTTTTACTCACCGCGCTCCTGCAGGAGCGCGGTGAGTAATACCGGGGACTGAAGTTGATTGGTCCAAGACCGAAGAAATCTCTTTCAGTCTCTTGTTCGGCGTGCCGGCACACGTGATCAGTCACGTGGGGCGGCACGTCGAACTTTCCTATCTTGTCCTTTAAGGACCACACACCCTGGAACCGCTGGTTCTTAAGGGGTTAAGACTAGACTTTAGGTCTCACAAAACAATTGGAGGATTTTTACAGATACAAACGTGAAGTACATCGTATTTAAAAGGACTTCACCAAAAATGAAAAGGGCTCAAATCCATTACAATAATACATACTCCTATATAGCATTCTTTTCTTATCTGTTTGGTAAGAGAGGTCAAAAATCTTAAAAAAAAATAAATAAATAAAAAGTAAGTGACCAATTTTGGCCCCTCTATCAGTCCTGTTGAAAAAATTAATAAATCCATCAACAGTGATAATTGTTTTGAGATGAGAACCCACCCAGTTTGGTTCACTGACACTTTTAACTTGTTTGTTCATCTACCCAAATCCTGCCATACATTGCCCTTATCACGTGTATATACAAATAGGGGACAAATGTTCATGCGCAGCTGCTTCCAGATGAATAGGAAAAGCATGTTTATAGGGTATTTTGGGGTCTATGCACCTAACAATTTTTTTTTTTTTAACAAATGCTGGCAATGAGTGCATAATAATTAAAAGGTATAAGCCCTATTCATTCTTATGCAGTGATGTCCCTTTTAACCCCTTAGAGTCACATGACATGCCAGCACTGTCACACCGGTCCTGATGTTAAGGACAGGTGACCGTCCTCGCGCGTCATAGAATTCTGGGACGGCAGCGCAGGTGCCACGCCACTCTGCTATCCCAGAATTAATTGCAAAAAAAGAAAAGCGCCGTGGTCCACCCGCGGATTAGTCGGTCATTAAGGTGTTACGTTTAAATAACCTTGGTTCATTTTTAGGCTTTCTTGTTCCTTTAGGAAAACCAACTATTTTATTCCCTGAAAATACAGCAATAATAAATTCTCTATCATTAAATGCAAAAAAAAAAAAAAAAAAGGAGGAATTATGTGATAAAGCATGTTCTACCATATGTAAAATCTCCCATATGCTGACAGAATTCAGATATATGATATCACCTATTCTGTTCTTCAGCAGACTGGCAGGGAAGACATTTCGGATTGCACACTTTACTTCCTGCTGCGCCTAATACCATGGTCAGCTTTTTTGGCCTTCAGTTTGGGAGCCTGTTTGAGGATCATGGTAGTTGTAGTCTCTAATAGCTGGAGACCCACAGGTTGACTACACCTATTATACACTATAAGGCTGTATTATCAAAAGATAAGCAGAGGAGTTTAGCACTTTAGGGGAGAGCTAAAAATTCCCAGTGATTTAAATGGGGATTTTAACCCCTTGAATGCTAGAGCAATGCATTGGAGACCTCTCTAGAATTCAAGGGGTTAAAATCCCCATTTAAATCGATGGGAATTTTTGGAAATATTAGTTCTTCTCCTATAGTGCAAGTGCTTTGCCCCAGGAAGAGCGAAGGAGAGAGATTTCCCCATCCAGCTGAAAAACAGCAATTGTAATTTAATATATCTTAAGTTCTATCAATGCACAAAATATTGTAATATACATGTCAATGCTAAAACTTGCTCTTGCATGCCTGTTTGCTTTTTGTTAACCCTTTGAGAACCAGAGGGGTGTGCAAATGCATTGCTCACTCTTCTTCTCCTCAAGGAGTTAATCTCCTAAAATTGCGTGTTAACGTTTATAATCATTTTTTTTTTTAACAGTACTTTCAGATGGAGCAGTAATGTTTTTCATAGTTTGTCTCTCATTTTGCGCCACATTTATCAATGATTCACCGATCCATAAATATCCGTAGAATCAAAGAAAATGTTGATTACACAGATTTATCAAATTAGTGAAAAAAAATGTGTATATTGGGAATGAAATTTAGAATTTACAAATTAGCAAATAGAGGCTTTTTTATCAATAATTAAGTAATGATATAGTGTAGTATAAAAACTGACTGTGAAAGTTGCAGTATTTGCCAATTTTAAATAATTAGCAATATATCCATAAGATTACACTCGTCATCTTAATTCTTTGATAAATACTAAGTACATATTTTGCTTTTTAATTATTGTCAGTTATTTTGCAACATTTTGGTGAATTATTGATAAATATCAATGTTTTTCTGCCACGGTGCAATAAATCTTAGCATTTTAAACTTGTGTTACACTTTATTGCTGAATTCCTGATGGTGAACATGAGGCAGACAATCATTGGCTTTCCTGATGGGAGCTGTGGTACCTAACAGTGACTGTGACAAAGATTGTCTACCCTTGTCTTATGCCTGTAAGTACCGGATGGGTATACACTGCATTACAAAGTACCCTGTGTTCCTTACAGGGTTAAATCTCCATCACACCAACAAGCCAACCACACTACCGTTCAGAAAATCGGGGTCACTTATAAATGTCCTTGTTTTTGAAAGAAAAGCAAATCTTGTCCATTAAAATAACATCAAATTGATCAGAAATGCAGTGTAGACATTGTTAATTTTATAAATGACTATTGTGGCTGGAAACCATTTTTTTTTTATTTGAAAAAACTGTATTGAAAGCAAAGATGTACATGGGGAGAAAAAGAAAAAATCAGTATATAAACCTATCAGAGTACATACCACCGATGAGATAGCTAATACTAATATCTACATTTGCTGTAAATGAAGGATTCTTCCACAAAAAGCAGAGTTTGAAGGACACAATTATTATTTAAAGTAAAAATCATTATTTATAACCTTGTCAACATCTTGACTATTTCCTATTCATTTTGCAACTTATTTGATGAATGTTTTCATGGAAAACAAGGGAATTTCTGAAGTGAGCCCAAACTTTTGAACAGCAGTGTATGTACCATAATGGAGGGTGTTCAGCGTGAGATCCACCAGCCGCTGGCCGCTTGGGGATGAAGGGACTTGGAGTCCAACAGCAGCTGGTGGTGCACAGGTTGCTCACTCCTACCATAAATTGTAAAAGGACATTGTCACTTCCTAGTAATAATCTCTCCATTTACCTTAACCCCTTAAGGGACCCATGACGGTCCTGGACCGTCATTGGCTGTTATACCCTTAAGAACCCATGACGGTCCTGGGCCGTCATGGAATTCTGGGCTCCCTGCGCGGCTGCACGCCATCTGGGGAGTCTGGAATCAGATCGCACAAAAAAAAAAAATGCTCCGTGGTCTTTAAGTGACCGCAAAGTACGTGCGGGGCCGGTCCTTAAGGGGTTAATAGCAGAAAATGCTAGTGGCCTCTATGAATCGGTTCTTTGTAAGGCTAGCCCTTTGAGGGGTACGCAACACATTGTTTCGCAGTGTGTTGCGTACTCCTCTGGTACTCAAAGAGTTAAATTTTATCTCTAATTGGCAGTGGATACAATGTGATCCACACTACTTTCACTGAACACTTCCTAACAGTACTTCAAGGGATAGTAATACTTTGTTTTATAAAAGCTTTAATATTGTAGGTATTAAATAAAGGAAAGGATCTAAGTCTTGTTTCTATAACTTTTAATAGTTTTAGTGTAATATTGATGTAAAGTTTACCCCTCCCACCCCTATTAGCTACGTCAGTGCTCTGGCTGTCAGACTTGGATTCAGGTCTGCAGACCAGATGGCTCAACTGTAGAGCCTAAATAGCATTGCATACACAGCAAATCTTCATGGCAACGGTCTACAAAGTGTGTCTGGATTGAGGCAGTAGACCGTTGTCATGAAGATTTGCTGTGTATGCAATGCTATTTCAGCTCTCCAGAAGAGCCGCCCGAGCTAGAGCGCTGATGTAGCTAAAAGGTGAGGGAAGGGGAACTTTACATGGGATATCACACTAAAACTATCAATTTTACAGCAAAAAAGACTTATAAGCTTTGCTTTATTTACTTAAAATACCTACAATATTAAAGCTTTCATAAACAAGTATTGCTGTCCCTTTAAGTGGGATGAATTTGGGATTGTATGGCAATTAAAAACCCTGTCCACCATGGACATATTTAGTATTAACTAAAAAATAATTTGAGGAACCACTCCATATAGAACTGATTCATAGTAGTCATTACGATTTTTGCCCATATTAAGATAAACCGGCGCGGTTGTTGGAATGTGTCGATGTTCCTTTAAATTCTCCGGAACAGCTGGCGAGCAGACGTTTCCTACTTCAGAGGCCAGTGCCTTAACCTCATTTAACCCCATTTTTTTTATTCATGTATTTTACTATCCTGCTTGATTTTCTTTTTTTCAGTACGGATTTGGTAACCACCGTGTAATTCCTTCTCGAAGGGTAACGACTCCGCGTCTTTCCCAAACAGTCATCATTTTTTATTTATAATTGTGTTTTATTGCAAAAACCTTAAATGCTTCAAAGAAATCTGCAGATTATATTTATTGACATTATGTGTTCATTCAGATTTGATTTCATATTTAATTTATTATTATTTTTTCTGGGGGGGTTGTCTTTAACCCGTTAAGGACCAGAGGTGTGAGCAATGAATTGGTTTACAGTGCATTGCTCACCCCACTGGTAGTCGAGAGGTTAATATATATATTTTGTGAATGTTTAAGATCGGAATAAAATGGATTTTCCTAACTGGAGTTGCAAGTGTTTTTTTGTTTAATTCTGGAACGAATAATAGAGGAATCGATTAGGACAGTAACTTGTGTGGAAGCCGGTCTGTAGCTAAATGGCTTTTACTACTGCTAGATATTTTACCCCTTTCAGTGCCAGTGTAGTGCTCGCATTGCGTATCCCTCAAAGGGCTAATCTCATTTTATTTCGCCATTTTTTCCCCCTTATTAGATTTTTAACCCAATGGGTCCTAGCCTTCAATGGTTAAAATATATCCCCATTTAAATGAACGGATATTTTTTTCATTTTTCTTGTTCCTACTAGTACATCCTCCTCATTGAGACACTGACCCAGAGAGCTTACAATCTAATAGTGCTTTCCTTGTATGTGAGAGAGAGATCTCTACCACCCTAGGGGTTAATGTACAGAGGGAGGTCTATTTGTGGAATAACTAGGCATGGGCCAAAAAACATCTCCCCATTTAAGGAAATCAGGAAAAATAATGGCATGTTCCTCTTCCCATGGTAATTCCCATGAAAAAGCTGCTTCTGCTGATACCTTCCTACGGAGATGTGAAGAAATGTATGTGCGCGTGTGTAAATGCATTAATGTATGTGTTTCTGTGCTTCTACATGCAAGTTTGTATGTGTGCCTGTGTGCTCATTTCCATGCTTTGCTGGTGTGTACGTGCTCAGGGCCGGATTTACATATCAGGAGCCTGTAGGCACAGAAATCTAATCTCCACACTGCCCCCATCATCTCCATATTGCCCTCACATTGCCCCCCCCATCAGCTCCAAATTGCCCCCCATCAGCTTCATATTGCCCTCTCATCACTCCTATCATCTTCACATTGCCCCATCAGCTCAATATTGCCCCCATCAGTTACAACTTGCTCCCCATCAGCTCCATATTGCCCTGATCTCCACATTGCCCCATCAGCTCCATATTGCCCCCATCAGTTACAACTTGCTCCATATTGCCCTTATCTCCACATTGCCCTATCAGCTCCATATTGCCCTCATCAGCTACAACTTGTACCCCCCCCCCAAAAAAAAAAAAAAAATATATATTAAAAAAAAAAAATGGGTCCCAATGACAGGCTTCCCTCTGTGGGGTCCCCATGTAGGCAGATGCCTACTCTGCCTTAAGAGAAATCCGGCCCTGTACGTGCTTATGAGTTGGTGCATATGTGTGTGTTTGTGCACGTGCTTTTGTGTATGTGTGCATGCTTTGGCATTACTGTGTGTGAATGCTCATGTTTGCTAGTGTATATGTGCATGCATTGGTGTTTGTGCATGTGTGCTTCTGTGTTAGTGTGTGTGAGCTGTATGGTGCAGGGACCTTTTATCCTAATGTATACTCGCCTAGTGTTCCCCTTATGATTGTCTTATATAAGCACTTAATCACTGCACTCATTGCACACCTTCTATATTAAAGGGATAGTAATACTTGCAAATTCCTAATCCCCCATACTGTAGCTTTGTTAAAAAGAAACTTATTGCCGCCAGTGTCATCTCGCAGACCTTTATGGTCTGAGAGATAATAGCGCTCAGTCCCCCACCCCCCCTTCCCTGACTGAACGCTGACTGCAGGGATATCCGGTATTACTTGCATCAGGCGGCTCTGCAGCATTGCCGAGATCGTGTTTATAAAAAAGAAATCTTTCACTAAATCTTCTACGTGGCACACGTAGAAGACCGTTTTAGCGAAAGATTTCTTATTTATAAATGCAATCTCGGCAATGCTGCAGAGCCGCCTGATGCACATAAGACTGTCGTACGACAGCTTCCCCTGCAGTCAGCGTTCAGTCAGGGAAGTGGGAGGGAGGGAGGGGGGAACTTTGAGCGCTATTATCTCTCACACCATAAGAGTTTGAGAGATGACACTGGGGGCAATACGTTTCTTCTTAACAAAGCTACAATATGGGGATTAGGAATTTGCAAGTATTACTACCCCTTTAAATGTAAACTGTAAAGTGCCAGGTACACTGGTTGGCGCTGTAAAAATGCGGTAAGGTAGAAGAAGATCAAGCCTTAATTTAATTTCTGCAAGAACTTTTGTGGAAATGAATATTTCTCCTATTTAACGGAGATGCTCGCTGGTTGAAAAATGCACTTTTTACCAATCCCTGCCAATCCCAAATTTCTCTGGCCACAATTCTGAATGTGGGTGTGACCACCGCAAAATTTGGAATTCTAGGCAGTTACCTATTGGGAAATCTGTCCCTGCTCCCAGGGTATATATGGTAATTTATTTTTCTATACGTGGTAAAAAGAGGTGTCAATAGTGAGTACACCCATATAAAATAATCCCCTAGAACTGTCCTCCATATTTAAAATTACTCTTAAAGGGATAGTAATACTTAATATTATCTTTATTTTATTTTGTAGACCTTAAAAAAAAACCCATGAAGAACGATATAAGTCTTATCTCTCAAACCTTTATGGTTTGAGAGATATTCACAAGTTTCCTCTCCCGCCCCATTTACCTAGTGTAAGCCATCTCTTCTCAGATGTGAAATCCAGTCCATAGACCAGACAGATAACAGAAAGGGACAATCTTCTTCCTATGAGAACAATGAGAGCCCTGCCCCCCTTGACAGTTTTTTCCCTTATCTTAATTGAAGATTGTCCCTCTCTGCAGTCTATCTGGGCACCTCCCTTCTGATCTGGCTGAGCAGTGTTACATCAGTAAAAGGGGTGGGAGGGGGATACTTTGTCATTGAATTACTCTTGAACTACAACTCTGACAGAATTGAAATAACACTCTCCAAAGTCCAAATACTATGATGATTCATTAGAGCTGCTTTTATTATGAAACATTACTATCCCTTTAAATAGGGGTTTTCAGTAAGGTGTTGGAAATTTACACTGAAGTCACAATTAATTTAAGACTTCAAGCAAGTTTAGGGTAAGAAACAAAAAGGTTTGAAATATGAAAGCCACATATCTCCTGAGTACATTGATACCACATTCATATAGGTACACAAGTGTATGTCCTTACCTGGGGCCACAAAATGCTATCAGCTCATATCTTCATTTAGATTTGTTGCTCAGATAAGTAAAACTCACTATAACATAGTTTGATGGCATAATTACCCCATAACATCAAACTAACTCCCTAAAAATATAAATGTCCTGAAAGAAGATATCCCACTGCATTAAATGAGGGGGTCAGTTACCTCTCTACCCCTAGGCTAGTGTGCGCAACTATTTCCCGAATGTGGTGCTACAGGAAAAAAAAAGGAAATCTTTCAACACCGTGGAATTTTCTATTGTATTCAGTACCTAGAGCCAGACCGAAAAGGCTATCCTTTTGAAATGTCACCCACTAGTGGACGACCAACAAAACAGTGCATTAACAATGTCACCTGGTTGAAAAGGGCAACATTTTGATGTTGCATGCTTAAAGGGATAGTAATACTTCGTTTTAACTTTATTTTATTTTGTAGGCATTAAAAAAACATGAAGAATGATATAAGTCTTATCTCTCAAACCTTTATGGTTTATGAGATATTCACAAGCAAAGTTCCCCTCCCCGCCCCTTTTACCTAGTGTAATCCATCTCTTCTCAGATGTGAGTCTGGTTGTATGACAGGACAGATAACAGCAGGGGACAATTTTCTTTGTATGAAAACAATGAAAGCCCTTCCCCCCTTGACAAGTTTTTCAGCTTTTTCCATTATCTTAATTGAAGATTGTCCCTCTCTGCAGTCTACCTGGGCATCTCCCTTCTGATCTGGTTGAACGGGGGGGGGATACTTTGTTTGTGAATATCTCTTAAACCATAAAGGTTTCAGAGATAAGACTTATATCATTCTTCATGTTTTTTTAATGCCTACAATATAAAATAAAGTTAAAATGAAGTATTACTATCCCTTTAAGATGTAAAAAAAATATATGTTGTAGGGTTTATGTCTCTGAATAAAACAAGGGTACTCCCACTGCTGAGAGACATTTTATTAAAAAAATTTAACAGCTCAAAATTTAATTTTTTTAGGTGCAATATCACAGTGCCCTGAAAATGTACAGTGGCGCTGTTGCTACACCATCCTATGGAGATTTATGGTCTACAGACCAGAGCAGTCCATAGGATGGTGTAGCAACATCACCACTGTAAATTTTCAGGCAACTGTGATATTGCACTTAAAAAATTCAAGTTTGAGCTGTTCTAATTTTTTAATAAAATATCTCTCAGCAGTGGGGGTACCCTTACATAGAAACATAGAATTTGACGGCAGATAAGAACCATTTAGGCCAATCTAGTTGCCCATTTTCCTACAGTAAAAACCTCAAACCTTATTTGGTCCTTGGTCTTTTCTTAAGTACAGCCTTATGCCTTTCCCATGCATGCTTAAATTCTGTCACTGTATTAACTTCTACCGCTTCTTCTGGTAGGCTATTCTACTTATCTACTACCCTCTCAGTGAAGTAAAACTTTCTTACATTACATCTAAACCTGTATCCATAGAGGGAGAAACGGGACTCCCTTGCATTGCACAGCAGTAGTATACTTTGAAGAAAAAAAAAAATTAGACTAGCAATTGTCCTTCATAAACACAGAAGTAGTCATGCTCCCCTTGGGCATTCTGCAAGACCTTGCTGTGTTTTGTAAAGATTTGCAGCCCTCTGTCTGCACTGGTGAATGATAGCAGCCATTGACACATGTTCCACTGAGTCATAAGGTTTGTACCTCGTATAGGTCTCCAGAAGCTATGTCGGAGCTGGGCAGAATGCTGCGCCCAGAGAAGGGGAGAGAGAGCCCTGGCTCCGGCATGGCTTCCGGAGACCTATACAAGGTACAAACTCTCCCTCTATGCATGCCAGACACCGGCTACCTGCATTACTGCACATCTCTATTTAACTATCCACTTATGTGAGCGACATTCTGAAGTGTCTCACTTAAGCCTGCAACATCAGAATGTTGCCCTTTTCAATCAGGCGACATTTTTAAGGCACCATTTTGTTGGCCGCCCATTAGTGGGCGACATTTCTATAGTGAACCAAAATAGTATCCCATTATTATGGGTTGACACACTGTAGTGGGTGCCAAGAGCATGGCTATGAGTGGAGCAAGGCTGGGGAAGCAGACAGTGTATGTGCAATTCTCTGGATACCTGTGAAACAAGGTGGGGGCATCAGATCTTGTAATGGGTGGTTCTGTGGCTCCCAGTGGGTCAAGGCTGGGGAAGCAGACAATGTATGTATAGTTATATGGCTACTAGTGGGAGAGAGGAGCCAGGCTGGGAGTGTATGTGGGGATCTGTGACTACCAGTGGACAGTGGAACCAGGCTGGAGGTCAGATAGTGTAAGTGGGGATCTGTGACTACTAGTGGGCAGTAGAACCAGGCTGGAGGACAGACAGTGTATGTAGGGATCTATGACCCCCAGGCTGGAGGACAGACAGTGCATGTAGGGATCTATGACTACTAGTGGGCAGTCGAATCAGGCTGGAGGACAGGCAGTGTATGTGGGGATCTATGACCCCCAGGCTGGAGGACAGACAGTGTATGTGGGAATCTATGCCCCCAGGCTGGAGGACAGACAGTGTATGTAGGGATCTATGACCCCCAGGCTGGAGGACGGACAGTGCATGTAGGATCTATGACCCCCAGGCTGGAGGACAGACAGTGTATGTAGGGATCTATGACTACTAGTGGGCAGTCGAATCAGGCTGGAGGACACGCAGTGTATGTGGGGATCTATGACCCCCAGGCTGGAGGACAGGCAGTGTATGTGGGAATCTATGCCCCCAGGCTGGAGGACAGACAGTGTATGTAGGGATCTATGACCCCCAGGCTGGAGGACAGACAGTGCATGTAGGAATCTATGACCCCCAGGCTGGAGGACAGACAGTGCATGTAGGAATCTATGACCCCCAGGCTGGAGGACAGACAGTGTATGTAGGGATCTATGACCCCCAGGCTGGAGGACAGACAATGTATGTAGGGATCTATGACCCCCAGGCTACTATGACTACTAGTGGGCAGTCGAATCACGCTGGAGGACACGCAGTGTATGTGGGGATCTATGACCCCCAGGCTGGAGGACAGACAGTGTATGTAGGGATCTATGACCCCCAGGCTGGAGGACAGACAGTGTATGTAGGGATCTATGACCCCCAGGCTGGAGGACAGACAGTGTATGTAGGGATCTATGACTCCCAGGCTGGAGGACAGACAATGTATGTAGGGATCTATGACCCCCAGGCTGGAGGACAGACAATGTATGTAGGGATCTATGACCCCCAGGCTGGAGGACAGACAATGTATGTAGGGATCTATGACCCCCAGGCTGGAGGACAGACAGTATATGTAGGGATCTATGACCCCCAGGCTGGAGGACAGAGACAGTGTATGTAGGGATCTATGACCCCCAGGCTGGAGGACAGACAGTGTATGTGGGGATCTATGACCCCCAGGCTGGAGGACAGACAGTGTATGTAGGGATCTATGACCCCCAGGCTGGAGGACAGACAGTGTATGTGGGGATCTATGACCCCCAGGCTGAAGGACAGACAGTATATGTAGGGATCTATGACCCCCAGGCTGGAGGACAGAGACAGTGTATGTAGGGATCTATGACCCCCAGGCTGGAGGACAGACAGTGTATGTAGGGATCTATGACCCCCAGGCTGGAGGACAGACAATGTATGTAGGGATCTATGACCCCCAGGCTGGAGGACAGACAATGTATGTAGGGATCTATGACCCCCAGGCTGGAGGACAGACAATGTATGTAGGGATCTATGACCCCCAGGCTGGAGGACAGACAGTATATGTAGGGATCTATGACCCCCAGGCTGGAGGACAGAGACAGTGTATGTAGGGATCTATGACCCCCAGGCTGGAGGTCAGACAATGTATGTAGGGATCTATGACCCCCAGGCTACTATGACTACTAGTGGGCAGTCGAATCAGGCTGGAGGACAGGCAGTGCATGTGGGGATCTATGAGTAGAAGTGGACAGTAGAACAGGACTGGAGGACAGGCAGTGTATGTGGGGATCTATGAGTAGAAGTGGACAGTAGAACAGGACTGGAGGACAGGCAGTGTATGTGGGGATCTATGAGTAGACGTGGACAGTAGAACAGGGCTGGAGGACAGGCAGTGTATATGGGGATCTATGAGTAGAAGTGGACAGTAGAACAGGGCTGGAGGACAGACAGTGCATGTAGGGATTTATGACTACTAGTGGGCAGTCGAATCAGGCTGGAGGACAGACAGTGTATGTAGGGATCTATGACCCCCAGACTGGAGGACAGACAGTGTATGTAGAGATCTATGACCCCCAGGCTACTATGACTACTAGTGGGCAGTCGAATCAGGCTGGAGGACAGACAGTGTATGTGGGGATCTATGAGTAGACGTGGACAGTAGAACAGGGCTGGAGGACAGGCAGTGTATGTGGGGATCTATGAGTAAAAGTGGACAGCAGAACAGGACTGGAGGACAGGCAGTGTATGTGGGGATCTATGAGTAGAAGTGGACAGTAGAACAGGACTGGAGGACAGACAGTGTATATGGGGATCTATGAGTAGAAGTGGACAGTAGAACAGGACTGGAGGACAGGCAGTGTATGTGGGGATCTATGAGTAGAAGTGGACAGTAGAACAGGACTGGAGGACAGACAGTGTATATGGGGATCTATGAGTAGAAGTGGACAGTAGAACAGGACTGGAGGACAGACAGTGTATATGGGGATCTATGAGTAGAAGTGGACAGTAGAACAGGACTGGAGGACAGGCAGTGTATGGGGAGATCTGTGATTATCAGTGGGCCCAATCAATCCCCCCCCCACCAGTTAATAACACAAATTGTGTCTAATTTGGACACTTACCCCCAGACCTTAGTGTCCTCTAGGTGCTTGGGACAGGAAGGTTCCCGGTGTCTCTTACACAGGGCAGCAGCATAGTCTCCTGTGCACGTTATTACCGGCGGTGCAGCACACAGTACCCTCACACCGGGCTGATCATTCCCTGTTACCCAGTTAAACTATCAGCTCCTTCGACCCGGGACCTCTTCCGTATTGTTTCTATGTATGTATCCAGGCAAAATGGAGAAATTCTGGGGCAAATAAAATTCTGAAAAATTCATCTGATTCCAGCGGGGTGTTTTAACTCTTTGAATGGTAGAAGGAACATAACTACAAGGGTGCGGAGGTAACAGGGCCGGCTTCCATGGGGGTCCATTCGCCTTAGGGCCCAAAACATGTAGTTATACCTCCAGAGGAACATTACTGAATTTGGGGACCCAACAAAATGTTTGCACTGGGGGCCCCACTAATTACACCACTGTCTGCAGTGCAATGCGATGGAGATCGTTCCAGCGTTCCAGTTGGTTTTCTCTGGAATAGACCCACTTTAAAGGGATAGTATTACTTCAAAATTACTATCCCTCATATTGTAGCCCTTGATAAACTGAGTTAAATGACACCAGCGGCATCTCTCAAACCTTTATGGTTTAAGAGATAGCCGCTTTCAAAGTTTCCTCTCCCCTGCTGTCAGCAGGGGAATCCGGTCCCGGGACAGGCAGAGGCTCTTCAGCAGAGCCGATAACTCGTTATGGAAGGAAAAATGATTAATTGAAAGTGTCTGGTAACCAAGCACACGTAGAAGACTGTTTCAATTAATCATTTTTCCTTCCATAACGAGATATCGGCTCTGCTGAAGAGCCTCCGCTTGATTCAGAGAGCGGATTTCCCTGCTGGCAGCAGAACGCTGACAGCAGGGGAGAGGAAACTTTGAAAGCGGCTATCTCTTAAACCATAAAGGTTTGAGAGATGCCGCTGGTGTCATTTAACTCAGTTTATTAAGGGCTACAATATGAGGGATAGTAATTTTGAAGTAATACTATCCCTTTAAGTCCCAAAGTTCAAAAGAAACCCCCAAACGGGTTCACAATAGGGGACATTTGTCTCCTCATGTTACACTGGGGTTCAGTGTAATGGAGATGTCCCTAGCATTCAAGGGGTTAACATTTCCATTGATTTACGTGTGTCCTCTATGGGGCAGATGTACAACAATAACCGGAGCAATTCCAATCACACCATCAATTTAAATGAGGTATTTAACCTGCTAAGTACCAGAGCGTTGTGCATCACACTGCTCTACATATAGATATATAGATCGATATGACAGATAGATAGATATGACATAGATAGATAGACAGACAGATATGACATAGATAGATATGAGATAGATCGATATGAGATAGATAGATAGATAGATAGATAGATATGAGATTTAGATAGATAGATAGATATGAGATTTAGATAGATATGACAGATAGATATTAGATAGATGGATATGAGATAGATACGTAGATAGATATGAGATAGATAGATATGACAGATAGATAGATATGACATAGATATTAGATAGATAGATATGAGATAGATACGTAGATAGATATGAGATAGATAGATATGAGATAGATAGATAGATAGATAGATAGATAGATAGATAGATAGATAGGTATGAGATAGATATATAGATAGATAGATAGATAGATAGATGTAGTATAGATAGATAGATATGATATAGATAGATATATACATAGATGGATAGATAGATAGATAGATAGATAGATAGATAGATAGATAGATAGATGTGGTATAGATAGATAGATATGAGATAGATGGATAGATAGATAGATATGATATAGATAGATACGAGAGAGATAGATAGGTAGATAGATAGATAGATAGATAGATAGATAGATAGATAGATAGATAGATATGGGACAGATCGATATAAGATAGATACGAGATTGAGATAGATAGATATGAGATAGATAGATAGACAGATAGATATGACAGATAGATAGATATGAGATTGAGATTTAGATAGATAGATAGATAGATAGATAGATATGACAGATAGATAGATATGAGATAGATAGATATGAGACAGATAGATAGATAGATAGATATGATTTAGATAGATAGATAGATTTGAGATAGATAGATAGATATGAGACAGATAGATAGATAGATAGATAGATAGATAGATAGATAGATAGATAGATATGAGATAGATATGGTATAGATAGATAGATTTGAAATAGATAGATATGAGATAGATAGATAGACAGATAGATATGACAGATAGATAGATTTGAGATTTAGATAGATAGATAGATATGACAGATAAATAGATATGAGACAGATAGATATGATTTAGATAGATTTGAGATAGATAGATAGATATGAGACAGATAGATAGATATGAGATAGATATGGTATAGATAGATAGATTTGAGATAGATAGATATGAGATAGATAGATATGAGATTTAGATAGATAGATATGACAGATAGATATTAGATAGATAGATAGATAGATAGATAGATAGATAGATAGATAGATATGAGATAGATACGTAGATAGATATGAGATAGATAGATATGACAGATAGATATGAGATAGATATATAGATAGATAGATAGATAGATATGAGATAGATATATAGATAGATATGAGATAGATAGATAGATAGATAGATAGATAGATATGATATAGATAGATATATACATAGATGGATAGATAGATAGATAGATAGATAGATAGATAGATAGATAGATAGATGTGGTATAGATAGATAGATATGAGAAAGATAGATATGAGATTGAGATAGATGGATAGATATATATGAGATAGATAGATAGATAGATAGATAGATATGACAGATAGATATGACATATAGCTATGACAGATAGATATTAGATAGATAGATAGGATATGACTTAGATAGATATGATTTAGATAGATAGATAGATAGATTTGAGATAGATAGATATGTGATTTAGATAGATAGATAGATAGATAGATATGAGATAGATAGATAGATAGATAGATAGATAGATAGATATGAGGCAGATAGATATATAGATAGATGGATAGATAGATAGATAGATAGATAGATAGATAGATAGATATGGTATAGATAGATAGATAGATTTGAGATAGATAGATATGTGATTGAGATAGATAGATAGATATGAGATAGATAGATAGATAGATAGATAGATAGATAGATAGATAGATGTGGTATAGATAGATAGATATGAGATAGATAGATATGATATAGATAGATATATACATAGATGGATAGATAGATAGATAGATAGATAGATAGATAGATAGATAGATAGATAGATAGATGTGGTATAGATAGATAGATATGAGATAGATAGATATGAGATAGATAGATAGATATGAGAGAGATAGATAGGTAGATAGATATGGGATAGATTGATATAAGATAGATATGAGATTGAGATAGATAGATATGAGATAGATAGATAGATACATATGAGAGAGATAGATAGGTAGATAGATAGATAGATAGATAGATATAAGATAGATATGAGATATATAGATAGATTTGAGATAGATATGAGATAGATAGATAGATAGATAGATAGATAGATAGATAGATAGATAGATATGATTTAGATAGATAGATAGATTTGAGATAGATAGACAGATATGTGATTGAGATAGATAGATAGATAGATAGATAGATAGATGATAGATATGAGACAGATAAATAGATATATAGATAGATAGATAGATAGATAGATAGATAGATAGATAGATAGATAGATATGAGACAGATAGATAGATATGAGATAGATAGATAGATAGATAGATAGATAGATAGATAGATATGAGACAGATAGATAGATATGAGATAGATAGATAGATAGATAGATAGATATGACAGATAGATATTAGATAGATAGATAGATAGATAGTCAGATAGATATGATTTAGATAGATAGATAGATAGATAGATAGATAGATAGATAGATATGCGATAGATAGATAGATAGATAGATAGATAGATAGATAGATATGAGACAGATAGATAGATATGATGTAGATAGATAGATAGATAGATAGATAGATAGATATGTGATTGAGATAGATAGATAGATAGATAGATAGATAGATAGATAGATATGAGACAGATAGATAGATATGAGATAGATAGATAGATAGATAGATAGATAGATAGATATGACAGATAGATAGATATGACAGATAGATATTAAATAGATAGATATGAGATAGATAGATAGATAGATAGATAGATAGATAGATAGATAGATAGATGGATAGATAGATGTGGTATAGATAGATAGATAGATAGATAGATATGGTATAGATAGATAGATAGATAGATATGAGAGAGATAGGTAGATAGATATGGGATAGGTCAATATAAGATAGATATGCGATTGAGATAGATAGATAGATAGATAGATAGATAGATAGATAGATAGATAGATATGAGATAATATGAGATAGATAGATAGATAGATAGATAGATAGATAGATAGATAGATAGATAGAAATAGATAGATAGATAGATAGATAGATAGATAGATAGATAGAAATATATAGATGATAGACAGGAGATAGATATAGAGAGATACATAGATAGATATGAGATAGACAGATGGATAGAGATGAGATAGATAGAAAGATATAGATGATAGATAATTATGAGATAGATAGAGAGATAGATAGATAGATAGATAGATAGATAGATAGATAGATAGATATGAAATAATATTAGATAGATAGAGAGATAGATAGATAGATAGATAGATAGATAGATAGATAGATAGAGATACATAGATAGAGAGATAGATACATAGATATAAATATATAGATGATAGATAGGAGATAGATACATAGATAGATAGATAGATCAATAGATATGAGATACATAGAAAGATATAGGTGATAGATAATTATGAAATAGATAGATATGATGTAGATGGATATGATATAGATAGATAGACATGATATAGATATGACATAGATAGATAGATAGATAGATAGATAGATAGATAGATATGAGATAGATAGATAGATAGATAGATAGATAGATAGATAGATATAGATGATAGATAGATAGATAGATAGATAGATAGATAGATAGATAGATAGATAGATAGATAGATAGATAGAAGAACTGAAGCAATTCTGGAACAAACCAGCGTCACCAAAGGGGACAAATTCATGTTCCCACTGATGTAAACCCCTTAAATGTATTGGAATCCTCTCCTTTATTCAGGAACTTTAAAAGCCTCAATTAAATCAATTAAAATGCTTTTAATTTGCCCCAGAATTACTCCATTTTTCCTTTGTAAATCAGCCTCAGTGTGTATTGTGCACAACAAGCCAAAACGACGGAGGAAAGGAATGTGCCGTCAGACCAGTAAGTCCACATTAGTGTGCTGGAGGAGAGGAGGGGACAGAGCTGAATGTCAGTGCGATGCTCTGCTTCCTGCTGGTTGTGAAACGTGTAGGAGCCAGAGAGAGGCCTCCCCCATCCTGCACACACAGTCAGGATGTCACTGCACGCCTTATATGGGTTCTGAGCGCTGGCCGAGAGGCGTGGCCCTGGACTCCTCTCCCTGGCACCAGCAGGAGGGACACACACAGACGTGCTTTGAATTCTTCATAGGACACAATTTTTTTTTTCTAATATATCCTCTGATGGCCCCGGATGTCATCCAGCCTTCATTTTCTTTTTTTTTTTTCTTTACTTGCTTTGTTGGAGCGGAATCAGAAACGGGCCTTATCCCTTTGTTGAGGGTAACTCTTTAAATGCCAGAGAGGTATCCAACACATTGCAATGCGATGCGTAGGATACCTCTCTGGCAGTCAAAGGTTTTTAACCCACTTAAGGACCACGGTGCATTTTTTTAAATTTTTATTTTATATCCAATGCAGGGCTCCCCAAATGGCGTGCTGAGCCCTGAATTCCATGACGGTCCTTGCATGTCATGGGTTCTTATCGCATGTTGGACCCATGACGTACCATCATGGGTGCTTAAAGGGTTAACAGATGATACGGCCTACGAGCACAAAACGAAAGACTCTTGAGACCACATAACCAGAAGGACATCGGTAAATTAGAGACCGTTCAAAGAAGGTCCACTAAAATGGTGCATGGGCTAAAAAATAAATATATATATATATATCATCATCCTATATTATAATTCAGTAACTTTGTCAGAAGCCGTCATGCGCAGTAGAGACGGCTGCACATGATGCAGTAATGCACAGTAGAGATTGCCCGCACCGCAGCTGATACGGAACAGGCCTCTACGAATTCAGATCGGAGTTCGGCGCACAGAGAGAACTACGATCTGTATTCGGAGCTCCCCGCTCTGCATCAGCCGCGGCGTGGGCAGTCTCTACTGGGCATTACTGCACCGCGGCTGTTGCTGGGTGGCACTGTGGCCTGTGTACATGGGCTGTTCAACTAGTCAGGAAATAATCCAGCACCTTAACCCTCTGAGTGGCAAAGGGGTACACAACGTATTGCTTTGCAATGTATTGCATACCTCTCTGGCACTCAAAGGATTAATACGTACACGCTTGGAATATAGCTGAAACTAAAATATATTAACCATCAGAAGTTCAGGAGGAAATCTATATTTCAGAACAAAATTTAAACTTAAGAACAAGAGAATATGCCCTAAAGATGGAAAAATCACAGGAAATGTAAGAAAAAAAAAAAAAAAACGACTTTCCGGAAAGAGTGGTAGATACAGGGAACAGTCGCCCAGCGGAAGTGGTAAGGGCTGACAGCATGGGAATCCGGTCCCGGGACCGTCGGAGGCTCTTCAGGAGAGCCGAGATCGAGAGACATAAAAAGAGTTACTTCACGCTTCACTCCCGAGTCCCGCCCCTTTCCCTGCGTCACGCTGTCTCTCTGTTTGGTCCAGATGGAGCGTGGCGACTACTTCATCAAAGGGTCAGTGTTTCCCTTATACTTACTGAGTGAAGATTGTCCCTCGCTGCATCCGTCCTGTCCCAAACTGGATACCAGAGCTAAAGGGAGTTGGCCAAATGAGGCAGAAGGGTTAAATAGTGCTTGAACTACAACACTGTTCGTAATTAAACATAGTGCTATGGATCGGAGGTGTAATTTAATAGAGACATTACTATCCCTTTAAGGTAGGTGACAGGCCTACTACTGAGCCACTAACTGATCCATCTGTAATCACACACAGAGAGAGATCCTGAAAATCTGCACTGCAGGCAGACCCCTCCCACCCCTACTGTCTACGTCACTGCTGCAGCTCTCTCTGGTCCGGACGGATGTGGCAAGGGACAATCTTCAGTAAGCAGAGGAAAATCCTGCCCTCATTTGTCAAGGGGGCAGCGTTTTCCTTACACTTAATTACTGAAGATTTCCCTCACTGCATCGGTCGGGTCGCACAACACGATTAGAGATTCAGTGAGAGGTAGTGGGAGGGGGATCCTTCTAGATTTAATATGCTATGAACTACAGAAATGTAAGTGGTTTGAAATAACTCAGTGTTTCTTATATTAAATAGAAGACTTGGCAATCTAGTTTTTTTTTACAACATTACAATCCCTTTAACCCCATCCTGACAATGGATATACATGTACATCCCGCAGAATCTGTGGTGAATAGCTTGGTAATAAGTGTATTACCTATCAAAAGTGGCAGATTGTAAAGAAATCTTTAACCCCTTAAGGAATGGTGCGCACATGCGCGGCCGGCACTTGTGGACCATGGGGCTTTTTTTTTTTGTTTTGTTTTTTAACGTTCCGGTTCAGGGCTTCCGGGGCGGCGTGCAGCTGTTCCGGGAGCCCTAAACTCCATGCCGTGCCAGAACCGTCACTGGTCCTTAAGTGCCGGACCGCCTTGACGGTCTTGGCACGTCAATGGTCCTTAAGGGGTTAATCTTCAGAGACCGGAAGCCAGGCATCAGCGCAGATGTCTGCAAGCCTGCACCGTCAGTCCCAGTCTCTGTAAGAAGCACTGCAGTGCGCCACAAGGTAAGCGGAAGGGACTGACTGCGCAGGCACACAGACTGCACTAAACTGGCCGTCAGTCACCGAAGATTAAGGATTTCTTTGAAATGTGGCACTTTTAATAGCCAGAAGAAAAGATGGTACCGTGTTAGCCAGGGGAGTAGATAGGATTCAGTGTAGCAAAAAAAAATCCTATCCACCTCTGATAGTTAATACACGTATTATCATGCTAGTCACCATATATTTAATGATTGAACTGTGACTTATTTATATATGAAAGTGCCACTTCAAAGATGCAAGATTCCTGTAAAACAGGGAGAGTGCATTTCACTACTGGACACAGCGCTACAACTGCAATACTGCTGTGACTCTACTAGATATCTCCTAAAGAGGGACACTTGGGAGGTATGGATCCCTAATATTTCCTAAAGAGGGACACTTGGGAGGTACAGACCCCTAATTTCTCCTAAAGAGGGACACTTGGGAGGTATGTACCCCTTATATCTCCTAAAGAGGGACACTTGGGAGGTACGGACCCCTATTATCTCCTTAAGAAGGACACCTGGGAGGTATGGACCCCTAATATCTCCTAAAGAGGGACACTTGGGAGGTATGGACCCCTAATATCTCCTAAAAAGGACACTTGGCAAGTACAGACCCCTAATATCTCCTAAAGAGGGACACTTGGGAGGTATGGACCCCTAAAATCTCCTAAAGATAGACACTTGGGAGGTATGGGCCCCTAATATCTCCTAAAGAGGGACACTTGGGAGGTATGGGCCCCTAATATCTCCTAAAGAGGGACACTTGGGAGGAATTGACCCCTAATATCTCCTAAAAAGGGACACTTGTGAGGTATGGGCCCCTAATATCTCCTAAAGAGGGACACTTGTGAGGTATGGACCCCTAATATCTCCTAAAGAGGGACACTTGTGAGGTATGGGCCCCTAATATCTCCTAAAGAGGGACACTTGAGGTGGGGTATGTGGAAGTCACATTGGTCAATGTATATGTATAGAACCAATAGGAAACTATTCTGCAGCAAACCAAAAGCTCTAGAGGGGACAAAGAATCGATGTGAAGTGTTATTTCTGCCCTATATTGGGGCAGTTGGTTCCCCACAATTACTCCACATTATCTTTATACTTATGGGCCACTGACATTTTTTCTGTTTCAGTAGTGAGCAACAGTTGGTCTTTGGACTGTCTGTGGCCCACAGTCACACACATACACACACACACATGTACATACACATACACATCACCTAGGCACACACACATGTACATATACACACACACAGAAACAGACACACATATGCATACATATACATACACCTGTATACACACACACACACACACACACACACACACACACACACACACACACATATACCTGCATACAAACACACACACACACATATAGACATAAACACACCACATTTAGACACATATATTCATACACACACAAGCATACTTACATACATAACACACACAGACACATAAGTATATACATACACACATCTCTCACACACACACACACACACACACACACACACACACACACACACACACACACACACACACACACACACACACACACACATATATATATAAAGTGGTACTCAGCCTGGGCTTCATCAGGGACCGAAAACGTTTGGTATTTGGAAGCACGAGACTGAATTAAATGCTTATGCTGATATCCTGTTGTGTGCTGTCTCTTCTACGAAAGCCCAGGCTGAGTACCACTTTGTATACATTGTATGGGACGTGCACCATCACATTTTACATTGGTAACCTTGAATGAGTGCCACTGCCTCATATTGCTGTTTGTATATATATATATATATATATATATATACATTCAAAGGAAGTGAGGCAGCACCAGTGGGTCTTATAATGAAAACTTTAATGAGCAATTGTGCATAAACAGGGTCAACGTTTCGGTCCTGGATTTGGACCTTTATCAAGGTCCAAATCCAGGACCGAAACATTGACCCTGTTTATGCACAATTGCTCATTAAAGTTTTCATTATAAGACCCACTGGTGCTGCCTCACTTCCTTTGAATGTGTAATTTTATTTTGAGGACTGTGCACCTGGGCACTTTATTATTATTTAGAGTGAGTGCCTCCATCTTATATTCTAACTATATATATATATATATATATATATATATATATATATATATATATATATACACACACACACAAACATCACACTCACATACACAAGCATCACACTCACTCATACATACACAGACACTCACGGACGCACATATACATACAAACACACTTATGAAAACATATACACATACACATAAAAAGACACACTTACACCATTGCCAATATTTTATATTTTCCAGTGACCTTTTTCCCTGGTCACATTGCAGAATGTCCCTAGTGATCTACAGTACATTACAGCACAACATCAACATACACCTCATACAACAGACTTCACACTGCATTTGTACAGTAGGATATAAATTACCCCCAACTAAACTGCATATGAAATTATATAAATAGACAGAATTAACAAACAGAAAAGGTCGAAATCTAGAGATTTGGGGGCTGAAAATCAATATGCAAACCAAGGACAATTGGCCATTTTGACATATATATATATATATATATACCTCCAAATACAGGTACCTACATACACACAAACACACACACATCTGCAACACACATACATACACACACATGCACCTACGTATACATACCACACACATATACAAACACACAGGAATATATATATATGTATATTTATATACATACACAGTGTTGTAAAAATATTTGCATATTTGCCCCTGTCTGATTTTCCGCATTGATGGATATTTTTGGCACTGAATGTTATCAGATCTTAAAACAAAACAAAATATTTGATAAAAGGGAACCTGAGTGAACAAACAACAAAAAATGTTGACACTCATTTATTTATTAAGGGAAGTTATGCAACACCCAAAGCCCCAGTGTGAAAGAGTAATTACCCTTTAGCCGCAAAACCTTCTTACACCACCTTTATCCACAGTGACTGCAGCCAAGTGCTTCCTGTGGTTAATGATCAGTCTCTATCATTACCATGGTGGAAATATGACCCATTCCTCCATGTTGAATGGGATTAACTCAGTGACATTTGTGGGTTTTCCAGCATGAGATGTTCTTTTCAGGTCCTGGATTTTGATTGGGCTATTCCAAAACTTTTCATTTCTTGTTCTTCAGCCATTCTGATGTAGAACTGTTTGTTCGTTTTGGATCATTGTCTGTCATGGTTTGACTGATCTGGTCTGACACTCGGCTGTTGATTGCTGCTGCCTTCCCTGTGTCAGACTGAGTCAGTTGATGCTGCCTTGACCTCTCAGTTTCCATGGTTTCTCACCTGACTGTTATCAGCCAACCCCTTCCAGGGTATTTAGAGCAGCTAGGCTCACTTCCTCCTTGCCCTTGTGTCTGATTCTGGCTGCTTGTGCGTTCTCCTGAGTTGTTGATTATCTGTGCATGACCTGGCTTCCTTTAATGTCCCTTCTGACTCCTGACTCCTGGCTTGTTCCTGACATCGCTGATCCCCGTATTCCTGACCCCGGCTTGTCTGAGTACCTGTCTTGGTTCCTGACCCCGACTTGTCTTTTGGTTTACGCTCCTGGATCACAATTTTGCTTTATTTGCTTTTGTTAATTTAAAAAAGGTGTTTTGCATTTTACATTTTTGTGTCTGTCTGGTTCTTGGTCCCTAACATTGTCTTGCTGCATTGCAACTTTGGCTCCCGAACGGGTTTCCTGACATTTACCCATAGAATAATATGAGGCAAAGAACTCATGGTTCATTCAATGATGGCAAGTCGTCCAGGTCCTGATGCAGCAATGCATCCCCAACCATGACACACTGGTATGAGGTTGTTCATGTGGAACGCAATATTTGCTTTCCACCTGATATAACTGGGCCATGTCATCCAAAAAATTCAATTTTTAACACGTCTCCATAGAACATTGTTCCAGAATTCCTGAGGATCATACTAGTGTTTTTTGGCAAACTCTAGGGGCTCAATTCTATTACCTGCGCTAAAACTGGCGCTAAATACAAGCAACATGTATTTTACAAATGTGTTTTAGCCGTATTCTATTGCAGAACCACGGTAAAACAAAACAGACGTAGGAAGCATATTTCTACGAACTAACAAAACTGGCGCTGTCTGCTTCTAGTCAACTACCGCCTAAAAGAAAAAATGTGCAAAATGTCAGAGACCAAAGAAATAGGCGTACGTTTGATGTTTTCCCTACATTATCGAAATCCGACATATTAAACCCCCCTTTGAAATTTGACTGATAGTGCTCCCATGACCTTCTTTCTAGATTTAAATGCAACCAATATTGCTCCCATTCGACATTGTTTCTTCTCCAATTGTATGTGACATGCCCTTGTTATATTTATATTGCATGATTAAAGGAGCAGTAAACTTTTTTTTTGTGAAAAAATATATATTTTCCTATTGAGTAAAATAAGGGTACTCCCACTGCTGAGACATTTATATTTCCAGAGTTATTACAGTTTAAACCCATATTTTTCACATTAGCAGTACCCTCTAGTGGTCAAATTCTAATAAGATTTCCTGGTAGATTCTAATGGAGAGGAAAGTCAGAAAAGTCAGAGACATACACTTCTTCCTAGAATGTGATAGAAACTGCTGAGTCACTTCCTGTCTAGGGTTGCCACCTTTTCTTAAAAAAAATACCGGCCATAGCATTCCCTCCATAGACTTAACTTTGGACAGGAGCCAATTTTTTACCGGCCTGCCGGTAAAATACCGGCTGGGTGGCCACCCTATTCCTGTCAGTTAGAACTATCAGGAAGTAAACAGAGTAAATTCACTTCCTGTCAGAACTATCAGGAAGTAAACACAGTAAATTCACTTCCGGTCACTTCCTGATTATTTAAACTGCTATAAAATTTGAATAGAACATCTGACAGTGATGGGAGTGACCTTGTTTTATTCAGCAGGAAATGCTCTGTAAAATATGTGTTTTCATAAAAAAAGTTCACTGCTCCTTTAACCCTATGAGCAGGGGCGGACTGACAGGACCCAGGGCCCCTAGTCCAAAAAGAGGTCTGGGCCCCCTGCAGAAATCTCCACATTGCCCCTTCATCTCCACAATGTCCCTTTCATCTCCACAATGTCCCTATCTCCACATTGCCCCTTCATCTCCACAATGCCCCTTCATCTCAACAATGCCCCTTCCACAATGCCCCCATCTCCACATTGGCCCTTCATCTCCACAATGCCTCCATCTCCACATCGCCCCTTCCACCATGCCCCTTCATATCCACACTGCCCCTATCTGCAGTCCCTGGTGGTCTAGCGGCGTGGCTTAACACTATGCGAAGTCCCGCGCGAGCCTCTAGTAATGCAGAGGCTGGGAGATGATGTCATCTCCCGGCGCTCTGTATTACTAGAACGGTGCACCGGCGGCCATTGTTGGAGAGCTGCTGAGCAGCGCTGATAGCGGCGGCGGGCTGCCTTCGGTCACAGGCCCTCGATCCGTGACCGAATGCCCGTATGGTCAGTCCGCCCCTGCCTATGAGTACCAGATAGGTAGCAATGCATTGCAATGTGTTTGCTACCCCTTTGCTACTTAAAGAAAAAAAAGAGAAAGGTCATGGGAGCGCTATCAGTCAAATTTCAGAGGGGGAGGGGGTTAAAATGTGGAATGTGAACAATATTTGTCGAATTAAAGTGGTGAAAGAAAGCACTATGAGTCAAATTTCAAAGGGGGTTAATATGTTGAAGGGGGGCACTTTATGTCAGATTTCTGTGCTGTATTCTGCACTGCTTTTGTTCCAACAACGATGGTTTTGAAACTGTCGTTATGGCTTCTACTCCTCAACCTGTGAGGCGCAGGATTACCGACAGAAAATGCAACCACAAAACAGGCGCGAGAATACAATGCTACTTGTACGTTGCTTTTAGTTGTTTCCTACAGGCTTTTTTTTTTATTGGCGGTACGTATAATTACAGCTGATTTTGTTTTCACAACTCAGGTACTAAAACCTGACTTAAAGGAACAGTAATGTCCCATAAAAAAATCTTCTAGTTTTGTAGAGGTTAAAAAAATAAACTGTATGCCACAAATCCTATCTCTCAAACCGCTATGGTTTGAGAGATATTCGCTTTGAAAGTTCCCCTCTTCCCTCCCCTTCTCCTTCTGTAAAGCTGACAGCAGGAGATTCGAGTTGGCTGACTCGAGGAAGCTCTTCAGCAGAGTCAAAATCACGTAACTTAAAAAGAATTACTTCATTGGAAAGGTCTACAAAGTGTGCTTGCAAACCAGGCACACTTTGTAGACCTTTACAATGAAGTAATTCTTTTTAAATAACGAGATTTCAGCTCTGCTGCAGGGCCATCGTCCGGTCCTGGGCCGGGATCTCCTGCTGTCAGCTCAGAGCTGACGTCAGGAGAAGGGGATGGAGGGGAGGGGACTTTCAATGTGGATATCTCTCAAACTGTAGCAATTTGAGAGATAGGATTTGTGGCATAGTTTATTTTATTAACCTCTACAAAACTAGAAGATTTTTTTATGGGACATTACTGTCCCTTTAAAAAAAAAAAAAAAAAAAACACTACGCCTGCTTTTTTTTAGTGTTGGTAATACAATTGAACCCCTGATGAGCATCCAAGTTCTTAGTGGTTCTGCCTTTCTACTCTGCCATGAATCCCATGTTTGCCTAGTGTCCTTCTGATGTAGGGTTGCCACCCAGCCGGTATTTTACCGGCAGGCCGGTAAAAAATTGGCTTCTTTCCAATGTTAAGTCTATGGAGAAAATGCCTTGGCCGGTATTTCTTTGAAGAAAAGGTGGCAACCCTATTCTGATGGTGGAGTCATGAACACTGATCTTAGTTGAGGCAACAGAGAGCTGCAAATCCCTGGAAGTTGTTTAGGGTCCTTTGTGACTTACTGGATAATTTTACACCTTCTCTGGGAGAGTTATTGGCAACATGTGCTGACATCTTCTCGATTTGGTCAATATGGCTGCCACTGTGGTTTGGTGGATCCCCAGAGAATTAGGAATAGCTTTTTACCACTTTCCAGACTAATGTGCATCCACAGCTGTTTTGTGTTAGTGTTCAGGAATTTCTTTTGATCGTTGCATGATGTGACTTTGGAACCTGTGTGCTGATAACTTCAATCAGGGTCAAAGTTAGTCAGATTTATATTGGGCAAGTCTAGCCCAAATCAGGACAGATATTTTTTTGCCAAGGTATTCAAACACCTGGAACCAATAATCCCTTTCACTGGCTTGAGTTAACTTGTGGGCAATGACGTTCTCACACCCAACTTTCCTGTCATTTTTCTCTCAGTCTCTCTCCATTTACATCACTATAACCCACAAAATAATCTGACAAAATTAATTGTGAACAATATGCAACAAGGCAGAAAATCAGTGTGACGGGGGTACAGGGGTTACTGATTGGTAGACCGAGGGTTAAGAGATATATCCAGCCAGACAAAAAGATAATAAATTGCATTTATTAGAGAGGTCACGGCACACATACATAGGACAACAATTACAGGCAAACAAACAGGGGTAAAACATAAAAACTAAACACTTCTGCGGTTCTCTTCCTGGTTGCACAAATTGCCAGGGGTTACATATAATACCCACAGTCCATTTTAGATTAAAGGGATAGTAACCCCCCCAGAAAACTTGAAGCCAAAAGCTAGTAATAAGCACAACAACCGTTATGGTTTGAGAGATGTAATAAAATAAAGACCTCCGCTCTCTCCCCCTTCTCATGCGTCCGCTGTATAGCGGACGTCATGAGATTCTGCTTCCGTGACCAGACGGCGTCTCTTCAGGAGTGCTGTCATCGAGATATCTCGGTATTATTACTTCATCGGTATGGTCTAGGTGTGCCTGGCTTCCAAGCACATGTTGTAGACCATACCGATGAAGTAATTATAGTTAGATATCGAGATGACAGCACTCCTGAAGAGCCGCCGTAAGTCGGTCGACTGGATTCTGCCTCTGACAGCTTTACATCTCGTCAGGCAGAAAGGGAAGGGAGCAGAGGTCCTTCTTTTCTTACATCTCTCAAACCATAACGGTTTGAGAGATGGGAACAAGGGAGTTAGGTATGTTGTGCTTATTACTAGCTTTTGGCTTCAAGTTTTCTGGGGGGGTTACTATCCCTTTAATGCTGGAGCTCACACATAGTCCCACTAGAGGCAAGAGTGGACATACCGCCCACTACACCTGCTGCTGGATTACATGAAGGTTCCTTGTATCTTTTAGTCCTGACAGAGGAGTTGGGAACGGCATCCTGAGAGATTATTCCCAGCCACTTTATTTAGACTTGGGCCATAGCCACCGAAGTTCAGCTTCCTGGCCACAATCCTTGTGGTGGGAACATCAGGGTACCTTCTGTGGCTGTAGCCACCTTGACTTACAGCCCACAACTGAAAAGGGCACCTGGCCACTGCAGTGCCCACTCACTCTAACTCTTCTACTGAGGGCACTCACCAGTCCCAGTTTCTCCAGTACTCCTTTAGAATGCACATGGACCCTAGGCCTCCCATCATTATAGAGAGGCCTTCTCTCCTCTTCCTACATTTTTCAACTCTGTCTCTCTCTCTTCCTAGCCTTTTTCAACTCTCCCCCTACGGGATCTGATGTCACAGGTACCATCTACCAGGTCTCTTTTAGCTTAGCCTGATGTGAGGGGGAAGATACACACATTCCAGACACAGATTTGCCCTACCCCCTCTATCTGACCAACACTGGCTATCTCATAACACAATCTCTGTGGTCAGCTAGACTGGATGGCACCATCCCTCTGTACATCATACACACTAACCAACCCATTCAATGCTGGTAAATGGCCAACACTCTCTGATGCATGCACACACAGGGGACATTAATGTTTTCAAGAATGGGAACACATATGAAACAATGGAGATCACTGAAAACAGACAGGATTCATTCTCAGGGTGACAACCATTCCGTCCCAATCAGAAAGGGGGCAAATCATTTTTCACATCATTGTACGCACACATACATACACACAGATATCTATAAACACACACAGATATGCACTTCACACATACACACACACAGAGAAATAAACACATACACAAATATCCATAAACACACACACATATGCACCCCTCAATACACACACATTATGTATGTACTAGTTGAAGAGGCCGTTACACGGGCCACAGTGCCACTGTCAGCTGGTCGCGGGGCAGTCATGCGCAGTAGAGACTGCCCGCACCGCGGCTGATACAGAGCAGTACGCTCCTTCAATGCGTCCAGCTCTGTATCAGCCGCGCCGCGGGCAGTCTCTACTGTGCATGACTGTGTCGTTACACACATTTTAGCGAATTATTATATAGGATATAGAGAGAGTATATCATCATCATCATCACCATCTGCAGGATAAAGGTCTCCAACAACTTTTATCCTGTGCTTTTTGTTGCCACTGTGTATCGACCAATTTTGTAATTTCTTCTACCCATCTTGTCGTCGTTTTTTTTCTTGGCCATTTAGTATCGAGTGGAATCCATTCCAAAATGTGTTTGGTCTATTTACCTTCAGGTCTTCTTGCTAAGTGTCCTGCCCATTTCCACTTCAGTGATGTCAAAGACCTCTGCTTGCTGTAGAATCCATTCACAAGTTCTTCAGGCTCTTTTGTCATGTTTAGAATTCACCGCTCCATACTTCTCTGTGTAACCTTAAAGGGATAATAATGTTTCATAATAAAAGCAGCTCCAATTAATCATCATAGTATTTGGACTTTGGAGAGTATTATTTCAATTCTGTCAGAGTTGTAGTTCAAGAGTAATTCAATGACAAAGTATCCCCCTCCCGCCCCTTTTACTGATGTAACACTGCTCAGCCAGATCAGAAGGGAGGTGCCCAGGTAGACTGCAGAGAGGGATAATCTTCAATTAAGATAAGGGAAAAACCTGAAAAACTTGTCAAGGGAGGCAGGGCTTTCATTGTTCTCATAGGAAGAAGATTGTTCCCTGCTGTTATCTGTCTGGTCTATGGACAGGATTCAACATGTGAGAAGAGATGGCTTACACTAGGTAAAAGGGGCGGGAGGGGAGACTTTGCTTGTGAATATCTCTCAAACCATAAAGGTTTGAGAGATAAGACTTATATCATTCTTCATGTTTTTTTAATGCCTACAAAATAAAATAAAGTTAAAACAAAGTATTACTATCCCTTCGAGTTTTTATATGGCTTTGGCATTCAGGGTCCGTGTTTCACAGCCGTATGTAAGGACTGGGAGGACACATTGGTCAAAAATCTTTCGTTTGAGGCAAAGTGGTAAATTGTCCTAATGACAGTACTACTAAGTTTTCCAAATGCTTGTCATCCCAATTTTATTCAACTCTCAATTTCCATCATGGTGTTTCCATCTATTGACATTTCCTGTTCAAGGAAAACAATCTGGAGCCACTTCCTCTAGTTGGTAAATTTGTTAAACATGACGCGTTTTGTTGATATTCATCTTCAGACCAAAATTTTTACTTTCCTGTTGTATGTAGGTATGTATATTTTTATTTATATAGCACCAACAGGTCTACTAGCACTTTACAGTTTATATTTTATATAGAGGGGATACAATAGCTCTCCAATGCGTTCTTGCAGCTCTTCAGGACTACTGGCAAAGAGGATGATATTGTCAGCAAAACATAAGTGATGTAGGTAGTCTCCATTGCTCTTAACCCCTTAACGACCGGCTGCGCAGCTGGCAGTTAAGTACCATGGAGCATTTCTTAATTTTTTATTTTTTTTGCTCCGATGGATTCAGGGGTCCCTGAACAGCGTGCAGCCGCATGGGGAACCCCGAATTCTATGACGTACAGAACCATCATGGGTTCTTACAGTAAGTTTGCCCATGACGGTTCTGGCACCTCATGGGTCCTTAAGGGGTCAACCCTTTGAGTGCCAGAAGGATTACTCTCTTCATCCTTTTAGGCTGTGGGGGAATTAGGCTCTCCATGTGGGTGACATTGTTTATTTTTTATTTGGTATACTGTAATAAATTTTATATTTATATATTTATATTACATATTGTTCTATATACCTTGGTATTTTATGTTTTTTATTGTATTTTAGGGAGTACAGTAGCGCTCTCCTACTGTTTTGTTTTTTAATATATATATATATATATATATATATATATATATATATATATATATATATATACTAGCAATGTGGGACGGCATTGCCCATCATAATTTGTAGGAAATGTGTCATTTGTTGGGTATAAGAATGTCACAAATGTGCAGATACACACCCAGTCATGCAGACGCACACACACACACACACACACAGGCAGCTATACTCCCTGATCTCTCTTCTATAGTCCCAGGCCTGACTTCCTGGCTGGTCGTCACTCTCTGCTTCCCTCTGTCATTGGCAGCTGTATTCTCTGATCTCCCCTGTATAGTCCCAGGCGTGATTCCATGCTTCATCCTCTTATGGGCAGACCTCAGTCCATGGTATGTTCCCCACTGTATACCTATGGACATTGGTGGCACTCAGTGTTAAGTGAATCAGCAGGGCAATTACACATAGTGTCCATGTTCATCCGCACCCATTGAATCACCCAATGGGAGCAGTAACTCCTCCTTACTGCTGCCCCTGGGTGTGTTTTGCCAGGCACAAAATCTTCTTTTATATATATATATATATATATATATATATATATATATATGTGTATATATATATATATATATATATATATATATATATATATATATATATATACATATATATATATGTGTATATATATATATATATATATATATATGTGTATATATATATATATATATATATATAAACGATTTGCAGAGTATCAAGCAGCAGGCGCACTCTGAGGTCTTCGAAAAGATAAAAATTAACTTTTATTTAGGCATAAAAAATGATCAACGTTTCGACCCCCTTGGGGCCTTTCTCAAGACACATACCAAAGAAACAAACAGCTTTAAATACAGTAAGTCATTAGCGCCAAAATCACCTCGAGGCAACCGCAATTGCGTCGCTACGTCCAGTGGAGCGCAGCGCAATGAAACGCAAAGGCAATGTTAACTCTATCATTGCCTTCTAACTGTGCTCCACATGACTTCCCAAACGCCGCGGCCGACATCCCTGGTGTATATATTGTGCCAATGTACAGTGAACAGAACAGTATATGGAAAATAAAAAAAATTGTACATACAAACAATTATTATGTGAAAAAATCTCTCTCTAATCGCTAGCATGGGGGACTGATACGAGCCCACAAGATGCCCCAGCCGGCGCCCCCAACACACATGTATCTTAAAATGCTAAGACATCGTAATAAATTAAATGACACTCACTGTGTGGCAAATTCAAAGGGTATTAGCTTAGCTCAAATCGGTCCGTCTTGAGGATGCACATCAGATTTATCCTTGGAGCTGATCCGCCACCCATCCAAGGTGGTAATGGGGGTATCATAATCCGGCATCTTCCTTGTGGCAAGCGTGTATTTAATTAAGATCAATTTCCAACTTGTATAGTGATGCCAAGAGTTGTGGCTTAAAGACCTGGCTCTACGCGTGCTGCAGTATAGCAGTCACTCCGGAGTCCGATTATTGGTCACGAGCACACTCAAATATTGTCTGAACAAGAGCTCCTTCATTAATCTCCTGGCTCAACGTGTGTTACCTTTCGGTCAGACGCACGGAGTCCCATTGTGGAGTTAGTGCTATGTCCTCATCCGTATGTTGCTAAAAGTTTCAAGCTGAGTAGCGTAACCCCGACACAATCCGGCCACATAGAGGTCAATGTTTCTACACTGTAGATTCAGCCAAATATACAGCTGGCACTATGTGTGTCGGGGGACCCAACGGCGCCTCATGTTCCCCCAAAGGCCGTGGAACCAGCGGCGCCGCCACCAAAGTAGCGGGGCCACCATTTCCACAACCCAAAGTAGGAACCAACGTCAGCCCGCAATCCCCCCATCGCGTCTATCCAAAAATCAAGTGTCACATACTTAAATACATAAGACACAAACATTCACATTAGAAAACAATGTTTAAAACAATAAAAGAGCAGTGAATCATTACTTCAAATTCAGCAGGGAAATCAGACAGTGAAAGTTGTCAAGTGTGTACTACGATAATGGAAATGTGTACATAAATTATATCCAAATTGTCAATCCCTTAGGTACACACAATTGTCTCCCCAATAGTGCACATTTCACAGGAAACAATGTAAGGACAGTTTATCATTCAGGCCCTTTGGAACAACAGTGTCCAAAAAATGTATCCATTTGGCTTCTTTTTGTAATAGCAGTCTGCCTCTATCCCCCCCTCTAGTCAGAGGAGGCACTTGGTCAATAGCCATATATCGCAAAGATGGCAGTGGGTGATTGTATTTAGCAAAATGGGTCGCTACCGGTTGATCCTTAATTTTAGAAATGATTTTTTTATCAGGATTGCGCGTGGCTTCAAGTGCAGCCTTGATCGCTGCCCTGTGATTGCTCATACGTTCTTTGAAAGAATTAGTGGTTTTACCCACATAATAAAGTCCACAGGGACATACGATAAAGTAGATGATAAATTGACTGTTGCAGTTCAAGTTATGTTTAATGTATATCTTAAATCCTTTTCGTGGATGTCTGAAAGAGGGTCCTGTTAACATAAACTTGCAGGTAACACATGAGACACATTTGTAGCATCCTTTTCTTGGTGTTATTTTATCCATTTTGTAACAAATCTCCGGGTCTGTCTTAACCAATAAGTCCTTCAAATTCTTTCCCCTCCTGTGGCATATCATAGGAACCTCCTTGGGTATTTGTTTTAACGATGGATCACTAATTATGATAGGCCAGTGTTTTTTAATGCTTGTATTGAGATGGTATGTGTGGGTGTTGAAAGTTGTTGGAAATATCATTCTCACTTCCTTATTAGGTTTGGTTCTGGAAAAACTCTCAGTCCTTGTCGTTTCTATTGTAGACTGAATATGGTCATTAATTAGATTTTCTTTATAGCCTCTCTCTAGGAATTTATTACCCATCCTTGTTAATTCAGTGTTAATCAGAGTTTCATCACTGACAATTCTTCTCAATCTTAACATCTGTGATTTGGGTAGACTGTTTTTAAGATGGGGTGGATGGTGACTGGTAGCTTGTAAGAGATTGTTCCTATCTGTGGGTTTATTGTAAATTGTAGTCTCTATTTTACCATTTCTCAACTGGACTAGAACGTCTAAAAATGGGATTTCAGTTGGACTAAAAGTCAGTGTCAAATTAATATGTTGATGTTTGTTATTAAGCTCAGTCACTAATCTCTCCAAGTCAGTCCCTTCTCCTCTCCATAGAATAAACATGTCGTCTATATAACGTGTATAAACCACCATGTGTTGTCTAAACAAATCATGTGTCTGTAAATACTCCATCTCATATTTATGCATATAGGTGTTTGCATATGCAGGAGCCATACATGCTCCCATTGCTGTCCCGGTCTTTTGCAAAAAGAATTTATTTTCGAATTTGAAGAAATTTTTGGTCAGGCAGAATTCCAACATTGACAGAAAATAATCAATGGGGGGACCCTTATACAAAGGGTTATTAGTAATCAAGTCACGTACAGCCATCATTCCCTCTGAATGGGGTATGATTGTGTATAGTGACTTCACATCCATGGTTCCCAGGATTACATTTGTCAAGTCATTGTTTACTGCCATCAGTAATTTCAAGAAGTCGCTTGTATCTTTTAAGTAATACGGTAAATCCTGGACACATGGCTGTAGATGGAAATCAATAAACTGTCCGAGGGGATGTAAAGAGGAACCTATGGCAGAAATAATAGGTCTTCCTGGAGGTGATGTAATTGATTTGTGAATTTTAGGCAGGGTATACAATATAGGTTTTTTTGGATGGTCAGTTGTTAAAAAGTCACTTGTCCTCTCATCCAACCAGCCTGCCCTCCTTCCCAAATCAATAAGTTTGTCAATCTCTGATTTATATAGACTAGTAGGATCAAATGTCAAACATTGATATGTCATGGTGTCTGCTAGTTGGGACATAATCTCCTTCCTATAATCAGAATAATTCATGATGACAATTGCTCCACCCTTATCAGCACTCCTTATAACAATGTTTGGATCAGACGATAGTGTTTTTATCGCCTCCATTTCTATTTTAGATAAGTTAGAGTATTGTTTCCTGGTATTGGGAATTGTCATTATGTCTTGTTCCACAAGTCTGTGAAAAGTTTTTATGGAAGGATTGTTACTGATGGGATCAAAACTTGATTTAGGCCTAAAGGGCATATTCTGGTATGAAGAGGATGTATCATGTGAAAAATGTTCCTTTAATCGTAGACTGCACGAGAAACGATACAGATCTACTTGCCAATCAAACATAGAATGTCTGTTTGTCGGTACAAAGGAAAGTCCTTTCTGAAGCAGTCTAGACTCCCCTAGACTTAATGTATGAGATGAAAGATTATAAATTAAGTCTTTGGGAGAGGAGGTTTTGCTGTTATATCTATTTTTCCTCTTGCCCCCCCTCCTCCCCCTCGACCTCGTCCTCCTATCGCACCACGGTTTACTTGAGCCCTGGTTGTTACCCCTAAAAAAGAGGCAGTGGCTTCTGTTGAGCTATTCTCTGTTTCAGATTCTAAGGAGGAGGAGAAGCTATCTTCTTTGTCTGTGAGTCCCTGTACTTGGGGTCTTTGTCTAGGACGTCTCCTAAGTGTTGGGCGTTTAATGACTTCTGTAGTCCCACTTAACCACCTGTAAACCTTATGTTCCTGATAATCCTCGAGTACCTTTTTAAATTTATCGCGTTTATATTTGGCTAACTTATTCTTATAACTTTCTACCTGTTCATCTAGCTTTTTAAGCCAGTCGGTCCCTGTGTCCATCTGTAAACTCTCACTGTGTCTAGACTCAAAGTCTGCTATATTCTTCCTGACCACATTTAGTTCATTATTAATCTCTTCTACCACCAAAACCATTAAATCCAAAGAACATTGGTTAAGAATGCCTACCCATTTCTTGCAAAAGGTTGCATTCAAGCGTCCAATGGTAGGCACATTCTTGATCCGAAATCCTCTAGGTATTTTCTTTTCCCTGTGATATTCAGACAGTGTAATACCATGAAGGATTAAGTCCACTTCACGTTTCTTGTGTTTCAGGATCTGATGGTGTAACTCCACTGGTGTGTGTTGTCCATAAGTTGTTGTAAAGTTCTCTTTAAATAATATGGAATCTGTTTTAGTATGATCAATATTATAAGTGAAAGCGTTAGGATCGTTTCCTCCTGCTGAATCAAAAAATGTCTCCATAGGTCTTGCGAGCTGTTCACAGCTTACTGTATCTGGTCTCCAACCAGGCCCGGATTTACATCTCAGGCGCCCCTAGGCACAACACCTTGTGGCGCCCATAGCCCCTCCTTTTCCCCACCCACAACCACACCCTCTCATATTTAAACACACCCACTTTTGTGCCACACCTATCTTAGATCAATTATTCACATTAATATTAATGACATGTATTAAGTACGTGTTTTAATATTGATGAATACAGGTATACCTGTTTTTTTTGGTTTTTTTTGCACACCTATGCCCGGAACAACCCCACCACAAATCCAGATGCACAGCGGATGTGATGGGTATCAGTACCCAAGGAGCGTTATGCATGCTCCCAGTGTCCCACCCAGGAATACTCCACTGGAGCCACCCATTACGTCATTAGCACCAATGTCTCCCCATGCTCCAGGAACCGCAGAAGCTCCCCTAAGACACCAACTATAACCGACATGGATCTGGAAACCCCCTAGAAGGACTAACAGAAAACCCACTGGAGACTCCAGCGATGACCGCTGAGCCAAAAATCCTGCTGCAGGGACAGCGTGGAGACCAGGTGCCGTCACAGTGATAAACAGAACACCACCCGCAACAGATACTTGAGCACCATCAGGGAGAAGAAGTATTCATAGGTTTAATATCAGTAGTTTTTTTGTTTGGTTTATCTTCATATACATAGCTGTACAGACACACACACACACACACATTACACATACATATATACCTACACATATACACATGTATATATACATATACATACATACACATAGCCATACACACACATATATAGAAACACATAGCCATACACACACACACACATATATACAAACACATAGCCATACACACACACACACACACATATACTTTTTTTTTTTTGCGTTGTTTTCCCGCATCGGGTTTCCCCTTCATTATTTATGTATTCAAGAAACATTTTTATTAATTTTAATTTTTTTATTGTTTTCTTTTGGTGTTGGTTGTGTTGTTTCCTGTGTGTTTTTTACAATAAACTTTTTTTTTTTTTTTTTTTTTACATATACACACACATATATATATATATATATATATATATATATAATATAACTACTTGCATACACCCACATATACACACACCCTAATACATACAAACTCATATACACTTTTTTTTTCATATATACACACATGATGATATATAACTACATACACACATTCGTACATACACACACACATATACACTTTTTTTTCTTCTTCTTCTTCTTCTGCATAAGACCAGTGGCTAGAAACCCACCGTCACCCACCTCCCGCAACTCCAACCAACATCAATGGGTCCCCAACCCTGCAGGCCCTGGATGGACCTTGAATCCGGTCCTGCTGTCACCTGGCTGTAGAAAACTGCTGGCAGAGGCTGCTCCTCCACAGACACAGACTCCCGCCCCGTTGCAGCAGTACTGGACCGGAAGGCCGCTCTCGCGATGCAGCCATGGCGGGTCCTGTACATGGAAGTGTATTAGTTCATAATTCAGTTGACTGCTGAGGCGCCCCCTGCTAACCTCACAGCCCAGGGCAGGGGAACATCGAGCCCAGCATAGCGGAGGATGGATGGAGGAAGGATACTCCGCATCAGCGAAGTCCAGGCACTATCCTGTATATAAGCAGCCGCGCAAGCTATACATAGTGCACGGCTGCTTATTACCATGTCATCCTGCGAGACTTGAAGAGGAAGTGAGCAAAGACTCACGGGTGGTCAGTCCGGGCAGCGCATCCGCTCTGAGTTTGGAGCGCACTAACCTCACAGCATTTACTGGGGAACCCCAAGTGGGCGGGGCAGTGGGCGTGACAGGCCATTACCAGGCCCGGTGGCGCCCCTAAAAATCTGGCGCCCTAGGCAGGTGCCTTGTCTGCCTATTGGTAAATCCGGCCCTGTCTCCAACAATATATTCCAACAAATGAAACTAGTGGGTGCTACCACAAAACATAGGATAAAAATCCAATATTTAATAGATATGTAAACAAAGGTGGGCACTCCAAAACGTCCGTAAATATTAGAAACATGCCTGGTGCAGCCTGAAGAATTATATAAACGATTTGCAGAGTATCAAGCAGCAGGCGCACTCTGAGGTCTTCGAAAAGATAAAAATTAACTTTTATTTAGGCATAAAAAATGATCAACGTTTCGACCCCCTTGGGGCCTTTCTCAAGACACATACCAAAGAAACAAACAGCTTTAAATACAGTAAGTCATTAGCGCCAAAATCACCTCGAGGCAACCGCAATTGCGTCGCTACGTCCAGTGGAGCGCAGCGCAATGAAACGCAAAGGCAATGTTAACTCTATCATTGCCTTCTAACTGTGCTCCACATGACTTCCCAAACGCCGCGGCCGACATCCCTGGTGTATATATTGTGCCAATGTACAGTGAACAGAACAGTATATGGAAAATAAAAAAAATTGTACATACAAACAATTATTATGTGAAAAAATCTCTCTCTAATCGCTAGCATGGGGGACTGATACGAGCCCACAAGATGCCCCAGCCGGCGCCCCCAACACACATGTATCTTAAAATGCTAAGACATCGTAATAAATTAAATGACACTCACTGTGTGGCAAATTCAAAGGGTATTAGCTTAGCTCAAATCGGTCCGTCTTGAGGATGCACATCAGATTTATCCTTGGAGCTGATCCGCCACCCATCCAAGGTGGTAATGGGGGTATCATAATCCGGCATCTTCCTTGTGGCAAGCGTGTATTTAATTAAGATCAATTTCCAACTTGTATAGTGATGCCAAGAGTTGTGGCTTAAAGACCTGGCTCTACGCGTGCTGCAGTATAGCAGTCACTCCGGAGTCCGATTATTGGTCACGAGCACACTCAAATATTGTCTGAACAAGAGCTCCTTCATTAATCTCCTGGCTCAACGTGTGTTACCTTTCGGTCAGACGCACGGAGTCCCATTGTGGAGTTAGTGCTATGTCCTCATCCGTATGTTGCTAAAAGTTTCAAGCTGAGTAGCGTAACCCCGACACAATCCGGCCACATAGAGGTCAATGTTTCTACACTGTAGATTCAGCCAAATATACAGCTGGCACTATGTGTGTCGGGGGACCCAACGGCGCCTCATGTATACTCACTGGTCTTGATTGTAGGACCTCATTTTTGGAAACCACGTGACTTGTGACTGCTTCCTCTCTGGTTCTACAAACAATTTGATAATTTTCCTTAAAAAGGGAACAATGTCAATGAAAAAACATGGTTATTAATTTGTTTAACAGAATGACTTACCTAGGAAAGCGTCCTTCACAAACCAGCCGCTAGTAATTATATAATGTGGCTTTCTCTGTCATTTAGTCCATTGCTGTTTGAGTTTAATACTGATAACAACTTGTGTCCCAAAAGCATCATTCCAATCTATGGGAGCTCCTTGTTTGTTGTGAGGAGGTGTGAAGTAGAATTCAGTAGAGATCACAATAAACAGTAAATTGTAGATATAATGCAATAATAGATAGATGAATGCACCTGTATGCTGTATAAAGGGCTCCTACCTAGGTAAGGTAATCTGTTAAACAAAATAAGCTACTTATTCCTAGATTTTTTTTTCATGTTAAAAGGGAAATACGGAAAAAGCATATCAGGGAACCACTTTGATTTCACTGCTGCCTTGTAATATACATGTTTCATATGTCTCCAGTTAAAGTGGAGGAATCACTCCTGCTTGTCTTTCCCAAATGTTATAACAGTTCAAATAATCAGGAAGTGAATTTACTGTGTTTACTTCCTGATAGTTCAAACTAACAGGAAGTGAGTTTACTGTGTTTACTTCCTGATAGTTCTAACTGACAGGAAGTGAATTTACTGCATACCTCCCAACATTTCAATTGCTAAAGAGGGACACTTTTGGTTTAGGGTGTGTTTCTGGGGGTGTGGCTGGTGGGTGGGGCATTACAGAGAATTTTTAGGCTATTTTGTGACCTATTTACACCTCCATGTGTAACCTAATACATACCTCCCAAGTGTCCCTTTTTAGGAGGGACAGTCCCTCTTTGAGACCCAAATCCCTCTGTCCCTCTTTTCTACCCTTTTGTCCCTCTTTTTAGGACATCAGAATGAGTGATGTGTATTATATTGCTCCACATCAATAAAACATATATAAATGTGTTGTTAATTGTCAGTATATGTGTTTATACATTAATATAGGTAATTAAAATACTTTGGTCTTGCTCTAAATCATTTATCAGTTACACAAAGAGGTGCAGATGGGTCAAGAAATAACCTAAAAATTCTTAGAAATGCCCCACCTACCAGCCACGCCCCCAGAAATGCCACCTAAAACAGAAGTGTCCCTCTTTCGTTATTTGAAATGTTGGGACGTATGCTAATAAGTGACTTATAACAAGACCAAAGTATTTTATTTACACAGACTAATGTTTAAACACATATACTGATGTTTAAACAAACATTAATGTGAATTTTATTGCTGTGGAGCAATGTGATACCATTATATACACACCACACAATCTGATCTCCTAAAAAGAGGGACATCAGGTTGGGAAAGAGGGACAGAGGGATTTGGGTCTAAAAGAGGGACACTAAAAGAGGGACACTTGGGAGGTATGTTACTGTATTTACTTCCTGATAGTTCTAACTGACAGGAAGTGACTCAGCAGTTTCTATCACTTTCTGTGGAGAACTGTATGTCACTGACGGATATGACAGTTGCTGCAGAGATGGATTAACCCTTTAAGTGCCAGAGCAATGCGTTGCTACCCTTCTGGCACTGAAAGGGTTAAGGCTCCATGGGACCCTAGTCAAAGTGCCAGTTTGGGGACCCACATTTCTTGATCTGGTGCTTCTGACACAGAGTGCTGCAAGCAGGTACTGGCATTGTGGCTATACTGGAAGTTGAAGCAACTGAATGATGTTGGTCTTTTTCAACAAAAAGGGACATCTGACACAAGATGCTATTGACAGCAACAGCAGGTCCTCTGTCTATGACCAACCACTAGCAGTCAGTACCCTCATATTGTCCTGGGCCCTAGGCAGTAGCCTCGGTTGCTATAATGGATGATTAGGTTCTGAGTTGTGGCTGGACTCGTGAAATTTAAAAAGGTTAAGAGTCTCATTTAGATGAATGAGAATTTGCAGTATTATCCTTTGAAACCTATGGGGTCTTTGGTCTGCTCCAGAATGCCACTTCTTTACCTGATTAATCAATTTTGGTTCCCCACAATTAATATTTAATTACTACTGCACTAATTGAAGAGCCCGTTACACGGGCCACAGTGCCACTGCCACCCGGTCGCGGGGCAGTCATGCGCAGTAGAGACTGCCTGCGCCGCGGCTGATACAGAGTTGGACGCTCCGAAGGAGCGTCCAGCTCTGCATCAGCCGCAGCGCGGGCAGTCTCTACTGCGCATGACTGCAGCACGCGCAGCAGTGTCTACGGTGCGGCGTTACATACGTTTTAGCAAATTATTATATAGGATATGGTGTACACTGACACAGACTTAATACAGACCGCTCTAACATCCAAGAGGTTAAGGAGTGGACTCTTTTAGGTTAACCAAATAATATTTGCGACATACAAACATAGCGCAATGTGTCCTTCATCCGTTTATTGATTATGTATAAATTTATTTGCGGGTTTAAATGGCCCCTATGAGCCACATTCACTAGAAATTGCACTGTCCATGGAGATGGAAGATAAAGATGCCATAGTTACATGCCCATCGCAATGCAACTCCGGAACAGCAACACCAGTTTTCAAATTAATGCACAAGACCACCAATTTCATAGAAAGACCAACCTCTAACCAGAAGGTGTTACCGTGGTGGATCCAATGTGTATGAGTCACACCAAAGCAAATTCAAGGACGGAATTTTTTTTAAGTGTGGCCACTTAAGCGAAGAATGCAGTAGCACTTGGTCACAGTGGGGTACCACCAGAGGAGGCAGTAGATTGCATCCAACTATGTGGAACAAGAAATACCACTGGAGACAGAGGAACCTTTCCAAGATAGTGATTGGTTGGCCCACCTCACAGTACATTATCTAAGCAGACAGAAAGATAATATGTAAGTGGATGTACGGATAAGAACTAATGTAGAGAATAAACGCCAATGGTTGGATACACAGGGGTCACCTCTAAGATTCCAGGTAGCGACTGTGAATCACCCATAGTGCCAGCTGGCAAGAAGACTGGATAAATCCGACTATGTGGTGATTTCAGAATGGCAATCAACAACCCACAAGGGGTTGTATCAGGACAACCATATAGAACTCCCCGTGAAGAATAAGAAGGGGAGACATGTCTTAGCTGGGGGAGGCAAGAAATAAGTTAGAGGGTAGGGACAGGAAGTGAGGTGAGGAGGAGGTGGGTTAATATATATAGAGGTTGGAAAGTTGTCACTTCCTTTATAATGCTAAGATGGAACAGCTTGGACGTGGTTGCATCTGCCTGTTGCCTCTAGCCTATCTATTGATGTTGGAGGATGTGTTGCTGTTGGAAGTGCGGTTGCTGATAGTGGCGGCGGAGAATTGCAGCGCAGTGATCGCCTGGGGCAGCGGCGAGGAGAGGTGCGTGGTGTTCCTGTCCGGCCGGTGCGCAGCCCACGCGCACGGCCTTTTCTGAGTTTGAGCCCATCCACTGTTCATGGGAGGAGTGGGATTGGTAGATCCGGCTCGGCGGGGTGCAGTTGTGAGGCGATTTGGAGTGGCCGTATCAGACCAGAGGAGTGTCAACGCGTCCTTCCGGAAGGGATGATCTCCGTGGACTCGGAGCCAGCAGTGGAGGAAGGTGCAACGCGTCCGGTGCTGCATGGTGTACTGGGAGTCTCTCTGCTCGTCCTGCCAGGTCCCGTCAGGTGACTGTGTGGTGCGGTGTGGGGCTGCGGGGTCGCTCCTGTCTGGACCATGCGGTGTCAATTGGCCCTGATTTTCACCTTCACTTTCCCTTCCCCATTACCTTCCTATTCCACGTTTCTCCCTTCCTTCTGCTACCTCTCTGTCCTGGAGTGTCCTCCTGGATCTCTATTTGCTTCTCCCCCCCCCCTTCCTCCGTTTTCTTGCAGGTGGTGTCCTGGTGGCCTGGGTTCCCTCCCCCCTCTCTGGTTCTTTATAGGTAGTAGACGGATGGCCGTCAGTGGCCTGGGTTCCCCTTTATGATCATCCCCCGTTTCTTTGCAGGTTGTGGCCTGGTGGTTGGCAGGGGCCTGGTTCCCTTTAACTCCCCCCCCATTTCTTTACAGGAAGAGGCCTGGAGGCTGGATGGGACCTGGGTTCCCCTCCCTGTTTCTTTGCAGGTGGTGTACTGGTGGCCGTGTGGCCTGGGTTCCCCTTCACGAGGGGGTGGTGTGGTGATTCTGGGGCTTCCCTCCAGCGGGGGGTTGGGGTCAGGTTGAGCCCCCATTTGCCCTGTGATGATGAGTTTCTGGCTTGTGATGGTATGGGCTTGCTGATGCAGGGTGCTAAATATCAATTGTATATATTGCTTTCAGTCACAAGCAAAAAAAAACAAAAAAAAAAAAACTCTAAGCTCAAAAAGACACGAAACTTGTGAACTACTGTGGGGGGTTTTGTTTTTTGTTTTATTGTTGTGGGCACAGGGGTTCTCTATTGGGTGGTGTGTGTGGGCTGTTTGGTGGGTTGGTACTGCATGTGCTGTCATGTGGGTTTTTCCTTCAGGTCATGGACGGGTTGTGCGGATCAGGGACGGTGTCCAGGGGACCAGTGGTCGTGTTGATGTTTCAGATGGTGATGCTGTGACAAAGTCCATAGCGGCTGTTCCTTCGCCGGGGCAGGTATGGGGCTGTCCGGGTTCTTGGGCTCTGCAGGGTCGAGGGGAAGGCCTCCCGCAGTGGGTTTCTGTGAGTCTCAATTTCGCGGCTTGGCTGGTTGCTGACTTCGGCCAGGGAGTGAGGGGCTTCACTGTCTGGAGCCGGGGTTTTTCTGTTCCTGGGGGTGGTTCGGTGGTTGCTCCACCTGAGGCTGGGTTTCCGGGATTGTCTAGTGGTGTGCTAGGTGTGTTGGGCTTGGCGTCAGTCGCTGGGGTTCCCAATGTTGAAGGGATAGGGGTTCTGTCTTCATGCGCGGGGGGGACACTTGTTCCAAGCGGCGCTGTAGATCCTTTCCTGGGGACAGTTTTGGGTTTACTGGGACGGAGGTTAGTGGGGTGGAATTTGGGCCTTCAGGTCAGGGCACGCTTCTGCGACCAGGTTGCGAGTCTGGGGGTTGGTTTGGAGCTCTGTCACTGGAGTCCTCCCCACCCTCGTCAGGGCTTGGCTACCCGGGGGGGTCAGCGGCTGCCTTGGGGGCCGCTTATGGGGGTTGGTCAGGTCCTCTAGGCATCCATTGGTGATGGAGTGATGACAAAGTGCATAAATACATGATATGGCGTAATGAATTTGGGGTCCTTTTCTCCTTCATTCAGCTTGATGGGTCGCCTCCAGAGACGGCGGGAAGGGCGTGGATGCGAGAGGTGACAGCCGGTGATATCAGGATACCCCAGCTGTTTGGTACTTGGGTTCGTGCTTTTTCTGTCTTGCCCAGTGTCCTCAGGGTACCTTATCCTGTGCTCTGCTTCGTGTTGTTTTGTTCTTGGGAAACCATTTGGGGCGCCAGCAGTATCTCCTGGGGGGTGGCGTGGGGGGATTCAGTCGAGCAGTGTGGATGGCGTTCCATGGATATTTCCTTGGACCAGATGGCCTTCTGTCAGTGGCTTTCTATGCCGACCCCTCCGGATGGTTCTCCCGTGGGCATGCGGTTCTTTCACTCGGCCCCGGGAGGTTTGAGTTTCCCGCCTCGCTCATCGCCAGTCGGGGACGGCTGGGTCTGCTGGAGTTATGCAGAGGCGTGGCTAATGGGGGGATCCTGTCGGTTACCCATGAAATTTTCTCTGCGTGGCATACAGGGGTCTGGGTGTGCCGGTGGTTGTGGCCCGCATTACAACTGTTTTGCTGGGACTTTGTGGTTCCGCTGTGTAGTGTGGGGGACTGATAGTCTGGCTACTGCCCTGTGCTTCCTCCTAATCGTACGGATTTGGCACCTTGGAGTGTGGGCTGCAGATGACAACACCGGTGCCTTTAAAGGAGGTTTGATTGCTTGACGTCAGGCTCGGACGTGGCCTTTCAGGTTTTAGTCATGGTAGGCACGCAGTTTTGTCTACCGATTTATTTAGATGGGTGGAGTTGTCGTCCGGTGACTGGGCACTGGCCTTGTGGGGGCGCCTCAGGCCCACACCATAACATTCGGACTACGTTTCTTTTGTGGGATGATGTGAATGTCTGAGTGTTGTTCTTGTCGGCCCGCGGGGGCTGCTCTTTCTTCATTTGCCTGTGTGGTCTGGAGTGGTTTGGGGGTTTGCACACTGATGCTGCGGGATCGTTAAGTTTGGGGTCAATGTTCGGTGCCCTTGGTATTCTGGGTACAGGCGGGTTTGAGGTGTATTATTTTGGTCCTGGGATGATTGTTGTGGTAACTATGACTCGGAGGGGTGACATGAGGTGGGGTACCAGGGTGGTGGTCATTTCTGATCCCTTGGGGGTTCTGACGGTTATATGATCTCCCTGCTCCATCTCCTCTGGTGCTATCCCATTTATGGCATCTAGCCTTCTCTTGTTGACGTCTGGATGTCTGTTTGGAGAGCTTGATCCATGATGTTCGTCACATTGCAGCTGCTGTGTTTTCTAGCTTCCAGGTGGTGGCGTTTCGGGGGGCGTACCCGGGGGTGTATTCAAGGGGCATACCTTTGGGGGATTGGTGCTGTGACTTGACTCCTGGGGTGGAGCCGGCCTCGTGGGCACGGTATGCTGTGGCTTGCATGGTTGTGCCTTCCTGGGAATGAGTGGCTGGCTGTCTGGGCTCGGATGCTACGCCGAGTGATGGGGTATTGTGGTTAGTATGGGTTTGTCATGCTGGGGGTTTGTCCTCCTCGGCTTGTACAGGTGTAATGTCAGGTTTGGCCTAGGGCTTTAACCTTCTGGGGCAGTACGAGGTCCCAAGGCCTTTACTGTTTACCTGGTTCTTTGGGGTCTGCGGTGGGTTTCTGTCGTCCTATTTCCTTTCCTTTCTGGAGTAGGCGTGTCGGGGGTACAAGTCCTCTCAGTTGTAGGCCTGAGGCGTGTTATTTCAGAGGGTCTTTACCTTTGCCTTTTTTCGGACCGTTGCGCATCGATACGGGTTGGCATGTGTCAGCTCGTCCAGGGGGCTTTCTGTTTGATGATGTGATGTTAGGGTGGGTCCACTGATTCCAGATGCGGAGGTCCGCAGCCGTTACATTTTGTTCGGGGGGTATGGGTAGCCTTCTTTTCTGTACGGGGTGTGGCTGTGCGCCCGGTAGCTGTCTCCGGCGTTATCTGTAGGCCTCGGTCTTTGCTGGGGCTCTGTTTGTGTCCACAGCTGAGTGGTTCTTCTTAGTTTCCGCTTAGCGGGTAATTGCGGTGGGGGTCTTGAATTTGTCATCCCTCTGGCTGACTTTTGGTGAGCATTTAATTTTGGTTTGGAACTGACACGGAGGCGGCTCGGATGGGTTTGGGTTGTTGTCCTTTCTGAGGATGGGCCTGGGGGGACTCTGTGAGATTTCAGTCTTAAAGGGATAGTAATACTTCATTTTAACTTTATTTTATTTTGTAGGCATTAAAAAAACATGAAGAACGATATAAGTCTTATCTCTCAAACCTTTATGGTTTGAGAGATATTCACAAGCAAAGTTCCCCTCCCCGCCCCTTTTTCCTAGTGTAAGTCATCTCTTCTCAGATGTGGAATCCAGTCCATAGACCAGACAGATAACAGCAGGGGACAATCTTCTTCCTATGAGAACAATGAAAGCCCTGCCCCCATTGACAAGTTTTTCAGCTTTTTCCCTTATCTTAATTGAAGATTGTCCCTCTCTGCAGTCTACCTGGGCACCTCCCTTCTGATCTGGTTGAACAGGGGGGGGGATACTTTGTTTGTGAATATCTCTTAAACCATAAAGGTTTCAGAGATAAGACTTATATCATTCTTCATGTTTTTTTAATGCCTACAAAATAAAATAAAGTTAAAATGAAGTATTACTATCCCTTTAAGTTTGGCCTGGTAGAGTGCTTGTTGGCTAGTGGTGTGGGGTCATTCTGTTGGTTATTCTTTGTTTGGTTCTGTGTTTCCGGTGCTTGTATCGGCATTGGTGGATAGTGGCCGTTCGTCTGTATTCTGGATGGTGGGTGGGCGGCGGTCTGGGTTAGTGGTTTTCAATGTATGGCGTTGGCTCGTTTTTGTCAGGTTGCTTGGTTTGGTTTCCATGGTGTTCATTGGTCCCCGCTTATACATTCAGTTTGTGGCCTTGTGGGTGTTTTGGGGTGGTGCCGCTCAATTTTGGTGGTTCAATTGGGGGGTAATGATTTGGGGTTTTCTCCCGTCTTGATTGTTGGGTACGGACATTCGCGGGAATTTAGGCAAGTTGTGGTGTTTAATCTTGTGTTTTTGTTTTTTCAGAGTTTTCGGATAGTGGAGGTGGAATTCATCACTGGTCCGTGCTGGGTGGGGACCAGGGAGCAGATCATGTTTGGCGGATGTCTTATTCCTCTGCTTCGGTGGTTGTTGGAGCTTTTCCCAGGCATGGGTGTTTGGCTATTCGGCAGAGGGTGTTGGGGAATCTGGCCATCAATTTTTCGGGGTTGACGGGTGTTTAACTTCATGTGCTTGGGATGGATTTCTTCAACCTGGACCTGTCAGGGGTGCGGGTACAGGCCACAGCTTTGGTTGGGGGGGAAGGGCCTGTATGTGTAGGTAAACTCATCAGGCCCTTGTGGTGCTTTGGGCCCTTGCCAATGTGGAGAAGGTCATTAAGTTGGATATGGTTCCATGATGATGGTAGGCCAGCGGCCTAGGGGCAATGACACCCGGACTGTGTCGCGGGTTTAGACACCGGCCTCATTGAGCTGCATTGACCAGCTAATGGGGTGCGGTAAGGTAAAACAAGATTGGGGTGAGCCTAGGGGCTCAAAAGGAGTGATAGGCAGGTAAGGCCTATCAAATGGTGGATTGGCAAGGGCTTAAAGGCTAGGTTAAAATTTATGGTAAAATGTGTATTTTAAATAAAGCTGTGGCCTGAGTTAAAACCCATAATTAGTTGTCTGTGTTTTTCTTGAACCATTACCCCATGCATAAGACAAGAACTCCCCGTGAAGAATAAGAAGGGGAGACATGTCTTAGCTGGGGGAGGCAAGAAATAAGTTAGAGGGTAGGGACAGGAAGTGAGGTGAGGAGGAGGTGGGTTAATATATATAGAGGTTGGAAAGTTGTCACTTCCTTTATAATGCTAAGATGGAACAGCTTCCCTCCCTCCCTCCCTTCTGGCTGTACTATGGGGTGGTTGTTCTGCGTCCTCACTTGTTGGGGTCTGTATGTTTTTTATGTCGCAGCTTGTGGGCGCTTTGGGCCCTTGCCAATGTGGAGAAGGTCATTAAGTTGGATATGGTTCCATGATGATGGTAGGCCAGCGGCCTAGGGGCAATGACATCCAGACTGTGTCGCGGGTTTAGACACCGGCCTCATTGAGCTGCATTGACCAGCTAATGGGGTGCGGTAAGGTAAAACAAGATTGGGGTGAGCCTAGGGGCTCAAAAGGAGGGATAGGCAGGTAAGGCCTATCAAATGGTGGATTGGCAAGGGCTTAAAGGCTAGGTTAAAATTTATGGTAAAATGTGTATTTTAAATAAAGCTGTGGCCTGAGTTAAAACCCATAATTAGTTGTCTGTGTTTTTCTTGAACCATTACCCCATGCATAAGACAAGTGTTTGGCATAGCATCAACTCCCACTGTATGGCAGAGAACCATGGATACCATATTAGATGCCATTCCCCATATGAAATGTCTCCTAGATGACATGCTCAGCATTGGCAACACGGATGAAGAACACCATCACCATTAGAATGTTACAAAAATATATATGCTGGAAAAACACATATGTGCTCACCCTATGGTTTAGGAGCTGTCTTATCACATGCCTTATGGCTCAGAACAGCCCACAGCATTTGCACCCCATTCCTTAAAGGGATAGTAATACTTTGTTTTATCTTTATTTTATTTTGCAGGCATTAAAAAAACATGAAGAAATATATAAGTTTTATCTCTCAAACCTTTATGGTTTGAGAGATATTCACAAGCAAATTTTCCCCCTCCCGCCCCTTTTACCTAGTGTAAGCCATGTCTTCTCAGGTATGGAATCCAGTCCATAGACCAGACAGATAACAGCAGGGGACAATCTTCTTCCTATGAGAACAATGAAATCCCTGCCCCCCTTGACAAGTTATTCAGGTTTTTCCCTTATCTTAATTGAAGATTGTCCCTCTCTGCAGTCTACCTGGGCACCTCCCTTCTGATCTGGCTGAGCAGTGTTACATCAGTAAAAGGGGCGGGAGGGCGATACTTTGTCATTGAATTGCTCTTGAACTACAACTCTTATAAATTGAAATAACACTCTCCAAGGTCCAAATACTATGATGATTAATTAGAGCTGCTTTTATTATGAAACATTACTATCCCTTTAAGCTCAGCAGAAAATAACTATTCTCAGATTGATAAGGAAGCGCTGGCAATTGTTTGGGCTTTACAGAAGTTCACTCTGTATTTGTATGTCCAACATTGCACTCTCATTACAGATCACAAGCCATTATTATCAATCTTCAATCTGAAAAAGGGCATTTCACTAAATGCAGAAGCCGTTTGCAGCGGCATGCTCTCTGTCTGGGCGCTTTTGACTACAGCATACAATATGGACCACATGATCGACATGCCAATGCTGACTCCCTATCGAGGCTACCACTGAACCAAGGTTTTCCTGCAGCAAGTGATTCTCCATCTTCTGATGCCTTAACTTCAGTTCACAAGCTCATCTGCTTCATGATTACAGGCTCACGACTCATTGCAGATATCACTAAGCAAGCCAGGTGACTTGCACAAGTATATCAGTACTTACAGTCTGGATGGCCAACATCAATTTCAGCTGAATACTGCCCTTATTGGTTCTTATGGCTAGAACTGAGCTTGCATGGTGTAGGTATCCTATGGGGCACTCAGGTCTTTATCCCCTCAACCCCTCAAGACACGACCTTGACATAATTAAAAGAAGGAAACCCTGGCATTGTACGCATGAAACAGAGGGCAAGAGCAACAGTTTGGTGGTCATTGATCGACACTGACATTGCTGCTTGAGTTCACGTGTGCTGGATGTGCGCAGACCCACAAACCATTACCTGCCGCACTGTTACAACCATGGAACCATCTTCACTTCGGCTTTGCCGGACTGATAAGAGGCAAGACGTGCCTTATGTTGGTGGATGCCCATTCCAAGTGGCTGGAGGTCTGGCTCCTGCCATCAACGATGAGGCGTTCCAAGATCCAGGTTTTGAGACAAGACAGATTTTCTCTACTTTCGGATTGCCAAAACACCTAGCCCCCAGCTCACTTCCCACATTTTCCAAAACTACAATTCATTGGCGTTGTGCACTATACCACCACCCTGTATCATCCTGCTACTGTCACAGTACCTTGTTTCCAGCGCGTCGCTTCAGTGACGCTCTGCATCTTTCCACGTGTCATCTGCAGGCCAGAAGCTTCAAGCATGCTGCAGCCCTCTGTTTTACGTGTGTTTGTTTCCTGTAGTCTTCTCCTACCTACTTCCTCCCTCTAGCTGCTCCTCCTACCTACTTCCTGTGGAGGGGTTTAAAGGGCAGACTGCGTCCTGACTCAGTCACCCTTACATTATTGTTCTGAGCAGTTCTTTTCTAGTATTCCTGATTCCTGTGTATGATCTGGCTTGTCTGTCCATCCATTCTGGTGTTGACCTGTGGCTCTGTCTGACTATTCTTGGCGTTTCGATTTGGCTCAGATATCCTTTCTGGTGCAAACCTGTGGCTCTGGCTGACTACCCGCTCCATGTATGACCTAAGATTGTCTGACTACCCACTCTGGTGTTGACCTGGGGCTCTATCCACTGCACATCCAGCATACATACGCTCCAGCGGATATCCTATCTGGTGCAAACCTGTGGCTCTGGCTGACTACCCTCTCCATGTATGACCTAGGCTTGTCTGACTACCCACTCTGGTGTTGACCTGGGGCTCTATCCACTGCGCATCCAGCATTCCATCGCTTCAATGGATATCCTTTCTGGTGCAAACCTGTGGCTCTGGCTGACTACCCGCTCTGTGTATGACTTTGGCTTGTCTGACTATCCTATCTGGTGCTTACTAGAAGGCTCTGTCTGTTCGCTTAGTTTGTTGGTTCCATTATTCAGACATCCTTCCTATTACTGACCTGGGGCTCTAGCAGACTCCTAGCTACTGACTGCAGGCTGAGTCAGTATTTCTTGGGCGTTACCTTACCACAGGACTCCAGTGGGCTGAGGCCTAGTCTCGGACAGTGTGGTGCAGAGACTGGGAGACTGCTATTCCTGATACAGTGCTCATCGTTTCTATCACCCACTGTGTGTATATTTATATATTACATTACTGTCATTATTCTCATAATAAAGGTTCTATTAACTATACCGTCTGACTCCTGGTTTTGCTTGCCAACCATAACAGATACCAACTGCCAAACAGAGCCGTCTGTTCAAACTTTGAACGGGGTGCTAGAGGCCATGGCTTCAGAGGATGATCACATGTCCTCCCTTGCGGATTTTCTTTTTGTCTAAAGAACCGCTGCCCATGCGACCACTGGCGTCTCTCTGGCTTTACTTTTATTTGGTAGACCCTTTCAAACGAAGCTGGACGCGATGCTCCCTAATGTTCAGCAAATGGTCTACAAGTGCCAGTTAGCAGTGTGTGGGAGAGGCACTACATGCTTTTTTTTGGAAGGGGTGAGAATTTGGGCACATTTCTACCATGGCCCTCAAAAATGGAGTTCTGGCTCCATATCTAACATGCTGGGATACCGATCATACATGATGATGACAGATTAACCCTTAACCTCCAGCACCACGGCCGACAGTTAAGGAGCAGGACCATTTTTAATTTTGCTCATTGGATTCAGGGGTCCCTGAGCAGCATGCAGCCGGGCAGGGACTCCTGAATTCCATGACATGCCAAGACCGTTATTGGTCCTTAACGGAAGTTTACCCATGATGATCCTGGCATGTCATGGGTCTTAAGGGGTTAAGGATACGTGTGGAAGAGACACATTGACCAGCTATGTCCTTACCCAGTTGAGAACAGCTCCGGACCTTTTCAAGATGAGGAAGAGAAATTGGTATCCCAGCAATCTCATGACCAAAACAGACACCAATACCATATCTCCCACGCCAGCTTCTATGGCACTGCCCGAACAGCAAAGTGGTTCGAGTACCCCCTCCACTACTTCCCGAGCCACTCGTCATATTAGACTTCCAGTGAGATGGGAAGTATATGGAGTTTAACGCAGTTGGAGCCGACCCTGAAGGCATCTTTTATTATTTTTTTTCTCTCTATCTTTGTGTTCTGCCCTTGCAGTAGGGGAGGAGATGTGGTTCCCGGAAGTCAGAGCCCGGGGAGAGGCTCTTCGGCAAAGAACATGAGAGCCTAGGGGGTTGTTGAGGACACCGCCAGGAGGAGCGGTGTATACTGCGTTTACTGCGCTGGGTTGTGTCCCCGGAACTACACTGGTGTATATATAAAGTATATTTGTGTATATTGTGCTGGGTTGTGTCCCCAGGACTACACTGTTGTATATATAAAGTATATTTATGTATATTGTGCTGGGTTGTGTCCCCAGGACTACACTGGTGTATATATAAAGTATATTTGTGTATACTGTGCTGGGTTGTGTCCCCAGGACTACACTGGTGTATATATAAAGTATATTTGTGTATACTGTGCTGGGTTGTGTCCCCAGGACTACACTGGTGTATATATAAAGTATATTTGTGTATACTGTGCTGGGTTGTGTCCCCAGGACTACACTGGTGTATATATAAAGTATATTTGTGTATACTGTGCTGGGTTGTGTCCCCAGGACTACACTGGTGTATATATAAAGTATATTTGTGTATACTGTGCTGGGTTGTGTTCCTGGGACTACACTGGTGTATATATAAAGTATATTTGTGTATACTGTGCTGGGTTATGTCCCCAGGACTACACTGGTGTATATATAAAGTATATTTGTGTACACTGTGCTGGGTTGTGTCCCCAGGACTACACTGGTGTATATATAAAGTATATTTGTGTACACTGTGCTGGGTTGTGTCCCCAGGACTACACTGGTGTATATATAAAGTATATTTGTGTACACTGTGCTGGGTTGTGTCCCCGGAACTACACTGGTGTATATATAAAGTATATTTGTGTATATTGTGCTGGGTTGTGACCCCAGGACTACACTGGTGTAAATATAAAGTATATTTGTGTATACTGTGCTGGGTTGTGTCCCCGGAACTACACTGGTGTATATATAAAGTATATTTGTGTATATTGTGCTGGGTTGTGTCCCCAGGACTACACTGGTGTATATATATAAAGTATATTTGTGTATACTGTGCTGGGTTGTGTCCCCAGGACTACACTGGTGTATATATAAAGTATATTTGTGTATACTGTGCTGGGTTGTGTCCCCGGAACTACACTGGTGTATATATAAAGTATATTTGTGTATACTGTGCTGGGTTGTGTTCCCAGGACTACACTGGTGTATATATGAAGTATATTTGTGTATACTGTGCTGGGTTGTGTTCCCGGGACTACACTGGTGTATATATAAAATATATTTGTGTATATACTGTGCTGGGTTGTGTCCCCAGGACTACACTGGTGTATATATAAAATATATTTGTGTATATACTGTGCTGGGTTGTGTCCCCAGGACTACACTGGTGTATATATAAAATATATTTGTGTATAGACTGTGCTGGGTTGTGTTCCCAGGACTACACTGGTGTATATATATATAAAGTATATTTGTGTATATACTGTGCTGGGTTATGTCCCCAGGACTACACTGGTGTATATATAAAGTATATTTGTGTACACTGTGTTGGGTTGTGTCCCCAGGACTACACTGGTGTACATATAAAGTATATTTGTGTGTACTGTGCTGGGTTGTGTCCCCAAGACTACACTGGTGTATATATATAAAGTATATTTGTGTATATTGTGCTGGGTTGTGTCCCCAGGACTACACTAGTGTATATAAAGTATATTTGTGTATATTGTGCTGGGTTGTGTTCCCAGGACTACACTAGTGTATATAAAGTATATTTGTGTATATTGTGCTGGGTTGTGTCCCCAGGACTACACTGGTGTATATATATAAAGTATATTTGTGTATATTGTGCTGAGTTGTGTCCCCCAGGACTACACTGGTGTATATATAAGGTATATTTGTGTATATTGTGCTGGGTTTTGTCCCCAGGACTACACTGGTGTATATATAATGTATATTTGTGTATATTGTGCTGGGTTGTGTCCCCAGGATCCCGCACATGAGGACAGCTGGGTGTGCCCTTATAGGATACAGCTCATGCCTTATGAATGCGGCACCTCGATAAACCAGATGTTTTCCTACTAGGAGACAATTCTGTATATCAGATGCACAAGTCACTCGCAGTGAGTAGGAGGGTGTTAGAAAGAAATCACTTAGTGAATGCTGTGCGGTGAAGAACAGAAACATTAATCATCACGCTGACATGTTCAAAGCAGAGTTCCAACCTGAAAGATATATAATGAAATCTGAGGCGCCTGAAAGAACTATCGACTCTGGTGACTTGGAGAAACAACAGTAATGGATGACTTCCAATAAATATATTAAAGACACACACACACAGCAGTGCAAGAAAATAACTGCACTACATATAACTGAGGCCGCCAATCAGCTTCGAGCAGGTTCCTCTAATCCCCCCTCTAGAAGCTGATTGGCAGGGAGGTGCGTAAGCATACATCCCAGCCAATGGCTGTGAGAGAATTTGAACAGATTGCCCATATATAAAGCAGTCTCTATTCAAATTCCCTCATTGTGGAACGGGCATCGGCCCCTAAGGTACTGGGGGGAACTGTGATTATTCTGCCTTTCCATGCCGGCTGCCGCGGCCGCACACAGCAGCCGAGAAGGAGAAAAATTAGGATGTATGATCATTGTACATATATTTTGCTACAGTTAGGGTATTATTGGGAAATTGTTAATGGGCATATATGTAGAAGACTTGTGGCATGTTTATCTTTACTGACCTGCCCCCCTGTACATATTTTAACCCTTCGAGGCCCAGACAGGTATGAATCCACTGCTCTACAATGCACTGTGTACTCCTCTGGTGCTCAAGGGGTTAAACTATGCATACATGCGCGGGTGCTTTTTATATAGCATATATTAATAGGGACGGGACAGGGAAACTTTATAATATAATGACACAGAAAATAGACCGATATGAACATTGGCAACTGTGCAGAGCGATAGTACAAAGTATGAGGAATGATCGAACTTTACTTTATAATGAGACATTACTATCTCTTTAAAGTGATGGTAATGTCTATGTAAAATGAGTTGCCCGAGTCTTCTGTATAGTAAAAGGAACATATTGCACTATATCTAAGCGATTACTTCTTTGTAATTGATTTGTTATGAAGCCCTGAAGATCCCCCGCCCGCCCCTTTCTGTCCGCCTCCCATGGAATCTGAGATCCATCGTGCGCCTCGACGGCTGCAGGGAAGGACAGACGTCAGTAAGGAAGTATAAAGGAAATTCTGCCCCCTTGAGGAAGGAGGGCAGGATTTCCCTTTGCTTTCTGAAGATTGTCCCTCCCTTCAGCCGACCCCACCAGCCTGCATCTTCTGAGTGACGTGGAGAGAAGGGGCGGGCGGTAGATCTTCAGGGCTTCATAACAAATGAATTACAAAGATGTAGGCGCTTAGACATAGCACAATCTGTTCCTTTTACTATACAGAAGACTCGGGCAACTAATTTTACATAGACATTACTTTCACTTAAAAGTTAAAACCTGTTTTCCCATCAGATCTGCCCAGTATCCAGTACTGCAGAGGATTCTGGGTACTGATAAGGTCTCACAATTTATTAAATTTCTGCTTCTATCCACTTTGTGAGACTGCGGTACTAAATAGAATTGGAATAATGGAGCGAGCCAACTGCACTGTAGGGTGTGGGAAATGAGAACTCCCCAAACCCCACATTTTTTAAATGGACCTTTTAAACCATTTTTAACCCAGTTTATGCCAAAGAAGTCTATCATGCAACGAGTTAAAATCCTGGGTTAGCTTGAGAAATGCCTATATCTCTCCCCCCTGTAGTACAGTTTGGTTTGCCCCATACATCTACCTATCACATCAATCTCAATATGGATTGTTTTTTTTTTTTATTGACCACAAATGTATTTTGTTTCTGGAGTGAGAACCCATTTCGGCTGCAGATCTAAAACGAAAATTAACACCTCATAATAGCTGCCCCCGATCTGGTCAAAAAATCCCATAAGCCGATATAGATAAATTCTAAGTTAATTGGTTCCCCAAAATTAATTTTTATTGTTTTTCTGGATATGGCGTCCAGGATTCTTTGTTGCCAGAGTCAAGATCCTAAGATCCTTCAGGGGGTGGAGTTAGGGGTTCCACAGTCCAGCAATAAAGAATCATCTCTGAATCCACTGCCTTGTTATCCAGCACCAAAGAAAGATTCCTCTGGGGAAAGAATAAACACATAGTGAATTCATAGGGGCCATTAAGATTTTCTGTGCAGATTAATGTGCGTGGGGAGTCATTATCAGGAGTTATTAATGTTTTTTTAATGTGTGGGTAGGAAACCTATAGCTATCCAGCTGTTACATAGTAACATAAAATAGTTGACGAGACTGAAAAAGGACATGCGTCCACCAAGTCCAGCCCACGCGAAAACACCCCTGTTGATCCAGAGGAAGGCAAAAAAAAAAAAAGCCATCCATTGCATTTTTGAAAGCAGTTACAGTATCTGCAAATACAACATCCAGAGGCAAAGAATTCCATAAATTTTCCTCCCTTACTGTAAAAAAATCCCAGCCTTTGTTATAGTCGAAAGCACCTTTCCTCTAGTCTTAATGGATGACCTCTCATTCTTTGCTCAGCTCTTTGCGTAAATAATTCATTGGCTAGTGCTTTGTATTTACCTTGAATATACTGTATGTGTAAATGGTAATCATATCACCCTTTAGATGTCTCTTCTCTAATGTAAATAAACACAGTTTGGCTAGTCTCTCTTTATAACTCAGATCCTCCAATCCCTTTATCAGTTTTGTTGCACGTCTCTGCACTTTTTCCAGTTCAATAGTGTCTCTTTTAAGAACTGATGCCCAAACCTTTACTCCATATTCAGGATGAGACCTAACCAAGGATCTACATAGAGGTAGAATTATGTTACCATGCAGTATAGTACCCTATTTGCTCTGGCAGCAGCCGAGTGACTCTGCACACTGCTGTGAAGTCTATCGTCTATCAGAACTCCTAAATCTTTCTCTAATGAGGATTCCCCAAATATTTTGACTACATCTACATACATACTCAACAATGGTCCTAAAACTCCTAATTAGCTCCTAAACATTCTGCTTTAAAGTAAGCTTATTATATTTTTTACCACATCTGCTGTATATGTTTGCAGATCTTTACCTCACTAGTATTGCATCAGCACATACTTGCTTGACTGACTTTAAAGGAGCAGTAAACTTTTTTATGAAAAAAATATATATTGTAGGGATTTTCCTATTGAGTAAAATAAGGGTACTCCCATTGCGGAGAGATTTATATTTCCAGAGTTATTACAGTTTAAACCAGTGGTTCTCAACCTGTGGGTCGGGACCCCTTTGGGGGTCGAATGACGATTTGCCAGAGGTCACCTAAAACCATCAGATATTTATATTTCTGTTCATAACAGTAGCAAAATTACAGCGATGAAGGAGCAACAAAAATAATTTTGCTGTTAGGGGTCTCCACAACTTGGGAAATTTTATCAACAGGTCGTGGCACTAGAAAGGTTGAAAACCGCTGGTTTAAACCCATGTTTTTTTACATTAGCAGTGCCCTCTAGTGGTCAAATTCTAATTAGATTTCCTGTTAGATTCTAATGGAGAGGAAAGTCAGAAAAGTCAGAGACATACAGTTCTCCATAGAATGTGATAGAAACTGTTGAGTCACGTCCTGTCAGTTAGAACTATCAGGAAGTAAATGCAGTAAATTCACTTTCTGTCAGTTAGAACTACCAGGAAGTAAACACAGTAAATTCACTTCCTGTCAGTTAGAACTATCAGGAAGTAAATGCAGTAAATTCACTTCCTGTCAGTTAGAACTACCAGGAAGTAAACACAGTAAATTCACTTCCTGTCAGTTAGAACTATCAGGAAGTAAATGCAGTAAATTCACTTCCTGTCAGTTAGAACTACCAGGAAGTAAACACAGTAAATTCACTTCCTGTGAGTTAGAACTATCAGGAAGTAAACATAGTAAATTCACTTCCTGATTATTTGAACTGCTATAAATTTTGAATAAAACATCTGACAGAGATGGGAGTGACCTTCTTTTATTCAGCAGGAAATTCTCTATAAAATATGTGTTTTCATAAAAAAAGTTTACTGCTCATTTAACTTGGATAATATAAGTTTGTTTAGCCAACTTCATTTGATTTAAGAATCATTACAAGCTTGTAATCTAGGCACAACTTTTTTGTGCTTTGCCAAGACTATGTAATGAGTCGTATCGGCTCTCGTTAGGAAAGAAATATTTTTTTTTTCCTTTTTCCTTACAAAAAGATCATTCTTTCTCTGTATTTCATAATGTCAGATTGAATGAAAGGCAGCAAGTTGTTTCCCTGTTGTTGATGGCAGAGGATTATGGGAGCTGTAGTCAACATCAGTTGAGAACGCACCTAGGGTGACCACGGGTCCCGGAATGTCCGGGACTGTCCCTTATTGCAAGCATATGTCCCGCGTCCCGGGTCATCTCCCACCGGGACAATGAAGTGTCCCGGAATGAAGCCAAGCCACCCACACAGCAGTGTTTGATGTGGTTTTTTTTATATATGCCGCCCTGGATGTCAGCCTGCAAGCGGTGTGTCACATCATGGACGCCGCGAGGGAGCTCTTGGTAGCATAAATCAGCGCTCCCTCGCAGCGTCCATGATGTGACACACAGTTTGCAGGCTGACATCCAGGGCGGCAATCCAGCTGATCTCCTGGAGGCAAGCGCTCTAGTAATACAGAGCGCTGGGAGATGACATCATCTCCCAGCGCTCTGCATTACTGAGCACAGCGCGCGGGAGCTTCAGCTCTGTGCCGGAGGAGGCACAGAGCACTTTCCACACCGCTAGACTACCAGGGACTCAAGGTAGGGCATCAAGGGGCAATGTGGAGATGAAGAGGAGTAGGGTGACCACATGTCCCGGAATAGCAGAACGGAAATGTGGTCACCCTAAACGCACCCCTAAGATAATGGGACTGTAAGGTGAAGTGTGCTGTGTGGATAGGTAACCTGGATCTACCCTTCATGCTTTCTGACGTCTCCTTCTCCTGTCATTTTAGAACAAAGACCAGTTATTAACCACTATCGTTTATTGTAGAAAATATACTTTTTCTTTTGTGACAAAAAGACCGAGCTCTGCTGACTAATCGTTACCAAAAAGGGATACTTTGTATCTCGACTAGAAAGAGAAAGTCATTAGACCAGCAGACTGCAGTTAAAGTCATAGGCCACTCGCAGTCTTGTCTTGCTAGGCTGGGTCCAGTGCTGGAACAGGGACTGCAGATGGTGGGACGGACTGAACCCGCTCACGTGGACTGACACAGAGGCAACCTGTACAGAGGGAAAGGGGAGGACAGAGAAGGAAAGGGTGGGAGGGCAGTGAAGGAGAAAAGATGAGGGAGTGGAGGGGGGGTAAGAGAAGGAGATGAGAGAGAGGAGAGAGAAGGAAATGTGCAGTAAGAGAAGGTAAGATAAAGAGAGAGGATAGAAAAGGAAAGGCGCAGTGAGAGAATGAGAGAGAAGGAGAGATAAAGAGAGAGGAGAGAGAAGGAAAGGCGCAGTGAGAGAATGAGAAGGAAGGAGAGATAAAGAGAGAGGAGAGAGATGGAAAGGCGCAGTGAGAGAATGAGAAGGAAGGAGAGATAAAGAGAGAGGAGAGAGAAGGAAAGGTGCAGTGAGAGAATGAGAGGGAAGGAGAGAGAAAGAGGAGAGAGAGGGAAAGGTGCAGTGAGAGAATGAGAAGGAAAGAGAGATAAAGAGAGAGGATAGAGAAGGAAAGGAGCAGTGAGAGAATGAGAAGGAAGGAGAGATAAAGAGAGAGGAGAGAGAAGGAAAGGCGCAGTGAGAGAATGAGAGGGAAGGAGAGATAAAGAGAGAGGAGAGAGAAGGAAAGGTGCAGTGAGAGAATGAGAGGGAAGGAGAGAGAAAGAGGAGAGAGAAGGAAAGGCGCAGTGAGAGAATGAGAGGGAAAGAGAGATAAACAGAGAGGAGAGAGATGGAAAGGCGCAGTGAGAGAATGAGAGGGAAGGAGAGATAAAGAGAGAAGAGAGACAAGGAAAGGCGCAGTGAGAGAATGAGAGGGAAGGAGAGACAAAGAGAGAGGAGAGAGAAGGAAAGGCGCAGTGAGAGAATGAGAGGGAAGGAGAGACAAAGAGAGAGGAGAGAGAAGGAAAGGCGCAGTGAGAGAATGAGAGGGAAGGAGAGATAAAGAGAGAGGAGAGAGAAGGAAAGGGTGGGTGATAGAATGAGAGGGAAGGAGATATAAAGAGAGAGGAGAAAGAAGGAAAGGGTGGGAAAGAGAGGAGATAGAATGAGAGGGAAGGAGAGATAAAGAGAGAAGAGAGAGAAGGAAAGGTGCAGTAATAGAATGGGAGGGAAGGAGAGATAAAGAGAGAGGAGAGAGAAGGAAAGGTGCAGTGAGAGAATGAGAGGGAAGGAGAGATAAAGAGAGGGGAGAGAGAGAAGGAAATGTGGAGTAAGGGAAGGAAATATAAAGAGAGGGGAGAGAGAGAAGGAAAGGGTGGGAGAGCGAGGAGATAGAATGAGAGGGAAACAGGGGATGGGGAAAGGGAAGGAGGGAGAAAAAATTAGAGGAGAATGAAGGGAGGGCAAAGAGAAGAAGAGAGGTGAGGAAAGAGAGGATAAAATGAAAGAGACAGGAGAAGGTTAAAGGGAAAGGGGTAAAAGAGGAAAGGGTATAAGGGAAGGGAAGAGGAGAGGGGTAAAAGAGGAAAGGGTATAAGGGAAGGAGGAGAGGGGTAAAAGAGGAAAGGTATAAGGGAAGAGGAGAGGGGTAAAAGAGGAAAGGGTATAAGGGAAGAGGAGAGGGGTAAAAGAGGAAAGGTATAAGGGAAGAGGAGATGGGTAAAAGAGGAAAGGGTATAAGGGAAGAGGAGAGGGGTAAAAGAGGAAAGGGTATAAGGGAAGAGGAGAGGGGTAAAAGAGGAAAGGTATAAGGGAAGAGGAGATGGGTAAAAGAGGAAAGGGTATAAGGGAAGAGGAGAGGGGTAAAAGAGGAAAGGGTATAAGGGAAGAGGAGGGGTAAAAGAGGAAAGGGTATAAGGGAAGGGAAGAGGAGAGGGGTAGAAGAGGAAAGGGTATAAGGGAAAGGAAGAGGAGAGGGGTACAAGAGGAAAGGGTATAAGGGAAATTAAGAGGAGAGGGGTTGAAGACGAAAGGGTATAAGGGAAGGGAAGAGGAGAGGGGTAGAAGAGGAGAGAGTATAAGGGAAGGGAAGAGGAGAGGGGTAAAAGAGGAAAGGGTATAAGGGAGGTAGAAGAGGAAAGGGTATAAGGGAAGGGAAGAGGAGAGGGATATTAGAGGAAAGGGTATAAGGGAAGGGAAGAGGAGAGGGGTAGAAGAGGAAAGGGTATAAGGGAAGTTAAGAGGAGAGAGGTAGAAGAGGAAAGGGGATAAGGGAATGGAAGAGGAGAGGGGTAGAAGAGGAAAGGGTATAAGGGAAGGGAAGAGGAGAGGGGTAGAAGAGGAAAGGGTATAAGGGAAGGGAAGAGGAGAGGGGTAGAAGAGGAAAGGGTATAAGGGAAGGGAAGAGGAGAGGGGTACAAGAGGAAAGGGTATAAGGGAAGGGAAGAGGAGAGGGGTACAAGAGGAAAGGGTATAAGGGAAGAGGAGAGGGGTAGAAGAGGAAAGGGGATAAGGGAAGGGAAGAGGAGAGGGGTAAAAGAGGAAAGGGTATAAGGGAAGAGGAAAGGGGTAGAAGAGGAAAGGGGATAAGGGAAGAGGAGAAGGGTAAAAGAGGAAAGGGTATAAGGGAAGAGGAGAGGAGTAGAAGAGGAAAGGGTATAAGGGAAGGGAAGAGGAGAGGGGTAGAAGAGGAAAGGGGATAAGTGAAGGGAAGAGGAGAGGGGTAGAAGAGGAAAGGGTATAAGGGAACGGAAGAGGAGAGGGGTAGAAGAGGAAAGGGTATAAGGGAAGGGAAGAGGAGAGGGGTAGAAGAGGAAAGGGTATAAAGGGAAGGGAAGAGGATAGGAGTAGAAGAGGAAAGGGTATAAGGGAAGGGAAGAGGAGAGGGGTAGAAGAGGAAAGGGTATAAGGGAAGGGAAGAGGAGAGAGGTAGAAGAGGAAAGGGTATAAGGGAAGGGAAGAGGAGAGGGGTAGAAGAGGAAAGGGTATAAGGGAAGGGAAGAGGAGAGGGGTAGAAGAGGAAAGGGGATAAGGGAAGAGGAGAGGGGTAGAAGAGGAAAGGGTATAAGGGAATGGAAGAGGAGAAGGGTAGAAGAGGAAAGGGTATAAGGGAATGGAAGAGGAGAAGGGTAGAAGAGGAAAGGGTATAAAGGGAAGGGAAGAGGAGAGGGGTAGAAGAGGAAAGGGTATAAGGGAAGGGAAGAGGAGAGATGATGAGACAGAGGGAGAAGGGGAAGGAAAGGAAATGAGAAGAGACAGCAGGGAAAATAAGGAAAGGAGAGAGGGAATGACATGGAAGGTGGAGTGAGAGAGAAAGTTGGATGAGGAGGAGAGACAGAAGATGAGAAACACACAGAGTAGAAATATAGAAGGATAACAAGAAGAGAGGAGGGACAAGAAATTAGAGGGGGAGAGAGATGGAAAGAGACAGAGAGAGATGGAAGGAGACAGAGAGATGGAAAGAGACAGAGAGGGATGGAAGGAGACAGAGAGAGATGGAAGGAGACAGAGAGGGATAGAAGGAGACAGAGAGAGATGGAAGGAGACAGAGAGGGATAGAAGGAGACAGAGAGGGATAGAAGGAGACAGAGAGATTGAAGGAGACAGAGAGATGGAAAGAGACAGAGAGGGATGGAAAGAGACAGAGAGGGATGGAAAGAGACAGAGAGGGATAGAAGGAGACAGAGAGATGGAAGGAGACAGAGAGATGGAGGGAGAGAGAGAGGGAGGGTGGGAGAGATGGAAGGAGACAGAGCGGGCAGGAGAAGGGGAAAGACAAGAGAAATACAGTGAGGAAACCATGACAGAGATATAGATGGACATGACAGAGATATAGATGGACATGACAGAGATACAGACGGACATGACAGAGATATAGACGGACATGACAGAGATATAGACGGACATGACAGAGATATAGATGGACATGACAGAGATATAGATGGACATGACAGAGATACAGACGGACATGACAGAGATATAGACGGACATGACAGAGATATAGATGGACATGACAGAGATATAGACGGACATGACAGAGATACAGACAGACATGACAGAGATACAGACGGACATGACAGAGATATAGACGGACATGACGGAGATACAGATGGACATGACGGAGATATAGATGGACATGATGGAGATATAGATGGACATGACGGAGATATAGACGGACATGATGGAGATACAGATGGACATGACAGAGATACAAACGGACATGACAGAGATACAAACGGACATGACAGAGATATAGACGGACATGACAGAGATACAGACGGACATGACGGAGATATAGATGGACATGATGGAGATATAGATGGACATGACGGAGATATAGACGGACATGATGGAGATACAGATGGACATGACGGAGATACAGATGGACATGACAGAGATACAAACGGACATGACAGAGATATAGACGGACATGACAGAGATACAGACGGACATGACGGAGATACAGACGGACATGACGGAGATACAGACGGACATGACGGAGATATAGATGGACATGACGGAGATATAGATGGACATGACGGAGATACAGATGGACATGAAGGAGATACAGATGGACATGACGGAGATATAGACGGACATGACGGAGATATAGACGGACATGACGGAGATACAGATGGACATGACGGAGATACAGATGGAGCAGTAAATGGAGAAGGACAAAAAAAAAAGAGGAAGAAGTGATGAGAGGAATAAATGAAAAGATTTGATGATGAAGAGATATGAGCCAATGAGATGAGGGAGAGATATGAGCCAGTGAAATGAGGGAGAGAGATGGGCAGTGAGATGAGGGAGAGAGACGGGCAATGAGATGAGGGAGAGAGACGGGCAATGAGATGAGGGAGAGAGATGGGCAGTGACATGAGGGAGAGAGATGGGCAGTGAGATGAGGGAGGGAGACGGGCAGTGAGATGAGGGAGAGAGACGGGCAATGAGATGAGGGAGAGAGATGGGCAATGAGATGAGGGAGAGAGATGGGCAATAAGATGAGGGAGAGAGATAGACAATGATATGAGGGAGAGAGATGGGAATGTGTTGAGGGAGAGAGATGGGCAGTGAGATGAGGGAGAGAGATAGACAATGAGATGAGGGAGAGAGATAGACAATGAGATGAGGGAGGGAGATGGGCAGTGAGATGAGGGAGAGAGACGGGCAATGAGATGAGGGAGAGAGACGGGCAGTGAGATGAGGGAGAGAGACGGGCAGTGAGATGAGGGAGGGAGATGGGCAATGAGATGAGGGAGAGAGATGGGCAGTGAGATGAGGGAGAGATATGAGCCAGTGAAATGAGGGAGAGAGATGGGCAGTGAGATGAGGGAGAGAGACGGGCAGTGAGATGAGGGAGAGAGATGGGCAGTGAGATGAGGGAGAGAGACGGGAGGTGAGATGAAGGAGAGAGATGGGCAGTGAGATGAGGGAGAGAGATGGGCAGTGAGATGAGGGAGAGAGATGGGCAGTGAGATGAGGGAGAGAGACGGGCAGTGAGATGAGGGAGAGAGATGGGCAGTGAGATGAGGGAGAGAGACGGGAGGTGAGATGAAGGAGAGAGATGGGCAATGAGATGAGGGAGAGAGATGGGCAGTGAGATGAGGGAGAGAGATGGGCAGTGAGATGAGGGAGAGAGATGGGCAGTGAGATGGGGGAGAGAGACGGGCAGTGAGATGAGGGAGAGAGATGGGCAGTGAGATGAAGGAGAGAGATGGGCAGTGAGATGAGGGAGGGAGATGGGCAGTGAGATGAGGGAGAGAGATGGGCAGTGAGATGAGGGAGAGAGACGGGCAGTGAGATGAGGGAGAGAGATGGGCAGTGAGATGAGGGAGAGAGACGGGCAGTGAGATGAGGGAGAGAGACGGGCAGTGAAATGAGGGAGAGAGACGGGCAGTGAGATGAGGGAGAGAGACGGGCAGTGAGATGAGGGAGAGAGACGGGCAGTGAGATGAGGGAGAGAGACGGGCAGTGAGATGAGGGAGAGAGACGGGCAGTGAGATGAGGGAGAGAGATGGGCAGTGAGATGAGTAGAGAGATGGGCAGTGAGATGAGGGAGAGAGATGGGCAGTGAGATGAGTAGAGAGATGGGCAGTGAGATGAGGGAGAGAGACGGGCAGTGAGATGAGGGAGAGAGACGGGCAGTGAGATGAGGGAGAGAGACGGGCAGTGAGATGAGGGAGAGAGATGGGCAGTGAGATGAGGGAGAGAGACGGGCAGTGAGATGAGGGAGAGAGACGGGCAGTGAGATGAGGGAGAGAGATGGGCAGTGAGATGAGTAGAGAGATGGGCAGTGAGATGAGGGAGAGAGATGGGCAGTGAGATGAGTAGAGAGATGGGCAGTGAGATGAGGGAGGGAGATGGGCAGTGAGATGAGGGAGGGAGATGGGCAGTGAGATGAGTAGAGAGATGGGCAGTGAGATGAGTAGAGAGATGGGCAGTGAGATGAGGGAGAGGAAGGAGAATTTTAGGGGGAAAGAGAAAAAATAAAGAGAAAGAAAGAGACACGAGCGAGCATGAAGGGGTTAAAGACAGAGGAACACGGGAGTGAACCACACGATTAGGAATTGGGGGAAAGAGAGTGACAGAGAGAATAAGAGGAGGGAGAAGGAGAGGGAAGAAAGAGAGAGAGAACAATTGAAATTGGATTTATTTATATGTCTGCATTAGAAAAAACACCGGAAAGTAAAATGGCTCCCCTAGGCAAGGAACTGTAGATGCACTTAGCTCCGCCCATGGCCACACCCCCCCACTCATCACATAACCCCACGCCCAGGCCCATCCACTGTCTCTTGGCACAGAAAATACCCTTGTCCTATAAGATGTAAGAACAAATAAAGCTTTAACCCCTTGGTTGCCAGGGAGATCACCAGTGCATTGCTCCACAATGAATTAGAGATCAATCTAGAATCCAAGGGGTTAAATAACAGCCTGTAAACTGGTTCAGGGACATGGAGATGGTTCTGGCCACACCCACAATTCAGAATGTGGGTGGGGCCAGCACAGCTTCGGCACCGCCCCTCAAAATGCAGAACCGTAGGCAGTTACCTGCTCTGTCTATTGGAAAATCCGGACCTGGATTTTATATTTATCAATAATGGTTTTTGGACTCAGTAGAAGGATACGATGCTTTTAGCGCAAAACAAATACCTGTGTGTGCGGTGTGAGTGGGTGGGGGCATTGTTATCCTATGACAAGGGGAGGTGACCTCTGGCTCTCCAGTTAATGAGGACTACAATTCCCATCATCCCCAGTAAGCCAGCAGCTGACTGGTGATGATGGATATGGTAGAATGAACAGCTGGAGAGCCTAAGGTTGCCTAGACCTGGTCTATGGGGATAAACACACACGCCCATCTCCACTCGCAGACTACTCACTTACCTTCATGAACTTCAGCTCCGGCTCCTTCCCCACAACCGCGCTGAGCCTGCGGGGGGTCACCTTCTCTTTGTGGACTGGAGAAGAGGCTGGAGGCTTGGCCTTGTGAGAGGGGACCTGTGTATATAGCAGAGGTAGGCAACATCAGTTCTCAAGTGCCGCCATGAGGGCACAAGTTCAGGGTCTCTGATTACAGGTGGATCTGTCACAGTAAGTCCACACGAGTGACTTTATCTCAGCGCTTGGAATGTGTGGAAAGACAGATGATTGGGTAACATTTGTCCCCACTGACCCTGTATCTTGTATCAATGACTCTGTATGTTGTATCAGTGACTGTATCTTGTATCAGTGACTCTGTATGTTGTATCAGTGACTGTATCTTGTATCAGTGACTCTGTATCTTGTATCAGTGACTGTATCTTGTATCAGTGACTGTATCTTGTACCAGTGACTCTGTATCTTGTATCAATGACTGTGTATCTTTGTATCAGTGACTCTGTATCTTGTATCAGTGACTCTGTATCTTGTATCAGTGACTCTGTATCTTGTATCAGTGACTCTGTATCTTGTATCAATGACTGTATCTTGTACCAGTGACTCTGAATATTGTATCAGTGACTGTATCTTGTATCAGTGACACTGTATCTTGTATCAGTGACACTGTATCTTGTACCAGTGACTCTGTATCTTGTATCAGTGACTATGTATCTTGTATCAGTGACTCTGTATGTTGTATCAGTGACACTGTATCTTGTATCAGTGACACTGTATCTTGTATCAGTGACTCTGTATCTTGTATCAGTGACTCTGTATCTTGTATCAGTGACTGTATCTTGTATCAGTGACTCTGTATCTTGTATCAGTGACACTGTATCTTGTATCAGTGACACTGTATCTTGTACCAGTGACTCTGTATCTTGTATCAGTGACTCTGTATCTTGTATCAGTGACTGTATCTTGTATCAGTGACTGTATCTTGTATCAGTGACTGTGTATCTTGTATCAGTGACTCTGTATCTTGTATCAGTGATTGTATCTTGTATCAGTGACTCTGTATCTTGTATCAGTGACTCTGTATCTTGTATCAGTGACTCTGTATCTTGTATCAGTGACTGTATGTTGTATCAGTGACTCTGTATGTTGTATCAGTGACTGTATGTTGTATCAGTGACTGTATCTTGTATCAGTGACTGTATGTTGTATCAGTGACTCTGTATCTTGTATCAGTGATTGTATCTTGTATCAGTGACTGTATCTTGTATCAGTGACACTGTATCTTGTATCAGTGACACTGTATCTTGTATCAGTGATTGTATCTTGTATCAGTGACTCTGTATCTTGTATCAGTGACACTGTATCTTGTATCAGTGACACTGTATCTTGTATCAGTGATTGTATCTTGTATCACTGACTCTGTATCTTGTATCAGTGACACTGTATCTTGTATCAGTGACTGTATCTTGTATCAGTGGCTCTGTATCTTGTATCAGTGACTGTATCTTGTATCAGTGACTCTGTATATTGTATCAGTGACTCTGTATCTTGTACCAGTGACTCTGTATCTTGTATCAATGACTGTATCTTGTACCAGTGACTGTATCTTGTATCAGTGACTGTATCTTATATCAGTGACTGTATCTTGTATCAGTGACTGTATCTTGTATCAGTGACTCTGTATCTTGTATCAGTGACTCTGTATCTTGTATCAGTGACACTGTATCTTGTACCAGTGACTGTATCTTGTATCAGTGACTCTGTATCTTGTATCAGTGACTCTGTATCTTGTATCAATGACTGTATCTTGTATCAGTGACTCTGTATCTTGTATCAGTGACTGTATCTTGTATCAGTGACTCTGTATCTTGTATCAGTGACTGTATCTTGTATCAGTGACTCTGTATCTTGTATCAGTGACTGTATCTTGTATCAGTGACTCTGTCTCTTGTATCAGTGACTGTATCTTGTATCAGTGACACTGTATCTTGTATCAGTGAATGTATCTTGTATCAGTGACTCTGTATCTTGTATCAGTGACTGTATCTTGTATCAGTGACACTGTATCTTGTATCAGTGACTCTGTATCTTGTATCAGTGACTCTGTATCTTGTATCAGTGACACTGTATCTTGTATCAGTGCCTGTATCTTGTATCAGTGACTCTGTATCTTGTATCAGTGACTGTATCTTGTATCAGTGACTGTATCTTGTATCAGTGACACTGTATCTTGTATCAGTGACTCTGTATCTTGTATAAGTGACTGTATCTTGTACCAGTGACTCTGTATCTTGTATCAGTGACTCTGTATCTTGTATCAGTGACTCTGTATCTTGTATCAGTGACTATGTATCTTGTATCAGTGACTGTATCTTGTATCAGTGACTCTGTATCTTGTATCAGTGACTCTGTATCTTGTATCAGTGACACTGTATCTTGTATCAGTGACACTGTATCTTGTATCAGTGACACTGTATCTTGTATCAGTGACTCTGTATCTTGTACCAGTGACTCTGTATCTTGTATCAGTGACTGTATCTTGTACCAGTGACTGTATATTGTATCAGTGACTGTATCTTGTATCAGTGACTCTGTATCTTGTATCAGTGACTCTGTATCTTGTATCAGTGACTCTGTATCTTGTACCAGTGACTCTGTATCTTGTATCAGTGACTCTGTATCTTGTATCAGTGACTCTGTATCTTGTATCAGTGACACTGTATCTTGTATCAGTGACTGTATCTTGTATCAGTGACTGTATCTTGTATCAGTGGCTCTGTATCTTGTATCAGTGACTGTATCTTGTATCAGTGACTCTGTATCTTGTATCAGTGACACTGTATCTTGTATCAGTGACTCTGTATCTTGTACCAGTGACTCTGTATCTTGTACCAGTGACTCTGTATCTTGTACCAGTGACTGTATCTTGTATCAGTGATTGTATCTTATATCAGTGACTGTATCTTGTATCAGTGACTCTGTATCTTGTATCAGTGACACTGTATCTTGTATCAGTGACACTGTATCTTGTACCAGTGACTGTATCTTGTATCAGTGACTCTGTATCTTGTATCAGTGACTCTGTATCTTGTATCAATGACTGTATCTTGTATCAGTGACTCTGTATCTTGTGTCAGTGACTGTATCTTGTGTCAGTGACTCTGTATCTTGTGTCAGTGACTCTGTATCTTGTATCAGTGACTGTATCTTGTATCAGTGACTGTATCTTGTATCAGTGACTCTGTATCTTGTATCAATGACTGTATCTTGTATCAGTGACTCTGTATCTTGTACCAGTGACTCTGTATCTTGTACCAGTGACTCTGTATCTTGTATCAGTGACTCTGTATCTTGTATCAGTGACTCTGTATCTTGTACCAGTGACTCTGTATCTTGTATCAATGACTGTATCTTGTATCAGTGACTGTATCTTGTATCAGTGACTGTACCTTGTATCAGTGACACTGTATCTTGTATCAGTGACACTGTCTCTTGTATCAGTGACTGTATCTTGTATCAGTGACTGTACCGTGTATCAGTGACACTGTATCTTGTATCAGTGACTCTGTATCTTGTATCAGTGACTGTATCTTGTATCAGTGACTGTATCTTGTATCAGTGACTCTGTATCTTGTACCAGTGACTCTGTATCTTGTACCAGTGACTCTGTATCTTGTATCAGTGACTGTATCTTGTATCAGTGACTCTGTATCTTGTATCAGTGACTCTGTATCTTGTATCAGTGACTGTATCTTGTATCAGTGACTCTGTATCTTGTATCAGTGACACTGTCTCTTGTATCAGTGACTGTATCTTGTATCAGTGACTGTACCTTGTATCAGTGACACTGTATCTTGTATCAGTGACTCTGTATCTTGTATCAGTGACTGTATCTTGTATCAGTGACTGTATCTTGTATCAGTGACTCTGTATCTTGTACCAGTGACTCTGTATCTTGTATCAGTGACTCTGTATCTTGTATCAGTGACTGTATCTTGTATCAGTGACTCTGTATCTTGTATCAATGACTCTGTATCTTGTATCAGTGACTGTATCTTGTATCAGTGACTCTGTATCTTGTATCAGTGACTCTGTATCTTGTATCAGTGACTGTATCTTGTATCAGTGACTGTACCTTGTATCAGTGACACTGTATCTTGTATCAGTGACTCTGTATCTTGTATCAGTGACTGTATCTTGTATCAGTGACTGTATCTTGTATCAGTGACTCTGTATCTTGTACCAGTGACTCTGTATCTTGTATCAGTGACTCTGTATCTTGTATCAGTGACTGTATCTTGTATCAGTCTTATCTTGTACCAGTGACTCTGTATCTTGTATCAGTGACTCTGTATCTTGTATCAGTGACTGTATCTTGTATCAGTGACTCTGTATCTTGTATCAATGACTCTGTATCTTGTATCAGTGACTGTATCTTGTATCAGTGACTCTGTATCTTGTATCAGTGACTCTGTATCTTGTATCAGTGACTGTATCTTGTATCAGTGACTCTGTATCTTGTATCAGTGACTCTGTATCTTGTATCAGTGACTGTATCTTGTATCAGTGACTCTGTATCTTGTATCAGTGACACTGTATCTTGTATCAGTGACTGTATCTTGTATCAGTGACTCTGTATCTTGTATCAGTGACACTGTCTCTTGTATCAGTGACTGTATCTTGTATCAGTGACTGTACCTTGTATCAGTGACACTGTATCTTGTATCAGTGACTCTGTATCTTGTATCAGTGACTGTATCTTGTATCAGTGACTGTATCTTGTATCAGTGACTCTGTATCTTGTACCAGTGACTCTGTATCTTGTATCAGTGACTCTGTATCTTGTATCAGTGACTCTGTATCTTGTACCAGCGACTCTGTATCTTGTATCAGTGACTCTGTATCTTGTATCAGTGACAGTATCTTGTATCAGTGACTCTGTATCTTGTATCAGTGACTATGTATCTTGTATCAGTGACCGTATCTTGTATCAATGACTATGTATCTTGTATCAGTGACTGTATCTTGTATCAGTGACTCTGTATCTTGTATCAGTGACGGTATCTTGTACCAGTGACTCTGTATGTTGTACCAGTGACTCTGTATGTTGTACCAGTGACTATGTATGTTGTACCAGTGACTATGTATCTTGTATCAGTGACTATGTATGTTGTACCAGTGACTATGTATGTTGTACCAGTGACTATGTATCTTGTATCAGTGACACTGTATCTTGTATTAGTGACTGTATCTTGTATCAGTGACTCTGTATCTTGTACCAGTGACTGTATCTTGTATCAGTGACTCTATATCTTGTATCAGTGACTCTGTATCTTGTATCAGTGACTGTATCTTGTATCAGTGACTGTCTATCTTATATTAGTGACTGTATCTTGTATCAGTGACTGTGTATCTTGTATCAGTGACTGTATCTTGTACCAGTGACTGTATCTTGTACCAGTGACTGTCTATCTTGTATCAGTGACTCTGTATCTTATATCAGTGACTCTATATCTTGTACCAGTGACTGTATCTTGTATCAGTGACTCTGTATCTTGTATCAGTGACTCTGTATCTTGTATCAGTGACACTGTATCTTGTATCAGTGACTCTGATCACTGACTGTATTTTGTATCAGTGACTGTATCTTGTATCAGTGACTCTGTATCTTGTATTAGTGAATGTATCTTGTATCAGTGACTCTGTATGTTGTATCAGTGACGGTATCTTGTATCAGTGACTGTATCTTGTATCAGTGACTCTGTATGTTGTATCAGTGACGGTATCTTGTATCAGTGACGGTATCTTGTATCAGTGACTGTATCTTGTATCAGTGACTCTGTATCTTGTATCAGTGACACTGTATCTTGTATCAGTGACTCTATCTTGTATCAGTGACTCTGTATCTTGTATCAATGACTCTGTATCTTGTATCAGTGACTGTATCTTATATAAGTGACTCTGTATCTTGTATCAGTGACTGTATCTTGTATCAGTGACCTTTTATCTTATGAGTGACTCTGTATCTTGTATCAGTGACTGTATCTTGTATCAGTGACCTTTTATCTTATGAGTGACTCTGTATCTTGTATCAGTGACCCTGTATCTTATGAGTGACTCTGTATCTTGTATCAGTGACCCTGTATCTTATGAGTGACTCTGTATCTTGTATCAGTAACTCTGTATGTTTTGTCAGTTGACAACTGGTATCGTGTTAGCCGTCAGTCAGTGGTAGAGGAGTGTGATGTAAATTGCAGTCTTCCTCTGAAGAATCAAAATTATTCACACACCCAGTGGGACTGTTGTAAAGGCTAATCTACAATGTGATAATGGAACAGAAATCTTCTTTCCCTGTTCAGGCCATTATTGAAAGCATTAATCTGAAGCATTAATTTAACTTCCCATATTTTTCTGTCCCTCTGGGACTGACTGTACTGATGGGACTATTTCAAACTCAGAGGGAAAGAAAAACATGGGAGGTTAAATTAAAGCTCCAGTTTAATGCTTTCAATAAGGACCTGAACAGGGATTTTTTTTAATGTTGGGGAGCGCTGCCCCACTCTCTCTCTCCCCTTCTCAGGATGAAAGGGAGGAGCGGACTCAAGAAAATAGGTTTGTTATACTCAAGGTTCCTATATGTGTGCGTAACTTCAGGAGGAAAGGGTTATATTCTTAATGTAAAAGGGAACTATGGAGAGGGAGTCCCCTCTGGGTGCCAGAAGGTGATCAGTGCAATGCAAGAAAGGGTTCAAGTGACGTTGAATGCAGCGACATAAGAATCTTGCGTTTTTGATGCAGGGTGAGATTCTCATGTCACCCTTCTCATCACGGTGACCTGGTTATTGCTCTCTTTTGTGTGTGACATTTTTGAAAGCTCGCTCTTTTGTGTGTGACGTTTTCAATGCATGCTCTTTTGTGTGTGACATTTTTGAAAGCACTCTGTTTTGTGTGTGACATTTTTGAAAGCACGCTCTTTTGTGTGTGACATTTTTGAAAGCACGCTGTTTTGTGCGTGACATTTTTGAAAGCACGCTGTTTTGAGTGTGATAATTTCAAAGTGAACCGTGTTCATGGGACCGAACCTCAGCTGCTCACAGAGCAAAGAGCACCAATCTATGAGGGCCACAATGAGGTCCAGTTATAATATACTCGTGTGAAAACCCGTGTACAGGGCCAGAGTCTGTGTGTTCGGGCAGTGTCTACTGCGCATGACTGCATCGGACAAACATACCTCTGTCCTTTTATTATTAGTGATTAGAAAAAAAAAGATGTATGTTGGACCCCTGTGAGGACCGGGGGGTTGTGAAAGGCGTTACTTTGAAATGGTTTGCACCCCCCTTTAGTCCTCAAGGTGTTAAATCAGAAGCACAGTTATAAGAACGTATTCACAGAAGAGCTGAGGTGCATTCTGAAGCAAACCATCTGCAAAATAAGTGACAAATAAAAATCCCCAAATTCTCTTAGAGCAGAACGATCGTCAAAAATTGAAATTGACCCCCAAATCCTTAATACCATAGCGATAAGCATATACATACTGTTATTATGTTGGATAAGTCCGAAATTAGTACCAAATACAACTCATTCGGCAGGGATCTTGCTGTAGACGCTCTGTACTCCTGCGCTGTCAGTCCATTCTGGTACCTTAAGGTACCAAGGAATTCCACTCACCAATCCTGGAGAAGACCGGGACAGACAGCGCAGACTCACAGATGCCTTTTCTTCAAGATATCTGCACTGTTGCCCGCTGATGCCTGCCGAACGAGTAATATTTCTCAATAATGCCGGACTTATTCAGCATAATAAATGCATGTATATGCTTATTGCTATGGTAATAGGATTTGGGGGGCACTTTAATTTTGATGGAAGTTCCACTTAAAGGGATAGTAATACTTTGTTTTAACTTTATTTTATTTTGTAGGCATTAAAAAAACATGAAGAATGATATAAGTCTTATCTCTCAAACCTTTATGGTTTATGAGATATTCACAAGCAAAGTTTCCCCTCCCACCCCTTTTACCTAGTGTAAGCCATCTCTTCTCAGATGTGGAATCTGGTTGTAAGACCAGACAGATAACAGAAGGGGACAATCTTCTTCCTATGAGAACAATGAAAGCCCTGCCCCCCTTGACAAGTATTTCAGGTTTTTCCCTTATCTTAATTGAAGATTGTCCCTCTCTTCAGTCTACCTGGGCACCTCCCTTCTGATCTGGCTGAACGGGGGGGGGGGGAACTTTGTTTGTGAATATCTCTTAAACCATAAAGGTTTGAGAGATAAGACTTATATCATTCTTCATGTTTTTTTAATGCCTACAAAATAATATAAAGTTAAAACGAAGTATTACTATCCCTTTAAACGTAACTATAATGCATCTTGTAGCCCTTAAAAAAACAAATTAAATGATCCCAGCGGCATTTCTCAAGCCTTTATAGTTTGAGAGATATCTGCTTTCAAAGTTCCCCCTCCCCTCACGTCAGCGCTGTAGCTGACAGCAGGGGAATCCGGTCCCGGGACCGGCGGAGGTTCTTCAGCAGAGCCGAGATCGCAGTAATAAAAAAGAAGTCCTTCACTGAAACGGTCTTCTGTGTGTGCTTGCAAACCAAGCACACGTAGAAGACCATTGCAGTAAAGGATTTCTTTTTCTATATCGCGATCTCGGCTCTGCTGCAGAGCCTCCGCCGGTCCCGGGACTGGATTCCCCTGCTGTCAGCTACAGCGCTGACGTCAGGGGAGGCGGGACTTGGAAAGCAGATATCTCTCAAACCATAAAGGCTTGAGAGATGCAGTAGGGGTCATTTAATTTCTTTTTTTAAGGGCTACAAGATGCATTATAGTTAAATTTAAAGGGATAGTAATACTTGAAAATAATTATCTTTTATATTGTAGCCCTTAAAAAAACATGAAAAATTATATAAGTCTTATCTCCCAAACCTTTATGGTTTGGGAGATATTCACATTTAAAATATAGTAAAATGCTCTTTTCCTGGCTGTTTCAGCCAAGTCTGCCATCTAGTGGACAGATTTGGAATTCGGTCCACAGAGCAACCGGCAGCTCTTTAGCAGTGCCGAGATCACCATCTTTGAAAAGAACTACTTAATTGGAACTATCTACAAAGTGTGCCTGGCTTGAAAGCACACTTTGTAGACCATTCCAATTAAGAAATTCTTTTTAAAGATCATGATCTCAGCACTTCTGGAGAGGCACAACCGGTCCTGGGACCGGATTCCAAATCTGAAGGGTAGAGCAATGACGTCACTCCAGGGGAAACTTTACTTCTGAATATCTCCCAAACCATAAAGGTTTGGGAGATAAGACTTATATCATTTTTCATGGTTTTTTAAGGGCTACAATATAAAATAAACTTATTTTCAAGTATTACTATCCCTTTAAGCATTACTATCCCTTTACATGTTGATTTTAACTTGTTGACTGTTAGAGAGGTTGGTGACCTCGCTAGCATTCACGGAGTTTTAAGCCCTATTTAAATCAATGGGAATTTTCTGAATTTTCCCTATGGCATTGATTGTTCTAGAATCGCATCTCGTTTTCTATGGAAATATGACTCTTGTCAGCTGTCCCCAACAGACACTGACCGTGCAGCTTGGTGACTGCTCGTCCACCCTCACCTTGTCCTTAGGGTTGATGGGAAGCGAGGAGAGGTAGGAGCTATGAAGTTTGGATCCCTCCCACGTGCACCAGAGCTGGCTGCGTTTCCGTCTGTCACACACCGTCCCCCAGAGATGTTCAGCAGAACTAAGAGAGGTTGTGATAGTAATAAGAGAATTGTTTAACCCTTTGAGTTCCAGAGAGGAGTACAACTCATTGCTTTAGCTTAATACGTTGGAGCCCCCACTAGCTTTTTAAGGCAGCGATTCTCTATGTTAGTCCTCAGGACTAACATAGTGGTGGTCAAAGCATTGCCATCCTACTGGTCCTCAAATGGGTAACAGGCCAGTTTTTTGGGATATGCCTGCTCGGTTACAATAATAAATGTTATAGCACCTTTTTCCTGCTGAGTAAAACAACGGTTTTCCACTGGTCGGAAAAGCTACATTCAAATGTTATAACAGTTCAAACTGTCACAAAGCAGTGGAGCTGTTACTATCACATTCTAAATATAAAATGGTGACTGGTTTACAGGAAAAGAAATATCAGGATAGACTAAAGGACCTGAACATGTATAGCTTGAAGGAGAGAAGAGAGAGAGGGGATATGATAGACACATTCACATACATGAAGGGATTCAACAAAGTGCAGGAGGGAAGTACATTTCAAAGGAGTAAAAATGTTAGGACAAGAGGCCATAGTCTAAAACTAGAGGGACACAGGTTTAGATGTAATGTAAGAACGTTTTACTTCACTGAGAGGGTAGTAGATAAGTGGAATAGCCTACCAGCAGAAGTGTTAGATAAGTGGAATAGCATACCAGTAGAAGTGGTAGATACGTAGAATAGCCTATACGCAGAAGTGGTAGAGGTTAATACAGTGAGGGGATGTAAGCATGCATGAGATAGGCATAAGGATGTCCTGAACATAAGACAAGACCAAGGACCAAATGAGGTTTGAGGTTTTTACAGTAGGAAAATGGGCGACTAGATGGGCCGAAATGGTTATTATCTGCCATCACATTCTGTTTCCATGTTTCTTTGTTGAGCTTTTGTTAAACTTTTAATCCTTTGTGTGCAAGTGGGTTACGGAACACATTGCAAAACAATGCGTTCTGTACCCCTCTGGCACGCAAAGGATTAAAGACGAGAGGGGTGCGCGACACACTGCCTCTCAATGCACTGCACTCCTCCCTGGTCCTTAACCCTTTGCGTTGCAATATATTAGATACCCCACTGGTACTTAACGGTTAAAGGATTAACCTGGAACTAACACTTTATAAGGTTTTTTTTTGATGCTTTCAAAATCCACTTAAATTTATGTTAGTCATTCTTTATTTAACTTTATGTATTTGTCAGTCTATACCGTTAGATATTACTTATTGGTAGGAAATGACAATTGGGAGGGAGAGTGGAATGTTAGTATTTGAATGGTAGGAAGTGGCAGTTGGGAGTTAGCGTGGAATGCTGTTATCTGGCACTTCAGGCTGTGCCAGCCTGTACTGCCTAATAGGCATAAATTCACAAATAAATTTCATTTTAGGTGTTAGCGTTCCTTTAAAGAGCAGTAAACCTTATTAAATAAAACATATATATATATATATATATATATATAAATCTAAATATATATATATATGAGCACTGTGAGGAGCTGTTTTATTCAAAAGTTATAAAAGTCCAAACTGTCAGGAAGTGAATTACAGTGTGATTACTTCCTGAAAGTTCTAATGGACAGGCAGTGACTCAGCAGTTTCTATCACATTCTGTGGAGATCTGTTTGTCAGTGACTCACCTCTCCCATAGAATGCAACAGAGTAAATAATTGGAATCTGACCACTAGAGGGCACTGTTAATAACTCGAGAAAGATGCGTTTCCCAGTAGTAGGGACATCTTTGTTTTACGCTGTAGGAAAAGTCCTACAATATATGTTATTTTTTTAACATAAAAAAGTGCACTGCTCCTTTAAATAAAAAACAGCTAACGTGATTTTGAAAGCTCTTTCAATGTCACCCGGGTCATTTTTAAAATGTTAATTAAATGTTAACCCTTTGAGTGCCAGATGGGTATCCAAAGCAATGTGTTGGTACCCCTCTGGCACTCAAAAGGTCAATGCATTTATAAATATGCCTGAACGGCTCTCGCTGTGTACAGACCTACCCTGTGTTCATCTGGGATTCCCCGCCGCTTCCTGTATCAGTGAATACGGCTTCCAAGGGCCTAACGTCTCCTTCGTGTACCACCGGGAGCGTGATGGAGGGGAAGCAGTCTTCAAAAACCCTTTGCAGACTGCTCTGAAACACGAAACAATGGGAGAACTGCAGGATTATATATTAATAAGGGTCACACGGTATAATGGGTCATAATGAAGCCAAAAAGTGGAACAATTATGGGTGAAATCATATGCACCACATGGAACAAGACAGCGATCTCATTGATTTAACCCCCAATAATAAGGACTATTCAAACAGGGGACACAAAATTGGTGCATGGGTTAAATAACTGAACATATTAGAAAATACTCTAGGATATTAATAATGTTTCAAAATAAAAGCAGCTCCAATTAATCATCATAGTATTTGGGCCATGGAGAGTGTCATTTCATTAGTCAGAGTTGTAGTACAAGAGTAATTGAATGATAAATATCCCCTCCCGCCCCTTTTACTGATGTAACACTGCTCACCTCAGAGCAGCAGGGTGGTGCCCAGATGGTTTGCAGAGAGGGACAATCTTCAATGAACATAAGGGAAAAAAAAACTGTCAATGGGGGCAGGGTTTTCATTGTTCTCACAGTAAGAAGATTGTCCCTTGCTGTGATCTGTCTGGTCCCAGGACCAGATTCCACATCTGAGGTGAGCAGTGTTACACTAGGTAAAAGGGGCGGGAGGGGGATACTTTATCATTCAATTACTCTTGTACTACAACTCTGACAGTACTGATATAACACTCTCCATGGTCCAAATACTATGAAGATTAATTGAAGCTGCTTTTATTTTGAAACATTACTATCCCTATAAAGAGAACTGATCAGTTTAAAACAGTTTTGTCAATTAATTAAAAATTTCCTTTAAAGTGCAACTTTCACTCAAATTAAAGTGCTCCCAAATCATTATGCACATAGCGATACGCATATGAATACTAGTATTATCCTGAATAAGTCCGGCATTACTGAGAAATCAAACTTGTTTCGAGACTCACAGGCAGGCATCTTGCCATATCAGCATCTGTATTCCTGCTGCCGTCAGTCACTTCCTGTACCTTAAGGTACAATGCAGCTCCCCCTCATCAAGTCACTTCCTGTACCTTAAGGTACAATGCAGCTCCCCCTCATCAAGTCACTTCCTGTACCTTAAGGTACAATGCAACTCCCCCTCATCAAGTCACTTCCTGTACCTTAAGGTACAATGCAACTCCCCCTCATCAAGTCACTTCCTGTACCTTAAGGTACAATGCAACTCCTCCTCATCAAGTCCCTTCCTGTACCTTAAGGTACAATGCAGCTCCACCTCATCAAGTCCCTTCCTGTACCTTAAGGTACAATGCAACTCCCCCTCATCAAGTCCCTTCCTGTACCTTAAGGTACAGTGCAACTCCCCCTCATCAAGTCCCTTCCTGTACCTTAAGGTACAATGCAACTCCCCCTCATCAAGTCACTTCCTGTACCTTAAGGTACAATGCAACTCCCCCTCATCAAGTCCCTTCCTGTACCTTAAGGTACAATGCAACTCCCCCTCATCAAGTCCCTTCCTGTACCTTAAGGTACAATGCAACTCCCCCTCATCAAGTCCCTTCCTGTACCTTAAGGTACAGTGCAGCTCCCCCTCATCAAATCCCTTCCTGTACCTTAAGGTACAGTGCAACTCCCCCTCATCAAGTACCTTCCTGTACCTTAAGGTACAGTGCAACTCCCCCTCATCAAGTCCCTTCCTGTACCTTAAGGTACAATGCAACTCCCCCTCATCAAGTCCCTTCCTGTACCTTAAGGTACAATGCAACTCCCCCTCATCAAGTCCCTTCCTGTACCTTAAGGTACAATGCAACTCCCCCTCATCAAGTCCCTTCCTGTACCTTAAGGTACAATACAACTCCCCCTCATCAAGTCCCTTCCTGTACCTTAAGGTACAGTGCAGCTCCCCCTCATCAAGTCCCTTCCTGTACCTTAAGGTACAGTGCAACTCCCCCTCATCAAGTCCCTTCCTGTACCTTAAGGTACAGTGCAACTCCCCCTCATCAAGTCCCTTCCTGTACCTTAAGGTACAATGCAACTCCCCCTCATCAAGTCCCTTCCTGTACCTTAAGGTACAATGCAACTCCCCCTCATCAAGTCCCTTCCTGTACCTTAAGGTACAATACAACTCCCCCTCATCAAGTCACTTCCTGTACCTTAAGGTACAATGCAACTCCCCTTCATCAAGTCACTTCCGGCACCTTAAGGTACAGTGCAACTCCCCCTCACCAATCCTAGAGGAGACCAGGACAGACAAAACAGACGCACAGATGTCTCTTCGGCAAGATGTCTGCGCTGATGGCTACCAGTGAGTCTTGGAACAAGATGGATTTCTCAGTCACTCCGGACTTATTCAGGATAATACTAGTATTGATATGCGTATCGCTATATGCATAATGATTTGGGGGCACTTAAATTTGAGTGAAAGTTCCATTTTAAATTATATTTTTATTTTTTTCTATAAAGCAGTGCTCTTTATTTTTTCACCTTTCTAATTCCTCTCCTCAGTGGGAGCTTCAGTCTTGAAAGGATTTGCACAAATATTCCTGCGTCTCAAATTATTCCACCCCTAGCAGACTTAGAAGGTGGACAGGAGTGATTTGTTGGACATGTGAATAATTCATTCTGCAGTTTTATCTAATCAAGTCACAGTACAAAGATTAGATTCACCAACTACTAAACCAGAATCTCTAAAACCATTTACCTGTTTGCAAAACAAAAAGCATAATGCTATAGGCGGTTTATACATTTTATGAGACTAAACACTGTGTAGGTAACAGGTCCACTTATAGGGTTAGTAAACTCTATTTCAGTTTGAATTAGGTTTACCCATGTGTCCTTGACTACCACTCAATGAATTGAGTGGGTTAGGGATTAATACTTACCTAGTCATTCTCCTGAGCCCTGAGCCAATTCCTGCAGGGTCTGGTGAATGACTGCTCCATTCCTGCTTGATCAGCGACTGTCATACGTGGGAACCTTTTTACACCGGAGAGGCTCATAAGACTGGGGTGGGTGTGTCCTCATGGCGAGATTCATGGGGGGTGTATCCAATCAGGGTGGGTGGGGTTGAGGAGTGGGATTTTCCATTAAATGGGTAAGGAAGTACGCAGAACGGGGCAGAAGTAGGTGAAGCTCATCCTGAACTCCTCTAACCAGAGATTAGGCTCTGTTCCCAGAGACCCAGTAATTCCAGGCCCGGATTTCTGAATAGGCAGAAAAGGCACTTGCCTAGGGCGCCCGATTTTCAGGGGCGCCTTGCAATGCCATTGTCACGCCCACAAATTCTGGTGCCTCACACTGCCATTTGAATTTATATTTTTCCTGTAAGTGTGCGCCTAGGTTATGCCCTCAACTCGAGGGCGCAGGCGCTGTTACCTGGTTCTTGTTTAGTAGTCTATGACACCGGGGCCGCTCCATGTGACCCACTGCTGCATCTGATGTCACAAGACTTCCCGAGGTGACCAATGAGAACAGAGGTAGAGGCTCTCTGTTCTCATTGGTCACCGCTCTCTGTTCTCATTGGCCACCACACTGCCGATGAACAGTCACGCACCCACAAGGAGGTATTGGGAGCAGCTCTGAGCCTAACTAAATAAATGCTCCTGTAAGCGCCCTATACCCCGCATTTGGAGACTGTTGGCTGAGTGAAGAGGGAGCATTTTGTTGCAGCTCAGAGGCGGGTTGCCAGCGGTACAGTGGCAGTTGTGGTTCAGCTCAGAGGCGGGTTACCAGCGCTACAGTAACAGTTGTGGACTTGTGGTTCGGCTCAGAGGCGGCAGTGGGTTATCAGCGTTACAGTGGCAGTTGTGGACTGGAATTGTGGTTCGGCTCAGAGGTGCTACAGACAGCAGGCTGGCCAGTTGTTGCTGACAGGTGGCATTGGTATGCAGTAGCCTGGTATGTGTGTTGCTCACAATTATATTTATTTCAAATTATCTAAGTTATTTATGGTGCTCCAAGCTTGTATTTATAACTTCACTTACAAAGTAGCTGGGCACACAGTTAAAGGGAAACTACCACCCCACACAATCTAAAAATGGGTGTGGTCAGTGGAGGGGTGTGGCCAAGTGAGAGGCGTGGTTAGGGGTGAGGCAAAGGCGGGGCTAGGGGCGCCAGGCGTTGTTGTGCCTAGGGGCGCCTGAGATGTAAATCCGGCCCTGAGTAATTCAGTTTGGAAACCGGGGTCTCTGAGCCAGATTGGGAGAGTTCCTAGGTATGGCCGCTGTCTCCTATGGGATCTGAGAAGGGCAAACGTCTTGACTTCTCAAATCCTGTATTTACATTGTTTACATTAGAGAAGAGACGTCTAAGGGGTGATATGATTACCATTTACACATATATTCAAGGACAATACAAAGAATTATTCAATAAATTATTTATACAAAGAGCTGAGCTAAGAACGAGAGGTCATCCATTAAGACTAGAGGAAAGGCACGTTTGACTTAAACAAAGGCAGGGATTCTTTACAGTAAAGACGGTAAAGCTATGGAATTCGTTGCCTCGGAATGTTGTGCTTGCAGATACTGTAACTGTTTTCAAAAAAGTAATAGATACCTATCTAGCACAGAACTATACTGAGAATTATGACAGATGGCTTCATTGCAGATAGGATGTTGATCCAGGGAGATTTCTGACTGCCATTTGGAGTCAGGAAGGAATGTTTGTACCCACTTGGGGCTTAATTGAAAATGGCTTCAATTTTTTTTACCTTCCTCAGGATCAACAGGGGTGTTTAGGCATGGGCTGGACTTGATGGACATATGTCTTTTTCAGCCTCATCAACTATGTATTACTACCGCAGCTGAGAGCTCAAGAATGTTGTCCTTCTCAGTCCACATAGTAGCCAGTCACTGTACAAGTTGGAAGTCGAGTAGCTATTGACTGTACCCTGCAAGAATTGGTGTGGGATTGGGTAAAGGACAAGGTAATCATTAACTCTTGAGCTACTGGACTAGTTTAGTGGTAGTCAGGGACACTTGGCTAAACTTTCTAGTTAGCATAGAAATAGTGTTTTCTAATCCTTAAAGGGATAATAATACCTTATTATTACTATCCCCCATATTGTAGATATTTGCAAAATAAGTTAATAGCCCCCAGGTTCATTTCTCAGACCTTTAAGGTGTGAGAGATAACCGAAGGCAAAGTTCCCCTCTCCCTCCCCTTTCCCTGAAGTCAGCGTTGTGCTGACTGCAGGGATATCCAGTCTGACTTTCATCAGGCGGCTCTGCAGCAGAGCCGCAATCGCGTTAGTGAAAAATAATTATTTCACTGAAACAGTCTTCTACGTGTGCTTGCAAACCAAGCACAAACCAACACATGTAGAAGACCGTTTCAGTGAAATAATTCTTTGTCACTAACGTGATCTCGGCTCAGCTGCAGAGCCGCAAGCCTGTTGTACGACAGACTTCCCCTGCAGTAAGAACAACACTGACTTCAGGGAAGTGGGGGGGACTCTGCCTTCGGTTATCTCTCAAACCATAAAGATTTGAGAGATGAACCTGGGGGCTATTAAATTATTTTACAAATATCTACGGGGGATAGTAATAATAAAGTATTACTATCCCTTTAAAGCGATCGTAATGTTCGTACATAAATTTAGCTTTGATCATTCATCAAAGTTTTTCTACCACGTAGAGTGTTATTACAATATTGTACGGTGTCTAATTCATGTAATTAAATTACATAGTGTTCCCCTCCTGGCCCTTGTACAAGAGATCACTGTATTTACCTCACATTGTGATAAGAGCTCCTCTTAGTCGACTTTTCTCTAGAGTAAATAAACCAGGTTTGTCTAGTCGTTCCTCATACGTCAAGTCCTCCATTCCCTAATTAATTTTGTTGCTCTTCGCTGTACCCTCTCTAGTTCTAGTATATCCCTTTTCAGAACTGGTGCCCAAAACTGCACTGCATATTCGAAGGGAGGTCTTACCATCGATTTTTACAATGGCAAAATGAAGTTATCAATTCTTGCTTCAATACCCCTTTAATGCAGGTATCACAGTGTACCTTGGCATCTGTGCTGCCAGTTACCCTCGTGCTATTTTGCTGCTTTGTCTGGTGGTCATGGGTGCAGGCGTACATTTCTGTCTCTGAATGCAGAACTTGTTTATATGCACACATTCATTTGACTAATTGATTCCCGTCTCCGTGTAGGCCTGTATTAACTTCCCATGGCCTAAGGTCAGTTGCCCTTACGTGGTGATCCTGTGATTACTTGTTACGTTTGCTCCTCGTTGTGACCCTGGTTTGGCTTCCGTTTTCATGCCATGTATGACCCTGGCCTGTCTGATCATCCACACTGGTTCTGACCTGTGGCTCTAGTTATCTCTCGCTCCATGTATGACCCCAGCTTGTCTGACTATCCACCCCGATTCTGACCTGTGGCTCTGGCTGTCTACTCGCTCCATGTATCCATACTCATTGGGCTATTCTCATTAGCGGTACTGTGGCTTGTGCTGTCCTCCACTCCATTCGCCACTGTCCCTTTTCTGTCCTGTGCGTTAGTGCTCCGATTCCGTTGGGCGCCTTATACATTCCATAGAGAAAGAACCATAGGCTGCTTCTCTACTCCTCTCTGAGTAGAACACGCCTCGGCTCAGTGTCAGTCTGGGTAGTGGACTGTGGCCTGTCCGTTGTATGTTCTGGGGCATTACTGGGGAACTACTATTATTGTGTATGTTTAATAAAGGTGGTTTTACTTCAATATCCCTGTGTCTGACCTTCATTTGTACTGGTTATTGTGGCAGTATGTAAGGCCATGATTACTGAAGGTACAGGATGGACTCACAGGATCAACGCATTCATCAATTGTCTTTGGCCATGCAGATCTTATTAAACCGGACTGCGCACCTTGATCATTTTGTTCGGCAACCAGTGGCCTCCCCAGATTCGGCACCAGCTGTTCTTGCTACCCCTGAGGTTGGTTTTGCCAGAGGGTTATCTGGGTCCGCTCCATTACCTCGACGTTATGAGGGGGAACCTATACTCTGCCGGGGGTTCCTTACTCAGCTGGGGATTTTTCTAGAGATGGTACTGCATGCATTTCTGAGCGAGAGGAGTAAAGTGGGACTCCTGATTTCCCTTCTGTCGGGAATAGAATTGGCATGGGATAATCCTCTTTGGAGACAGACAAACTTGTTATTTACAATTTCACAGAGTTTGTGGCCTCGTTTCGTAGGGTCTTTGATGTTCCCGGTCGTGCAACCTCCGTTGCCAAACAACTTATGACCATCCGCCAAGGCACACGTACAGTGCCAGAGTACGCAATAGAATTCTGTACTCTAGCAGCGGAGGTAGGATGGAACAATGAAGCACTTGTAGCCGCATTCCCCCAGGGCCTATGTGACTCGATTAAAGATGAGATCATAGCCCGTGTGCTGCCGAGTGATCTAGAGGAGCTGATTTCAGTTATCATTCTTTCAAAGAACGTTTGCATAGGCCTCCATCCTGGTTGACATCCAGCTTTGTGAACCCACCTAATCCTCTCTCACCTCCCATGCCTCCTGGTTCTGACTTCACTAGAGGAGAATCTATGCAACTAGATGCCAGTACATTGCCACCACATAGGCTGTACGATTGTACTGCTGATCTAGTTCCAGGTACTAGACCTCCCAGGGGCCGTGTTTATCCCTTGTCGGTGGAGGAGAACCAAGATATGGAGGACTACGTGGCTGATGCCTTGTCCAGGGGTATAATTCGCAAGTCTTCCACTCTTTTTTGTGAAGAGAAAGGATGGTAAGAATAAAAGAGGGCCACGAGTGGAAGACAGCATTTAACACCTGGAGCAGGCACTATGAATATTTGGTGATGCCCTTTGAATTGTGCAATGCTCCTGCTGTCTTCCAAGAATTCATAAATGATGTCTTGAGAGATTTACTGCAAAGGTGTGTCGTGGTCTACCTGGACGACATCCTCATCCACTCTCCGAAGGTAGAGACTCATCGAGCGGATGTGTCGTTGGTCTTATAACTGCTGAGGGAGAACAAGTTGTTCTGCAAATTGGAGAAATGTGAATTTCATAGATCCCAGGTAACATTCTTGGGTTACGTCATCTCCTCCTCTCCTCTAGCCATGGACCCGCAAAAACTTTCTGCTGTCTTGCAATGGCCACTTCCGATGGGATTGAAAGCCATACAGAGGTTTCACGAATTACTACAGGAAGTTTATATGAAACATCTCCACTGTGGTCACACTGATCATGGACATGACTCAGAAGGGGGCGAATCCTTCGGACTGGTCACCCAGTGCCCTGCATGCTTTCAAAAACTCGAAGTCCACTTTTGCCAAAGCTCCTTTTCTGTCCATCCGAACCCCACCCTACCCTTTACCATGGAAGTTGATGCTTCAGAGTCTGGAGTAGGCGTGTTGCTGTCCTAGTGAGCGGGGCCCGGTAAACCCTTACTTCCGTGTGGGTTTTTTTTTTTAAATTGTCTAAAACGGAGAGTCTGTATGATGTGGGCGATCGCGAACTGCTCTCCATTATTCTCTCTCTAAAGGAATGCCGGCACCTACTAGAGGGAACTAGCTTTCCGATTCTGATTCTGACAGACCACAAGAACCTCATATATCATGTGTCTGACCTTCATTTGTACTGGTTTCTATGACAGCAGGACATTAAAACTTTTTTGAAATGCTGGATTTTTTTGTTGTTATTCTGTCTCTCACTGTTCAAATAAACCTACCATTAAAATTATAGACTGATCATTTCCTTGTTAATGAGCAAATGTGCTAAATCAGCAGGGGATCAAATAATTTTTCCCTCACTATACATTTTCATTAAAAAAGTTTACTGTTCCTTTAAGGACCACTTTGATACCATTTGGTGAGCAACACAAGTGCGTGATCACGTGTGTCAGCTCGCTGAACTGGGGTCTGATAGTGACTGGACCAGGCTTGGAGATCAGTCTCAGACGCCGGTAGTGCTCACAATGCTTCATCAGGAGAGCTGTGAACCCAAAATATGTGATGTGCCAGGACAGTCATCTTTCCTTTAGGAAAGGACACCGGTAACGGTCCTAGCACGTCACCTGTCGCTAAGGGGTTAACTGTATTGGAGAATTTTGAATTTACAACAACAAACTGTTCCCTATCATTCAACCAATTTTCTATCCAGTATCAAAGGTTACCCCCTGTCCTCAATTTCCTTATTTTATACACCAGCCTCCTGTGTGGCACTGTATCAAATGCTTTTGCACAGTCTACCTATACTACATCCACTGCTTTGCACTGTCTATTACATAACTCAATATGCTTCTTGCATTACAAAGCAGAAAACATTTCTTTGATGAAAGGTAAATGCTACAGAGCTTTTCCTGCTAAGTAAAACAGGGGTACTCTTACTCTTGGGAGATTTTTCATGTAAATGTTATTATAGTTTAAAGGGATATTAATGTCTCACAAAAAAGCAGCTCCAATTAATCTTCATAGTATTTGGGCCATATAGAGTGTTATATCAATACTGTCAGAGTTGTAGTACAAGAGTAATTGAATGATAAAGTATCCCCCTCCCGCCCCTTTTACCTAGTGTAAGCCACCTCCCCTCAGCTGTGGAATCTGGTCTCCTGACCGGACAGATCACAGCAAGGGACAATCTTCTTACTGTGATCATAAGGAAAACCCTGCCCCCTTGACAGGTTTTTCATGTTTTGCCTTATAATCACTGAAGAGTGTCCCTCTCTGTGAGCCATCTGGACAGTCTTGCTGCTCTGAGGTGAGCAGTGTTACATCAGTAAAAGGGGTGGGAGGGGGATACTTTATCATTCAATTATTCTTGTACTAAAACTCTGACAGTATTGAAATAACACTCTCCATGGCCCAAATACTATAAAGATTCATCGGAGCTGCTTTATTGTGAAACATTACTATCCCTTTAAGTGTCATGTCCATAAAAGTCACCTCTGATTCGTTCTTAGTAACCATGGAATAATGAAAATATGGTAAAAGCTTGGGAAATGTTGCAATCATTTAAAATTATAAATTTGTATCGGCCCTACTCGAACAGGAGAGTGCAGCCACCTTGGAGTAATTGGACCTGCGTCCTGTGCTGTCCATCCCTGCTCTTAAAAGCACGGTTCCAATGCAACTCTCCTGTTGGCAAATCTCTGTCAGTGACATAGACTGAGGCCGAGACGGAAAGCGCAGACGCAAAGAGCCCACTCACTGAAGATTGTCCCTCTCTGCGATCCATTCGGACAGTCTTGCTGCTCTGAGGTGAGCAGTGTTACATCAGTAAAAGGGGCGGGAGGGGGATACTTTATCATTCAATTACTCTTGTACTACAACTCTGACAGTATTGAAATAACACTCTCCATGGCCCAAATACTATGAAGATTAATTGAAGCTGCTTTAATTGTGAAACATTATTATCCCTTTAACGATAATTAAAATAAAAATTGTTAGCAACAGCGCCATCTTGCGTCTGAAAAGCAAGATTTTTTTTTCAACTAACTCACTCTATTGAAGAGAGCCTGAGTCGTAGACTATGGCTCGTCATAGAAAGTGACATCGCTTGGTCATCATAATAGAAAACTCACGTCTATCTTAACCCTTTGAGTGCCAGAGAGGTATCCAGCGCATTGTGCACAATGAATGGAGCCAATGTAATCCCCTGGATGCCTTGGCAACCTCTCCACATTCCAAGGGATTAACCCGTTGTGTGCCAGAGACGTCCCCAACAGATTTCAACTCACTGAGTTAGATAACTTTCTGGTACTCAAAGGATTAAAGGGACACACTGGTGAACTATTTACTCTAAGAAATAAAATACAAAACCACGGAGTCATCCATAAACGCTAGACGAAATGCATTTATGACTAAAAGCGGAACTACCACGCTATGTAAAGTCACCCTGCAATAATTAGGCAGGTGGCGACCAGCTTAATAATAGTTATATTACCTCTCAGAACAACACGATTCTACAGAAATCCTTAACCCCTTAAGGACTGGCGGTCATGGGATATTTCCATCCCATAATGACCGCATAGGCGCACTTGGACGCGTCGGTACACGTGACCTGTCGCGTGTATCGGCGCATCATTATGGGGCCTGATAGAGATCGCTCCGATCTTGGAGCGGTCAATTTCAGGCCCTATTTTTACTTACAGTGCTCCCGGTAGAGCGCTGTAAGTAAAAAGTAAAAAGGACCGTGACGGTCCTGGCACGTCAAGGGTCCTTAAGGGGTTAATCTTCCGAGACCGGAAGCCAGGCATCAGAGCAGACATCTTGTCTGCATGCCTGCACTGCCAGTCCCTGTCTCCATTAAAAAGCATTGCACTGGCCAGAAAGGCACCGGAAGGGACTGACGGGCGCAGGTGCGCAGACTGCATTAACCTTGCCATCAGTCTCGGAAGATTAAGGGGAACATTCACTTAAAAAAAAATTTGAGCAAGGGTTGTATGGGAAGAAGTAATGTTAGCGCTGTTATTGTTTTTATTTTTAGTTGCCCGACAGTGGAGATATGAAGTCTTGTAAACGGGCACTTCCGCAATGTGCGGCACCCTGTATGTGCGGCACGCCTCCTCAGGACGTCCCACCTCCCTCCCTACCAGCGTTCACGCTTCCCTTCGGAGTTGCATTTTTCTGGGCTAACGTTAAAGCAAGCTCCGTTTACCATGCTATCATGCTACTCCGTTTACCATGCAACCTCAGTGGCATGGTAAACGGATCTTGCTTTAACTCTTTGAGTGCCAGTGGGGCACGCAACGCATTGCTTTGCAATGCGTTGTGTACCCCTCTGGCACTCAAAGGGTTAACATTAGCCCAGAAAAATGCAGCTCCGAAGGGACGCGCAAACGCGCTCCCTGGGGCTGCTGGGAGGGAGGTGGGACATTGTGAGGAGGCGTGCCGCACATACAGGGTGCCGCACATTGCGGAACTGTCTGTTTATTTTTTTAAGTGAATGTTCCCCTTTAAGGATTAATTTACAATCGGCTACTTTTGAGAGGTAATATAACTATTATTAAGCTAGTCGCCACCTGCCTAATTATTGCAGGGCGATTTTACCTAGCATAGTAGTTCCGTTTAAAATAAAAGCAGGGATTTTTTTTACTGTAAGGGTAGTAAGGTTGTGGAATTCTTTGCTTCTGGATGCTGTGTTTGCAGATACTATAGATGCTTTTAAAACCTTTCTAGTTCAGAACAATACTGGGAATTATGACAGTTGGTTTCAAAGAAGATACAGTGTTGATCCACGGAAATTTCCGACTGTCATTTGGAGTCAGGAAAGAACTTTTTATCCACTTGGGTTTTAAACAGAAATGGCTTAAATAGGGTTTTTTTTTTTCCTTACTTGAGGGACATGTCTTTTTTCAATCTCCTCAACTATGTTACTGTGCTGCTAACACCTAGAAATTAAATTGGGACATATTTTAAATATAAAGTATTTCCAGGATGTATCTGTAAAACATAGTTATTTTATATTACTTCTCTAAAAGCTATTCCTGTACTTTCTTATTTTAATGTAGTGTATGTAGGTGTTAATGTGCTTGTGCTGTTTGTAAAATCAAAAGATAAAGGGATAGTAATGTTTCATAATAAAAGCAGCTCTAATTAATCATCATAGTATTTGGACTTTGGAGAGTGTTTTTCAATTCTGTCAGTTGTAGTTCAAGAGTAATTCAATGACAAAGTGTCCCCCTCCCGCCCCTTTTACTGATGTAACACTGCTCAGCCAGATCAGAAGGGAGGTGCCCAGGTAGACTGCAGAGAGGGACAATCTTCAATTAAGATAAGGGAAAAAGCTGAAAAACTTGTCAAGGGGGGCAGGACTTTCATTGTTCTCATAGGAAGAAGATTGTCCCCTTCTGTTATCTGTCTGGTCTATGGACTGCATTCCACATCTGAGAAGAGATGGATAACACTAGGTAAAAGGGGCGGGAGGGGAAACTTTGCTTGTGAATATCTCTCAAACCATAAAGGTCTGAGAGATAAGACTTATATCGTTCTTCATGTTTTTTTTAATGCCTACAAAATAAAATAAAGATAAAACGAAGTATTACTATCCCTATAAGGTAGTTAGCATATTAATATTAGTTCCCGGTCCCATTGTTCGCAGTAAGCTTAGAAATAGTAGTGTTATCCAGCATAAGTACTGGTTATTAAGAAATCCTACTTCATCTGAGACTGACGGGCAGGCTTCTTGCTTCAGAGGCGTCTGTGCGCCTGTGCCGTCAGTCCCTTCCTGTTAACCTTAAGGTACAATGCAGCGCCTCCTAGAGGAGACCAGGATGGACAGTGCAGGCGCACAGATGTCTCTAAGCCAAGATGTCTGCGCTGATGCCTGCCCATCAGTCTCAAAAGAAGATGGATTTCTTAATAATGCTGTACTTATGCTGGTTATTACTACTATTTCTAAGCTTATCGCTATTTGACTAATTATTGAGGGGGGACTTTATTTGGGGTGATAGTTCTGCCTTAAAGGGATAGTAATACTATGTTTTATCTTTATTTTATTTTGTAGGCATTAAGAAAACATGAAGAACGATATAAGTCTTATCTCTCAAACCTTTATGGTTTGAGAGATATCCACAAGCAAAGTTTCCCCTCCCGCCCCTTTTACCTAGTGTAAGCCATCTCTTCTCAGATGTGGAATCCAGTCCATAGACCAGACAGATAACAGAAGGGGACAATCTTCTTCCTATGAGAACAATGAAAGCCCTGACCCCCTTGACAAGTTTTTCAGGTTTTTCCCTTATCTTAATTGAAGATTGTCCCTCTCTGCAGTCTACCTGGGCACGTCCCTTCTGCTCTGGCTGAACAGTGTTACATCAGTAAAAGGGGCGGGAGGGGGATACTTTGTCATTGAATTACTCTTGAACTACAACTCTGACAGAATTGAAATAACACTCTCCAAAGTCCAAATACTATGATGATTAATTAGAGCTGCTTTTATTATGGAAATTACTATCCCTTTAATGGTATGCAGAGAACCTTGGAAAAGACAGCGATCTCTACCTAAGCCTTCAGAAAACAAATAGAGCATTTTTACAGATACGGCAAAAAGTACAGGTGTTAGTGTTCCTTTAAATAAATACCCTAGGTATTATGAATGTAAATGAGATTAGTATAACTGTTCTTATGGGTCAGTACAGGCTACTCTACTGTGTTCCACACTCACTTTGTCTATAGAATGTTCTGTGGCACTTTCACACATCACTGCGCTGTCTTCACACCACCATCGTCCATTATGCGGGCTCGTCTGCGTTTGTTCTTTCATCTCCTCTGTATCCACATCCCTGAAGGCAACCCAGTTGGCTTTAAACAGAAGAGGTGTTGGTTTAGAGTCAGTTAACCTTTTAAACCTGTCATTACCATTAGTACACTTTGGTCCTAGATATGACTGACCCATAAACATGTCACTGCCATTAGTACACTTTGGTCCAACATATGACTGACCCATAAACATGTCACTGTCATTAGTACACTTTGGTCCTAGGAAGAACTGACCCATAAACATTTCACTGTCATTAGTACACTTTGGTCCTAGGAAGGACTGACCCATAAACATGTCACTGTCATTAGTACACTTTGGTCCTAGGAAGAACTGACCCATAAACATGTCACTGTCATTAGTACACATTGCTCCTAGGAAGGACTGACCCATAAACATGTCACTGTCATTAGTACACTTTGGTCCTAGGAAGAACTGACCCATAAACATGTCACTGTCATTAGTACACTTTGGTCCTAGGAAGGACTGACCCATAAACATGTCACTGTCATTAGTACACTTTGGTCCTAGGAAGAACTGACCCATAAACATGTCACTGTCATTAGTACACTTTGGTCCTAGGTAAGGACTGACCCATAAACATGTCACTGTCATTAGTATGCTTTGGTCCTAGGAAGGACTGACCCATAAACATGTCACTGTCATTAGTACACTTTGGTCCTAGGAAGGACTGACCCATAAACATGTCACTGCCATTAGTACACATTGGTCCTAGAAAGGACTGACCCATAAACATGTCACTGTCATTAGTACACTATGGTCCTAGGAAGTACTGACCCATAAACATGTCACTGTCATTAGTACACTTTGGTCCTAGGAAGTACTGACCCATAAACATGTCACTGTCATTAGTACACTTTGGTCCTAGGAAGTACTGACCCATAAACATGTCACTGTCATTAGTACACTTTGGTCCTAGGAAGTACTGACCCATATACATGTCACTGTCATTAGTACACTTTGGTCCTAGGAAGGACTGATCCATAAACATGTCACTGTCATTATTACACTTTGGTCCTAGAAAGGACTGACCCATAAACATGTCACTATCATTAGTGCACTTTGGTCCTAGGAAGGACTGACCCATAAACATGTCACTGTCATTAGTACACTTTGGTCCTAGGAAGGACTGATCCATAAACATGTCACTGTCATTAGTACACTTTGGTCCTAGAAAGGATTGACCCATAAACATGTCACTGTCATTAGTACACTTTGGTCCTAGGAAGTACTGACCCATAAACATGTCACTGTCATTAGTACACTTTGGTCCTAGGAAGTACTGACCCATAAACATGTCACTGTCATTAGTACACTTTGGTCCTAGGAAGGACTGATCCATAAACATGTCACTGTCATTAGTACACTTTGGTCCTAGGAAGTACTGACCCATAAACATGTCACTGTCATTAGTACACTTTGGTCCTAGGAAGGACTGACCCATAAACATGTTACTGTCATTAATACACTTTGGTCCTAGGAAGGACTGATCCATAAACATGTCACTGTCATTAGTGCACTTTGGTCCTAGGAAGGACTGACCCATAAACATGTCACTGTCATTAGTACACTTTGGTCCTAGGAAGCACTGACTCATAAACATGTCACTGTCATTAGTGCACTTTGTCCTAGGAAGGACTGACCCATAAACATGTCACTGTCATTAGTACACTTTGGTCCTAGGAAGCACTGACCCATAAACATGTCACTGTCATTAGTACATTTTGGTCCTAGGAAGGACTGACCCATAAACACGTCACTGTCATTAGTACACTTTGGTCCTAGGAAGGACTGACCCATAAACATGTCACTGTCATTAGTGCACTTTGGTCCTAGAAAGGACTGACCCATAAACACGTCACTGTTATTAGTGCACTTTGGTCCTAGGAAGGACTGAACCATAAACATGTCAATGTCACTAGAACACTTTGGTAATAGGAAGGACTGAGCCATAAACATGTCACTCTCATTAGTACACTTGAGCAAAGAATGCTTTCAACTAAAACAAAGGCAAGGATTCTTCTATGGTAAGGGCAGTACAGTTATGGATTTCTTTTCCTCGGGATGCTGCACTTGCAGTTACTGCAGTTGCTTTCAAAAAGGTAATGGACACCCTTTTTTAGCTCAGAACAATATTAAGAATGCTGACTGTTGGTTTCAAACAGATATTTTGTTGATCCAGGGAGATATCTGGAGTTAAGAATGATTTTTTTTTTTTTTTAGCTCAACAGGAACTTAATTAACCCTTTGAGTGCCATATGGGTACAAAACACAATTGGAAAGGGCTTCAATGTTTTGTTTTGCTTTCCTTTGCATTGATGTGAAATGGGCTGAACTGGATGGACGCTTGTCTTTTTTCAGACTCATCATCTATGTTACTAAACTGGGACTGTCGCTCTGCAACAAATAGGTCATTTTGAAAGAGCTTTCAAAAGCACCTTTATTTATGTTGGTAAATTTCTAATTTATGATACATTTAGTTTTATTTAATTGTGAGTTAGTGTAAATCTGACAGGCACTGACACACTGCTTCACATCCCAACTGTCACAAGTTACAAGGAATTACTAGAACGTTTGCACAAATTGAGAAATACATTTTCTATATCGCTAACAAAAATATAGGTGTTTTCAAAGGTTCTTTCAAAATTACCTAATTTTAAGAAAGTAACAGATCCACCTTTAACTCAATTTCATAGACCTATCAGATGTAAATTTTTCTAATGTGTCCAATTTCTCAGGACAGTTTTCTCCTTTGAAAGCCAGCAGAACTTTGTTTAAATTATTTCAGGTCATGTCTTCACACCTCTAGTGGGAACGTGTGAAGACTGATTGTGTCACTTTCCATATTCTGTGTTAATCCGTGAACAGGAGGAGAATACATCAGATTCAGCACTGCTTGAAACAGACAAAATCCAGTATATGAAATGAGGAAGAGGGCCATATCCCAAATAGCCTAAAGTCTTCTGGTATAATGGGAACCAGTCCTAACAAAGTTACATTCTAGCAGTATAAAGGTCACATCTAACCCAAAGAGTTTACAGACTAGTGGTATAATGGTCAGACCTGTCCCAAACAGCTTACAATCTAGTCTCAGATGTACACAGATGTCTCAGAGGTGCACACACACATACACACACTAACACATGCAAGAAAAATCATTTTAGAATTGATTGAAAAACAGAGATAAATAGATGTAAATAAACACAACTACATAAATAAACAGACCTGTGTGTACTTACGTGTATATAAACACAATTACACGTATACATCACTATACAGACCTGTGTGTACCTATGTGTATATAAACACAATTACACGTATACACCACTATACAGACCTGTGTGTACCTATGTGTATATAAACACAATTACACATATACATCACTATACACACCTGCACGTACCTACGTGTATATAAACACAATTACACATATACATCACTATACAGACCTGTGTGTACTTACGTGTATATAAACACAATTACACATATACATCACTATACAGACCTGTGTACCTACGTGTATATAAACACAATTACACGTATACACCACTATACAGACCTGCGCGTTCCTACGTGTATATAAACACAATTACACATATACATCACTATACAGACCTGCGTGTGCTTACATGTATATAAACAAAATTACACATATACATCACTATACAGACCTGTCTACCTACATGTATATAAACACAATTACACATATACATCACTATACAGACCTGTGTACCTACATGTATATAAACACAATTACACATATACATCACTATACAGACCTGTGTACCTACGTGTATATAAACACAATTACACATACACATCACTATACAGACCTGTGTACCTACGTGTATATAAACAGAATTACACATATACATCACTATACAGACCTGCGTGTACCTACGTGTATATAAACACAATTACACATATACATCACTATACAGACCTGTGTACCTACGTGTATATAAACACAATTACACATATACATCACTATACAGACCTGTGTACCTACGTGCATATAACCACAATTACACATGTACATCACTATACAGACCTGTGTGTACCTACGTGTATATAAACACAATTACACATATACATCACTATACAGACCTGCGTGTGCTTACATGTATATAAACAAAATTACACATATACATCACTATACAGACCTGTGTACCTACATGTATATAAACACAATTACACATATACATCACTATACAGACCTGTGTACCTACATGTATATAAACACAATTACACATATACATCACTATACAGACCTGTGTACCTACGTGTATATAAACACAATTACACATATACATCACTATACAGACCTGTGTACCTACGTGTATATAAACACAATTAAACATACACATCACTATACAGACCTGTGTACCTACGTGTATATAAACACAATGACACATATACATCACTATACAGACCTGTGTACCTACGTGTATATAAACACAATTACACATATACATCACTATACAGACCTGTGTACCTACGTGTATATAAACACAATTACACATATACACACTATACAGACCTGTGTACCTACGTGTATATAAACACAATTACACATGTACATCACTATACAGACCTGTGTGTACCTACATGTATATAAACACAATTACACATATACATCACTATACAGACCTGCATGTACCTACGTGTATATAAACACAATTACACATATACATCACTATACACACCTGTGTACCTACGTGTATATAAACACAATTACACATATACATCACTATACAGACCTGTGTACCTACGTGTATATAAACACAATTACACATATACATCACTATACAGACCTGTGTACCTACGTGTATATAAACACAATTACACATATACACACTATACAGACCTGTGTACCTACATGTATATAAACACAATTACACGTATACATCACCATACAGACCTGTGTACCTACGTGTATATAAACACAATTACACATATACACCACTATACAGACCTGTGTGTACCTATGTGTATATAAACACAATTACACATATACACACTATACAGACCTGTGTGTACCTACGTGTATATAAACACAATTACACGTATACATCACTATACAGACCTGTGTGTACCTACGTGTATATAAACACAATTACACATATACATCACTATACAGACCTGTGTGTACCTACGTGTATATAAACACAATTACACATATACACCACTATACAGACCAGTGTACCTACGTGTATATAAACACAATTACACATATACACCACTATACAGACCTGTGTGTACCTACGTGTATATAAACACAATTACACATATACATCACTATACAGACCTGTGTACCTACGTGTATATAAACACAATTACACATATACATCACTATACAGACCTGTGTACCTACGTGTATATAAACACAATTACACGTATACATCACTATACAGACCTGTGTACCTACGTGTATTTAAACACAATTACACATATACATCACTATCCAGACCTGTGTACCTACGTGTATATAAACACAATTACACATATACATCACTATACAGACCTGTGTGTACCTACGTGTATATAAACACAATTACACATATACACACTATACAGACCTGTGTACCTACGTGTATATAAACACAATTACACATATACATCACTATACAGACCTGTGTGTACCTACGTGTATATAAACACAATTACACATATACACACTATACAGACCTGTGTGTACCTACGTGTATATAAACACAATTACACATATACATCACTATACAGACCTGTGTACCTACGTGTATATAAACACAATTACACGTATACATCACTATACACACCTGTGTGTACCTACGTGTATATAAACACAATTACACATATACACACTATACAGACCTGTGTACCTACGTGTATATAAACACAATTACACATATACATCACTATACAGACTTGTGTACCTACGTGTATATAAACACAATTACACATATAAATCACTATACAGACCTGTGTGTACCTACGTGTATATAAACACAATTACACATATACATCACTATACAGACCTGTGTGTACCTACGTGTATATAAACACAATTACACGTATACATCACTATACAGACCTGTGTGTACCTACGTGTATATAAACACAATTACACGTATACATCACTATACAGACCTGTGTGTACCTACGTGTATCTAAACACAATTACACATATACATCACTATACAGACCTGTGTACCTACGTGTATATAAACACAATTACACATATACATCACTATACAGACCTGTGTACCTACATGTATATAAACACAATTACACATATACATCACTATACACACCTGTGTACCTACATGTATATAAACACAATTACACATATACATCACTATACACACCTGTGTACCTACGTGTATATAAACACAATTACACGTATACATCACTATACAGACCTGTGTGTACCTACGTGTATATAAACACAATTACACATATACACACTATACAGACCTGTGTACCTACATGTATATAAACACAATTACACGTATACATCACTATACAGACCTGTGTGTACCTACGTGTATATAAACACAATTACACATATACATCACTATACACACCTGTGCGTAACTACATGTATATAAACACAATTACACATATACACCACTATACAGACCTGTGTGTACCTACGTGTATATAAACACAATTACACATATACATCACTATACAGACCTGTGTGTACCTACGTGTATATAAACACAATTACACATATACATCACTATACACACCTGTGCGTAACTACATGTATATAAACACAATTACACATATACACACTATACAGACCTGTGTACCTACGTGTATATAAACACAATTACACGTATACATCACTATACAGACCTGCGTGTACATACGTATATATAAACACAATTACACATATACATCACTATACAGACCTGTGTACCTATGTGTATATAAACACAATTACACATATACATCACTATACAGACCTGTGTGTACCTACGTGTATATAAACACAATTACACATATACATCACTATACAGACCTGTGTGTACCTACGTGTATATAAACACAATTACACATATACACACTATACAGACCTGCGCGTACCTACGTGTATATAAACACAATTACACATATACACCACTATACAGACCTGCGCGTACCTACATGTATATAAACACAATTACACATATACACCACTATACAGACCTGTGTGTACCTACGTGTATATAAACACAATTACACATATACACACTATACAGACCTGCGCGTACCTACGTGTATATAAACACAATTACACATATACATCACTATACACACCTGCGCGTACCTACGTGTATATAAACACAATTACACGTATACACACTATACAGACCTGTGTACCTACGTGTATATAAACACAATTACACGTATACATCACTATACAGACCTGCGTACCTATGTGTATATAAACACAATTACACATATACATCACTATACAGACCTGCGTGTACCTATGTGTATATAAACAGAATTACACATATACATCACTATACAGACCTGCGTGTACCTACGTGTATATAAACACAATTACACATATACATCACTATACAGACCTGTGTACCTACGTGTATATAAACACAATTACACATATACATCACTATACAGACCTGTGTGTACCTACGTGTATATAAACACAATTACACATATACATCACTATACACACCTGTGTACCTACGTGTATATAAACACAATTACACGTATACATCACTATACAGACCTGCGTGTACCTACGTGTATATAAACACAATTACACATATACATCACTATACAGACCTGTGTACCTACGTGTATATAAACACAATTACACGTATACATCACTATACACACCTGTGTGTACCTACGTGTATATAAACACAATTACACATATACACACTATACAGACCTGTGTGTACCTACGTGTATATAAACACAATTACACATATACATCACTATACAGACTTGTGTACCTACGTGTATATAAACACAATTACACATATAAATCACTATACAGACCTGTGTGTACCTACGTGTATATAAACACAATTACACATATACATCACTATACAGACCTGTGTGTACCTACGTGTATATAAACACAATTACACGTATACATCACTATACAGACCTGTGTGTACCTACGTGTATATAAACACAATTACACGTATACATCACTATACAGACCTGTGTGTACCTACGTGTATATAAACACAATTACACATATACATCACTATACAGACCTGTGTACCTACGTGTATATAAACACAATTACACATATACATCACTATACACACCTGTGTACCTACATGTATATAAACACAATTACACATATACATCACTATACACACCTGTGTACCTACATGTATATAAACACAATTACACATATACATCACTATACACACCTGTGTACCTACGTGTATATAAACACAATTACACGTATACATCACTATACAGACCTGTGTGTACCTACGTGTATATAAACACAATTACACATATACACACTATACAGACCTGTGTACCTACGTGTATATAAACACAATTACACGTATACATCACTATACAGACCTGTGTGTACATACGTGTATATAAACACAATTACACGTATACATCACTATACAGACCTGCGTGTACATACGTATATATAAACACAATTACACATATACATCACTATACAGACCTGTGTACCTATGTGTATATAAACACAATTACACATATACATCACTATACAGACCTGTGTACCTACGTGTATATAAACACAATTACACATATACATCACTATACAGACCTGTGTGTACCTACGTGTATATAAACACAATTACACATATACATCACTATACAGACCTGTGTACCTACGTGTATATAAACACAATTACACATATACATCACTATACAGACCTGCACGTTCCTACGTGTATATAAACACAATTACACATATACATCACTATACAGACCTGTGTGTACCTACGTGTATATAAACACAATTACACATATATACACTATACAGACCTGTGCGTACCTACGTGTATATAAACACAATTACACATATAATTCACTATGCAGACATTCAAAGGGTTAAAGTGACAAGTAAAATCATTAGGAATGGTACTGTCGACCCCAGAATTGTTCCTGTTTTCTCCTCTGTGTATATTGCCCTTAGGCTCTTACCTTCAGACGTGCAGCCTTGCCACCCCCTGTTCCCCGTACTATTCCCCATCTCTTGTCCTGGGCTCCACGTCCCCTGGAATTCCCCCCATTGCACTGAGGTTCCATCTCCCTGCGCCTGTATCTCGGGGGCTTCCTCCGCATCCCCCTTCCCCATCACACAATCCACCATCCCTGTGACAGCTGTGGTATCTTTCGGGTAATCCAGGATTGGTGCCAGCAGCTGCCTGGGAAATTCGTTGGATTTTTTTTTAGGGGTCGTTTTTGACCTCAGAAAGGTCCTCATTTGTCCTGGTTTGGCCAATATTTCTAACACAGAGCAGCAGGGCTCACAGTGCATTCAGCTGGCTCCCCCTCACTCCGTGTGCTCCCCCCATCTCTCTGTCCTCTGCTGTGTCTCTCTCACAGGATAAAAGATGTTTTCTTCCATTGTCAGACACGCAGCACTGCCACCTAGCAACGCAGCACATTAACATCTCAGTCTGGTGCCCAGCTTAGGGATCACATACAATTATATAGTTACATTTCCCACATATCCCTGCACATGAGGACGGAAATGTATTATAGACTGGATATCAATATCTCTACATCTAAGGCGTAGATCTATTTATGGATCTATCTCATATCTATCTAGCTGTACATTACCTATTGTTATATCCCATATATAACTGTGTATATATATCTATCTGTCCATCTATCTACAAATCTCTGTCTGTCCGTCTACATGAATCTATTATAACCTCTCGTTAACAGGGCCCTCTCCAATGTGTATATCAGCCTGTGTATATATGTCAAGTTACTGTAATTATTACTACAGTACAGTCCTGTACAATATGCTGCTGCTTTATGACTAGATAAATAGATACAGATAGATAGATAGATAGATAGATAGATATGAGATAGATAGATAGATAGATAGATAGATAGATATAGATAAATATGAGATAGATAGACAGACAGACACATAGAGAGATAGGTAGATAGATATGACATACATAGACAGAGAGATAGATAGATAGATAGATAGATAGATAGATAGATAGATAGATAGATAGATATCGATAGACAGATAGATATGGGATAGATATGAGATAGATAGATAGATAGATAGATAGATAGATAGATAGATAGATAGATAGATATGAGATAGATATGGGATAGATAAATAAATAGATAGATAGATAGATAGATAGATAGATAGATAGATAGATATGAGATAGATAGATAGATAGATAGATATCGATAGACAGATAGATATGGGATAGATATGAGATAGATAGATAGATAGATAGATAGATAGATAGATAGATAGATCGATAGATAGATAGATAGATAGATAGATAGATAGATATTAGATATGAGATAGATATGGGATAGATAAATAAATAGATAGATAGATAGATAGATAGATAGATAGATAGATATGAGATAGATAGATAGATAGATAGATAGACAGACAGATAGACAGATATGGGATAGATCGAAATGAGATAGATATGGGATAGATAAATAAATAGATAGATAGATAGATAGATAGATATAATATAGATAGACAGATAGATATGGGATAGATATGAGATAGATAGATAAATAGATAGATAGATAGATAGATAGATAGATAGATAGATATGGGATTCATAGATAGATACATAGAGAGATTGGTCGATAGGTAGAGATAGATAGATAGATAGATAGATAGATAGAGGATAGATAGATAGCTATCAGATATATAGATAGATATGAAATAGATAGACAGAGAGATAGATAGATAGATATGAGATAGATAGATAGATAGATAGATAGATAGATAGATAGATAGATATGAAATAGACTGATATGGGATAGATAGATAGATAGATAGATAGATAGATAGATAGCTATCAGATAGATAGATAGATAGATAGATAGATAGATATGAGATAGATAGATAGATAGACAGACAGACACATAGAGAGATAGGTAGATAGATATGACATACATAGACAGAGATATAGATAGATAGATAGATAGATAGATAGATAGATAGATAGACAGATATAGATAAATATGAGATAGATAGACAGACAGACACATAGAGAGATAGGTAGATAGATATGACATACATAGACAGAGATATAGATAGATAGATAGATAGATAGATAGATAGATAGATAGATAGATATGATATCGATAGACAGATAGATATGGGATAGATATGAGATAGATAGATAGATAGATAGATAGATAGATAGATAGATAGATAGATCGATCTGAGATGGATAGATATGGGATTTATAGATAGATAGATATTGGATAGATCGATATGAGATAGATAGATATGGGATAGATAGATAGATAGATATGCGATAGATATGAGATAGATATGAGATAGATAGATAGATAGATACATATGAGATAGATATGGGATAGATAAATAAATAGATATATAGATAGATAGATAGATAGATAGATAGATAGATAGATAGATAGATATGAGATAGATAGATAGATAGATAGATAGATAGATAGATAGATAGACAGATAGACAGATATGGGATAGATCGAAATGAGATAGATATGGGATAGATAAATAAATAGATAGATAGATAGATATAATATTGATAGACAGATAGATATGGGATAGATATGAGATAGATAGATAAATAGATAGATAGATAGATAGATAGATAGATAGATAGATAGATAGATAGATATGGGATTCATAGATAGATAGATACATAGAGAGATCGGTCGATAGGTAGAGATAGATAGATAGATAGATAGATAGATAGATAGATAGATAGATAGATAGAGGATAGATAGCTATCAGATATATAGATAGATAGATAGATAGATAGATAGATAGATAGATAGATAGATATGAAATAGATAGATAGAGAGATAGATAGATAGATAGATAGATAGATAGATAGATATGAAATAGACTGATATGGGATAGATAGATAGATAGATAGATAGATAGATAGAGGATAGATAGATAGCTATCAGATAGATAGATAGATAGATAGATATGAAATAGATAGACAGACAGACATATAGAGGGATAGACAGACAGACACATTTTAGACATATGAAACAGATAGATAGATAGATAGATAGATAGATAGATAGATAGATATAGATAGATATGGATAGATATATAGATTGATAGATAGATAGATAGATAGATAGATAGATAGATAGATAGATAAATAGATTTTATATAGATATGAAACAGTTAGCTAACTGGATTGCTAGATAGACATGAGAAGGAATACATTGTAGCGCAGTGCATTCACACCCCTCTGATAGTCAAAGGCTGAAGCGTTGCCAGGGAGGGTAATCCTCTATATATAGAATAGACACCAGCATTCCAGCAGATCCACACCAGCCTAGCTGTGCAACATGCACTTAATGTGGCAGTGTCTCCAACAAGGAAAAATATTACTTTAATTAACCTTTTAAGGACCAGAGATGTGTGCAACGCATTGTGAAGCAAACCACTCTACTCTATAAAGAGGTGATAAATAAAGCATTGGGGAGCGAATACCTGACACTCTTATCAGGACTCAAAAATGCAAAAAATGTACAGTTATTTTTTGAGACTTTATCCATTTTCTGAATTTCTCCAGCGCTTTTATTCTCAGTGGTTTCCTCTTCCTTTTGCCTTTTATTTTTTGAGTGCCAGAGAGGTATCCGGAGCATTGCACCTGTTTGGCACTGAAAGGGTTATACCTTACAATGATGACCAAAAGCTAACTCAGTGCTGGCACTGTGAAGGAAAACCTGAGAGGCCTGGATAGGACCTGAGAGACTTACAGCACCAGAGCAAGAGCAATTGAGAAGATATACTCTGCCTGTTGCCCTAACAACATAAGAAGTTAGTTAATGTGGATTTATCACCTTGAATTTACTTTAGATATCTGAAAACTTCATTCAAAACTGCCTATGTGTTACTTTTTGGGAAAAGTGAAAGAGAAAAATTCCTGGTACTGCACAGAGATTGATTAGCATATACAACGTCACTGGAAGCTTCATTAGCATAATGACACATCAGTGAAAGGGCTTCATTAGCATATGAAATGTCACTGGTACCACAATTACCATACTTTAGAATATGGTTACTAGAATAAATCTCTTTATCTACATTTTGCTGATCGTTTGGCTACAATGTCAGATACGCAGATTTTAGTGCAGTTTGCAAACATGCAAACTTGAATTCAAGTGAAAGTAATGTCTATTTAAAAGTCATTCTCCGAGTCTTCTGTATATTAATAGGAACAGATTGTGCTATGTCTAAGCGCTTACCTCTTTGTAGTTCAAAACTTCTGAAGCCCTGAAGATCCACCGCCTGCCTAGGCCGACTATACGTACTATTTTGAAAGGGACAGTACCGTTTTTTTCAAATGTCCAGACCGTCCCGTCTTTTTAATGTAAATGTCAGTTTTGTCCCGTTTTTAATATAACTTATATATAGTTTTTAATTTTTTGTAAAAAACTGAACGCGGTTTGTTTTTCTCATAAGATAAATTAAATCGAAACTTCCTTTCATCACACTGGTGGTTTTACTGAACACACTGATTACCATAGAGTCATATGACTCGAGTGACTCATAACTGTCTAAGACTCTCCAGTCTATGGTAAAGTACCATAGAGTTTCTTACACAGTGAGATGACGACGAGTCATAAGACTCTATGGTAATCAATGCATACAGTAAACACAGTAAAACCACTAGTGTGAGTGATGAAGAGAGGAAGTTCCGATTTCCTTCAGGGGGCAGGCTTTTTGGCCAGAGAGAACACCGCTAGTAAGAGATGGCGCAAAATCGTTCTCGCTGCTTGCAGCTTACTACGATCGGACTCGGAGTGACAGAGTCCCCCTGTCCATCTGTCCCACACCCCGTCCCATTTTTGTCTCAAGGAAGTATGGTCAGCCTACGCCTGCCCCTTCTCCCCACGTAACTCAGAAGATGCAGTCTGGTGAGGATGGCTGTAGTGAGGGACAAACTTCAGAAAGCAAAGGGAAATCCCGTCCTCCTTCCTCAAGGGGGCAATATTTCCCTTATGAAAAGGACAGAAAAAGCTTACAGCGTCAAACTAACTACAGTGAAAACATATAGTATATAAATTAGAAGAGATGGATTAATTGACATAAGTGGCAGCAAGAAAAGAAAGAGAGGGTTCTCCATAACCCCCAATTATCAGTGCAAGTGCAAAGAAAAATATCAATCCTGCGCTCTGTATCAATATGTGACTGTGTGCCCTAGCTTAGGCATATATAATAATCATTGCTAAATCTGAAAATAAACATGAGGATTTTGTTCCCATTTTGGCCAAACTGGTATAAGCTTGCCACCAACGTCAAGGTGCCTCATAATTTGGCAAGTACCTACTCTAACATGACAATACAGTTCTGTCTAAAATAAAAACAATAATTTGAGAAAGTTTGGAAACACATTGATTGGAGCAAGGCCCCTTTAAGATGAAATGTATATTGAATTGATGGTTCCCAGTGTGTATGCAAATAAAAACACCTAACATTAAAAAAATCTTTTGTATCTTGAGAAAGGAAGGAGTCCACTATAGAAACGCGCAGTGGGACCTTTAAATATACTATACATGCTACTTTGTAGATCCCAATATTTTCACAATTTAAAACCCAGACAAAACTGTATAAAGGCATAAGAGAGAGAGAGAGAGAGAGAGAGAGAAGATTGTCCCTCACTGCAGCCGTAGAGTCTCACGATGGATCTCAGATTCCGTGGGAGGCGGCCAGAAAGGGACGGGCGGTGGATCTTTAGGGCTTCACAACTTTTGAACTACAAAGAAGTAAGTGATTAGACATGGCGCAATCTGTTCCTTTTAATATACAGAAGACTCTGCAACTAATTTGACATAGACATTACTATCATTTTAAGGTGAAAGATCCCACTTTAAACTCTTTTGAAATATTTTATGTGAGTTAGTGATCAAGACATAAGCAAAAGCACAAATCTAATTTATTTTCTTGATTTAAAGGGGAACTACCACCCTGCAAAAACTGTATGTTAGTTAAGTCTTCATCTGGCGACTAGCTGCTTAGTAGCGCTAGTCGCTAGAAATATTACCTGGTTTCAAAGATTTTCTATGTATATTCAGAGGCTGAAAGTAGCAGGAAGCACGGACATCTTGCCATGGTGACTTCCATGCGCCTGCGCTGTCAGTCCCTTTTGGAGCCGGCCAGAATAAGTAGAAAATCTTTGAAACCAGGTAATATTTCTGGCGACTAGAGCTACTAAGCAGCTAGTCGCCAGATGAAGACTTAATTAACATACAGTTTTTGCGGGGTGGTAGTTCCCCTTTAATATACCATTGCGCTTATCTCAGTTTAGACTTAGGAGTTTACCTGTCACCTTAAACTGGGGAAAAGCTGTCTATATGTTGTACTAGCTGTTTCGTTATAACTCATTTTTGAGATCTGAACCTATATTTGTTGCTGGCACAGTACGGCAGGTTATGCTAATTAGATTCTGTGTAAGGCCAATAATATCAGACTCACTGTGCTGTGAATGAATCTAGGAAGCAAATATAGTTGTTGATACCTTTTATTGGCTAACTAAGCAGATTTAAATGCAAGCTTTCAAGACATCTCGGGTCTCTTCCTCAGGCATGTTATACAGATAAATATGAAAACATCTCTCTTAAATACAAGTACGCATTGCACTGCGTACTTGTATTTAAGAGAGATGTTTTCATAGTTATCTGTATAACATGCCTGAGGAAGAGACCTAAGGTCTTAAAAGCTTGCATTCTAAATCTGCTTAGTTAGCCAATAAAAGGTATCAAAAACTATATTTGCCTCCTGTATTTCTACGGCTAACACGTTACCAACTCTCATCTGTGAATGAATATAGGCAGAGCTCACCGGTAGTTTAACTGGCCTGGGGGAAAACATTTTTTTGGGCCCCTTAACAGAAAAATATTCTTCAGTGGTGTAACTAAAACCTATTTCACCCTAAGGCTGAAGGGCCCCCTTCAATACTGGAGGCGGTCACAACTGCATGCTCTGCACCCCTTGTCGATATGCCTCTGGATTGGAGCCCACACTTTAAATTACATTTCCCCTAGCACAGAGAGTGGAAAGTGTGGCCTAGAACACAATTAATTTGCATACTGTGCAAAGAATTAACATAACGTGCCACCGAAACATAATAGTTAAAGTCTCAAAAATGATTTATTTTACAGAACAATGACTAGTACAATATTTAGGCAGATTTTAGTCTTAGTAAAACTACTTAAACTTGACTTCAGGTGGGAATGTGATGAATGTATGAATTTGCCAGCCCAGCTCCAGTGGTGTCCGCCTCCACATACAGTACCACGCTTCCTGGTACACAGTACATTACACGATCCCTGTGCTACATACCTGCGCGTACAATCTGCTCCTGGTAAGACTTTAGTACCAAGACACCCCTTCCATCATCCTCATAGCATATACAGGAAAATGATGTAAAATCCAATCAATTATTTCTTCATCTTGTTTAATAAAAAGCTTTAAAGGGATAGTAATGTTTCATAATAAAAGCAGCTCTAATTAATCATCATAGTATTTGGACTTTGGAGAGTGTTATATCAATTCTGTCAGAGTTGTAGTTCAAGAGTAATTCAATGGCAAAGTATCCCCCTCCCACCCCTTTTATTAATGTAACACTGCTCAGCCAGATCAGAAGGGAGGTGCCCAGGTAGACTGCAGAGAGGGACAATCTTCAATTAAGATAAGGGGAAAAACCTGAAAAACCTGTCAAGGGGGCAGGGCTTTCATTGTTCTCATAGGAAGAAGATTGTCCCCTTCTGTTATCTGTCTGGTCTATGGACTGCATTCCACATCTGAGAAGATATGGCTTACACTAGGTAAAAGGGGCCGGAGGTGGAAACTTTGCTTGTGAATATAAGACTTATATCGTTCTTCATGTTTTTTTAAGGCCAACAAAATAAAATTAAGATAAAATGAAGTATTACTATCCCTATAAAGGGATAGCAATACTTTATTTATACAATATTTAATATTGTACGTATTAAATAAATAAAGCAAAGGATCTAAGGTCTCGATCCAAATGTTGACGTCGGCAGAAACTGGCGATGGTGGTTTTTTAAGTCAAGTATGCGATGTAGATGTTCCCATAAGTAAGAAATAACGGCAGTTTTGAAAACACGACGCTCGTCGCCAAAAGATCAAAATATCTCCCATTGAGGACAATGTATTAACTAACACCAGAGCCATTCAAATGTTGGAGTTAGGGATAACGTGAGTTAAAATGCAACATTTACCTCCAGAAATCTAACACCCACTTTTTTAGCCGTACACTACAAAACTCAGAGTAAAAGCCACTGCTGAGGAAAACAAAACAGGAGTTAAATTGCAACAAAACAGGAGTTAAATTGCAACATTTTCCGACTAAAATCTAACACCTACTTTGTTAGCGCACAACTCAGAGTAGAAAACCACCGTAGAGGAAAACAAAACAGGAGTCAAATTGCAACATTTACCTCTAGAAAACTGACTGAACTTGATACTTTGGGGTGCTGTGATTGGCTGTGGTGCTAGGTAACGTTTTTATTGTGTGTTTTTAGGTAAGATTTTCTATGCGACGCAGGTTTAAAGGGATAGTAATACTTCGTTTTATATTTATTTTATTTTGTAGGCATTAAAACAACATGAAGAACGATATAAGTCTTATCTCTCAAACATTTATGGTTTGAGAGATATTTACAAGCAAAGTTTCCCCTCCCGCCCCTTTTACCTAGTGTAAGCCATCTCTTCTCAGATGTGGAATGCAGTCCATAGACCAAACAGATAACAGCAGGGGACAATCTTCTTACTGTGAAAACAATGAAAGCCCTGCCCCCCTTGACAAGTTTTTCAGTTTTTCCCTTATCTTAATTGAAGATTGTCCCTCTCTGCAGTCTACCTGGGCACCTCCCTTCTGATCTGGCTGAACAGTGTTACATGAATAAAAGGGGCGGGAGGGGGATACTTTATCATTGAATTACTCTTGAACTACAACTCTGACAGAACTGAAATAACACTCTCCAAAGTCCAAATACTATGATGATTAATTAGAGCTGTTTTTATTATGAAACATTACTATCCCTTTAAGGTGAACGTGTATTTTGTTGGTCGGCACTCGTTAGCCTTTCTGGGTAAGGAAGATTTGAATTTCACGTTACCCGGTCTTGGTTAACTCGCGAAGGCAGTTTTTTTCTTCACGTTGGTTTTAACTCCAACATTTGGATCGAACCCTAAGTCTGGTTTCTCTAACTTTTATAGTTTTATTGTAATATTGTTGTAAAGTTTCCCCCTCCCGTCCCTTTTAGCCACGTCTGCGCTCTCTCTGATAAACTTAAGACTATAAAAGTTATAGCAACCAGACTTAGATCCTTTGCTTTATTTCTTAATAACTACAATAATAAAGATTGTATAAATAAAGTGTTACTATCACTTTAATGGGATAGTAACGTCTCTATTAAATTGCAGCTCTGATTCTTATTTAAGCTTTTTACAACACCTGGCACTATGTTTAATTACTTACAGTTCTGTAGTTCAAAAGATATTGAATCTGAAAGTATCCCCCTCCCGCCCCTTTCCCTGCGTCACTCAGCCTCTTAGTCTGGTCCAGATGGAGAGAGGCGAGGGACAATCTTCAGTAAGAAAAAGGAAAATCCAGCATTCCTTCATCAAGGCGGCAGGGTTTTCCTTATACTTACTGTGTGAAGATTGTCCCTCGCTGTATCCGTCCGGTTCAATGACCGGTATGCAATTCTAAGGGGAGGAGGCCAAAAGGGCGGGAGGGGGATCCTTTCAGCTTGAATATCTTTTGAACTACAGAACTGTATGTAATTAAACACAGTGCTACATGTTATAAAAAGCTTAAAGAAGCAGTCAACTTTTTTTATGAAAAAACTAGTTGAACAGCCCGTTACACGGGCCACAGTGCCTCTGGCAGCCGGTCGCGGGGCAGTCATACGCAGTGGAGACTACCCGTGCCGCGGGTGATACAGAGCTGGATGCTCCTTCGGAGCGCCCAGCTCTGAATCAGCCGCGGCGCGGGCAGTCTCTACTGCGTATGACTGCAGCACACGCAGCTGTGTCTACTGCGCATGTCGTGGCGTGACACACAATTTAGCGAATTATTATATAGGATATATATTGCGGGGATTTTCCTAGTGAGTAAAATAAGGGTACTCCCACTGCGGAGAGATTTATATTTCCAGAGTTATTACAGTTTACACCCATGTTTTTTTACATTAGCAGTGCCCTCTAGTGGTCAAATTCTAATTAGATTTCCTGTTAGATTCTAATGGAGAGGAAAGTCAGAAAAGTCAGAGACATACAGTTCTCCATAGAATGTGATAGAAACTGCTGAGTCACTTCCTGTCTGTTAGAACTATCAGGAAGTAAACACAGTAAATGCACTTCCTGTCTGTTAGAACTATCAGGAAGTAAACACAGTAAATGCACTTCCTGTCAGTTAGAACTATCAGGAAGTAAACACAGTAAATTCACTTCCTGTCAGTTAGAACAATCAGGAAGTAAACACAGTAAATTCACTTCCTGTCAGTTAGAACTATCAGGAAGTAATCACAGTAAATTCACTTCCTGTCAGTTAGAACTATCAGGAAGTAAACACAGTAAATTCACTTCCTGTCAGTTAGAACAATCAGGAAGTAAACACAGTAAATTCACTTCCTGTCAGTTAGAACTATCAGGAAGTAAACACAGTAAATTCATTTCCTGATTATTTTAACGGATATAAAATTTTAATAAAAAACATCTGACAGCAGTGGGAGTGACCTTGTTTTATTCAGCAGGAAATGATGTGTAAAATATGTGTTTTCATGGATAAACGTTTACCGCTCCTTTAAAGGGGAACTTTCCACACGGTGCAAAAGGGACTGACAGCGCAGGCGCACGGACGACACTGTGAAGAGACGTCCGTGCTTCCTGCTGCTGTCACCATCGGCAAAAAGCCGATATCTGAAGAACCAGGTAAGATTTCTGGCGACTAGCGCTACTAAGCAGCTAGTCGCCAGGTGAGCAACAAGTGAACGTTAAGTTATTGCGGGGTGAAAGTTCCCCTTTAAAGAAGAATCGGAATTGCAATTTAATAGAGACATTACTATCCCTTTAAAGGGATAAACAAGGCTTAGCAGAATGGAACTCTCTATAACTACCCCATTACTCTAGTCTTGGCATTATCGGCATTAAGGGGAGGATTTTTGGCGTAACCAGCTGGTAAATTTACGTCATACCAGCAAAGAGGTGGAAAAGCAATTCAAGTGCCAGATTTAGTGTAGAAACGCATTAGTAGATCCACCCCAATGACAAGTCCACTTTATATCGGGAACTCGAGTAATTCTGCCGCAACCAGCTGTCAAGTTCTCATTGACTTAAATTGGGATTTTAACCCCTAGAATGCTAGAGAGGTCCCTAGCTCATTGCAAAAATAAATAAATAAATAAATAATTCTGGAGCAAACCAACTGCACCAGTCTTTAGATTGTAAGCTTTCAGGCAGGGATCAGTGCGATCCCTGCCCGAAAGCTTACAATCTAAAGACTGGTGCAGAAGTGCACAGCACTTCTAACCCTGTATTGTCTAAACCGCTAAACGGTAAAGCGCTGCGTACACTTGTGGCACGATATAAACATATTAGTTCATTCATTCATAGGGGACAAATATATAGCCCCATTGTTTTAAAAGTATGATGGGGAACCCTTTAACATTCAAGGGGTTAAATGTACCATTTAAATCAATGGATATTTGGGGGAATGTTTAAAGGTCCCCCTGTGGTGCAGTTTGTTTGCCCCAGAATTGTTACACATTGTGTTTATCTGTTCCCCTGTGATGCAGTTGGTTTGCCCCAGAATTGTTACACATTGTGTTTATCTGTTCCCCTGTGATGCAGTTGGTTTGCCCCAGAATTGTTACACATTGTGTTTATCTGTTCCCCTGTGGTGCAGTTTGTTTGCCCCAGAATTGTTACACATTGTGTTTATCTGTTCCCCTGTGGTGCAGTTTGTTTGCCCCAGAATTGTTACACATTGTGTTTATCTGTTCCCCTGTGATGCAGTTGGTTTGCCCCAGAATTGTTACACATTGTGTTTATCTGTTCCCCTGTGATGCAGTTGGTTTGCCCCAGAATTGTTACACATTGTGTTTATCTGTTCCCCTGTGATGCAGTTGGTTTGCCCCAGAATTGTTACACATTGTGTTTATCTGTTCCCCTGTGATGCAGTTGGTTTGCCCCAGAATTGTTACACATTGTGTTTATCTGTTCCCCTGTGGTGCAGTTTGTTTGCCCCAGAATTGTTACACATTGTGTTTATCTGTTCCCCTGTGATGCAGTTGGTTTGCCCTAAAACTGATTTTCTACATAAGGTGCCATGACCTGATATCACTCCTCACAGCTAGGAATGTACGGATGTAACATGGAGCTCTGTGGTAGAAACAAAACAGCCGCTTCGGACATCACGTAGACAGCTGAATTGTGCACCTCGTCTCCTCAGAAGATGTGAGGATGGTGTACTGAGGCGTAATTCTGGACTAACCCATCTGCACAATAGGGATGAAATAAACATTCACATTCATTTAACCCCTTAACCCATTAAAGACCGGCGCGCACGTGTGCGGCTGGCACTTAAGGACCACTGATCTTTTTTTTTTCCAGATCCAATTCAGGGCTCCCGAGCAGCATGCAATTGCGCGGGGAGACCTGAAATCCATGACGTACATGTACGTCATTGGTCCTTATTGCACATTGACCCGTGATGTACATATACATCTTTGGACGTTAAGTGGTTAAGGACCAGCGATCCTGGAGGGGAAGTCCCGTTATGGACCAGATAGAGCACGTTTAGTGAGCCTGCACACGTGACTGATCACGTGTCGGCGTGCCAATCAGGGTTTTGGTAGTGACAATCTGGTCTTGGAGCGGTCAGTTTCAGACCCTAATACTGCTTGCAGCGTGAGAGAAAAAAAAACAAAAACACGTGATGTACCAAGACCGTCACTGGTCATTTAGACAAGGACAGCGGTGATAGCCCTGACACCTCACTGGTCATTTAGACAAGGACAGCGGTGATGGCCCTGACACCTCACTGGTCATTTAGACAAGGACAGCGGTGATGGCCCTGACACCTCACTGGTCATTTAGACAAGGACAGCGGTGATGGTCCTGACACGTCACTGGTCATTTAGACAAGGACGGCGGTGATGGTCCTGACATCTCACTGGTCATTTAGACAAGGACGGGGGTGATGGTCCTGACACCTCACTGGTCATTTAGACAAGGACGGGGGTGATGGTCCTGACACGTCACTGGTCATTTAGACAAGGTCGGCGGTGATGGTCCTGACACGTCACTGGTCATTTAGACAAGGACGGCAGTGATGGTCCTGACATATCACTGGTCATTTAGACAAGGACAGTGGTGATGGCCCTAACACCTCACTGGTCATTTAGACAAGGACGGCGGTGATGGCCCTGACACGTCACTGGTCATTTAGACAAGGACAGCGGTGATGGTCCTGACACTTCACTGGTCATTTAGACAAGGACAGCGGTGATGGTCCTGACATCTCACTGATCCTGTAGACAAGGACAGCGGATATGGTCCTGACACCTCACTGGTCATTTAGACAAGGACAGCGGTGATGGTCCTGACACCATACTGGTCATTTAGACAAGGACAGCGGTGATGGCCCTGACACATCACTGGTCATTTAGAAAAGGACTGCGGTGATGGTCCTGACACTTCACTGGTCATTTAGACAAGGACAGCGGTGATGGTCCTGACACGTCACTGGTCATTTAGACAAGGACAGAGGTGATGGCCCTGACACGTCACTGGTCATTTACACATGGACAGCGGTGATGGTCCTGACACGTCACTGGTTATTTAGACAAGGACGGCGGTGATGGCCCTGACACCTCACTGGTCATTTAGACAAGGACGGGGGTGATGGTCCTGACACCTCACTGGTCATTTAGACAAGGACGGGGGAGATGGTCCTGACACCTCACTGGTCATTTAGACAAGGACGGCGGTGATGGTCCTGACACCTCACTGGTCATTTAAGCAAGGAAGGGGGTGATGGTCCTGACACCTCACTGGTCATTTAGACAAGGACGGCGGTGATGGCCCTGACACGTCACTGGTCATTTAAACAAGGAACTGCGGTGATGGCCCTGACACCTCACCGGTCATTTAGACAAGGACAGCGGTGATGGTCCTGACACCTCATAGGTCATTTAGACAAGGACAGCGGTGATGGTTCTGACACCTCACTGGTCATTTAGACAAGGACAGAGGTGATGATCCTGACACCTCACCGATCATTTAAACAAGGACGGCGGTGATGATCCTGACACCTCACTGGTCATTTAGACAAGGACAGCGATGATGGTCCTGACACCTCACTGGTCCTGAAGGGGATAATGGTTTATGATTAAAAAAACATATATTGTAGAATTTTTATGCAGAGTAAATCAATGATATTCCCTCTGCAGACAACTATTGCATTCAAAAGTTATACCCGTAAAATCGCAAGTATAATACGCACCCTTGTTTTCCACTGTTGTACACAAAAAAAATGCCACTCCCACACTGATTCCCTCCCCGCTTACCCATATCCTCCTCTCCCCCTCCGTAGTCCAATTTCGTTACCCTGACATGGTCCCAGCAGGCAGCATGCTTGCATCTGCATGCCACCCTATGGGGCACTGTCAGGATAACGAAATTGGACTACCAATCGGGAGAGGAGGCCATGGGTAAGAGGGGATGGAGGGAAGCAGTGTGGCAGTGGCTTTTTTTTTATTATTATTTTTTTCCCTTGTGTATAATACGCACCCCCCACTTCAAATAAGGTGAAAAGAGGCAAAATTGTGAGTATTATATGTGAGGTTTTACACTAATTGTTCAAATTGTCAGTAAGTGATGAAGCTGTTACTATCACGTTCTATGGAGACCTATAGCCAGTGGCTCATCTATCCCATAGAATGAGACAGAGTAATCATCATAACACCACGTGAACTGTAGGTGAGCTCTCTGGACACCAGGGGGCACTGTTAATATAAATAAATAAATAAGTTTAAATGGTTATAACTTTGGAAAGAAACATCTCCCAGCAGAACTGATGTTTAACTCAGCAGGGAAAGCCCTACTATATGTGATTTCATAATAAAGGTATAGTCTCCTTTAAATGGGGCTTTTTATCTCTTGTAGGCTAGAAAGATCAACAATGCGTTGTGAAGCTAAAAGCTTTTAAAACCCCATTTAATATCCCTATGGTTATTCTGGGAAATTGTATTTGTCCCTTATGGTGCAGACATGGGGGGAAACACACTAAGGTTTGATAAGGGTCTTATGTGACAAAAAAATTAAGACAAGTTTGACCTAAGTCTACTCTGTGTTATGCACTATGATGCCTGTGGTGTTCTGCTCCCCTGTGTCTACCAGGGAGCAGGTGGGTGCCACCAACCCAGCACCCGCGCCTGCCTGGGAGCCACCTGACACCTGGTTCTTGGCATTCTGGCTGACTGTGAGGAAGCCGGTGGGAGCTGACCACTAAAGATCCTTAGACTCCAGCACTGTTTACCGTGCTGGGAACATGCCATTGTCTGACAAGGAGACTGCAGCACAGAAGGAATGGAGGACTTGATGTATGACGAAAGACTAGATCCATCTGTGAGCAATGTGCAGCAGGCACTGAGACCCCAGTGGAGACCTGCAGCAAGACACCACACTGACCATATTTCCTTGAGACAAAAACGGGATGGGGTGTGGGACAGACGGGCAGTAGTAAGCTGTAAGCAGCGAGAATGTGCTTGCTCAGTCTCTTACTAGCGGTGTTCTCTCTCTCTGGCCAAAAAGCCTGCCCCTGAAGTAAATTGGAACTTCGTCTCCTCGTCACTCACACTAGTGGTTTTACTGTGTTTACTTTACGCATTGATTACCATAGAGTATTATGACTCATCGTCATATCACTGTCTAACAGACTCTATGGTCATTTACCATAGACTCGAGAGTCTTAGACAGTTATGAGTCACTCGAGTCATAAGACTCTATGGTAATCAATGTGTACAGTAAAGTCACAGTCAAACCACTAGTGTGACGAAAGGAAGTTCCAGGTTACTCTATGTTATGAGAAATAAACAAGCCGCATTCAGTTTTTTACAAAAAATTAAAAACTATATATAAGTTTACATTAAAAACGGGACAAAATTGACATTTATATTAAAAAGACGGACGGTCTGGAAATATAAAAAAAAAACGGTACTGTCCCTTTTAAAATGGTATGTATGGTCAGCCTAACAGTGACCCTCCCCCATGACTACCGGGGAGCAGGTGGGTGCCACCACCCCAGCACCCACGCCTGCCTGGGAGCCACCTGGTTCTTGGCATTCTGGCTGACTGTGAGGAATCCGGTGGGAGCTGACCACTAAAGATCCTTAGACTCCAGCACTGTTTACCGTGCTGGGAACATGCCATTGTCTGACAAGGAGACTGCAGCACAGAAGGAATGGAGGACTTGATGTATGAGGAACGACTAGACAAAATTGGTTTATTTACTCTAGGGAAAAGATGACTGAGAGGAGATCTTATCACAATGTACAAGTATATGAGACGTCAATACAAGGATCTCTGCAGTGAGCTATTAATTCCAAGGCCTGATCAGGTGACCAGGGGACACCCTATGAGTTTAGAGGAAAGGAGGTGTCTGCTTCAGCAGAAGAAGGGTTTTTTACAGAAAAGTCTGTTAAATTATGGAAATCCTTGCCCAAGGAGGTGGTTATGGCAGATACAATGGATACATTTAAGAGAAGATTAGATGCATTTCTTTCAAAAGGGAACATACAGAGTTATACTGTGTATTAGCAGGTAAACCAGGAAGGTCTGATAAAGACTAACTTATTTGGTAGCAGGAAAGCTATACAGTTCTCATGTCTCTGGGGTACTGTCACGGTTTATTATGACTCTCAGACACAAGTTTTAGGTAAAAAAAATCAATTTTATTGAAATAATAAATGATAACTTAGGATGGCAAAAACATACATATATATATATACAGAATATAGCACAGACAGAAGGCAGACTCTACCGGTCCTGTCAACATACCGGACAGGACAGTCTTTAGGCTCTACCGGCCTTGCCAATACCGGGTAAGGCAACCTGCAGATGGAATAGCATAACGGTTTTACCGGCCTTACCAAATTACCGGGCAAGGCAGCCTCAATAGATACACAATGTAGGCTCTACCGGCCCTGCCAATACCGGGTAAGGCAACCTCAGATGGAATGTGGCAAAAGGTTCTACCGGCCTTACCAATACCGGGCAGGGCAGCCCAGAGATAATAGCAGCAGTCAGATGGAACTGGCAAATTAGCAGAATCGTTAAGCAGCAAGGCTTTGGAGCAAACCAGCGTCCGCACGCTGGAAACAACACTGAATAGTATAGCCGTAGGGCTTAGCGAGCAAACCAGTGACCGCACACTGGAGTAACAAGCGAGTAGTATAGCCGCAAGGCTTAGGAGCAAACCAGCGTCCGCACGCTGGGACCAACACAGATTAGTATAGCTGATAGGCTTTGGAGCAAACCAGTGACCGCACACTGGTGTAACAAGCGAGTTTGTATAGCCGCAAGGCTTAGGAGCAAACCAGCGTCCGCACGCTGGGACCAACACAGATTTGTATAGCTGAAAGGCTTTGGAGCAAACCAGTGACCGCACACTGGTGTAACAAGTGAGTTTGTATAGCCGCAAGGCTTAGGAGCAAACCAGCGTCCGCACGCTGGGACCAACACCGAATTGTATAGCTGATAGGCTTAGGAGCAAACCAGTGACCGCACACTGGTGTAACAAGCGAGTTTGTATAGCCGCAAGGCTTAGGAGCAAACCAGCGTCCGCACGCTGGGACCAACACAGATTTGTATAGCTGAAAGGCTTTGGAGCAAACCAGTGACCGCACACTGGTGTAACAAGTGAGTTTGTATAGCCGCAAGGCTTAGGAGCAAACCAGCGTCCGCACGCTGGGACCAACACAGATTTGTATAGCTGATAGGCTTTGGAGCAAACCAGTGACCGCACACTGGTGTAACAAGCGAGTTAGTATAGCCGCAAGGCTTGGGAGCAAACCAGCGTCCGCACGCTGGGACCAACACGGAATAGTAGCAATGTCACCAACGCGACCAGGCAGAAGGTCGCCAGGATACTGAAGACAGGTGATGAGATGACAGGAACCAGCAACGATCAGTCAGGTCAGAAAACAGCAGAGAAGTTCAGCAGGAACTGCAACACCAGAGACTAGGCCGGAACCAGGACTGGAAGTACTTCAGCATGCAGGAAACACTGGAACAGTAGAGATCAGGAACTCAGGAACACATGAGATCAGGAACTCAGGAACACTGGAACAGAGGCCCAGCTATCACTAGCATAGTGATAGCAAGAAGGTCAGAAACAACACGAAAGGGCACTCAAAGGGTGCCCAATCCAGGTTTAAATAGTCAATAAGAGGCGGGCTATCTGCAGACAGCCAATAGAAGCCCCCTACTGGTGACAGACAAGTAACTGCAGCAAATCACGGGCACCGTGATAGTACCCCCCTTTCAAAGACCCCCTCTCCTAGAATAGGGTTTAGGTTTCTGCGGGTAATTGGCATGAAAGGACCTAGTTAACCTAGGTGCATGAAGGTCCGTACTATCCACCCATGACCGATCCTCAGGACCATACCCTTTCCAATGTACCAGGTACTGTACCCTTCCTCTAAGCCTACGGGAATCAATAATGCTCTGAACCTCGTACTCCTCCTGGCCCTCGACCTCAACAGGTCCTGGCACCACAGGTGTGGTAGTATAGCGATTGCAAACCAGAGGCTTAAGAAGGGACACATGGAACACATTATGGATACGCATGGATGCAGGTAGGTCTAGTGCATAGGAGACAGGGTTAATTTTGCGAATAACTCTGTATGGACCAATAAACCGAGGAGCCAACTTATTAGACGGAACCTGCAGCTTGAGATTTCTGGAGGAAAGCCATACTCTATCCCCAACCTGAAAGGAAACCGCTGGAAGCCTTCTGCGATTAGCATGGCGCTGATGACGCTGAAATGACTGACCAAGTGCCCTCTGAACTTGTGCCCATGTGGAACGGAGTTGCTCGATATGCTCATCCAGAGCTGGAATCTGTTGCGTCTGAAATGAGTCTGGAAGCAAACAGGGCTGGAACCCATAATTAATCAGAAACGGAGAGCTCCCAGATGAAGAATTGACCGCACAGTTCCTGGCGAACTCTGCCCAAGGCAACAAGTCGGACCAATTATCATGATGGTCAGTAACGAAACAACGGAGAAATTGTTCCAAGCCCTGATTGGCTCGTTCAGCGGCTCCATTGGTCTGGGGATGGTAGGCAGAGGAGAAGGACAGCTGTATGCCCATCTGTTGGCAAAATGCCCTCCAAAATCTAGACACAAACTGGCTCCCCCTGTCAGACACCAGTACCCTAGGCACTCCATGCAACCGGAATACTTCTCTGGCGAACACCATTGCCAATTCCTTCGCTGAAGGAAGACCACGGAGGGGCACGAAATGAGCCATTTTAGAAAACCTGTCCACCACCATGAATATAAAGGAGTACCCCTTCGACATAGGCAACTCTCCCATAAAATCAATGGAAACATGAGACCAGGGGCGTTCGCCATTAGGCACCGGTTGAAGCAAGCCCACAGGGAGATGTCTCGGGGTCTTAGCGCGGGCGCAGGTGGCACAGGCATTCGTAAATTCGGCACAATCGTTTCTCATGGAAGGCCACCAAAATAACTGAGAAAGGGACCATAACAATTGGTCTCTACCAATATGTCCCGCAGCCTTAGAGGAATGGTAGGTTTCGAGCAGCCTAGTACGAAATGATTCAGCGACAAAACATTTGCCCACTGGGGTTTCATGGGGAGCGGACCCCTGAGAGGCCAGGATCTCCTCCCCTAGAGGAGAAGTGATACTCGTGCGTATAGTAGCCAGTATTCTATCAGGTTGGATGATAGGAGCTGGTGCTTCCACTCTGTCACTGTCGGCCTCAAATTGTCTTGACAGTGCATCAGCCCTGATATTTTTTGACCCTGGCAAATATGATACAATGAAATTAAATCGAGACAGGAACAGTGCCCACCTGGCCTGACGAGAGGACAATCTCTTGGCCTCCGAGAGATAGGTCAGATTCTTATGATCTGTTAGGATTAAGACAGGATTCTTAGTACCTTCAAGCAAATGACGCCATTCCTTAAGAGCAAGGATAATGGCCAATAATTCTCTGTCACCTATCTCATAGTGGCTTTGAGTGACAGTCAACTTTTTAGAGAAAAACCCACAAGGTCTGAGAGTTCCACCTTTCTCGTGTCGCTGCGAAAGTACTGCCCCGACCCCAATATCTGAGGCATCAACCTCTAACGTAAATGGAAGTAAAGGATTGGGGTGGGATAACACAGGAGCCGCAGCAAATGCCAGCTTCAAATTCTCAAAGGCTTTCTCAGCAGATACCGGCCAACAAGAAGGATTAGCACCCTTGTGCGTAAGATCGGACAGAGGTTTGACAATGGAAGAAAAGTTCTTAATAAACCTCCTATAATAATTAGCGAAACCCAGGAAACGCTGTATGGCTTTAAGACCCTTGGGTTTTGGCCATTGTAGGACAGCTGACAACTTTTCTTTGTCCATGGCAATGCCATCATTGCCAATTATGAACCCCAAGAATGGCACACTGGTTCTATGAAACTCACATTTTTCCATTTTACAAAATAATTTGTTCTCACGGAGTCGTAGCAATACTGCGGATACATCTTTGATGTGCTGTGCCATGTTGTGGGAGTAAATCAGTATATCGTCGAGGTACACCACAACACATGTCTGTAACATATCTCTCAGAACATCATTTATCAGTTCCTGGAAAACTGCGGGTGCATTACACAGCCCAAAAGGCATTACTAGATACTCGTAGTGCCCAGCTCGAGTATTAAAGGCAGTTTTCCACTCATCACCTGCTCGAATGCGAACCAGATTGTAAGCGGCCCGTAGGTCCAACTTGGTAAATATCGAAGCGCCCTTAAGCCTGTCAAAAAGCTCGGTGATGAGTGGTATTGGGTATGCGTTTTTTGCCATTAGTTTATTCAAGCCCCGGTAGTCAATGCATGGTCTTAATTCGCCATTTTTCTTTTTTACAAAAAAGAACCCAGCCCCAGCTGGAGAGGTAGATTTACGTATGATCCCTCTAGCAAGGGCATCAGAAATGTAATCCTCCATAGCCTTATGTTCATCACAAGATAATGGATAAGTGCGTCCTTTCGGAGGTACTGCACCAGGCTGCAATTCAATGCAACAATCATAAGGTCTATGCTGGGGTAGCATACTAGCCTCTCCTTTGCTAAAAACATCGCCAAACTGTTGGTACACATCCGGCATAGCAGAGGAGGTGCACATGACCTTAATAGGCTGGATGACGCACTTGTCCATACAAAACTGGGACCAAGCAGCAATTTCACACTTTTTCCAATCGAATTGTGGGTTATGTAACTGTAACCACGGAAATCCCAATATCACCGCATGGTGCGGGGAATTAATCAGTTGAAACTGCTGCTCTTCTCTGTGAAGTGCCCCAATAGTCATAGACAATGGCATAGTTTCAAATATAACCTGAGGCGGTTCTAAGGGTCTACCATCAATCGCTTCAATAGTCAAGGGGTTTTCTCTTTCAATGCGTGGAACTCCGTGCAATTCAGCAAAGGTATTATCCATAAAATACCCTGCTGCACCGGAGTCAACCAAGGCCAAAACCTCCACAGAGCGTTGTGCCCAAGACAATACCACCTGTATGGTGGGTTTCATTATGCCCGACACTGGGGACGATTGTACACCACCTAGGGCCTGTCCCCCAAGATACCCTAGGTGTGTGCGTTTCCCGGACGTACCGGACAGGAATTTAGCAAGTGCCCTTTTTTACCGCAGTATAAACATAACCCTTGTTTTTTGCGATATAGTCTCTCTGCCTTGGTTAGTCTAGTGAAGCCTATTTCCATAGGTTCACTTGTTTCCCGTACTGGTTCACTAGACTTCAATGCCAAGGGAGGGATGGGTGGGCAAAACATGCTACTAGGCTCATTATTTTTTGACCGTAACTTACGATCTCTGGCAATTGATCTCTCACGTATTCTGGAGTCAATTATCATAACATACTCAATGTAATCATCTAGATCAATAGGTAGATCTTTAGCAGCGATTTCGTCTTTAATGTGGTCATTCAGGCCTTGAGAGAAGGCTGCCAATAATGCCTCGTTATTCCAACCTACCTCTGCTGCCAATGTGCGGAATTCGATGGCATAGTCGCCCACTGTACGCCTGCCCTGTTGTATCTCCATAAGGCGTTTGGCAGCAGAGGTGGTTCTACCAGGAGGCTCAAACACTCTTCGAAAGGAACGCACAAATTCACTAAAGTTCTTAGTACAAGGTTTAGCATTCTCCCACAAGGGGTTAGCCCAGGCCAATGCTCTGCCAGTGAGCAGTGATATCGTGAACCCCACTTTACTACGATCATTGGGAAATGCGTGTGCCGTCAATTCCATAAAGATTTCGAGTTGATTGATGAACCCTCTGCAGAGACTAGGGTCACCATCATATCTTAGCGGCAAGGGTGCAGAAGCCGTTAACCCTTTAACAGTACCCCCTAGGGGTCTGGTATCACTTTCCGGTGTCTGACTTGGCGAGACCACCGGGCTAGAGATAGATTGGTCAGCAGGTACCGTGCGTTCAAGGATCGTTTGAATTGCAACTGCCAACTGATCCAAACGTTGCTCGAGCACATCCATCCTCCAATGGATATTCTGTGCGTTACCTTGACCCTTGCTGTCTGAGGTCATGGCCCTTTCGTACTGTCACGGTTTATTATGACTCTCAGACACAAGTTTTAGGTAAAAAAAATCAATTTTATTGAAATAATAAATGATAACTTAGGATGGCAATAACATACATATATATATATACAGAATATAGCACAGACAGAAGGCAGACTCTACCGGTCCTGTCAACATACCGGACAGGACAGTCTTTAGGCTCTACCGGCCTTGCCAATACCGGGTAAGGCAACCTGCAGATGGAATAGCATAACGGTTTTACCGGCCTTACCAAATTACCGGGCAAGGCAGCCTCAATAGATACACAATGTAGGCTCTACCGGCCCTGCCAATACCGGGTAAGGCAACCTCAGATGGAATGTGGAAAAAGGTTCTACCGGCCTTACCAATACCGGGCAGGGCAGCCCAGAGATAATAGCAGCAGTCAGATGGAACTGGCAAATTAGCAGAATCGTTAAGCAGCAAGGCTTTGGAGCAAACCAGCGTCCGCACGCTGGAAACAACACTGAATAGTATAGCCGTAGGGCTTAGCGAGCAAACCAGTGACCGCACACTGGAGTAACAAGCGAGTAGTATAGCCGCAAGGCTTAGGAGCAAACCAGCGTCCGCACGCTGGGACCAACACAGATTAGTATAGCTGATAGGCTTTGGAGCAAACCAGTGACCGCACACTGGTGTAACAATCGAGTTTGTATAGCCGCAAGGCTTAGGAGCAAACCAGCGTCCGCACGCTGGGACCAACACAGATTTGTATAGCTGATAGGCTTTGGAGCAAACCAGTGACCGCACACTGGTGTAACAAGCGAGTTAGTATAGCCGCAAGGCTTGGGAGCAAACCAGCGTCCGCACGCTGGGACCAACACGGAATAGTAGCAATGTCACCAACGCGACCAGGCAGAAGGTCGCCAGGATACTGAAGACAGGTGATGAGATGACAGGAACCAGCAACGATCAGTCAGGTCAGAAAACAGCAGAGAAGTTCAGCAGGAACTGCAACACCAGAGACTAGGCCGGAACCAGGACTGGAAGTACTTCAGCATGCAGGAAACACATGAGATCAGGAACTCAGGAACACTGGAACAGAGGCCCAGCTATCACTAGCATAGTGATAGCAAGAAGGTCAGAAACAACACAAAAGGGCACTCAAAGGGTGCCCAATCCAGGTTTAAATAGTCAATAAGAGGCGGGCTATCTGCAGACAGCCAATAGAAGCCCCCTACTGGTGACAGACAAGTAACTGCAGCAAATCACGGGCACCGTGATAGGTACGGGGCAAAGGTTGAACTTGATGGACTTGTGTCTTTATTTGTCCTAATTTACTATGTTACTATGTAAGATGTTCTGGGATCTTAGGGATTTAACAAGAACACCAGAGCCAGCACTGTAGTCAGGTCCGGACTGGAACAAAAAATAGGCTCGGGCATTTAAGGCTGAGCAGCCCATTTTCGTAGGCGGAGCTTATAATCATGTGCAGTGCGCCGCACGGCTGCACGTTGATTGCCCGCCCACCAGGAAACTTGTAACGAAGTGTCCGTCTTTCAGAAAGTGAAAGACGGCCCAAACTCGTTTAATGATTAATTTTTTTTTAAATGCCTGGACCGGACCACCGGGCAAATGCCCGGTATGCTCAATGGCCAGTCTGGGCCTGACTGTAGCCCATAGGCTGGGCTGAATCAAAGGCTTTCCTCCTGCCCTGCCGCCCCGTGGTTATTTTCCCACCGCAACCCCAGTGTGCATTTTGTGTGTTATAAGTTGTATTAATGGCTGTGTCATGTGAGGGGGGGGGACATTTTTAGATATAAATGATATCTAATGAAATATTTTGGCAATGTGTAACTTGTGTAGTGTATGTAAATGTGTTCACTTGCACATAACCTGGCTGGATCAGAACCATGGCTGAATTAGTGAGTCACATTTGTCCATTAGTCCCATACCTGGGAAATTTTGAAACAGGTTGACCTGGAGATCTTTTAACCCTTTGAGTACCAGAGGGGTATCCAACACCCCACTGGCACTCAAAATGTTAATATGAACCAAAAAAGCAATAGCAGGTCCAGATGGCATTGGTGTGTGTACATCCCTGAGAATACAAACTATACCTAGTGTGCGTTAGGGTTATCCATTACTATAAATAAAATACAATTAATGTACCAACAGACTAAAAGGTTATTTGTTCCAGCTAGGTGCCGGTTCGAAAGGTTCCATTTCTACTGAGGTCTGCCGACCATGCTCTGCCTTCAGCCCCCCCACTCACTGACGGTCCTCATGCAACTTCCCTGCGATGCCAACTCATAACGTTGGCATCGCTCTCCCGTAGCAATGCCAGCAGCAACAATTGGTTGGCTTGCAAATCACAATTTTGTGTGTCAGGTGGCGTGGGGTGACAGTGAGGGGGTTATATGGCAAGCGGAGGTGGATGGATGCACTGGGCAATGTGTGCAGGCAAGCTGCAAGGACATCCGGCAGCAGTAATATTATACACAAATTAAAATTAAGCATCGCACTCGCAAAATGCCACATGAGTAAGTGTTACCCGGAGATTTGAAGGTTTCATCCGGAGACCCGGAGACAGAGCTCTAAATCTGGAGTCTCCGGGTGAAACCAGGTAAGTTCCCAGGTACGATTATTCCATAAAAAATGGAGGATACCCCAGGAGGTTCTCCAGTAGGCTAAAGAGCTACATTGCTCTGGGGAACACTGGAGGACTCTCCATGGAATCCTCCACAAGTTTGAGGGATACATAGTCCTAGTAAACACTAAAAGACCCTCCAGAGTGTCATCCAGTAGGCTGGAGAATGGTAGGGAGAAGTGTATGCTGTGAATGGCTCAGAGTTCTAGGGAGCTGGATAAAATGTAGGGTCTGTGCCACAGCAAAAATAAGTTGCAGGGCAGTTCTAGTGGGGTCAGGGAAAGCCCAGGTAGAACTTAAGTAGGAGGACCTTCAAGACCCACATGATGCTAGTGGGCCTTGAAGGTCCTCTTACTCAAACCGGCCGTTCATAGAACACTGGTTTGAGGAGGAAGTAAGGGAAGGCTGTGATCTCCTTCCTGGTCACAGCATTGATCGTCTATCCCACTGCATCAGGAGGGGTAACCCCCCCAGCCTGGCCACACGGCAGCCACATATGCACAACATACACTGTCTGACACCCCCTTCCACCAGCCTTGTTCCCTTGCCCACTGGTAGCCACAGATCCCCACACACACTGAGTGACCTCACCAGCCTTGTTCCCCTCTCCACTGGTAGCCACAGATCCCCAGGTACACTATCTGACCCACACACACTTGTTCCCCTGCCTACTGGTAGTCACAGAGCCTCAGATAAATTGTCTGACCCCCTAGCAGGGCCCCACTGCCCCTAGTAGCCATAGTTCCCCATATATATATTGTCTGACCCCCAGACTGCTTCCATTGGTAGTCACAAAGCCCCACATACTCAGTGGTCCCTCCAGCCTGGTTCTACTGGTAGTCACAGAGCTCCACATACACTGCCTGACCCCCTAGCGTTGCTCCACTGCTCCTGGGAACCAGAGTTCCTCCATATGCACTGTCTGACTCCTGCAGCCTGGTTACACACACACACACACACACACACACACACACACCTTCCCAAGCCTTGTTCCGCAATGTCCACGGGGACCTCTTGGATGAAAAGTCTGGCTCCTAGAGTCAAAACACATTTTTCAAGCCCTGGGTAGAGGTAGGGGAAAAGAGAGAGGGTTCCGCTTTAAGCAAGCATGGGACAGGCATGGGTTTTTACCATAGGACACACTGGCAGAACTTTTGGTCTTCAATAAAAACAGTATAAAAATAAACAAATAAATAAAGGTACAGCTGGATTAGGCTGATCCTATTTACTTAAGACAAAAACTGGACAGGATGTGGGACAGACGGACAGTGGGTCACTCCGAGTTCGATCGTAGTAAGCTGCAAGCAGAGAGAACACATTTGCTCCATCTCTTACTAGCGGTATTCTCTCTCTCTCTGGCCAAAACCTGCCCCTGAAGTAAATCGGTACATCCTCTCTTCATCACTGACACTAATGGTTGTACTGTGTTTACTTTACGCACTGATTACCATAGAGTCTTATGACTCGTCATCATATCACTGTCTAAGAGACTATATGGTCAGTTACCATAGACTCGAGAGTCTTAGTTATGAGTCACTTGAGTCATAAGACTCTATGGTAATCAATGTGTACAGTAAAACCACTAGTGTGACCAAAGGAAGTTCCAATTTACTTTATCTTCTGAGAAATAAACAAGCCGCCTTCAGTTTTTTACTAGGCTGACCAGACCTCACCTTTAAAGGGATAGTAATACTTAAAATGTAAAAAAATATATGTTGTAGGGTTTATCTCCCTGAGTAAAAAAAGGGTACTCCCACTGCTGAAAGGTGTTTTATTCAAAAGTTATTAAAGATCAAAGTTGATTTCTTTAGGTGCAGTATCACAGTGGCCTTAAATTGTACAGTGGCGCTGTTGCTACACCATCCTATGGACAGCTCTGGTCCTGGGACCAGAGCTGTCCATAAGATGGTGTAGCAACAGAGCTACTGTACAATGTCAGGCCATTGTGATATTGCACTTAAAAATGTCAACAAAAATTCAACTTTGAGCTGTAATAACTATTGAATAAAACACCTTTCAGCAGTGGGAGTACTCTTGTTTTACTCAGGGGGATAAACCCTACAACATATATTTTCTTACATTTTAAGTATTACTATCCCTTTAACTGGGGACACATAGGAGAAATGCATACTGCATGACTGCTTTGATTTCAGTGAAGTACTGAAAAATGGTCATACCTGGGAACTTTTGAAGCAGGGCTACCTGGAGAGTAACCCTATCAGTGCCGACCGGGGAGGAAAATGATGTGATTTGCGTCATAAAAGGGGCGGGGCTTAGTCACAAAATGGAGGTAAGAGGGAAGGGAGTGGGAGGAACTGGGCGGGATGGAGCACAAGTGGGCAGAGTTTCTACTTAAACTCTGCCCACCCGGTGAGTCACACATTGCCCCAGAGACCCGGTAATTCAGTTTGAAAACAGGAGTCTCCGGGGCAAAACCGGAGAGTTCCCAGGTATGAAAATGGCTATTTCCTATGTGCATACCTGGGAACATTCAAGATGAGCTGACCCTGAGATCTTTGAAATATTAACCCTTAAAGCTTCCCATAATGTAGATTTTATGTGATATGTCAACAATATTTACAATTATGTTCAGCGCTCAGGACAAAAAACATCCGGATCGACCAAAGAGCACATCAAGGGCAAATATAGCCTAAAACTCTCCCAATAAACAAACTATACTCAATAATAAAAGCAAATACGACAAAAAATTACACAAAAATCCAATTTATATTTCTATATAATTACAATAGATCATACGGTAAATTGTGCATCCACGATATCCATTTAAAGGGGAACTTTCACCCCGCAATAACTTAATGTTCCCTTACTGCTCACCTGGCGACTAGCTGCTTAGTAGCGCTAGTCGCCAGAAACCTTACCCGGTTCTTCAAATATATGCGTTTTAAAGGAGCAGGAAGCACGGACGTCTCTTCACAGTGACGTCCGTGCGCCTGCGCTGTCAGTCCCTTGTGCACCGTACGGTGCACAAGGGACTGACAGCGCAGGCGCACGGACGTCACTGTGAAGAGACGTCCGTGCTTCCTGCTCCTTTAAAACGCATATATTTGAAGAACCGGGTAAGGTTTCTGGCGACTAGCTCTACTAAGCAGCTAGTCGCCAGGTGAGCAGTAAGGGAACATTAAGTTATTGCGGGGTGAAAGTTCCCCTTTAAATCAAATATAAACACTCCAAATATACTTGGAGTGTTTATATTTGATTTATACGGATATCGTGGACGCACGATTTACCGTATGATCTATTGTAATTATATAGCAATATAAATTGGATTTTTGTGTAATTTTATGTTGTATTTGCCTTTATTATTGAGTATAGTTTGTTTATTGGGAGAATTGGGAGAGTTTTAGGCTATATTTGCCCTTGATGTGCTCTTTGGTCGATCCGGATGTTTTTTGTCCTGAGCGCTGAACATAATTGTAAATATTGTTGTCGTTTTTTTATAATCTACAAGCAAGGATTATTGGTTCTAGCAGCTGGGACAGCATTTTCCCTCCACCTTCCATAATCTCGCTACCTGTATATATATATGTGTATATATATATATATATATATATATATATATATATATATATATATTATGTGATATGTGCCTGCTTGCTCTAACACAGAGGTGCTCCAGTCCGTGTGCGAGGGACCTATAACATGCTACAGTTTGGATAACTGCCTGCCTGCACACAAACAAGACAAGCAGGACATCTCCCACTGTCTTTCTGGTACTAATGGCACCAGTTTAGAGGCTAAGGAAACATTTAATTGGGGAAATTCATATAGTAGGTAACACAGACCTCTCTCACCCTGAGAATTTGGCCCTTCACCCTGAGATTTGGGTCAAAACCCTGAGAGTTCCCAGGTATGGTTATGAGTCACTCTAGTCATAAGACTCTATGGTAATCAGCATACCTGGGAACTTTTAAAACAGGGTTACCCGGAGGGTAACCCTGTCAGTGCCGACCCGGGATGAAAATGACGCGATTCGCGTCATAAAAGGGGCGGGGCTTAGCCGCGGAGGGGGGGCGGGACAAAAGAAAAACCAAAAAATACCCGAAAAATGTACCTAAGAGGGCGGGGAGTGGGAGGAATCGGGCGGGACAGAGCACAAGTGGGCAGAGTTTCTATTTAAACTCTGCCCACCCGGCAATCCACACATTGCCCCGGAGACCCGGTAATTCAGTCTGAAATCCGGAGTCTCCAGGGCAAAACCGGAGAGTTCCCAGGTATGGTAATCAGTGTGTGCAGTAAAACCACAGTAAAACCACTAGTGTGATAAAAGGAAGTTCCAATTTACTTTATCTTATCAGAAGTAAACAAGCCATGTACAGTTTTTTGCAAAAAATGAAAACCTATATATATGTTATATTACAAAAGCGGGACAAAACTGACATTTATATTAAAAAGACCAAAGGCTCTGGAAACATGAAAAAGGGTACTGTCCCATTTAAAACAATACATACGGTCAGCCTAAGCTGGATGGTACATGCTGGTCCAAGCATTGCAGAAAAAGTCACAGTACTGTGATCTTTATGTATGAACTGACAGGTTATTTTATACTCCTAGTGTGGAATATGTATAAGAGAAAAATATAATGAATAATGTAACAAAAACTGCAACATATCTCCCAATTATCCCTCTTTTAGACCCAAATCCCTCTGTCCCTCTTTCCCACCCTGCTGTCCCTCTTTTTAGGAGATCAGATTGTGTGGTGTGTATATAAGTGTATCACCCTGGTGTCCCTGTGTTTAGGAGATCAGACTGTGTGGTGTGTATATAAGTGTATCACCCTGGTGTCCCTGTGTTTAGGAGATCAGACTGTGTGGTGTGTGTATATAAGTGTATCACCCTGGTGTCCCTGTGTTTAGGAGATCAGACTGTGTGGTGTGTATATAAGTGTATCACCATGGTGTCCCTGTGTTTAGGAGATCAGACTGTGTGGTTTGTATAGAAGTGTATCACCCCGGTGTCCCTGTGTTTAGGAGATCAGATTGTGTGGTGTGTATAGAAGTGTATCACCCTGGTGTCCCTGTGTTTAGGAGATCAGACTGTGTGGTGTGTATATAAGTGTATCACCCTGATGTCCCTGTGTTTAGGAGATTAGACTGTGTGGTGTGTATATAAGTGTATCACCATGGTGTCCCTGTGTTTAGGACATCAGACTGTGTGGTGTGTATAGAAGTGTATCACCCTGGTGTCCCTGTGTTTAGGAGATCAGACTGTGTGGTGTGTATAGAAGTGTATCACCCTGGTGTCCCTGTGTTTAGGAGATCATACTGTGTGGTGTGTATAGAAGTGTATCACCCTGGTGTCTCTGTGTTTAGGAGATCAGACTGTGTGGTGTGTATAGAAGTGTATCACCCTGGTGTCGCTGTGTTTAGGAGATCATACTGTGTGGTGTGTTTATAAGTGTATCACCCTGGTGTCCCTGTGTTTAGGAGATCAGACTGTGTGGTGTGTATAGAAGTGTATCACCCTGGTTTCCCTGTGTTTAGGAGATCAGACTGTGAGGTGTGTATATAAGTGTATCACCCTGGTGTCCCTGTGTTTAGGAGATCAGACTGTGCGGTGTGTATATAAGTGTATCACCCTGGTGTCCCTGTGTTTAGGAGATCAGACTGTGTGATGTGTATAGAAGTGTATCACCCTGGTGTCCCTGTGTTTAGGAGATCAGACTGTGTGGTGTGTATAGAAGTGTATCACCCTGGTGTCGCTGTGTTTAGGAGATCAGACTGTGTGGTGTGTATATAAGTGTATCACCCTGGTGTCCCTGTGTTTAGGAGATCAGACTGTGTGGTGTGTATATAAGTGTATCACCCTGGTGTCCCTGTGTTTAGGAGATCAGACTGTGTGGTGTGTATAGAAATGTATCACCGTGGTGTCCCTGTGTGTAGGAGATCAGACTGTGTGGTGTGTATAGAAGTGTATCACCCTGGTGTCCATGTGTTTAGGAGATCAGATTGTGTGGTGTGTGTATATAAGTGTATCACCCTGGTGTCCCTGTGTTTAGGAGATCAGATTGTGTGGTGTGTATATAAGTGTATCACCCTGGTGTCCCTGTGTTTAGGAGATCACACTGTGTGGTGTGTATAGAAGTGTATCACCCTGGTGTCCCTGTGTTTAGGAGATCAGACTGTGTGGTGTGTATATAAGTGTATCACCCTGGTGTCCCTGTGTTTAGGAGATCACACTGTGTGGTGTGTATAGAAGTGTATCACCCTGGTGTCCCTGTGTTTAGGAGATCAGACTGTGTGGTGTGTATATAAGTGTATCACCCTGGTGTCCCTGTGTTTAGGAGATCAGACTGTGTGGTGTGTATATAACTGTATCACCCTGGTGTCCCTGTGTTTAGGAGATCAAACTGTGTGGTGTGTATAGAAGTGTATCACCCTGGTGTCCCTGTGTTTAGGAGATCAGACTGTGTGGTGTGTATATAAGTGTATCACCCTGGTGTCCCTGTGTTTAGGAGATCAGACTGTGTGGTGTGTATAGAAGTGTATCACCCTGGTGTCCCTGTGTTTAGGAGATCAGATTGTGTGGTGTGTATATAAGTGTATCACATTGCTCCACAGCAATAAAACACACATTAATGTTTGTTTAAACATATATGTGTTTATGAATTAGACAGTGTAAACACAATGCTTTGGTCTTGTTATAAGTCATTTATTAGCATACCTGGGAACTCTCCGGATTTGCCCCGGACACTCCGATTCTGACAGAGCGTTACCGGGTCTCCGGGGCAGAGGCTGATTCCTCCGGATGTGGAGAGTTTCTGTTGAAACTCTGCCACATCTGCTTTTTTCTCCCGTTGTGCCTCCGTCCCCAGCCTTCTGTGTGACACATTTAACCCTTTGAGTGCCAGAGTGGTATGGAATGCATTGCTTTGCAATGCATTCCTTACCACTCTGGCACTCAAAGGGTTAAATCCCCCCAACACTGGAGTTAAGCCCCGCCCCTTTTTGACGCGATTAGCGTCATTTTTGTTACCCCCTGCTGAACAGAGGACTACCCTCCGGGTAGCCCTCAACTGAAAGTTCCCAGGTATGTTTATTAGGATGCACAAGAAGGTGTTAATAGGTCATGAAATAGCCTAAACATTATCGGTTATGTCCCAGCCACTCCCCCAGTAGTACCCCCTAAAACACAAGAGTCCCTCTTTGGTAATTTGAAATGTTGGGAGCTATGCTGCATTCAAATAAGACACCTCTGCAGTCTTAACCGCCATTTCCTTGTAGCCCGAAATGACTCATCTATCACTCACGTCACTCAAAATGGCGCATCACGCATGCGCATAACATACCTTTAAAGCGTATGCGTAAATGGATGATGACGCAGAGAGTCCTTGCCATTTATAGGAGGTAGAGCTTATCAATCACGGTCCTGCGGAGGAGGGGATACGTATGCGCGCTGACGTCAGATAAGCCGGCGAGAACATGAAGGTGGCGGATGAGTGTGTCAGCCCCGGGGGCAGAAGAAGTGGGGAGGGGGAAAGCGTCACCCGGAGACAGGGAAACACAGGAGGTGGTGTGGGGAGGCGGGGGCATATGGGCAGGACTGAAGGAGGTATGGGGCTTGGGTTGGTGACCTGAGTAGTCGGCAGCGAGCGGTATGGACAACCTGTGGCTCTCAAGCTGTTCAGGATTATAACTTCCCATGATCGCTAAAGGCTGGCAGGGGATGATGGGAAATGTAGTTTTTTTTTTTTTTTTTTTTTTTTTTTAAAACAACTGGGGTGCCTCAGAATGAATCCCTGGGTTAAATGAAACAGGATGTAGACCTCCACTGCTGTACCAGCTGTTGGACTACGGGGTGAGGGTGTCGGGGCTATAGGGATGAAGGAATATCTTGTAGGGGGGATAAAGTGGAGTGAGAGTAGGCTAACAGTGGCCTAAAACGATTGATGGAGTGATAAACGTGATCTATATGTGTTTGAGGTAGGGGCTATAGCCTGAGTAGGAGGGACTTTTTATGGGGGGTGGTGTTTAGTATTGTGTTATTAAAGGAGAAGATGGTGATGTTGTGATGCGTCCTATGGTCTAGATAAGAATAGGAAGGGTTTTTGGTTCATTGACAGGGTAATACTGCACTCCCTCAACATTGAAGGGTGGGAGGTATGGGGAAGTATGTAGCTTTTGTGGTGAGCTATGTAAGGATCAGAGGTCAGTAAGATTAGGGAATGGGGAACAATGGTCTGTGTGAATATGAGTGGAACAAAAGGTGGGGAGATAATGGCTGAGGTACCTGGAATGGCAGTAACAGTAAGAACGAGTTTGTTTTGTGAGTATTTTCTTCTGTAGAAGTACTTTGTGGGGGGAGGGGTATATTTGGATGTTCGGGGGAGTGGATGATTTTAAATTTTGGGACTGATAAATATGGGTGAACATGGTGGCTAGGGCAGTAAGTGCATCTGTAAAGAAATAAATAAATAACATATTTGGCTATTAACCCCTTTTGAGTGATGAGACCTCCACAAACCTTGCAAAGCAATCTTAGCTTAGAAGGGAAGCCATCAGCAATTGTGTAGTTTTTGAGTGGATCTGCTTTTGAGAGTAAAATGGGGATACTCCCACTGCTGGGAGATGCTTGGTTCAAAAATCAGCTTAAATGTCTCCTCCCACTCCACCTTGTTACCTGCTTTCCAGACAGTTATACAACTGTATTCTATGGAAGAGATGAGTCGCTGGCTGCAGGTCTCCATAGAATGATATGTTACAGCCCACTGCCAGAATGGTGGAGCTATTAACTTTTGAATACGGTAACTACCAGCAGAAACTACTGTTGGGTCTGTTTGTGTATTTTGTATTTTTTGTTTTTTTTTCCTCTGGGGGGAGAACCCTTTACTTGTGTCCACTGCAACTCATGCATGTAACTGTTTACTACTCTAAACTGTAAACACTGTTCACTGGATGATCTGTAAATGTTACAGCATGCCATTTCATGGTGATATTTTCCCCTCAATACTGAGAAAACATGGGTGGGCGAAGTTGCTCCACTACTCTTCAGCTGCTCAGAGAAACTTGATATAATGGCACTTCACTCCTCAGTCCACTAACGTCACTCACCAGCTTGCGGGCAGCTTAATTTAGATGCAGCAGAGCCCCCAAGCATTGGCTTTCCTGCTACCTCTGGATTTATCCATGCAGACACGTGATGTTGCCTTGAAAACCCTTCTGCTCTTTAGGACCTGAAGTGTTGGGCTTTGCTGATAATTCAGCTCCATGCCTGACTATCAGATCTAATCTGCTATATAGGTTACCCTTGAAATTCACAATTGTGGCAATCTGTACTGACCATCTGTTTCTCCCAGACTAAAATGATCTTCAGACTCCTGGCTCGCTGTATAACACTTGAATGCCACTCGTGTGCATTGCAGAATGTGGAAATCCACTGGCACTCAAAGGGTTAACACTAGATAATGCATGGGATTTGGCTAGTTTATATTTATTAGAGGATCCTCCACCCAGATGTATTATATTTTGACATTGACCAGCACTGACAAATCTACCTGTAAATAAATGACCATTCATAATGGCTACCTATCTGGCTATGGGGATAATGTATAGCAGAGGTTACCAACCCCTCTCCTTGGGCACCATAATAGGCCATGTCTTTAGGATTTCAGATGAGTGCAGGTGAGTTAAAGTGGATCTTCCACCTACCTTAAACACTCTCCCAAGAAATATAAAGTGTGCCTATTTTATTACAAAAAAGTACCTAATTTATGAAGTGCATAGATGAGGTTGAGCGTGGCCATCTTTCCAAATGGAACACGATCAGCACCACTCCCCTCGTCGTGCGGCCCTTCAGTCATAAGTCCCTGCCCTTTTCTTAGGCCTGGGACAGATGGTAAGGCATTGGGTGAACGTACCTCTGTACAGGGACGGCAGGCATTGAAATTGGATTCCTGCCGTACAGCTTGTACCACAGGCAACCTCCAATCTTGCATCACACAGCTCCCTTTGTAAGTCCAAGGTCTTAAAAGCTGCAGTGATGTGGATGAAAACGCAACATGGAGGTATTAAGGTTAGAGATGAGGTTGATGTTAAGTGGAACTTGTCATTTAATTACTTCTCCCATGCTCAAGCAGAAACCCTAAAGTCACAGGCTGCTGGGGCCACTAAAAATAGTTGTGAGCCACTGCCACATGTGCATTTTATAAAAGAAACAAGTGTACCCCATTCTGAGAGTCATATTTAAAATTTTATGCAAGTAAACTCCAGTGTTTGTGTTAACGGTGCCCTCTAGTGTTGGATTCCAGCTAGTTATTCTGTTTATTATATCTGAGGTGAGTCACCAGAAAACACTTCTCCATAGAATGTGATGGAAACTAACGAGTCATCCATGTTTGGAAGATAATCGGTGTGATTATGTCCTGTAAGTTCAGACAGTTTGAACTATTATAATGTTTGAAGAAAACGGACCATAGTGGAAGTAGCCTTGTTTTACTCAGCAGGTAAAGCCAGAAGCCTTAAAGGGATAGTAATACTTCGATTTAACTTTATTTTATTTTGTAGGCATTAAAAAAACATGAACGATATAAGTCTTATCTCTCAAACCTTTATGGTTTGAGAGATGTTCACAAGCAAAGTTTCCCCTCCCGCCCCTTTTACCTAGTGTAAGCCATCTCTTCTCAGATGTGGAATGCAGTCCATAGACCAGACAGATAACAGCAGGGGACAATCTTCTTCCTATGAGAACAATGAAAGCCGTGCACCCCCTTGACAAGTTTTTCAGGTGTTTCCCTTATCTTAATTGAAGACTGTCCCTCTCTGCAGTCTACCTGGGCACCTCCCTTCTGATCTGGCTGAGCGGTGTTACATCAGTAAAAGGGGTGGGAGGGGGATACTTTGTCATTGAATTACTCTTGAACTACAACTCTGACAGTAATGAAATAACACTCTCCAAAGTCCAAATACTATGATGATTAATTGGAGCTGCTTTTATTATGAAACATTACTATTCATTTAACGTGGCTTTTCAATAAAATTAACTCCTTTTTAATAGGCATAGTATCCATGCCAGTGATTCTCGGCTGTGGTCCTCTGGAGTAGCCAGGGCAGATTTACAGGATCCCCTTACATCACAGGCAGATACTCATGTGGATCAGTTGTGGAAGCTGGTCTTTCTGTATGTATTTTTTATTAAGAGAAATGTTGCCCAATTCTGTGGTCCTTAAGGTGGATCTCACACGTGGTTGATATTGAAAGGTCTTTAAAGAATGGCCAAAACATTTTTATTTAAAACTAGAATTTGCCCAGTCATTGGGCTGGTCTTCCAGTGTATTCCTTTAACCCTTTGAGTGCCAGAGGAGCAATGCGTTCCGTACCCCTCTGGCACTCAAAGGATTAAAGTGGACCATTCACCTTTATTACACTTTGCATATTTTAAAACTTCATTAGAAAATGTCATGTTGGCCAAGACTCTCAAATGTACAGTTAAGGAGATATTCACATCTGTTACTGTGTGGTAATTGTAGTTCCTGTGATGTTTCATTTGCTAATTAAGACTTTCAGTGGTGTGAATTAAGCTAATTAGACTGTGCTGCCCCAGGAAACTTGTACTTTCCCAGAAATAACTATACATCTACTGGACTTGTGCTTAACATGACATACAGGCAGCTTCAAATGAAGATTTCAAATAGGTCTGTTGGTCTCAAGGTGACAGATCCACTTTAAGAGCAATTTGTTGTCCTCCTCTGTGCGTGTAACACTCTATTGACCTTTTTTTAAAGGGATAGTAATGTTTCTCAAATGGCAGCTACAATTAATCATCATAGTATTTAGGCCATGGAGAGTGTTATTTCAGTACTGTCAGAGTTGTAGTTCAAGAGTAATTGAATGATGATGTATCCCCCCTCCCACCCCTTTTACCTAGTGTAAGCCGCCTCTTAGATGTGCAATCTGGTCCTGGGACTGGACAGCTCACAGCAAGGGACAATCTTCTTACTGTTATCATAAGGAAAACCTTGCCCCCTTGACAGGTGTTTAGGTTTTTCCTTATGCTCTCTGAAGATTGTCCCTCTCTGTGATCCATCCGGACAGTCTTGCTACTCTGAGGTGAGCAGTGTTACATCAGTAAAAGGGGGGGGGGGGGAGGGGGATACTTTATCATTCAATTTCTCTTGTACTACAACTCTGACAATTGAAATAACTCTCCATGGCCCAAATACTATGAAGATTAACTAGTGCTGATTTTGAGAAACATTACTATCCCTTTAAAGTGTGTACATCTGTGCTGAGTGGCCCAAAGTGGCAGTTTCCACTTTTAAAGGAGCTCTCTGGTTCATGGGGAAATCTCTGAAATGTGTCCCCACAATTACATAGCTGATAATGGCCCACTGAGTGTTTTATCAAATAAAAGTGTGACTTTAAGGGAAAATGTACATGAATCGCAATCTGTAAGGTTCTGTTTCTGAATCTTATATCTTCCTGTCTATAGGTGTCTTACTGTGACGTCCACTGGCCCATATTCCCCATACTGGTAACTGTTAAACACAGTGGTCTGGACATTGAGCTTGAATGTGAGCAGGAACAAGTGGATCAGGACAATGAGGCGACTAAAGTTAACCCTGTCCATACTTTAAAGGTGCGCACCCTTATTGTAGCTGAAATGTACTTGACTTCTATGACTGTCTTCTATTGCGTGTGAAAATGGCAGAACTGGAGCTACAATATTAACTTAAAATGTAATGCTATGAATGATCTGTTCCTTTCAATATACAATTGAATTGTATAAATGACACTTTTTTTTTTTTTTTTATTTTTTTTTTTTTTTTGTAGAAGCCAAAATTCATAGCGGAGGATTTGATCCTATATGGCTACGAGTCCATTGTATTTTATAGTAAGTGCTTACTGCTTTTTATAGTGATGTAATTTATTCCATTTTGGTAACACAATTTGCATGCTTAAAGGGACAGTAATGTCCCAGAAAATATCTTTATCGTTTTGTAGTGCTTTTTTTTTTTTTTTTTTTAAATATGCAACAAATACTAAATCTCTCAAACTGCTATGGTTTGAGAGATTTGCATTCAAAGTTCCCTCCCCTTCTCCTGGTGTTGGCTGTAAAGCTGACAGCAGGAGGTCCTTGGCGGCCGACACGAGGAGGCTGTTCAGCAGAGCTGAAACTGCATTATTTATTGGAACAGTCTACAAAGTGTGCCTGCAAACCAGGCACACTTTGTAGACCTTTCCAGTGAAGTAATTATTTTCCAGTAATGCGATTTTTGTTCTGCCACAGAGCTGCCGGCTGGTCCCCAGACTGGAGTATCATGCAGTCAGCACAGCGCTGATGTAAGGGGGGGGGGCTTTAGTGCCAAATAACTCTCAAAACATAGTGGTTTGAGAGGATTTGTTGCAAATAGTTTAACCCCTTAAGTACCATTGACGTGGCAGGACCGTCACACTGGTCCGGCACTTAAGGACCAGTGACGGTCCTGCCACGTCACGTACTTTTACTCACCTCGCTCCTGTAGGAGCACAGTGAGTAATACCGGGCACTGAAGTTGATCGCTCCAAGACCGGAGCGATCTCTTACAGTGTCCCGTTTGACGTGCCGCCCCACGTGATCAGTCACGTGGGACGGCACGTCAAAGTTTCCTATGTGGTCCTTAAGGGATGGCACGCCCCGGGACCGCTGGTCCTTAAGGGGTTAATTGTTTCCCCCTCCCACCACTTTTACCTAGTGTAAACCCCCACTCCTCAGATGTGGAATCCAGTCCATAGACCAGACCGCTCCCTTCAAGGGTCAATATTCTACTGTGAGAACAATGAAAACCCTGCCCCCCTTGACAGGTTTTTCCCTTATCTTAATTGAAGATTGTCCCTCTCTGCAGTCTACCTGGGCACCTCCCTTCTGATCTGGCTGAGCAGTGTTACATCAGTAAAAGGGCGGGAGGGGGATACTTTGTCATTGAATTACTCTTGAACTACAACTATGACAGAATTGAAATAACACTCTCCAAGGTCCAAATACTATGATGATTAATTAGAGCTGCTTTTATTATGAAACATTACTATCCTTTTAACACTTTGAGTGCCAGAGAGGTACACAGTGCACTGCTCCAGCACTCAAAGGGTTAAGCAGTGAGTTGGTGTTTCAGAAGTAGCCTGTAGCTGCTAGGAATAGATCACAGAAATGTCATGCTTGGTGCTAAACCGTTAAAGATTTTTTAGAAAGTCTCTGAAATGAGTTGGCCATTGCAAAGCATACCTGGGGCACGGACTCTGATGCATTTCACATGACAGGTGCATAATGGAGTGAAACATGTTTGTCCCCCAGATCATTTTGCATTCCCCCTCCTCTCCCTTTATGGTCACTGTGTTGCATTTCTTCTACTGTAGGGAAGGGGCAACCTCTGGCTGTTGCACCTGGGTTACTGGAGTGAAGGGCAGCATGGCCACACTGAACTGTGCTTGGGTGAAAGTAAAATGGCCATAGCAGCGTGCATGCTGTTCTATGGAATAGAGCAGTTGTTTGAGGTGAACAAGGATTGTGGGTGTAGGGTTTGACGCAAGCACCTCTAAGATATTGAGGTGCATAGATCTTCATTTTGTCACTAACGTCAGTGGTGTAATTGAAGTCTTTGGAGAACTCTATACTGCAGTGTAGAGAACTTTAATCACTGACCAAAGTGACACCATATGCGGAATCTCCATCTGCCTTCTCGCAAAGAACACTTCCCTGTAACTTTTTTGCATGTGAAGTTGTGGTTTAGGAAAAGCCATGTTTGGGGGTAATAAACCCATCTAACTCTGGGTGCCAGTTATTGCATGAACAGAAATATAACTTAATACCTAACAATCAAAGGGTTATTCACAGGCTGATGTACTAAGAGCAAGAGCAAACTGCATCATGATATGGTGGGTTGTGGCAAATCGGTTCCCAGTCACTTACTGTAAGTAGTACTGTATCTTCCTTGAATGCCAGGTCTCAGGCTTGGTGACTATCGTCCTTGTGTAGGAAACATTGACCCACAATGAGCTCGTCCTTTGTGTTAGAGGTGTGTGTCTAGCACATTTCTTTGTGCTGTATTTAATAACACCTTAAGATAAGTGCCACTGGTCTGCAGCACTGTGTTTGCCACTGGGGACATCGGGCTCTTTTAGGGTTGCATCACTGTCTAATGCCACTTAAAAATCTTGATACAAGGGGTATGCAACACTTGGTTTGCTAACTATTGGGAGACAACTCCCATCATTGCCTTCCAGCCCAATAACTGAATAGGTACAAAGTCTCCTACAGCTGGAGAACCAAAGGCTGATTAGCAAAACTTTAAGTACTAAAGGCATATTTGGCTGTAATTAGAACAAACTGCAGAGGGCAGTAGTTGACTTCAGTTCAATTGTTTCTATAGAATGATGGGGATCTCTTTGGGCTGTGGATTAGTGGTACTTGTAATAAGTTTCCACACTGTCTTTGTTTTGGATTCTGTTCTACCCTATGGACTTGATTTCTGAAACGTAAATGTGAGTGGAGAGAAATCCTAAATTCCAGCATTGTTTAACCCTCTGAGTGCCAGAGGTCACTCATTGCAGTGAGTTGGATACCCTTGAATGCAGTGCATGTGGGTCCCCTCACGCCATGTCCTAAGGTTGGGTTTTAAGGATATCTCTGAATACACCCTGGTAGATCAGTGATCTACTGATTTACCCACCAGGGATATCCTTAAACAGGCCTGATGGTGTGCCTTGAGACACTGCTCTTTAAGGGCCAAACCATAATCATCTTCGTATTTTGGCCTTCATGAAACTTTGAGCTCAGATGGCATGGAACGTTAAGAGCAGCTGGTGTGAGAGTGAAAGGAAAGACCACTTTGCCCTTTTCATATCTCTAGATTTGTAGACTGTGAGGAATGTAAAAGTAAAGCACTGATGCTCTGCGATTGCACTTAGAAAGTGGAAATAGGTAATGAGGCTCTGCTGTATACTGGCTGTTCTCATTCAGGATTGGCCTGTGAAAGATCTGCAGTCCAGGTGTCAGGTGGTGGTGGTGGCGGGGGGTATCAATTTAAAAAGTTACATAGAAAATGTCATGTGGCCACAAGACTCATTAACCATGTCGCCATGAGAATCTCACACTGCATGAGTTGTGTGTTTTTTTTTTTGTTTTTTTTTTGGACCTTCTAACCCTTTGAGTGCCAGAAGTGTATGCAACGCATTGCAGAGCAATTCATTGCGTACCCTTCTGGAACTCAAAGGGCTAAAGTGAACCGCAGATGGGGGTGGAGGAGGGAACTTCTGTCCACGTGTATAGAGGCACCTTGTCTTTAGATCCAAGTTTACAGCATCGTATCTCATTTTCCTTGTGTGAGTACATCTTTCTCACATCTCCCACCACACAGACTTTGCTTTTATGTAAACTGGTTTATAAGATATTCGTTCAAATAAAGTGGGAATTCTGTAGGAAACAAATCTCACTATAGGTAAAGGACTAATCATTCCCCTTAATTAATCTGAAGATTGTATGCTATAGAACAGTGGTTCTCACCCCGTGCCATCAGTGGCTACTAACAGGCCAGGATTTGAGAATTTCCTTTTAAAAGCACAGGTGAGTTAATCAATACGACCGAGCCTCTGATCAACACACTTGTGTTCTAGCAGGGAAATTCCTAAGTCCTGGCCTGTTAGTGGCCATTGAGGGCATGGACTGAGAACCTCTTATAGGAGTCTCCCAACACAGTGCAAAGCAAGGGAGACTTCAGTAGCATTCAGGGCACTAAAATATTCACTTCAATCTATTAGTCTTTGGTTCCCCCCCACCTTACTGAATATACAGCCCATAGTGATTTGTCTTAATCTGAAACGGTTTTGAATCCGTGGTCGTGGAACATAACTGCTGATGGCATACCATGTGGCATCTCAAACTATAAAGGTAGTCTACTGCCTCTAATTGAATCACATTGGGGGTTATGCACTAAGGCATGATAAAGTGGCGGTCACATCTCAAATTATGTTCTAAGGCAGCTGTGCATTGGGTCCATAGAACACAGGAACCAGAGAAGTTCTTTGCTGCATCACCTGTTTATCAGGCCTTGGTGCAATACCCCTATTTTGTAGATTGATCTGTTAACACTTTGAGTACCAGGGAAATATCATCCACATTGCTATGAATAGCTCTGGCACTCAGTGTTAAAGGCCAGACACCACACACAGCAGCATTACATTGTATGTCTGCTCACTCCTGTTCATGAGTAGTTGCAGAATGAACCAATCATATCTCCCCTTTTTGTGCTGGTTAAAGGTACAAAATAAGGTCCTGTACATGATGTGCCACAGTTGAAGGGAATGTCATTGATCTATACTGAACACTGGCTGCAACAATATTTTTTATAAACACTTGGTCATATGTTCAAAAGAAAAGTAGGGGTGTTCTGGTGCAAATTGCCCCAGAACACCAGCACATGTTTGATAGCGTATGGCGCCTCCCCCCCACTGACCACCAGAGGATGGAAATGGTAATCCAACATGTGGCGGCGGACAGCTGAGCATTGTGTCGCAGTATAATGGAGAATTCTAGAAATTCCAATATAGTCGACTACTGACTCTCCAGCCCTTGGAGGCTACTCCCAACCAGCCAAAAAGCGCTACCCCCTGTGCTACAGTTGGTATATAGAAGTAAAACAAAACTACAGCAAAAAGATACATGAAGTCAACACTCACACGGACTATAAATGTGGCTTTAATACTCGAGTGCCACTCGAGTTATACACATTTTTAGACCGTATGAGTGACTCCACGTCTTGCTTTTTGTTAGATTTTTCACTTCTTTACGCTTTGCCAAATTCATTGCTTTGCAATAAATCACTGAGCCCTCTGACAATTACTGGGTGAAACATCTGTAACTATAATTGTGCAAATCATTCTAGACCTCTCATTCAAGGGATTAAAATCAATTTATAGGAGCACTAAAATTGTAATGGGATAAAAATGTAGATATTGTAGAGCTTTTTCTGTTGTGTAATACAAGAGCACCCCCACAGCTGAGATGCATATTTCCAGGGTTAGTAAAGTTTAAACTTTTAGTGTGTGTGGTGCCCTCTAGTGGCTGATTCCAATTGGTTATTCTGTTTGAGTCACTTCCTGTCAGTCAGAACTATCAGGAAGTAAACACTGTAAATTCTCTTTCTGATTATTTGAAAAATTCATAAAACACTTCAGTGGTGGGAGATCCCTTTTACTCAGCAGGAAAAGCACTCTAACATGGGTTTTCGTTAAACAAAAAAATTCTTATAGCTCCTTTAAATGGGTGAGAATGTTGTGTTCTGCCTTCATGTTCTGCAGATTTTGCTCACAATTCCACTTTTCCCATCGTTCACAAAGCAGTCTGCATTTAGATCAGTGGCTCTCACCCAGGGTGCTGTGACTTTTGGTGTGGCAAGGACAATTCATTTTAGGTGCATTTTGCGAGACCTAAGACTATACTTGTGCCCTTCACTATTCCTGTCAAATGACCTCTGTTTAGGGATACCCCAGAAATGCCAGATCGCATATTAGGTGTCCCTTGTGTAAAAGTACAGAGAAATGCTGATCTGGATTGTGGAAGGACTGATCAGAATGCTGGTGGAAATGCTGCAGACCAGACTTGTTTGCAACTCTTCAAGGCTGCAGAAACAAAGGCAGAATTGGGTAGAGCTGGCTCTGCAGAATGATCCTTACAAATGATTTGGTGGGTAGAAGCTGGTAACAACCCATCCCCTGCCCTTCAGTAAGCCTACACAGAATTCCTCAGCCCTCAATGGAAGCTCTGTACTCCATACCGTCTGAGGCAGAAAGTCCCAAACTGCTTCATTGTGACACAGATCGTGATATGGGAAGGTACGCTTGTATCTGACTCCCATCGGGATAGAATACAGCTATTCTAATACAACTTACCTGGGACCTTATTGCACTGGCTGTGTAGCTGGACATTTTGTTGCATTAATGTTCATCCTTATTCCAGGAAAAAAAAAAAAAAAAAGTTTAGAGCAATAACCAAAAATGGCAGCCAAAGAAGGGGCTTACTAATGCACTTTCATCCTAGAAATGATTGGCCCATGAACATCATTCATTAATGAATTGGTCCTAGGATGGACTGTCGCGTTAGACACGGTCTCATCTTAAAGGCATAGTAATGTCTGTCTACTCTTTAAGCTTTTTATAAACTGTAATGGTATGTTTAAAGGGATAGTAATACTTCTTTTTAACTTTATTTTATTTTGTAGGCATTAAAAAAACATGAAGAATGATATAAGTCTTATCTCTCAAACCTTTATGGTTTATGAGATATTCACAAGCAAACTTTCCCCCTCCCGCCCCTTTTACCTACTGTAAACAATCTCTTCTCAGATGTGGAATCCAGTCTATAGACCAGACAGATAACAGAAGGGGACACTTATTCCTATGAGAACAATGAAATCCCTGCCCCCCCTTGACAAGCTTTTCAGGTTTTTCCCTTATCTTAATTGAAGATTGTCCCTCTCTGCAGTCTACCTGAGCACCTCCCTTCTGATCTGGCTGAGCAGTGTTACATCAGTAAAAGGGGAGGGAGGGGGACACTTTGCTTGTGAATATCTATTAAACTGTAAAGGTTTGAGAGATAAGACTTATATCATTCTTCATGTTTTTTTTAATGCCTACAAAATAAAATAAAGTTAAAATGAAGTATTACTATCCCTTTAAGTACTTAGTTCTGTAGTTCAAAGGGGATTTAAGCTGATAAGATCCCCCTCCCCTTAGACGTGGGACCAGACAGATGTGGCGACGGACAATCTCCAGTGAATATAAGGAAAAACCTCTACTCGGTGGAGAGGACAGGATATTTTTTGCTTACTGAAGATTGTCCCTCTCCCCTCTCCATCCGACCAGACAGGATCAGTGACATGGGTGGGAGGGGGATCTCATTGGCTTAAAAGGATAGTAATGTAGTGTGTATGTACAATATGTGTAAAAGTAATACTGTAGAGAATTAAGAGAAGCCAATCAATGCAACTCCTGTGTCTCAAACATTTTATGATTTGAGAGAGAATACGTTTTAAAGATTCCCCCTCCTTCCCCTTTCACTGATGTAAGCGCTCTGTCTTAGAGCCGGAGAATCTGGTCCTGGGACTGGCGGAGGCTCTTCAGCAGAGCTGCAATACAATTTTTAAAAACTAAATTGTAGCAGTCTACAAAGTGCTTGCAAACAAAGTGCACTGTGTAGACCATTCCAATGAAGTAATTATTTAAAAAAAAAAAATCTCTGTTGCGGCTTTGCTGAAGAACCACCCCCTGGTCCAGGTACCAGTGCTGACGTCAGGGAAAAGGGAGGGGGGGGACTTTAAAACTTCTCTCAAACCATAAAAGTTTGAGCTAGAAATGGCATTGATGTTTGTGTGTTTACACATATATAGTACTACTATGCCTTTAAGTCTTCTGAATTACAGAAATGTAAGTACTTAAACATACTATTACAGGTTATAAAAAGCTTAGACTTGAACTTTAAAGGGATAGTAATACTTAAAATGTAAAAAAAAAAATATGTTGTAGAGTTTATCCCCCTGAGTAAAACAAGGGACTCCCACTGCTGAGAGGTGTTTCATTCAAAAGTTATTAATTTTCAATGTTGAATTTTTTAGGTGCAATATCACATTGGCCTGAAATTGTACAGTGGCGCTGTTGCTACACGATCCTATGGACAGCTCTGGTCAGTTGACCATAAATCTCCATAGGATGGTGTAGCAACAGCACCACTGTACAATTTCAGGCCACTGATATTGCACCTAAAAAATTCAACATTGAAAATTAATAACTTTTGAATGAAACACCTTTCAGCAGTGGGAGTACTCTTGTTTTACTCAGGGGGATAAACCCTACAAAATAGATAAAATAGGAGAACTAGAATTGCTGGCGGTTAATGAGCAATTGGACATAATTGGAATAACAGAAACATGGTGGAACGATGCACATGACTGGACTGTAAATATAGAGGGCTATTCCCTGTTTAGAAGAGACAGAATTAATAGAAAAGGTGGAGGTGTGTGTTTATATTTGAAAACAGAGCTAAATCCAGTTTTGCGAGGTGATATTAGTGAGGAAACTGGCCAAACTGTGGAGTCCATGTGGGTAGAAATCGAGACTAAATGTGGTGTGAAAGGTAAAAAAAAGTTGTTGGTGGGCATATGCTACAAACCACCAAATATCGATGACAATGATGAGGCCCAACTGCTATTGCAAATGAGGAAAGCTGCCCAGTTTGGGCATACTATAATTATGGGAGATTTTAATTATCCAGATATCAACTGGAAAAATGAGACCTGTCAGAGTGCTAAGGGTAGCAGGTTTTTGAACACGCTTCACGAAAGCTACATGTCACAAATGGTGGGAGCGCCGACAAGAAATAACAATGTATTGGACCTAGTGATCACTAATAACACAGAAATGGTATCCAATATTAAGGTAAGAGAACATTTGGGAAACAGTGATCACAACATGGTTACATTTGAGATCTGTCTGGCAAAGCAAAAATGTATAGGTTCAACCAAAACTCTTAATTTTAAAAAAGCAAACTTCAAATTGTTAAGGGCCTCAATACAACACATAGACTGGGATATGTTATTTAAAGGCAAAAATACTGAGGAAAAATGGTCAGAATTCAAATTTAGGTTGCAGAAATGTACCCAACTGTATATACCAATGGGGAACAAGTGCAAAAGAAGTAAGTCACAGCCAATGTGGTTAACTGCACATGTAAAGAAGGAAATGGCAAGGAAAAAAAAAAGCATTCAAATTATTTAAGTCAGAAGGAACTGAACAATCTTTCTTAAAATACAGGGAGAGCAACAAAGATTGCAAAAAGGCAATTAGGGTAGCAAAAATAGATAATGAAACTCGAATTGCAAGGGAAAGCAAGACTAATCCAAAAAAGTTTTTTAAATATATAAATAGCAAAAAACTTAAGAGGGAGTGCATTGGACCATTCAAAAATGAGATGGGTGAGTTGGTTAGTGAGGATAAGGAAAAGGCTGATGTTTTAAACACTTTCTTTGCATCAGTATATACAAGGGAGCAAGGAATGGTAGAAGAGCCTCCGCAAGTATCAAATAAAACAATACAATTAATAGATATTGGGTTAACTCAAGGAGATGTCATGGGAAGACTGAACAAAATTAAGACCGACAAAGCACCGGGTCCTGATGGTATACATCCAAGGGTTCTTCAGGAACTCAGTGCAGTGTTAGCAAAACCCCTATATTTACTCTTTAAAGATTCTATTACCACAGGCTCAGTGCCACAGGATTGGCGAAGAGCTAACATAGTGCCTCTATTTAAGAAGGGAACTAAAACAGAACCTGGGAATTATAGACCAGTGAGTTTGACCTCTATAGTGGGAAAACTATTAGAAGGCATAATAAGGGACTATATTCAGGATTACAACACAAAAAATAAGATCATTAGCACGAATCAACATGGTTTTATGAAGAATAGGTCATGCCAAACTAATCTTTTCAGCTTCTATGAGGAGGTAAGCAGCAACCTTGACAATGGCAAGGCAGTAGATGTAGTATATCTAGACTTTGCAAAGGCATTTGATACAGTACCACACAGAAGGCTGGTGTATAAAATAAGGAAATTGGGGCTAGGAGATAACCTTTGCAATTGGATACAAAACTGGTTGAAGGATAGGGAACAGTGTGTGGTTGTAAATGGAAAATTCTCCAGTATAGTTAAAGTGGAGAGTGGAGTACCTCAGGGTTCAGTATTGGGTCCGCTGCTTTTTAACATGTTTATAAATGACCTGGAAATAGATATAGAAAGCAAAATATCAATATTTGCAGATGATACTAAATTATGCAAAGTCATTAATTCAGAACAGGATATTTTCTCTCTACAGAGGGACTTACATACAATGTCAGATTGGGCAAACATGTGGAATATGAAGTTTAATGTGGGGAAGTGTAAAGTCATGCATTTGGGAGGAAACAATCCCAAGGCTACTTATAAACTTAATGGAATAATTTTAGGTGACTCGTTGCTAGAAAAAGACCTGGGTATCCTTGTCAACTACAAACTTGGAAACAGTGACCAGTGTCAAACAGCAGTAGCAAAGGCAAACAAAGTCCTGTCTTGCATAAAAAGAGGTATTGAAGCAAGAGTGGATAACATTATTTTGCCATTATACAAATCATTGGTAAGACCTCACCTTGAGTATGCAGTGCAATTTTGGGCACCGGTTCTGAAAAAGGATATACTAGAACTAGAGAGGGTACAGCGGAGAGCAACAAAATTAATTAAGGGAATGGAGGACTTGACATATGAGGAACGACTAAACAAACTTGGTTTATTTACTCTAGAGAAAAGACGACTAAGAGGAGACCTTATCACATTGTACAAGTATATGAGAGGTCAATACAAGGATCTCTGCGGTGAGCTATTTATTCCAAGGCCTGCTCAGGTGACCAGGGGACACCTCTTGAGATTACAGGAAAGGAGGTTTAAACTTCAGCAGAGGAAGGGTTTTTTTACGGTAAGGTCTGTCAAATTGTGGAATTCATTGCCCAGGGAGGTAGTTATGGCAGATACAATGGACACATTTAAGAGAAGATTAGATACATTTCTTTCAAAAGGGAACATACAGAGTTATACTGTTTATCAGTAGGCAGATCAGGAAGGTCTGATAAAGACTAATTTAATTGGTAGCAGGAAAGCTATAAAATTCTTAGTTACTGAGGTATGAAGCGAAGGTTGAACTTGATGGACTTGTGTCTTTTTTCAACCTAATTTACTATGTTACTATGTTACAACATATATTTTTTTTTTTTACATTTTAAGTATTACTATTCCTTTAATATAGACATCACTATTCCTTTAAATCTTTTGTGGCCCTGCTTCTTCCTAACCTAGATTAATCCTTATTACAGAATGCTTGACTGACCAGTCTGATATTGTGTAATTGTCCATAAAATGGCCTGTTTGAGTACACTACCACTTTAACTCCTAGAGGGCCAACGAGATCTAATGTGAGACCTCATGCATTCAACCCATTGATAACCGGATGGGTGTGCAATACTTTGCCGTGTTGCCCACGTTTGATCCCCCAGAGGGTTACTTGTATTATCAGGTGGATGAGTCCGTAAGGCTTCCTTGGATGTTTTGACACCCCTGGGTTCGCCTGACTCCTGCGTGCTGTCTTGTATGTGGTGCTCCCTCTCCAGTGAGGAGGTTATCTGATCAGGATGTCCTGTCTCTCTACTAACACAGCGTCCTTACTTCATTGTATATCTCCTCCTCGAGCCAGCGCCTCTGAGCACATCCTGCAGACAATGGGCTCTACCTGCGCCTTCCAAATATAGCCTCCAACTAGCAGCATTCCCCTGCCACAATGTAAACCTCACACTGTGCTTTATATAGCAACACTTTAAGGATGGAATAGACATAGGAAATGCTACATGTGTAGATTTATCTAATACAAGGCCTAGTTTATTTAACTCTGGTTCTCCAGCCTGTTAGTATAAATATACATGCAGTTGTGTATGAACCGGTCATGGCTGCAGGAAGTCTCTTGACATGATCTTTGGGAGGAGGAATGTTCCTTAGCAGTGATGGCTTTGATTGCATCCATGTGAACAATTCTTTAACTCCTTAAAGACCCGCAATGTACATGGGAAATCTTGCATTAAGGACCCATGACTCTTATGCAAGTCATGGAATTCAGGGGGTCCTTGCAAGGCTGAATGCCATTTGGGGGCCCCTGATTCAATTGCCAGAAAAAATGCCCAGTGGTCCTTAAGTGGCAGCTGCACAGCTGGTCCTTAAAGGGATAGTAATACTTAAAATGTAAAAAAAAATATGCCATAGGGTTTATCCCCCTGAGTTAAACAAGAGTACTCCCACTGCTGAAAGGTTTTCCATTCAAAAGTTATTAATTTTCAAAGTTGAATTTTTTTTAGGTGCAATACAACTGTGGCCTGAAATTGTACAGTGGTGCTGTTGCTACACAATCCTATGGACAGCTCTGGTCCCAGGACCATAAATCTCCATAGGATGGTGTAGCAACAGCACCACTGTACAATTTCAGGCCACTGTGATATTGCACCTAAAAAATTCAACTTTGAAAATTAATAACTTTTGAATGAAACACCTTTCAGCAGTGGGAGTACTTTTACTCGGGGGGGGGGATAAACCCTACAACATATCATTATATTTTTTTTTTTTTTTTTTTTTTTTTTTTTTTTTTTTTTTACATTTTAAGTATTACGATCCCTTTAAGGGGTTAACTTTAGCGATCAGAATGCATTCTGCACCAGTCTTAACCTTTGAATGGTTAAAGTGTGCACTTGATTGCTGAATGTTAGGGGCAATGATAGAAATGCAACAGTTTAAAATACCTGGACAACATCCGTACAGGTGGCCTAAGATTTAACCCCATGAATGTTAGCTACGTATCTAGGGATTTATTATCCAAAATCTTGTTTTTATGGATCAGGTATGTGTAACACTTAGTGCATCTAAATGTACTGCAATGTTTCGCATGACTGACACTCAAACGCTTATTCCGAAAAATGGAAAGGAGCACAGAGGCTCTCTGATGGGGCTACAGCCCACTCTATTTTGTCTGTGCTAACGCTTTAGGGGATGGCTGCCCAATTACCTTTTTAACCTCCGTCTTCATACTGAAGTCTGCTCCAGAACAGAGTAGAATTAGAGACTAATAAAAGGGGACTTGAAATAAGCCAGTTACACTATAATAAACAAGCATTTCCAAAACTCCTGTTCCTTTAAATGGCGCTATTAGCCTTTGATCTTACATCTAAGATATTAAATGCCCCGTTGAAGGCTGTGGGAGTTTTCTCCTCTATGCTGCAGTTGGCTTGTTGAGCAATCGCTCCTGTTTCTTAGTACGTCCGTGCGTTTTATAATGGAACACTCACGCAAAAATAAACTGGTTATGTACATTGAAAGACTTGATGCTTAACGTGTGTGTGTGTGTGTGTGTGTGTGTGTGTGTGTGTGTGTGTGTGTGTGTGTGTGTGTGTGTGTGGTACATTGGCACAGATGAGTGACCTGCATGATCTTTATATAGATGGAGAAGATATTGACCTTTCTGGGGGGGGAAAAAGCAGTGGGTGCCACTTTTTAGTACTTTAACAATATTGCTGCACAAATGCTGGTGCCCAAGGGTGTTAAATTGGCATTTAACTACAAATGGCTATATTCTTTGTAGAAAGATATTACCATGTTAGCCAGTAAAGTAGATAGGATTCAGTGTAGCAAAAAACTTGCGAGTGATATAGTGGTACCTTTTTAATAGCTAACTGAGGCCATAGAAAGTGCAAGCTTCAGACACTAAGGCCCCTTCAGGCATGGGTTAACAAATAAACCTGGAATAACACTGTATTTATATTTCGAGTATGTCCTACATTTGAAACAAAGTAGGAGTGGAGTACACAGTGGGTGCCAATTAACTTGGTAAACATACTGTCTGCATAGATATGAAATTATATTCATAGGGTTAGATCAAAAGTCCTGGTAACAAGGAAACGTTTCTAGCAAAACCTTTCGTGTTCAGTACAGCAGGTGCTTGTATTCTGACTTGTGAATCTCCAGATGGTGCAGTCTCTTCTCTCCATAACGCAGTCATCTTTCCACAGTCGCTCCTGAAGATCTGCTTGGCTCGGATATCTGTGAGAAGTCTCTCATTCAGCAATGGCTGTCCTTCATTGATCAGGAAATCATCCCTCTGCTCTATGCCTGGGTATATCCTATCCTGGGACTGCTTCCTTACCATGCACAGGTAACCTAAAGGCCTCCAGCAGCCTTTTAAGAGTAACACGCAGTAGCAGAGGGTTGTGGAAAGTCTGGGACCAATCGGCTTGACCAAAAGTCAAAACAATCAAGTTGGGCTCTCTGTTTTTGGGTAGTATGTGTTTTTGTTGTCACTTTATAAAACTTGAATGACTACTAAACCCTTTAACTGCTAGATAGCCAATGTATTGCTTAACTATGTGTCGGAGACCTTTCAGATTCAGTGGGTTTACCCTTTGAGTGCCAAAGGTATGCAACGCATTGCAATGTTAAAGTTAGTGATAGTAATGCCTGTAATAAAGTAGATTGCGGAGTCATCCTTGGTGTAAATCTAACACATTGCGGTATATTTAACCACTTAATTTGATCAGAAAATATTAACCCCTTAACGACCCTGGACGGTCCTGGCTCGTCATGGGTAAATTTGCGCTGACACATGACGTTTCAGGACAGTCACGGAATTCGGGGCTGTCTGCACACAGTTCAGGTCATCCTTAACTGGATGCAAGAACAAAAAAAATGGTCCGTGGTCCTTAAGTGACGGCCGCATGCGCAATCTAATGTAGAAAGATTGCCTCCACTGAATCTGCAGTCTGGTCCAGGACTGGGCAGATGCAAGGGACAAACTTGAGTAGAAGGAAAACCCTGCACCCCTTGACTAAGGTCAGGATTTTCCTTTGCTTACTGATGTTTGTCCCTTGCTGCTCTCCATCCGGACCTGCATGAGAAGTGACGCAGCCAGAAGGGACGGGAGGGGGAATCTGTTGACATTTAATGTCTTTTTAACTACATCAGATTTGTTTAACCATGGTACAATGTGTTAGATTTACAATAGAGAAGACTTGACCTGCTTTATTGCAAACATTGCTATTGCTTTAAGACTTTATCCTAATTACATGTACAGTGTTTGCACTTTAATTACCATCTTGCAGGAACAGCCACTTGCAAGGAGGTGACGAGGGTGCATATATTAATCCGGGTCTTCTCTTTGCTCTCCACTAAGCACATATTGGAATTGGCTGGAGTAAGACCCTTACATGCACTGCATTGTATCAGTAGTATTGGTCTCCCTGTCCACTGGTTACTTGGTGTCTTTGGACAGGGGCACATCGTGTGTGGGTGTTGTGTTTTTTACTGTCTGCATTTTAGTCTACAGAGAAGGCAAAGAAGTCTTTCCAGCAAGTGCTGTCCACTCTTGACTCTCATCTGTGTAACCATACATTCCTGGTTGGGGAGCGGCTGACCCTTGCGGATGTTCTTACGGCCTGTGCGCTCTTGTGGCCCTATGTGTTGGTAAATGCAATTTAGGTCTTGCCTCTTTCTAGAGCAATTTGTAGCCTGCAATCTCAAGGCACCACTAACCGTTACAACATACGGTCTTATAATAATCCTTTGGATATATGAAGGTGCAGATATCTGGATTGAAGGTTGTAGAATAAGTATTGTGTGGTTTCTCCTCAACCCCCACCCAAACCATCACTACAACCACCAGCTTTCACTTCAGTCAGAGTCCTGTACTACTTATGGCCTTTTCTTTACTGCGACCCTTAATACCCACTTCATGGTTGGGGTTTTCCTGCCAAAACACATGGTTAATCAGTGGATGGGTTCTTGTGCACCAGTAGTGAAACGGAGAACCTGTCCTGTTAGGATCATGTGAGGACCTCGGTTGATATGTTGTGCCTTACAACAAAGCAAGTGTCCTCAGCATGCTTGCACCACATGATCCCTTTGAGAGAGTTGCACGATAGGTTAAAAGCCATACGCAGAAAGATAAATATGGGCAAATCATGGAACAACCTGCCTGAGGTAAAGTTCTCTTAAAGTGATAGTAATGTCCCAAAATGATTTGATTTTGTATTGTAGATTCATTAAAAGTATTTACAGCAAACTCTATCTCTCAGACATCTGGTTTGAGATATTTGCTTTGAAAGTTCTCACCTCTCTCCCTGTCTCCTGATGTCAGCTGTAAAGCTGACAGGAGATTTGTCGTGCGACTCCAGGAGGCTCTTCAGCAGAGCTGAAATTGTGCTATTTAAAAAAAAAAAAAAAAAACTTCTTCAGTGGAACGGTCTACAAAGTGTGCTTGCAAACCAGGCACACTTTGTAGACCATTCCATTGAAGTTCTTTTTAAATAACGAGATTTCGGCTCTGCTAAAGAGCCGACAGTTGGTCCCCCGTACCAGGATCTTCTGTTGTCGGCTAGATGCTGATGTGGGGAGAGGGGCAAAATTTCAAAGCAAATATCTCTCAAACCATAGAGGTTTGAGAGATGGGGTTTGCTGCAAATAAAATCTAAAATACAAAATAATTTTGGGACATTACTATCACTTTACGTACTTGTGTGGGTTATTGTAAAGCAGTGTGTTAAACCTGTAGCATTGCATGGGGTAAAGTCATGTGTAGTTTGTTACCACATACTAGATCAAACTGTAGTCTCCTTATGTGCTGACTTGGCCTATCCCTCTCCAAGATCTAAAGTATCTCTCAAACATGCTACCTTTTAATTCATGTCCAGTTAAGTGATGGGAGGATCTGAAGCAGGGGACTCTGTCACTGGCCACTGATGGCTTGGTTACATATTACTGGGCCCTCAGACAAGGTGCACTCCAGATTCTCTTATTCATATGCTGTGTGGAAGTGATGTGAAGTGTGTGGCTGTGTTCATGCAGGTTTTTGATCCCTCATTCCGTGAGCCGTACATCGGAGTCAATCGTTGGTTCAACACATGCATTAACTTCCCGGTATTCAAGGAGGCGCTAGGGGAGGTTCCTCTGTGTACAGAGGCTTATAGTTTCAAAGGTATGATTTACATGGCGTTCGGTGAGGGGCGGCTATAAGGGTCTTGCATAGAAAAGAGCAGAGCAAACCAGCTGAATGACATGGGGTTGGGGGATTGATTATATTTAATAGGGGTTCTTTCTTTACACAGTCAATACTAGGTTTTAAGTGCTTTGAGGATCTAGTAGTTATGTTACTAAAATGTCCAATTTAAAATCTCTTGGAATTTGTGTGCCCTCTGCAATCCTTGGTGATGCACTTTTATGCAGAAGGCCCTTAACCCTTTGAGTGCCAGTGGTATGCAATGCAGGTGGTTAAGTATTCGGATGTGCAAATGGGAGTTGCCTGCAGAACCTAACTAAAGGAACAGTAAACTATAGCTTTTCCTTGTCAAATAAGGGTACATCCACTGCAGAGACAGGGCCGGATTTACAATAAGGCAGAGTAGGCATCTGCCTACAGGCGCACCCCACAGAGGGGAGCCTGTAATTGGGATCACTTTAATTTTTTATTTTTTTTAAATGGCCTAACTGGCTGCAGTGGCAGGACAATAATCCCACCCGGCGTCTGCTCCATGTTGCCCTCACATTGATGGGGGGCAAGTTGGAAAAGATGGGGGGGGGGCAATGTGAGGGTAACATGGAGCTGATGAGGGGCAATGTGAGGGCAATATCATATGCAGCTGATGGAGGGCAATGTGCAGCTGTTGGAGCTGATGGGGGGGGCAAGTTGGAGCTGATGGGGGGGGCAAGTTGGAGCTGATGGGGGGGCAAGTTGGAGCTGATGGGGGGGCAAGTTGGAGCTGATGGGGGGGGCAAGTTGGAGCTGATGGGGGGGGCAAGTTGGAGCTGATGGGGGGGGGCAAGTTGGAGCTGATGGGGGGGGCAAGTTGGAGCTGACTGGGGGGGGCAAGTTGGAGCTGATGGGGGGGGCAAGTTGGAGCTGATGGGGGGGGCAAGTTGGAGCTGATGGGGGGGGGGGCAAGTTGGAGCTGATGGGGGGGGGCAAGTTGGAGCTGATGGGGGGGGCAAGTTGGAGCTGATGGGGGGGCAAGTGGAGCTGATGGGGGGGGGGGGGCAAGTTGGAGCTGATGGGGGCAATGTGAGGGCAGTATGGAGATGATGGGGGCAATGTGGAAATTGGGAAAATTGTGGAGGTGTCCAGTGGAGATGGCCGGGGGGGGGGGGGTGCTTCAGATTTCTGTGCCTACAGGCTCCTGAGATGTAAATCTGTCCTGTGCGGAGATGCATATTTTCAGTTATTACAGCTGAGTTTAACATTGGCAGTGCCCTCTAGTGTTCAAATTCAAGTTGCTTATTCTGTTGCTTTCTATTGGAGAGGGAAGTCTGACAAATGGCTCTCTGTAGAATGTGATAGAAGCTGCTGAGTCACTTCCTGTCAGAACTGTCAGGAAGTAAACTAGCAGTAATTTCACTTGATTATTTGAACAAGTTTTCATTCTGAATAAAACTGACTGCGGTGGGAGTATCATTGTTTTACTCGGCAGGGAAAGCTCTAACATACAGGTTTTCATAGTAAAAAAAGGTTTACTGCTCCTTAAGTGCAATGTGGTGCATAGCCTTGATCAGGGCTCAAAATTTCCTCTCGCCACTAGTCAATGGCAAGTAGAAATTCAGCCCTGGTGGGTATGTTATGTCTTGCAGTGGCGAGTAACTTTTCAGGTCTGGCTAGTAGCAAAGGACTTGAAATTATAATCCCTGGTCTTGATCATGACTTTTATGATCTGTGGGGACAGGGCAGTCTTAATCTGCGCAAAACTCATGGATGAGAGTTGGATGACCATTGCCTTTCAAGGTTCCTCCCCACCTCCTCTCTTGCTACCTCTATAGTGTGGAAATCCTGGCAGTCACAAGTGGAATATTCCTCCTCTCCCCCCCGAGCTTCAATGCAGTAACTTATTCTGCCTGACAAAACTTAATTCCTGGGCCTTTAATAGTTCAATTTTCATTATTTTCTTTAAGAAATCTTATGCAATCGACACTTCTTCCCTCCCACCACATTTTTAATAGGTCATAATGCAGGGTAAAGCAACTTGAGGCCCTCCAGCTGTTGGTCCACAGTTCGCATTCACATCAAGCTAAGCTGTTGGCTGACCAGGGAAGATGATTATAATGGCTGGAGGTCTTCAGGCTGCCCTGTCCTCACCAAATGCATTGTATCTGCTGAGTGAGTGACTAGTTAACGTTTACCTGTTGCGTATCTGGGCTTTGATCAGTGGGTGTCACCATCTTGGCCAAAGGTAGCCAAATGTAAATTGTAGATGCCCAAGTAGGGGTGAAGGTTATCCTTTTGAGTCTTAGAGGGGTACATAATGCATTGCTTTACAATGTGTGTTCTGTACCACTCTGGCACTCAAAGGGCTAAATTAGTACACAACACCTGAGAATCTAGGAAGCAGAAGTAGTTCATTTAGGGTTTGCCCCCCCCCCACGTTTGAACAGCATTTGCTTGGATGCTAGTTCTCTACTCCCACCAAACAATTCAGTCTTCAGTTATGTGGGTAGATGGCAAGGGAACCTCCTGACTCTCTCTTTATTTATAGAGGGAAGCCCTGTAAAGATCGCTGTACCTTTTGTGAGACCACAAGCATGACCTCTGACAGGTAAGAAACTCTGCTTTTACCACTGAATCGATGAGTGTTAAGAGGCCTCAGTAGTTGACCCTTCAGAGCACTAGGAATAAAGGTTCTCCATCTAAATGCTACACTTTAAGTGTACCAATCACCCCAAATAAAGTCCCCCCCCCCCCCCCCAATAATTTATATAGCAATAAGCCTAGAAATTGTATTATCCAGTGCAAGTAAAGCATTATTTAAAGTAATACTTAAGTAATACTTAAAATGTGAAAAATGTTGTAGGGTTTATCCCCCTGACTAAAACAAGAGTACTCCCACTGCTGAAAGGTGTTTCATTCAAAAGTTATTAATTTTCAAAGCTTAATTTTTTAGGTGCAATATCAGTGTGGCCTGAAATCTTAGTGGCGCTGTTGCTACACGATCCTATGGATTTATGGTCCCGGGACCAGAGCTGTCCATAGGATCGTGTAGCAACAGCGCCACTGTACAATTTCAGGCCACTGTGATATTGCACCTAAAAAATTCAACTTTGAAAATGAATAACTTTTGAATGAAACACCTTTCAGCAGTGGGAGTACTCTTGTTTTTATCAGGGGGATAAACCCTACAACATATTTTTTTTTTTTACATTGTAAGTATTACTATCCCTTTAAGAAATCCTACTTCATCTGAGACTGACGGGCAGGCTTCTTGCTTTTGAGGCGTCTGCGCACCTGCACCATCAGTCCCTTCCTGTTACCTTCACCCCTGAAGGACTGCATGACGTACTATGACCGTCATGATCCTTAAATACTTAAGGACCGATGATGGTCCTAGTACGTCACGTACTTATTACTTACAGCGCTCCACCGGGAGCGCTGTAAGTAAAAATGAGGCCTAAAATAGACTGTTCCAAGACTGGAGCGATCTTTCAGGCCCCAAAGTGGCACGCTGATACACAACAGGTCACGTGTAACGGCACGTCTGCAAAGATCAAAGCGGTTCTTACGGGAAGGAAAAGTTTCAGGACCGCTGGTCCTTAAAGGGGTTAAGGTACAATGCAGCGCCTCCTAAAGGAGACAGGACGAACCGCGCAGGTGCTCAGATGTCTCTACGGCAAGATGTCTGCCTGTCAGATGAAGTAGGATTTATTAACGCTGTACTTATGCTGGATGATACCATTTTAATGCTTATTGCTATATGTATAATTATTGGGTGGGGGGGACTTTATTTGGGTGGTGGTTCAGATTTAAACACTGAAATGCTAAAGGGGTCTGAAGTGCTGTAAATCGGTGCATTAAAACCTGCAGCATCCATGCAGTTAAGCCCAATTTTTAACTGCAAATAGTGAATTTTGGGGAGTTTAGTGGTGCAATCCAGATACAGTATAGAACACCCAGAATTCAGTGCTTACTTTATATAGATTTTAACCCCTCAAGTGCATCATTTCACTTTGAACACCTAACATTCATCTGAAAGCCCCTGTTCCACTGAATGAATTTCTTCCTTGTGGTATATTGTCTTGTTCCAGATGGTTTACTATTGAAATGTCGTCTCCTACATGGTGACCCTCAAAAGGCGCACACTGAAAATGAACATGGCTGATAATGAGTTTAGATGTGTTTATTCATGGGGATTTGCTGTAATGGTACTTGTCTAAATTCTCCCTTCCGCTTTTGACTTCAGAATGGCTTTATGTACACTTACAAAATCTTCATGATCTCTTGTGTATAACATGTCCTAAACATCTGCTATTCTCTTGTAGGCATTCAAGACTTGACACATTTAAGTTTAAGCAAATGCACTTTTCAGATGGGATCCCAGGAACGTTTGTGTTTGTGGACATATTTACTGTGTCCTGTCTCTGGACTCTGCTGCTATGTCCAAATGTGCTTTGGCTGGGGAAAAACTTGGGACAGTTTACCTCCATGACACCAAGCTGTGGAATTGTAGCACTTTTCGTGGGCCAACTGTTAAGCTCTGGACTGCTCGTGTAATCTTAGTCTGACCTGTAGATCTGGCATCACCAGTGGCAAAATCCACAGCTCCTAGTGTGTTGTCTTAGGACCAGTGAAGATGCAGCAGCTTCCTTGTGATGGCAGCAACTCTGCACACTGAAGCTGATGTACAAAGAACCACTATCAGGCCAGATGCATGTTTCACCAGTGCTTCTCAACTCCGGTTCTCAGGACCCACTATCAGGCCAGGATTTGATTTCCTTGTTAGAACACAGGGGAGTTAATCAATGTGAATGAGCCTCTGATCACCATACCTGTGCTCTAGCAGAGAAATCCCCAAGTCCTGGCCTGTTAGTGGGTCCTGAGGACAGGACTTGAGAACCACTGTTAGATGACACTCACTAACTTTTAAATGGGACTTGTAACACTTTGAATGCTAGGTTTCCAATGCATTGCACTTCAACAAGGGGTTAAAAGTCCAATTTTAAGACTATGGGAGTTTAGTCTTTGGTGATTATCTTGTTGCAGTCCCCTGGTATGTTGGTCCTCACTTCACTAACAGAATTGCACTATGTACATTGATAAATGAGTAAACATATATATTATAATAAAATCAGACTTGGCATACACTTTGTGGGTTTCTCCTTCTGTACAGAATCTTGAGTGAAAAGTACTCACTGTATCATTTAACCCTTGCATGTGCGTACTTCCTGCTTTTGTGCAGCCTCTGCTGGACTGATTTTTCAGATTGACACTCCACAGTGTAGAGGTAGGAGTCAGATTGCCTAGTACATGTACAACACTTGTCCTTCAAGATAAGCTGCCTGGATCTGTTTGCTGAAAGCTTGGCTAGGGAGTTTGGATGCAGAGCACTCTTTGCTATAGACATTAAACCTGCACCACATCCAGCTTTGTCCTGGAACTCTCTGGAAAAAGATGCAGGTATCTCACTGTCGGACTGAAATGTGTTGTGTGGGTTTATTATTATTTATTATTACTATTATTATTTATTATTATTATTTTAGAACTCCTTAAGGACCAATGACAGTCCTAGCACATGAATGGTAAAATAGCTGTATGCTCCAGGATGTGCTGTGATCATGCCAGAGGGTGTACGACTGACTGTTCCAGGACCAGAACAACCAGTTTAAGCCTCTCCCTAGTGTCTCTGCACGTGCCTTTGTCACATGGCTCCCCACCACATGATCAATGTAGCAGCAATGTATGTAAACTGTCACTGTTCTCTGCCTCTCTCCAGTGTCAGTGAGTGGGGGAGGTAATGTAGGGATAGGACAGGAAGTCAGTGCTAGGGGAGATGGGTAATGCATTGCTGAGCAGTGTCAGTGAGTGGGGAGGTAATGTAGGGATAAGACAGGAAGTCAGTGCTAGGGGAGATGGGTAATGCATTGCTGAGCAGTGTCAGTGAGTGGGGAGGTGTAATGTAGGGATAAGACAGGAAGTCAGTGCTAGGGGAGGTGGGTAATGCATTGCTGAGCAGTGTCAGTGAGTGGGGAGGTAATGTAGGGATAAGACAGGAAGTCAGTGCTAGGGGAGGTGGGTAATGCATTGCTGAGCAGTGTCAGTGAGTGGGGAGGTGTAATGTAGGGATAAGACAGGAAGTCAATGCTAGGGGAGGGGGGGGTAATGCATTGCTGAGCAGTGTCAGTGAGTGGGGAGGTGTAATGTAGGGATAAGACAGGAAGTCAATGCTAGGGGAGGGGGGTAATGCATTGCTGAGCAGTGTCAGTGAGTGGGGAGGTGTAATGTAGGGATAAGACAGGAAGTCAGTGCTAGGGGAGGTGGGCAATGCATTGCTGAGCAGTGTCAGTGAGTGGGGAGGTGTAATGTAGGGATAAGACAGGAAGTCAGTGCTAGGGGAGGTGGGCAATGCATTGCTGAGCAGTGTCAGTGAGTGGGGGAGGTAATGTAGGGATAAGACAGGAAGTCGGTAGTAGGGGAGGTGGGTAATGCATTGCTGAGCAGTGTCAGTGAGTGGGGGAGGTAATGTAGGGATAAGACAGGAAGTCAGTGCTAGGGGAGGTGGGTAATGCATTGCTGAGCAGTGTCAGTGAGTGAGGAGGTAATGTAGGGATAAGGCAGGAAGTCAGTACTAGGAGAGGTGGGCAATGCAGTGGTGGCAGACTAATTTAGCAATAAGACTACTTGCATTGCATTAACTGAATCTATAAATTTTAACCCTTTGAGTGCCAGAGGTACACAACTCCTTGCTCTGCAATGCGTTACGTACACCTCTGGCACGCAGATCATTCACACTAGGGTCTTAAAGACAATGCAACTTGGGTGACTTGAACTTTTTTTAAATCGGATGCATAGGTAAGTGTCACTTTTAAACATGCAGATTGTGTGGCCTGTGTTCATTGAGCCTCTGTGACGGTTTCAGATGCAATTAATGCAGGAAGGTCCATATAGTAGATCATGAGAATCCCCTCTAAATAGAGGAGAGTGCGAACATTACACTGGCAGCTTTATGTATGCCCACTTGTTACTTTTGGGGGATTGTGTAGTCTAATCTGGATGTGTTTTTAGGATGAGCTTTTAGGGACATGTATAACCCCTCCTTCAGGACCAGGAGGGCTTGCAGTGCATTGAAGGGGAACAAAAAAGTCCCACTCTAAAGTGTAAATGTCAAAAGAGAAGGTTTAGAATGTTTGCATCAGAAGTTCCCTTGCAGTACCATCAGTGGCCTGACATGTTAGTGGTGCTGTTGCTACTGCAGCCTATGAAGGTTTATAGTAAACTCACCAGAGCTGTATTTACACTGCATCAAAAAAAAACTTGAGCTGCAGTGACTTGACTAAAACGTCATGGCAATGAGTAGCCATCTTTTACTCTGCTAGATAAACCCTGCAATATGTCAATATTTTCTATATTTAATACTACCACCAGTTTAAGTAGCTAGCACAGGTAGGAAACATGTGGCTCATGAGCTGTTGGCTGGTTAGGGATGACTATAGTCTCAAAGCTAGAGAGGCTGCCTACGGCTTTCCTGTAACGTTTTGCCTTGTCCTGACTTGGGCTATTCCAAAAATTCCACCCTTCAATCAGTAACACCGCAGGGCGTCTAATTTCCCAGCACACCCCAGAGATGAAAGATTCACCATTTATTTCCAGGGGAAAAGAGAAAAAAAAAAATCTGCTGTCCTTGGGCTGGACGCTGCCTTCCATAACTATCACAGTACCTGTGTCTTATCGGATAGGGAAATGGGCAGACTTGGCTGCACCAGCTGATGGCACAAGAGAGCCAAACTGTTACCTCCCTGTCATACCTTCAGATGTCTGAGTGGCAAAATACCAATGTCATTAAAGGGATAGTAATACTTTGTTTAATCTTTATTTTATTTTGTAGGCATTAAAACATGAAAGTCTTATATCTCAAACCTTTATGGTCTGAGAGATATTCACAAGCAAAGTGTCCCCTCCCGCCCCTTTTACCTAGTGTAAGTCATCTCTTCTCAGATGTGGAATCCAGTCCATAGACCAGACAGATAACAGCAGGGGACAATCTTCTTCCTATGAGAACAATGAAAGCCCTGCCCCCCTTGACAGGTTTTTCCCTTCTCTTAATTGAAGATTGTGCCTCTCTGCAGTCTACCTGGACACCTCCCTTCTGATCTGGCTGAACAGTGTTACATTAGTAAAAGGGGCGGGAGGGGGATACTTTATCACTCAATTACTCTTGAACTACAACTCTGACAGAATTGAAATAACACTCTCCAAAGTCCAAATACTATGATGATTAATTAGAGCTGCTTTTACTATGAAACCTTTACTATCCCTTTAAGCCTCACGTAAAATCACACATCCTCAACAAGCTAGGAGGCACTGACTTCATATGTCCAAAGTTCTTATTTATGTTCTCCTATCATGACCAGAAATCAAGACCTGTTTTACGCACTTGACCCCTAGGGACTATGTGTCTCCTTTAATCACTTTAGATTTCTAGCTATTGGTCAGGGGCCTCCCTTTCAGTAATTCATGTTGCAAAGCACTTGTCATTCTGTATGGTCTAAACCCTTAACCCCATAAGAACCAGCCAATTGTACACATGGCCGGCACTTAAAGGGATAGTAATACTTAAAATGTAAAAAGATAAAAAAAAAAAATGCTGTAGGGTTTGTCCCTGAATAAAACAAGGGTACTCCAACTGCTGAGATAGTTTATTAAAAACTTATATATATTTTTTTTAGGTGCAATATCAGTCTCCTGTCTTTACAGCGGCACTGTTGCTTCACAGCACCACTTCACCAGAGCAGTCCATAGGATGGTGTAGCAACAGCTCCACTGTAAATGTTCAGTCCACTCTGATATTGCACGTAAAAACAAGTTTGAGCTGTTATAATATTTTAATAAAATGTCTCTTGCAGTGGGAGTACCCTTGTTTTACTCAGGGGGATAAACCCTACAACATATATTTCTATACATTTTAAGTATTACTATCCCTTTAAGGACCACTTATGGTGCTAAATAAATAAACATTAATTCACTCACTTTGGAGATAGGGTCACTAAAAAAAAAACAAAAACAAAAAAACACACAGCATGGTAATGATTAACCCCTTGAGGACCGGCACGCGCCCGGCACTTGCGTACCACTGGGCATTTTTTTTAATTTTTTTATTAGCACTTCCGGAGTGGCATCCAGCCCTGAACGCCATGCTGTGCCAGGACCGTCATTGGTCCTTAAGTGCCAGACCGCCGTGATGGTCCTGGCAGGGCAATGGTCCTTAAGGGGTTAAATGCACATGTGTTTGTGTGTCAGGTGTCATCTCAGTGGAACAGCAGCCCTGTAAAAAGGGACACTTGGGCTGTATGAAAGTGTTCAGACCTTTCATTCAATCACTTAACAATGAACAATTTGAGCACAAAACCACAGTAAATCCTATACATTTTTTCTTTTCACTTTTTTCCCCTTTTTATCATGAAATTAAGTGTGTTCTACAAATACGTGTGGCATCAAGAGTGATACATATGCTTAAAAACGGTATATAATTTGTATGGCTGTACTAAATGCCTTAGGAAAAAAAGGCATATAAAAAAGCCCCAGATTGCTCTTGTCCTCTAGTGTTGACCAATCCTTGTCACTAAGGGGTTAATTAATAAAATTATATATTAAAGGGTTTATACTCTGGAGTAAAACCAGGATACACCCACTGCTGAGGTGTTTCATTCAAATGTTATTGCAGCTGAAATGATTATATAATGTGTGTGTGTGTGTGTGTGTGTGTATATATATATATATATATATATATATATATAATTTATAAAAATTATTTTTTTTTTTTTTTTTTGTGCTGTATCTTAATGGCCAGAAATTTTAACCCTATCACTCCTAAGAAGTGAATAACTCTCTAGATTGATTTCCCAGTCATGTGCATCATCCAACCAGGTTTCAGTAAACTCAATATAATCATACTGTGTTGCCCTGCATTGGATACCACTCTGGTGAGTAAAGCTTTAAGCCTGTGTTGGGCAACCTGGGAAAAAAAGCTTTACAGGAGCAGAATTCCCAACATCCCCAATCGGCCAAGGTGGTGGTGTGAATTGTATTCGGTACTGTAGAGCCATGGGTTGCCTAATCCTGGCTTGTTAATGTCTCATCACTTACTCTGGCAAGCCACTTTACAAAAAAATTTCCAGGGAAACATACATGTCCTTGCTATGCCCCTCCCCCTCCGCCAAACTAGATATCTAAATTCTTTTTGTAGCTAAAACAGTAAAATAAAATCTGCTGTCTTGACTGTTCTCAGCGCAGTCACTCCAGGGTCCAAGGCTATTGTAGAACAGCTGCTATTTTGGGACTGGACTAAGAATAAACATTTTGTCTTTCTCTGTCCGTTGTGTCTGAAGATTCCACAACTTTAGCACATTCCGGACTCTTGTTTACTGCACATCGGCATAAACTAGTGGGTGTGAGGGACGGCAGCTAAGATGATGCAGAGATGGGGAAGTATTATACCGCAGGAACAAGTGGTACTTAATTTGTTTAACTCATTGACTGAGCCTATCTTTGTCTTTGTGTGTCTCTCTCTGGTGTCTCTCATGCTCATTTGAGAGAGAGAGAGAGAGAGAGAGATCTTGTATATCTCGCTCTCTCATGTAACTTTCTGTGTCTGTCTACATTTCTTTATGAATGCAGTTTCCTGTATTTACTTCTCTCTATTCAGTTCTTCCTCTTGGTGGACTTCAATAGACCAGAACTACTCATAAGGGACATAAGTTAAACCTATTGAGTGTCAGAGGTATCCAAAGCATTGCAAAGGGGTTAAAGCGGAACTACCACCTGACAAAATCCTTAGCTTAAAGGGATAGTAATACTTAAAAAGTAATAAAAAAAAATGTTGTAGGGTTTATCCACCTGAGTAAAACAAGAGTACTCCCACTGCTGAAAGGTGTTTCATTCAAAAGTTATTAATTTTCAAAGTTGAATTTTTTTAGGTGCCATATCACAGTGGCCTGAAATTGGACAGTGGCGCTGTTGCTACACCATCCTATGGAGATTTATGGTCCTGGAACCAGAGCTGTCCATAGGATGGTGTAGCAACAGCGCCACTGTACAATTTCAGGACAGTGCGATATTGCACCTAAAAAAATTCAACTTTGAAAATTAATAACTTTTGAATGAAACACTTTTCAGCAGTGGGAGTACTCTTGTTTTACTCAGGGGGATAAACCCTACAACTTTTTTTTTTTTTTTTAATTTTAAGTATTACTATCCCTTTAACTAAGTCCCCATCTGGCGACTAGCTGCTTAGTAGCGCTAGTCACCAGAATAATTACTTTAATAGATTTCTGCTCTCTTCTATGGCTGACAGTAGCATGGAGTGCGGACATCTTGCCGTTGTGACGTCCGAGTCCCTGTGCTGTCAGTCACAGACGGAGCCAAATGGCTCCTAGCAAGGCCTCCTAGACCCGGCTGGGACTGACAGCGCAGGCATGCGGACATCACAATGGCAAGATGTCCGCGCTCCGTGCTACTGTCAGCCATAGAAGAGAGTAGAAATCTATTAAAGTAATTATTCTGGCGACTAGCGCTACTAAGCAGCTAGTTGCCAGATGGGGACTTTGTGACGCTAAAGATTGTGTCGGCGGGTAGTTCTGCTCTAAAGAGAGAATCAGTCTATTAATACAAGAGACCAGATCAAATAAAATGGAAAATAGAAATAAGTGACTGATGTATGAAGAGTGCCCACCTCGGAGAGCCTTCTGTTAAATTAAGAGCCACTTATTCTTGGGGAGTAGTTCCCATTTAACCACATGTGTGGTGGAGACCTGTGTGATATGCATGGATTTCAACTATTCGGTTTAGAGAGCGCACAAACTGCACATCGTTGGCCAGTTACAGCATGAGTTCACTAGATTCAACCTGTGTATATGACACTCCACACTCCCAAAGGGTCACTCATTACGGAAGATAAAGGAGGGATAACTTCTCAAGCGATATCACTTCTCCACTTCCTATGTTATTCAATGGAGCTTATGCACTAATAATTCTCAAGTGGGAGAGATCTTTGTGCATAGGCTCTATAGAATAACACAGGTAATGGAGAAGTGGTATCACTGGAGAAGTTATCGCCTTATTATCACATCTTAGTGAATCTTCCCCTAATATGTTTTAAAACGGAAAACAAAAAATGAAGTTGGATCTTTGTCCCGGAGATTCAACAAACAACTTTGCAATCAAGGTGAGACCACTTGTGGAACTCATGGATTTAAAGGAGAATGCACATGTGTTAATAATAACCCCCACTTCCCTTACTACACCCATAAAATCCTAGTGGACACTATGCATGTTCTCCTAGCTGTGTAATTGATCTGGTATGTCATATCTATGGAGAAGTAAGAACTAGTTAGAGGGGCTCAACTAGGAAAGACCCTGCCCTAGAATTTAGCAGGCTCAATAGGAATGGCGTCCTACCCATGGCGCAGTCTCTTTAAGTTCACTAGCGCTTTACACAGAAAGGAGATATAATAAAGCAGAACAGCAGTCCAGCCATGAAGTGATGGGCAATTTCTCTCTTAAAGGGATAGGAATGACAAAAAAAGTTATAACAATATGGTAGATACATTTAAAACAGAGTACTTGCACGTATTCATAGCTCTCCAACAGATATAGCGATATCTGTATATACATGTTTCATCGGAATGGTCTATAACGTGTGCTTGCAAACCAGGCACATGTTGTAGACCGTTCCAATGAAGTATTTATTTTTCTCTGTCATCCAATGCAGGTTACTGGTAACTTTTGGTAGGTGATCCGCCCCTTTAAGTAGGCAGGAACAATTTTAGAAGTGAATGCAGGGGGTGGAACCTACCTTCCCTCCTTGGCTGAAGCTAGCCAATCAGGTCCAGTAAGATTTGTTCCTTGGTGAAGACACAGGCAAGAGAACAGTTCTGCTATAGTTTTAGCTATTTTTTATTTTCTGTTAGAAATGGAATACCACCATTAGGCGGATTACTATAACTGACAATGTCCTTAGATGTGGCTAGCTCAGTGTCCAGGTGCGTTTGTCAACCTTAAGCCCTGGGAGGGAAATCTTGGGTTCAAGTTCTTTCCCCAGGAGTTGCCCACTAAGGCTTCTTCTTAATACATGGTAATCTGAAGACAGAAGATCTGCAGGAAAGGTGAGCACCCTTTGAGTGCTGCAGGTCCACATGTCCCACAGTGCCCCTCTGCACAGGGGTTTTCCTTTGGAGTTCCTATTGCACACTCCTGCACTAATCTGGTCTATCTGTATGTCTGTTGGGTGTTTTGGAGCAAGTTTCTGTGGTAACTTAACCCTTTAGCTGCTGGTTTTGCATCTTTTGAGGGTTTATTGGCACTTTCCCTACTGGGTTCAGTGTGTTTTTTGGGTCTGCTAACATGTTCTAGTGATGTTTCATGTAATTTTTATTCACTGTTTCAACTTTGAAAAATTTGTGTTTGTGCGCTTTACCTCATAGACGTCATTGCTCCATTCACTTCTATGGGACTGTACAGTTTGGGACATATCTCTGCAACCGCTCAACGTAGCGACTTCAGAGATGGTTCATTTTAATTGTCTGCCCTTGCTCTGTCTTCCGGTTAACGTTTTATGTGTGTTGTGGGGCTCAGGGGGCTTTGGGCACTGTTGGGGTACTTTTTCTGGGAAAACTACATTTCCCATGAGCGCTTGCTTTGTGCGCTCGTTTCTGATTGGCTCCCTCTGTGGCAGCCATTTTGTGCTTTTCCTGAACGAGTATCCTACGCAGGGCTTGGACTCTCCTTCTCTCCTCTGCACATTAACCCTTTGCCTGCCAGATAAGTGCATTTTAGCGGTTTCTGGGGTGAAATTTTAATCTTACACACTGTATTTGGGTGATTCCTTATACTTTAAATGTTTTGACACTGTGAGAATGTCTAATCCTTTATAGCTTGGGGCCAGGCCTAAGACTAAGGATGCTGGGGTCTTTGTGTCCCCTATTGTGCATTGCACCTCATGTCATTCAGGGTTACCTAGAGAATTCTCAGGTCATTTATGCCCAGCATGTTCTGATGTCCCTGAGTCTCTCCCAGGGACCTCCAGCCATGCAATAGAGCCAGTTTGGGTGCAAGAGTTCAAGGCTGCTACTAGGGACCCCCGGTCTACATTGCAACACTTTCCATCCCAGTTACAGGGGGTCTTCCATTCCTGGCAGACCTCTTCTTCTGTCAGATCTTCCCTGTTGAAACCGCAGGGAGTATCTGATGTATCAGATTCCTCTGAGGAGGAACTGTTGGTTGATTCGGATGCTGAGGAATGTTCTGTTGTGGGCTCCTTTCAGTTTTTTGGGGACCCTTTTGAGGCTGATCCTGACCCCTCGAGTGAGGGCTTGATCAGAGCCGTCTTAGCTACCCTAAACACTCACTCAGTTCAGGAGGTTTCTTCGGATCCCCCTGATGTATTTCAGGAGCCTAAAAGGCCCTATACTTGTTTTCCACCTAACCCCACTGTTGACTGCCTTGTGTCTGATGAATGGAAGTCTCTGGACAGGAAACCTTCTGTTTTGAAGAAATTTGCCAAGCTTTACCCTTTCTCTGAGGCGGTGCTTGCTCAGTGGGTTCATCCCCCCCAAAGTGGATGCTCCTTTCACCAGGCTATCTAAGTCCACTGCCTTGCCAAATGCTGATGACTCCGCTCTGAAAGACTGGACTGACAAGAAACTTGAGGTCTCCATCAAGTCCATTTTTGCCACTGCTGGTACTGCCATGCGTCCAACGTTCACTGCGGCATGGATGAACCGGGCCATTGCTGTCTGGCTGTCCGTCAGGGTACTCCTACTTTGGATATGTTGCGGCTTCTTGCTAACATTTCTGAGGCCAGCACTATATTTTTGCTGCCTTATTTGATGCCATCCGTTTGGTGGCAACGGTTTCCACCATGTCTGTGTTTGCCAGACGAGCTGTTTGGCTCAAGATCTGGTCTGCTGACACTGCTTCCAAGAAAGCTTTGCCTTCATTGCCTTTTAAAGGCATCTCTTTGTTTGGGCCAGATCTTAAGGATCTGATTAGTGAGGCCACAGGGGGCAAGAGTACCCTTCTGCCTATGGTCCCCAGGAAGAAGACGCCTCTCAAGCGTAGTCAGCTTTTTCTTTCCTTCCAGACTGAGACACGTCTGGCGAAACAGGCGGTTCCCTCAGCTCCGCTTTCCTCCTCTAAGCCCAAACAGCAATGGAAGCCCAAGGTCTCCTCCAAGCCTTCTTCGGCATGACTCGCCGAACCCAGGTCCCCACTCGGCTGTGGGAGGCCGTCTGCATCACTACCACAGTGTCTGGGAGGATTCAGTGGCGGACCCGTGGGTTTTATAGGTGGTGGCGGAAGGGTACAGGATCCCTTCCATCTCTCTTGTTCTGTAACCTGTTCCAGTTTGGGACAGAGGTATGGGTTTTTACTCAAACCTCTTTGTGGTCTCCAAGAAGGACAGCGGCTGTCGTCCCATTTTGGATTTGAGGGATCGCCATTCCTTTGTGATCAAGACTCATTATCACCAGGAGTCCCTAAGGACGGTGATTGCTACTATGTCTCCGGGGGAATTCCTTGCCTCTCTGGATCTTCAGGACACATATCTACACATAACCATTCATCCAAAGAGTCGGCAGTATCTCAGATTTGCCTGCGACCAAGGGCACTTTCAGTTTTAAGCTCTTCCCTTTGGTCTGACTACAGCTCCTCAAGTCTTCAACCGTGTCCTGGGAGCTTTAGTATCTGTCCTCCATCGGGACGGCATCGGTTACTCCATACATGGACGACCTGCTTCCCCTTCTGCAGAACTTCACCTGAGTGCTCAGGGTCGGTTGTCTCCAGAGGAATCTCTCCTTCCCATCAACGTGTTGGAACTTCTGGCGATATTTCATGCCCTTTGCCATTGGACACCCCAGCTGGAAGAATGCCCAGTCCGGCAACGCCACTGTGCTACCTTAACCCTTTGAGTGCCAGAGGTTTTGTGCTCCCCTCTGGCACTCAGAGGGTTAAGCTCTGGTGTTCAGGGAAAACAGCGTTGCGTCACCCTGGTTGAGAAACACTGTCCTAATGAGATAGGTAAAAGGGAACTTCAAGAAACTGATCTTAGTTTTATGAGTTCTGAAATCTAGACTTACATGTATTCTATTGAGTAAACCATACCTGCCTTTTCCAGGGGTCCCAGACACTCGTAATAATGCTGTATTGTTTGTAAATGGGCTTTACAAGAGCTATGCGTACCAAAATCAATATATGAGCTGCCTTATCTCTTGTGTCTCATTACAAACTGCACAAACACAATTAACCAAATGGAGTCAGAACAGGCTATGCTACTTATGCATTAAAGGGGAACTATCGCCTTTATAAAAGTTCATCTCTATGTAATATTCCTATAACGTTAACATGTAATCTTTGTGTTTTTTTGTTTTTAATACAGGCTACGGTGAAATTTACCATTTTTAAAATGAGCCACTTACTTCACTTCAGGACAATCTGCAGGTCATTCTGCACCACAGCCGGTCAATCTTTGTCTAGCAGAAAAAGAGAAGGGGAGGACCGCGCATATATCCTCTAAGTGTAGTATGTGTGATATGTACACAATTTTAGGTAAAGAAGATAACATACAAATGAGAAACAAATAATGATATATGAAATATTGCCATTGAAGGAAGGCACAATATGTAATGTATATTCAATAGGGGTGCACCGAAATTTTGGTAGCCGAAATGTTCCGGCCGAAAATGGCATTTTCGGCAAAAAGCCGAAATAAAAAAAAATGGCCGAAACGGGGAGCCGAAACAGGGGAAGCTCTCTCAGTGCTCCCTGAACTGCCAGAGCCTTGTTATGTTAAGTCAGTGTCCACAAATCTGCGCTATGCTACCAGAACGTTATAGTTACATAGCGATGGTTTTGCTCGTTATGTTCAGTCAGTGTCCTCGCTTCTGCAGCATGCTCTCAGAACGTGTTAATTCTCCACTTTAAAAGTTGCTATCTTCACTATACTACAAGTCCCATCATCCTTACCTTGCCTGGTGCTGAACATAGCTTTGTTTGAGTGCTAAACAGAGTTGTGAATGAGCGCTGTCTCACTCTCTCTCCCCGTCCTGTATTCTGCTTGCAAAGCAGGGTAGGAAGCGGGACAGCGCTCATTCACAACTCTCTTTAGCACTTGAACAAAGCTATGTTCAGCACCAGGCAAGATGAGGATGATGGGACTTGTAGTAAAGTGAAGATAGCAACTTTTAAAGTGGAGAATTAACACGTTCTGAGAGCATGCTGCAGAAGTGAGGGCACTGACTGAGCAAAACCATCGCTATGTAACTATAACGTTCTGGGAGCACAGCACAGAATTGAGGGCACTGACTGAGCAAAACCATCGCTATGTAACTATAACGTTCTGGGAGCACAGCGCAGAAGTGAGGGCACTGACTGAGCAAAACCATCGCTATGTAACTAACACGTTCTGGGAGCATAGCGCAGAAGTGAGGACACGGACAACATAACGAGGCTCTGACAAAACTTTGTCCAGAGACCTTTTCATAGATTGCAAGCCATTTATTTTGCAGAACACTGCATATTTAGTTTGATATTTTAATCCATACAGTGTTATGCTATATTGTAAATTTTAGAGTCAAATTATATTAAAGCAATGCACCCTGGGACTTGTAGACCTGTTTAGTAAGCAGTATTGGTAACCTTCAGCTCACTTTCACTTTGACTGTGCCATTGCACTTGCTCTACTATATTTTTTGTTTGCCCTATAAACTAAAAAAAAAGTCCTTTTCAGTTTCGGTTTTCGGCCAAGTGCATCCTGACGTTTCGGTACAAAATTTTCATTTCGGTGCACCCCTAGTATTCAATACATTCAACAAAAAATGAATCAAAAATTGGATGGCATATGTGTAAAGAATCAAGGAAGTGAAATATGGGCGAAAATGAAAGAAAAATATATATTATTATTGAAAAATAAATGGAAAAATGATGTTGGAAAATGAAAATAAAAAATAGAAATATAAAAACAAAACAATGAAAATTAAAAATGTATAAAAGAAAAGATAAGATAATAGCTGTTATCAAAGATACTGAGGGGTAATATTGATCCCTCGTTCATCCCATTGGCGTTATTAGTATTATCCGTTCTAGCACTGTGTCAATTACTCTTCTAAATCTTTGTCTAGCCCCTCCCCACATGGCACCCTGTTCTGGCCTCCAGCAATGAGTATTTCTCCATGCGAGCAGTCTCATTGGCAAGAGAGCACTCAAATGGAGAAATCCTCCGTCATCGCTGGAGGTTGGAACAAGGCGCTATGTGAGGAGGGAACAGATGAAGATTGACAGGCTGCGGGGCAGAATGACCCGCATCCTGTCCTGAAGTGACGTAACTGGCTCATTTTTAATACTGTAAATTTCGCCATGGCCTGCATTAAAAAAACAAACAAACAAACAAAAGAAAACAATAAAAAAAAAACAACAAGATTACATGATGATGCTATAGGAAGATTACACAAACTTTTACAGAGGTGAAAGTTCCCCTTTAAGTATAGCGAGTTTAGGAAACTATTTTAGCACGGAGCTGCATGTACGATTGAGCATGCAGTACAGATCGGGGACCGCTGGTGAGACTCACTGCAGCGATTTTCACAAGAGTGGGCAGGGCAGGCCCACTCATGTAAAAATCTCTGCCCTTTTTATTGCCTTCCGCTGCTTTCCGCCCCCATGGCAGACAGCGAATCTGAAGCAGATTAGACTATTGCAATATCCTACTAACTGGCCTCCCTGCTACTCATCTTTCACCTATGCAATCTGTTTTAAACTCCGCTGCACGAATCACCACACTCTCCCCAAAAACTGAACCTGCCCACATAATTCTCAGACATCTGTCATGGCTCCCAATTCAGCAGCACGTCAATTACAAAGTCCTTCTTCTCACCTTTAACGCTCTCCACACTGCTACCCCTCCTTACATCTCTTCCCTCATCTCCTATTATGTTCCTGGCCGCTTCCTTCGCTCAGCACACAATGCACTTCTTGTTGCACCATCCACACCCTCTGCCCTCTCCCGTCTCAAACCTTTCTCGCTTTCTGCTCCATACCTATGGAACTCCATACCCCTCTCCTTACGTCTTGAAAAATCCCCCTCTGTCTTTAAGTCTACCCTGAAGTCTTATCTTCTGGACCATTAGGACCATGCACTACCTTTGGCCAAACTCAGCAGGGACGTGCACAGACATTTTGGGGGGCAGGGGCTCAAATGAAAAAAAAAAAAGGGCACTTGTCATAATTTTTTATTCAAAATATATATTAAAAAAAAAAGAAATTAATTTACATCTCAGGAGCCTGTAGGCACAGAAATCTGAAGCGCCCCCCCCCCCCCCATTGGCCATCTCCACTGGACACCTCCACAATGCTCCTAATCCCCACATTGCCCCCCATCATCTCCATATTGCCCTTACATTGTCCCCTGTCAGCTCCATATTGCCCCACTCAGCTCCACATTGCCCCTATCATCTCCATATTGCCCCCCATCATCTCCATATTGCCCTTACATTGTCCCCTGTCAGCTCCATATTGCCCCACTCAGCTCCACATTGCCCCATCATCTCCATATTGCCCCCCATCATCTCCATATTGCCCTTACATTGTCCCCTGTCAGCTCCATATTGCCCCACTCAGCTCCACATTGCCCCATCATCTCCATATTGCCATCAGCTCCAACTTACCCTCACATACTTTGCCCCATCATCTCTACATTGCCATCATCTCCATCTTGCCCCCCATCAGATCCATATTGCCCCATCATTTCCACATTGCCCCCCAGTGTCCGTTTCCTACCTCTTCCCTGATGGCCCAGCGGCAGGAGAGGTCTGTATGCGCCTCCTCCTTCTGCACAGACCTGTAGCTGCTGGAGCTCCCGCATGGTCTTCTCTTCATGCAGAGCGCTGGGAGATGATGTCATCTCCCAGCGCTCTGTAATACTAAAGAGCTGACGAGGGAGCGCAGCATCTACAGGTCTGTCCTGAAGGAGGCACAGACCTGACTGGGCGGTGGGGGATTAGTGCGGGCAGCGAGGCAACTTTTTTTTTTGTTTTTTTTTTTGTTAAAAGGGCACGAGGGCACTTTGGACAAAAAGGGCTGGTGCTCAAGCCCCCCCTTGGTGTCTATGTGTGCACGTGCCTGAAACTCAGCACTTGTAATCTCAGAACGTAACACCCTCTTACCCCATTGTATGTCTCCTTTTACCCATTTAGACTGTAAGCTCCTTGGGGCAGGGACCTCTCTCCCATTGTTTCTATGAATGTCGCACTTACTTCATACCCTCTTTTTTATTGTAACACATGTATTGTAAGGCGCTGCGTACACTGTGTGGTGCCATATAGATGAAGATATACATATATACATACAGGCAACCCGATTTAATTTTTAGTGTTTATTTAGTCATGAATTCTAGAAAAGTGGTTCAGTTTTACTGTATTGCAGCCATCTTTATTGGAAGCATGTAAAAGTTACGGTTTGTCTGGCCTCACAACAGAAGCCCTTGCAGGCACACACAATTATTTCTATACATTTTGGAGAGTTAAGTCCATCTCATATTGACCTGCCACATAACATCGTCTCCCTGTTTGTCAACTGACTTACTCTAGACAAACAAGCACTGCAGTTTTTTGCCAGAGGCCTGTCCCTCCTTGCTGTCCCCAAAGCTTGGAACAAGGGATTTTGGCTCTCTGGGTTAAGCCCATCCCATGTCGGACAATGGTGGATGGGTGCAGGCAGCTTTTCTGAAATGCTGACATGGTGTCTGTGTTAATCTACCGGCGTTATATCGCATTCTGTCTGTGTATGAGCAGGCTTATGTTATACTTGGGAGAGAGGCTGTGGTGGCATATTCAGAAGCCTGCAAAAAGTCTGATTAAGGGAAATTAAATTATATTTTTAAAAAGAGTAAAAATGTGCGACTGTTTTAATCAGATATTTGGAGTTACCTGGTATCCTGCATCTACCTCTGGTAAGTCTTAAACATATTTTACTATTCTTAAGTGTAGCAACAATAATGTTTTTTACTCCAAATCAGTGTGTCTTAACACTTTGAGTGCCAGAGTGGTACGGAATGCATTGCTTTGCAATGCATTCCGTACCACTCGGGCAGTCAAAGGGTTAATGTCAGTCTGACAGGCACAGCAACTAGTCAGATTTTCATTATGTCACTGCTTAATCACAGGTGAATTATCTGTGGCTCAATTATTGTGATCGAGTTCCCTGTAATTATTTAGGACTATCCAGATAATCTGATCTGCTGTTGTGCCCTGTGTAGTGAAGCTGGGATTCGCTGCTCTGAAGCTTTGATCACCTGTTCAGCTTGACTGTGTGATGGCGGATAGAGGAGAGAGGTTTTAGAGTATGATTTGTCAAAGAGGGAAGTGTTTGTGAAGGTACTAAAGCTTATGTTCAAAAACTGTGAATCAATGCATTAAATGCTGATAAAGTTGTGATAAAGAGAAGTTTGTTCCTGCAGCATGACAAATTCTACCATACCTATGTGATTCTATTGAGAGACCTGTTAGTGTATAGGCTTTTTAGAATAACCTAGGGACTGGAGAGCTTTTCTCACTTGAGAAATGATCACCTCTATCACTCCTTAGTACATCTCTCCCTGTACTCTATAACTAAAGCTCTCAAACAGAATAGCATATGAACTAGAGAGTTTATCTCACTAGAGAAGTTATCTCCTCTTTATCACACCTATTACATCTCCCCCTTGTAATCTATAACTAAATCTCTCCCATATAATAACATATGAACTGGAGAGTTTATCACACTAGAGAAGTTATCTCCTCTTTATCACACCTTAGTACATCTCCCCCTGTAGTCTATAACTAAATCTCTCCCATAGAATCACATAGGAACTGGAGAGTTTATCACACTGGAGAAGTTATCTCCTCTTTATCACACCTTAGTACATCTCCCCCTGTAGTCTAAAACTAAATCTCTCCCATAGAATAACATAGGAACTGGAGAGTTTATCTCACTGGAGAAGTTATCTCCTCTTTATCACTCCTTAGTACATCTCCCCTGTAGTCTATAACTAAATCTCTCCCATAGAATAACATAGGAACTGGAGAGTTTCTCACTGGAGAAGTTATCTCCTCTTTAGCACACCTTAGTACATCTCCCCTGTAGTCTATAACTATATCTCTCCCATAGAATCACATAGGAACTGGAGAGTTTATCACACTGGAGAAGTTATCTCCTCTTTATCACACCTTAGTACATCTCCCCCTGTAGTCTATAACTAAATCTCTCCCATAGAATAACATAGGAACTGGAGAGTTTATCTCTCTGGAGAAGTTATCTCCTCTTTATCACATCATAGTACATCTCCCCTGTAGTCTATAACTAAAGATCTCCCATAGAATAACATAGGAACTGGAGAGTTTATATCACTGGAGAAGTTATCTCCTCTTTATCACACCTTAGTACATCTCCCCTGTAGTCTATAACTAAAGATCTCCCATAGAATAACATAGGAACTGGAGAGTTTATATCACTGGAGAAGTAATCTCCTCTTTATCACATCTTAGTACATCTCCCCCTGTAGTCTATAACTAAATCTCTCCCATAGAATAACATAGGAACTGGAGAGTTTATCTCACTGGAGAAGTTATCTCCTCTTTATCACACCTTAGTACATCTCCCCCGTAGTCTATAACTAAAGATCTCCCATAGAATAACATAGGAACTGGAGAGTTTATCTCACTGGAGAAGTTATCTCCTCTTTATCACACCTTAGTACATCTCCCCCATAGTCTATAACTAAAGCTCACCCATACAATATGAGTTAATGTTGATAACCACTGCAAATATATTTTCTTCATGAAGTATTTAAAAAAAATTACTGACAGCCAAATTTTTTTTAGCTGACATATATGCGTGATCGGCCATGTTACCCCACCCACGGTTCCTCTGATGTAACGCAGCTATGTTCAAAGTGAATAAAAGTGGAAGTGTGAGTCTGAAGGGTCAATTTAAACAGACGGTACCACATTCCACTAATTTATAGCACAGAACACAAGAAAGTGAATGCCCTTGCTTTGTGTTTGTCGGTATTTTTGTCGTCAGAAAATATACTGGAACTGGGCAGTTCTGAATGACAGTTAGAGTTAACCCTTGGAGTGCCAGAAAGGGATTGTGCAATGAATTGCACTGCCGTGCATTTCATACCCCTGTGGCATTCCAAGGGTTAAGGATGCAGCATCATAATGTGGGCAGGGCTTAAAGTGGATCTACCATCTTGATTTTCCTTTACATATTTGAAAACTGTATTCAAAGCTGCCTGTGAGTCCAGCAGATGTAGTGTTTAGGAGATATTGACACTTTTATTTCTGAGTAAAATAAAAATGCCCTGTTAACCCTTTGAGTGCCAGAGGGGTACGCATCGCATTGCGTTGCGTACCCCTCTGGCACGCAAAGGGTTACTGCACAGAGCGTCATTCGCATATGACACATAACTGAACATCTTCACTAGCATATGACATGCCACTGAAAAGGATTCATTAGCATATGAAACATCACTGCTGCACTTAATTGGCATATGAAACAGCACTGGTATGGCACAGGTGCTGCAATTAGCATACATTAACATATGGTAACAAGTATGAATATCTCCTGAGCATTTGCAGGTCTTTTGGTTAACATGACACAAAAGCAGTTTTTCATGCAGTTTTCAAATATGTAAACTTGAATTAAGGTGACAGTCTCACTTTAACCGACAAGAGCAGGATTGGGGGACAGAAACACAGAACTTGTCCTTAAAGGGATAGTAAACCCCCCGAAAAACTTTAAGCCAAATTATAGAACTAATAAAAACATGCTTAACGCCCTCATTCCCATCTCTCAAACCGTTATGGTTTCAGAGAAATAAGAAAATGAGCGCCGACTGGACTTAATAGTTCACAGGTTTATCATTCCTGCAGGTTTAACTCCCTCTGCAGGCTACTACCGGACATCAGTCGGCACATCTATCCAGATCCTGTGAAAGAGAAGTAGTCATACGGGACAGTGGGTAATTCAATAGATCAGAGACTCATTGAGCACAGATGGGCCAACTCTTCTGAGACTTCTGTCAATGGTGCAGCCCACAGAGTCAAGATCGGTGTCTTTTCAGATGAGCCTACATATGGTAGATTTCAAGTATGGGTTTATAGCACTGGATATCCTGTGTTCCACTCCTAACTAAAGTCCTCCAGGTACTTCCAGGTTACCCTGTGAGTAAGAACTCTAAGTGGACTTGAAGCGATATTTAATGCAGCGACATGTGAATCTCACTCACAAGGTTAATGCGCCGTGTAGTCGCACGCTCTTTTGTGTGCAACATTTTTAAAGGGATAGTAATACTTCGTTTTAACTTTATTTTATTTTGTAGGCATTAAAAAAACATGAAGAACGATATAAGTCTTATCTCTCAAACCTTTATGGTTTATGAGATATTCACAAGCAAAGTTTCCCCTCCCGTCCCTTTTATCTAGTGTAAGCAATCTCTTCTCAGATGTGGAATCCAGTCCATAGACCAGACAGATAACAGCAGGGGACAATCTTCTTCCTATGAGAACAATGAAAGCCCTGCCCCCTTGACAAGCTTTTCAGGTTTTTCCCTTATCTTAATTGAAGATTGTCCCTCTCTGCAGTCTACCTGGGCACCTCCCTTCTGATCTGGTTGAACAGGGGGGGATACTTTGTTTGTGAATATCTCTCTTACCATAAAGGTTTGAGAGATAAGACTTATATCATTCTTCATGTTTTTTTAATGCCTACAAAATAAAATAAAGTTAAAACGAAGTATTACTATCCCTTTAAAGGATACCCTCGTAGTGTATTATGATCAGCATCTAGGTCACCACACCTCCACCACAAGAAATCTACTCACAAATATGGCACTCAAAGGGTTAAAGATCAGGTTAAAGGTTAAAGAGTCTTCTTTATATTCTTTCTAACATTTAGCACTATATTTTAAAACTTACAGTTTTGTAGTTCAATTGCAATTCAAGCAGAGAGGTTCCCGTCCTTTCAGCTTGAATTGAGCTTGAACTACAAAACTATATGTTTTAAAATATATAGCTATGTGACAGAAACAAAATAAAGAAGACGCGGATCTGAACTTTAATTCAAGCATTACTATCCCTTTAACAAGCTTCTGAACTCCAGTGGGTGGGATATGATGTCATTGTTAAATATTTTCTAAAAGATTACACTCTCAAATCTGTGTGTTTACATCAGAGAGAAATATTCTGGTAGAGAGAAACCCTGAGCTACAATTCTCTCTGGTTTCTTTCCGAGAAATATATTTTTTTGTAAAGAAAAGACATTTTAGGAAAGGGTGACCGCACTTTCCCAGATTGAGGCCTCTATCCCTGGAAACGTCCCTGAATGCCTCCTGTTATACCTGGAAACTCTCCGGATCTGCCCTGGATCTGGTAGAGTTTGGTGGTCAGAAAGAGAGAAAAGGGTGCAGACCCTCTAAACGGTTTGAAAATAATAATAATCATATTAAAAATCCCCCCTAATATCCTATGTGCTCACCGGATACTAGATGTTAAAGAGGCTTTAAATTTCAATGGTGGCAGATGCAGTAAAGAAAAGGCGATAATCTAGTCTTCACCCTTTATTCAACAGATAATCTGGTGACCCAACGCGTTTCATGTTAATATAACCCTTCATCAGGTGGTATTAACAATGAACAAATGAATAAAGGGTGAAAACTGGATTATCAACCTCTCTTTACTTCATCTGCCATCACTGAAATTGAAAGGTTCTTTAACATCTAGTATCCAGTGAGTGCATAGGATATTAGGGGGGCTTTATTATACTTTTTCAATAGTTTTAGGTCTTAGAGCGTCTTCTCCCTTTTCCTCTATCTTATTGTTCCCATAGAATTTCTGTGGGCCATACGCACCACTAGTGTGTAAGAGGGCAGAGACAAGAGGGGATGGCAGAGACCTGTTGTGGAGGGGTGTCTTACCTAGAGACTAACGACAAAAATGTCTTACCTAACAACAAAAATGTCTTACCTAATAACCAATATGTCTTACCTAATGACAAATATATGTTACCTAACAACTAACGACAAAAATGTCTTACCTAACGACAAACATGTCTTACCTAACGACAAACATGTCTTACCTAATGACAAAAATGTCTTACCTAGCGACTAACAACAAAAATGTCTTACCTAATGACAAAAATGTCTTACCTAGCGACTAACGACAAAACTGTCTTACCTAATGACAAAAATGTCTTACTTAATGACAAATGTCTTACCTAACATGAAAAATCTCTTACCTAACAACAAAAATGTCTTATCGAATGAGAAAAATGTCTTACCTAATGACAAAAATGTCTTACCTAGCGAATAACGACAAAAATGTCTTACCTAACAACAAAAATGTCTTACCTAATGACAAAAATGTCTTACCTAATGGCAAAAATGTCTTACCTAGCGACTAACAACAAAAATGTCTTACCTAATGACAAAAATGTCTTACCTAGCGACTAACGACAAAAATGTCTTACCTAGTGACAAAAATGTCTTACCTAGCGACTAACAAAAATGTCTTACCTAACAACAAATGTCTTACCTAATGACAAAAATGTCTTACCTAACAACAAATGTCTTACCTAATGACAAAAATGTCTTACTTTGCGACTAACGACAAAAATGTCTTACCTAATGACAAAAATGTCTTACCTAATGGCAAAAATGTCTTACCTAGCGACTAACAACAAAAATGTCTTACCTAATGACAAAAATGTCTTACCTAGCGACTAACGACAAAAATGTCTTACCTAGTGACAAAAATGTCTTACCTAGCGACTAACAAAAATGTCTTACCTAACAACAAATGTCTTACCTAATGACAAAAATGTCTTACCTAACAACAAATGTCTTACCTAATGACAAAAATGTCTTACCTAACAACAAATGTCTTACCTAATGACAAAAATGTCTTACCTAACAACAAATGTCTTACCTAATGACAAAAATGTCTTACCTAATGACAAAAATGTCTTACCTAGCGACTAACAACAAAAATGTCTTACCTAATGACAAAAATGTCTTACCTAGCGACTAACGACAAAAATGTCTTACCTAGTGACAAAAATGTCTTACCTAGCGACTAACGACAAAAATGTCTTACCTAGTGACAAAAATGTCTTACCTAGCGACTAACAAAAATGTCTTACCTAACAACAAATGTCTTACCTAATGACAAAAATGTCTTACCTAACAACAAATGTCTTACCTAATGACAAAAATGTCTTACTTTGCGACTAACGACAAAAATGTCTTACCTAATGACAAAAATGTCTTACCTAATGGCAAAAATGTCTTACCTAGCGACTAACAACAAAAATGTCTTACCTAATGACAAAAATGTCTTACCTAGCGACTAACGACAAAAATGTCTTACCTAGTGACAAAAATGTCTTACCTAGCGACTAACAAAAATGTCTTACCTAACAACAAATGTCTTACCTAATGACAAAAATGTCTTACCTAATGACAAAAATGTCTTACCTAGCGACTAACAACAAAAATGTCTTACCTAATGACAAAAATGTCTTACCTAACAAGAAAAATGTCTTATCGAATGAGAAAAATGTCTTACCTAACGACAAATATGTCTTACCTAACAAGAAAAATGTCTTATCGAATGAGAAAAATGTCTTACCTAACGACAAATGTCTTACCTAACAAGAAAAATGTCTTACCTAACAAGAAAAATGTCTTAAGTAACAACAAAAATGTCTTACCTAACGACAAATATGTCTTACCTAACGAGAAAAATGTCTTATCGAATGAGAAAAATGTCTTACCTAACGACAAAAATGTCTTACCTAACAACAAAAATGTCTTACCTAACAACAAAAATGTCTTACCTAACGACAAATATGTCTTACCTAACAAGAAAAATGTCTTATCGAATGAGAAAAATGTCTTACCTAACGACAAATATGTCTTACCTAACAAGAAAAATGTCTTATCGAATGAGAAAAATGTCTTACCTAACGACAAATGTCTTACCTAACAAGAAAAATGTCTTAAGTAACAACAAAAATGTCTTACCTAACGACAAATATGTCTTACCTAACGACAAAAATGTCTTATCGAATGAGAAAAATGTCTTACCTAACGACAAAAATGTCTTACCTAACAAGAAAAATGTCTTATCGAATGAGAAAAATGTCTTACCTAACGACAAATATGTCTTACCTAACGACAAATATGTCTTACCTAACAAGAAAAATGTCTTATCGAATGAGAAAAATGTCTTACCTAGCGACTAGAGACAAAAATGTATTACCTAATGACAAAAATGTCTTACTTAGCGACTAACGACAAAAATATCTTACCTAACAACAAAAATGTCTTACCTAATGACAAAAATGTCTTACCTAACAACAAAAACATCTTACCTAACGACACAAATGTCTTACTTAGAGACTAACAACAAAAATGTCTTACTTAGTGACTAACGAGAAAAATGTCTTACCTAACGAGAAAAATGTCTTACCTAATGACAAAAATGTGTTACCTAGCGACTAACAACAAAAATGTCTTACCTAACAAGAAAAATGTCTTACCTAACGACAAAAATGTCTTACCTAATGACAAAAATGTCTTACTTAGAGACTAACGACAAAAATGTCTTACCTAATAACCAATATGTCTTACCTAATGACAAAAATGTCTTACCTAATGACAAAAATGTCTTACTTAGCGACTGACAAAAATATCTTACCTAACGAGAAAAATGGCTTACCTAATGACAAAAATGTCTTACCTAACAACAAAAACGTCTTACCTAACAACAAAAATGTCTTACTTAGAGACTAACGACAAAAATGTCTTACCTAACAACAAAAATGTCTTACTTAGTGACTAACGACAAAAATGTCTTACCTAACAAGAAAAATGTCTTACCTAATGAAAAAATATCTTACCTAAGAAGAAAAATGTCTTACCTAGCGACTAACGACAAAAATGTCTTACCTAATGACAAATATGTCTTACCTAATGACAAAAATGTCTTACCTAGCGACTAACGACAAAAATCTCTTACCTAACAACAAATATTCTCACATTCAGAACACCACATTCTCTCCGCTTTTTTCTTAACGTACAAATTTTGTCTTTTGCGAGACTTTTTTTGTTGTATACGACGCTGGAGAATAGTTTAGCCACGCCCTTGCCTCACCCCTTTGAATGGCAATTCTGGAGTTGTGTCGTATACAACGGATATTACTAGATGTCGTATACTCTATAGAAAATATGATGTTCACACACACAATTACTTATTTTTGTCGTTCATACAACATTGTTTTGTCCTTATCCCATTGAACATATGGCCCATAGAGTCCCAGACTAGTATACAATGTGTTGGATACATCCCTGGCGGTCGAAGGGTTAATTGGAACTGGATTCCATGTCCATGACTCCTGTAGTACAAACTCCTACCACTGAAAGCTTATTAGGAAGGAGTCCTGCAAAAAAGAATCATGATTGTCTCTGCGGACATGATATTGTGCGCTAATTAACCCCTTTGAATGCCAGAGGGGTACGCGACACACTGCTTTGCAATGCATTGTGTACCCCTCTGGCTTTCAAATGGTTAAAGATCAAAGAGATAGCATTGTGTAATATGGAAAATCAATATATTGCAGGGGTTCATCCAGTCAGAGATATTTTATTCAAAAGTTATTGAAGCTCAAACTTGCCTATTTTTGGGTGCAGTACCTACCATGGCCTGAAATGATACAATAGAGCTGTTGCTACAAAAGTCTATGGAAGGTTACGGTCAATAGCTGTCCACAGACTTGTGTAGAAAACCCTTGGGACAGATCTCTCGTTATACCACTAGACTGTGATCTCACTGGGACAAATCTCTCATTATATCACTAGATTGTAAGCTCCTTGGGACAGATCTCTCATTATACCACTAGATTGTAAGCTCTTTGGGACAGATCTCTCATTATACCACTAGATTGTAATCTCACTGGGACAGATCTCTCATTATATCACTAGATTGTAATCTCACTGGGACAGATCTCTCATTATACCACTAGATTGTAATCTCACTGGGACAGATCTCTCATTATATCACTAGATTGTAATCTCACTGGGACAGATCTCTCATTATACCACTAGATTGTAATCTCACTGGGACAGATCTCTCATTATATCACTAGATTGTAATCTCACTGGGACAGATCTATCATTATATCACTAGATTGTAAGCTCATTGGGACAGATCTCTCATTATACCACTAGATTGTAAGCTCCTTGGGACAGATCTCTCATTATACCACTAGATTGTAAGCTCTATGGGACAGATCTCTCATTATACCACTAGACTGTAAGCTCTTTGGGACAGATCTCTCATTATACCACTAGACTGTAAGCTCCTTGGGACAGATCTCTCATTATACCACTAGATTGTAAGCTCTATGGGACAGATCTCTCATTATAACACTAGATTGTAAGCTCCTTGGGACAGATCTCTCATTATACCACTAGATTGTAAGCTCTGTGGGACAGATCTCTCATTATATCACTAGATTGTAAGCTCTGTGGGACAGATCTCTCATTATATCACTAGATTGTAAGCTCATTGGGACAGATCTCTCATTATACCACTAGACTGTAAGCTCTGTGGGACAGATCTCTCATTATATCACTAGATTGTAATCTCATTGGGACAGGTCTCTCATTATATCACTAGATTGTAACTTCACTGGGACAGATCTCTCATTATATCACTAGATTGTAACTTCACTGGGACAGATCTCTCATTATACCACTAGATTGTAATCTCACTGGGACAGATCTCTCGTTATACCACTAGATTGTAATTTCCTTGGGACAGATCTCTCATTATACCACTAGATTGTAAGCTCTGTGGGACAGATCTCTCATTATATCACTAGATTGTAATCTCACTGGGACAGATCTCTCGTTATACCACTAGATTGTAATCTCACTGGGACAGATCTCTCATTATATCACTAGATTGTAATCTCACTGGGACAGATCTCTCATTATATCACTAGACTGTAATCTCACTGGGACAGATCTCTCATTATACCACTAGATTGTAAGCTCTGTGGGACAGATCTCTCATTATATCACTAGATTGTAATCTCACTGGGACAGATCTCTCATTATATCACTAGATTGTAATCTCACTGGGACAGATCTCTCATTATATCACTAGATTGTAATTTCCTTGGGACAGATCTCTCATTATACCACTAGATTGTAAGCTCTGTGGGACAGATCTCTCATTATATCACTAGATTGTAATCTCACTGGGACAGATCTCTCGTTATACCACTAGATTGTAATCTCACTGGGACAGATCTCTCATTATATCACTAGATTGTAAGCTCTTTGGGACAGATCTCTCATTATAACACTAGACTGTAAGCTCTTTGGGACAGATCTCTCATTATACCACTAGATTGTAATCTCATTGGGACAGGTCTCTCATTATATCACTAGATTGTAAGCTCTTTGGGACAGATCTCTCATTATAACACTAGACTGTAAGCTCCGTGGGACAGATCTCTCATTATATCACTAGATTGTAATTTCCTTGGGACAGATCTCTCATTATATCACTAGATTGTAAGCTCTTTGGGACAGATCTCTCATTATACCACTAGATTGTAAGCTCTTTGGGACAGATCTCTCATTATACCACTAGATTGTAATCTCACTGGGACAGATATCTCATTATACCACTAGATTGTAAGCTCTTTGGGACAGATCTCTCATTATACCACTAGATTGTAATCTCACTGGGACAGATCTCTCATTATACCACTAGATTGTAATCTCCTTGGGACAGATTTCTCATTATACCACTAGATTGTAAGGTCTGTGGGACAGATCTCTCATTATATCACTAGACTGTAAGCTCTGTGGGACAGATCTCTCATTATAACACTAGATTGTAAGCTCCTTGGGGCAGATCTCTCATTATACCACTAGACTGTAATCTCCTTGGGACAGATCTCTCATTATACCACTAGATTGTAAGCTCTGTGGGACAGATCTCTCATTATATCACTAGACTGTAAGCTCTGTGGGACAGATCTCTCATTATAACACTAGATTGTAAGCTCCTTGGGGCAGATCTCTCATTATACTGTAGCAACAGCACCGCCGTAAAATTTCAGGCCATGGAAATCCTATTACAAAAATGCAAGTTTGAGCTATAATTACTTTTGAATGAAACTCCTCTCAGTAGTGGGAGTACCTTTGTTTTACTCAGTGAGATAAACCCTCTCTGTTTTAATGCAAGGAACCAATCCACACAATTGATTCATAGTGACTATTATTAGGCATTAGTGTTGCTTTAAAAAATGTGATTATTTTAAGGAAGAGAAAAAGCGAGTGACATTTCTTAGCTGTGATGCGGGCGCGGTGATGCGGGCGCCTCCCTTTTGAAGTATGTACGTGAAATGTTGTGAACGGCCGTAGCAAACTGCTGATCGGATTTTGTTTTCTTTTTTTAGGGAAGGAAAGGGTGGGGAGACCCAAAGAGGAGGAAGTCAGGCCTTTAAAAAAAATGTGACCTTTCTACCTCCTCTCGTTTTTTACTATTCCACGAATTCTAGAGCCCGGCCGTTTCCGTGTCAGCGATCGAGCGCGGCTAAGAAAGGCAGGAAGTCTTAACTCACCGAGAGGGGAATTAGATCAAATTTGGCTTGGTTTGCACACAGGACAGCATCAAGGAATGGGTGGGGACGCTGTGGTCATCTTAGCTAGAGAAATTACTCCTGACCCTTAGGGAGGTGGGAGTGCTTAACCCTTTGCACACCAGAGAGATGAGCAACATGTTACTTCAGAATGCGACGTTATGTGTCGGACACCCTTCTGGCATTCAAGACGTTATGTCTCATTATGCCACTAGATTGTAAGTTCCTTGAGGAAGTTCTCCCATTACATCACTAGATTGTAAGTTCCTTGGGACAGGTCTCTCATTAAAACAGTAGAATGTAAGTTCCTTGGGACAGGTCTCTCATAATAACGCTAGATTGTAAGCTCTTTGGGACAGATCTCATTATAACACTAGATTGTTAGTTCATCGGGGCAGGTCTCCCATTATACCACTAGATTGTAAGCTCCTTGGGACAGATCTCCCATTATAACACTAGATTGTAAGCTTCTTAGGACAGGTCTCTCATTATACCACTAGATTGTAAGCTCTTTGGGACAGGTCTCTTATTATAACACTAGATTGTAACTTCATTGGGGCAGGTCTTTCATTATATCACTAGATTGTAAGCTCCTTGGGACAGATCTCTCATTATACCACTAGATTGTAAGCTCCTTGGGACAGGTCTCTTAATATAACACTAGATTCTAACTTCATTGGGGCAGATCTCCCATTATATCACTAGATTGTACGCTGCTTGGGACAGATCTCTCATTATACCACTAGATTGTAAGCTCTTTGGGATAGATCTGTCATTATACCACTAGATTGTAACTTAATTGGGGCAGATCTCCCATTATACCACTAGATTGTAAGCTCTTTGGGACAGATCTGTCATTATACCACTAGATTGTAACTTAATTGGGGCAGGTCTCCCATTATAACACTAGATTGTAAGTTCATTAGGACAGGTCTCTCTTTATACCACTAGATTGTAAGCTCCTTCGGACAGATGTGACCATTATACCATTGGATTGTAAGTGTTTTGTTTTTTTTCTGTTCCATGAATTGTAAAACAAGGCCATTTCCAGGACGTTTTAATTCAACGAGAGTAGAATTACCTAAGATTTGGCTTCATTTGCATACAAGACAGGACAGCATCAAGGAATAGGTGGGGACGTGTGGACATCTTAGCTAGAGTAATGACTTCCGGCCCTTAGAGGGGTGGAAATGCTTAACACATGGAGTACCAGAGTGTTGTGCAATGCAGTGCACATGCCTCTGGCATGCAAAGGTTAAAGGGATAGTAATGTTTCACAAAAGAGACCTAAGAAGTCTTGAAAGCTTGCATTTTAAATCTGTTCAGTTAGCCAATAAAGGTATCAACTTTACAAAAAATTTTGCATTCCACAAAAACATACAGCTCCAATTAATCTTCATAGCATCAGTGCAATCAGTGGTAGATCTGGCAAATCCAGAATTACTCTTTGTGTTGCAGTCAGAGCAATGCAACATCAGTACATTTAACCCATTGAGTGCACGGATATCCCTAATTAAACACAGGTGTATCAATCAAAATGATTGAGCCGCTGATTGCCCACTTGTGATCAAGCAGGGAGATTCTGAAAACCTCATCTGTAGATGTGTCTCCAGGATTAACCCTTTCAGCGCTGCGTACCCCTCTGGCGCTGAAAAGGTTAACACTGGGACTCCCTGCTCTATAAAATGAGACAGTCGTGGACCACCTGAGAGCCCCCGCCCTCACAGCTGCTACCGGACTACAACTCCCATCATCCCCTGCAGAGTTGTAGTCTGGCAGCGGCTGTAGGGCCTCACATTCCCTACCGATGTCGCTGGAGGCCAGTCCGTACATCTCCAGCGCACATCTGGGGCTGGCAGACACTGCTGTTTATTAAGCTCTGTACAGAAGGTTCCCCAGAGTGGATACAACTGTCATTTATACAGCAAACACAACGAAGTCTAGAGAGAAGCCAACAGCTGCAATATAAAGCCGAAGGGATTCTGTGCTCACTACTCATCTTCCCGAAATATATCTGACTTCACTTCTCGCTTTAATTCTGTTGGACGGTTCTCTCCTCACTAGTGGGAAGTCATATTATTCCACTACTAGTTGAACAGCCCGTTACACGGGCCACAGTGCCACTGCCACCCGGTTGCGGGGCAGTCAAGCTCAGTGGAGGCTGCCCGTGCAGCGGCTGATACAGCGCCTTCGGAGTGCCCAGCTCTGTATCAGCCGCGCCGCGGACAGTCTCTACTGCGCATGACTGCAGCACGCGTACCATTAAAAGTCAGGCACCGGGTGATAATTAGTATCTAAAGAGTATAGGACGAGTGTGCTCTAAACAATACCAGTGGCGTAACAATTGGGGTCGCTCCTGCGACCGGGCCTGGCACTCTCAGGAGCCCGGCCGCCCCCTGCGACCTCCTTGCCACTCGCCCGCAGAACAGGCCGGCGCTTTAGTAATGCAGAGCGCTGGGAGATGACATAATCTCCCAGCTCTCTGCATTACTAACAACCGCGCGGGAGTTTGTGTTCCAGAGGTCTGTGCCTCATTCGGCATGTTACACACCGCTAGACCACCAGGGACTCGAGGTAGGAGGACGGGGGGGTCAGTAGGGGCAATGTGGAGATTGGGAGGCAATGTGGAGAATGAGGGGCATTGTGATGGGGGCATTTTTGAAGGGGCAATGTGGAGATTGAGGGGCAGTGTGGAAGGGGCAATGTGGAGATTGAGGGGCAGTGTGGAAGGGGCAATGTGGAGATTGAGGGGCAGTGTGGAAGGGGCAATGTGGAGATTGAGGGGCAGTGTGGAAGGGGCATTGTGGAGATTGAGGGGCAGTGTGGAGGGGGCATTGTGGAAGGGGCAATGTGAAGAATGAGGGGCATTGTGGAGATTGAGGGGCAATGTGGAGGGGGCATTGTGGAAGGGGCAATGTGAAGAATGAGGGGCATTGTGGAAGGGGCAATGTGAAGAATGAGGGGCATTGTGGAGATTGAGGGGCAATGTGGAGGGGGCATTGTGGAAGGGGCAATGTGAAGAATGAGGGGCATTGTGGAGATTGAGGGGCAATGTGGAGGGGGCATTGTGGAAGGGGCAATGTGAAGAATGAGGGGCATTGTGGAGATTGAGGGGCAATGTGGAGGGGGCATTGTGGAAGGGGCAATGTGAAGAATGAGGGGCATTGTGGAGATTGAGGGGCAATGTGGAGGGGGCATTGTGGAAGGGGCAATGTGAAGAATGAGGGGCATTGTGGAGATTGGGGGGCAATGTAGAGGTGGCCAATGTGGTTGAGGGGGGCCAATGAGGTCGAAGGGGGGCCCATGGCAATTCTTGCACCAGGGCCCCGTGGTTTCTAGTTACGCCTCTGAACAATACCATTGTATATCTATATACACACACATATATATATAGCTTTGTTGAAATCAGCACTCTCAGGACTCCTCAAGATCTTGATAAAGATCCCGGTGGGGGATCGAAACGTTGATCCGAATTAAATTGTTTTTGTGTTCTTCAAGAGGAGTCCTGAGAGTGCTGATTTTAACAAAGCTATTGCAATATTTATTGGCACCCAGGCATTTACATAGAATTGGTGAGAGTGCGTCCTTCACTGGATTATTTTATATATATGTATATATATATATATATATATATATATATATATATCAATGTGTCACTGTATATATTGAAACATCACTGAATCTGCTCTACCTACTCCTCATTCTTTCCCACATCTTCCAATAAATTACTGCACAGAAGTGACCTTATTAACCCCATCCCGACAATGGACGTACATGTACGTCCCGCAGAAACTGTCAGTGACAGAGGACATACATGTAGTCATTCATTAGAATGAAGAAAAAAGTTTGGCGGGCATTAAGTGCCAGCCGTGTGCGTGCGCGGACGGTCACTAAGGGGTTAACAGCTCAAGGAGATAACAATCTGTTAGAAGACATATCATTTTTAGCAGAAGAATTCTTTCTTCACTATAAGCAGGGCCGGATTTACATCTCAGGAGCCTGTAGGCACAGAAATCTGAAGCGCCCCCCCCCCATTGGCCATCTCCACTGGACACCTCCACATTGCCCTCACATTGCCCCCCATCAGCTCCAACTTGCCCTCACATTACCCCCATCATCTCCACATTGTCCCTATCAGCTCCAACTTGCACTCACATTATCCCCATCATCTCCAACTTGAACCATCAGCTCTGTATTGCCCCGTTTCCTACCTCCCTGGTGGTCCAGCGGCAGGAGAAGTCTGTTCCTGCTTCTGCACAGAACTGTAGCTCCCGTTGCTCCCGCGCGGTCTTCTCTTTAGGAATGCAGAGCGCTGGGAGATGATGTCATCTCCCAGCTCTCTGCATTATTAAAGAGCCACCGAGAGACCAACAGCAGGATCTCACTGGGCGGCAGGCAGCGGGTAGGGTGAATAAAAATATTTAAAAAAAAAAAAAAATAATATAAATAATTGATTACAATGACAGGCGCCCCTCTGTGGGGTGCGCCTGTAGGCAGATGCCTACTCTGCCTTATGGCAAATCCGGCCCTGACTATAGGGTGACTACATTTCCATTTTGCCATTCAGGGACACTGCGTCAGAGTACATGTTCTTGTCTCGAGTGCAGCTATGCAAGAAGGGGTCACTTTATATCAGTGGACATCTGTGTGCAACTTGTCCTTTTTCCAATGCGCCACAGAGGTCTAAACAGTAGAGGGATAACTTTCCATTGACTGCTAACAGAAAGTGATGCCTGTCGTTGACTACAAGTTAATGTACATGACTCCCAAAGCCTTAGACTAGCATTACACTGCAACAAAACTGACTGGAGCTCCTCCTATTCAATGTCAGGAGGCAAGGTTCAGTTTTCTCTCTAGTGCTTAGAGATCTCTCTGGAAGCCATTTTGTTGTAGCCCAGCAGAGGCTTCACTTCCTGTCACAGTAGACAATGAGCAATTCTACTTGTAGTGTTTAGATGTCTGTGCTATGGAGTCTTCATTCCGGGATTTTGTATCGTCCCGGAAGGAGGCTGCCCGGGACATGAGACGCACATTTAAAATCGGGACTGTCCTGGGCAGTTGGGGACATGTCGTTACCATAATTCACTATAAGAAACAAAACCTATGGTTTTTCAGCGAGCAACAGATTTTCTGATTAATAGTGCCTTCCCATCCTTAACCCTTTGAATGCCAGAGGGGTACGCAACGCATTGCTTTGCAATGCGTTGCGCACCCCTCTGGCACTCAAAGGGTTAATACCACTACCACGGTTTTGCAATGCATTGGACACCACTGTGGCACTCAAAGTTTTAAAGTTATAAGGGTGGTTTATTAAAACATTTAAGGAATACAGCAGAATCATAACTCCCAACATTTCAAATGGCCAAAGAGGGACACGTCTTATTTAGTTGGCATTTCTGGGGGTGTGGCTGGTAGGCGGGGCATTTCCGTTACTTCTTGACCTATCTGCAACTCTTTGTGCTGCTGATTAATGATTTAGAACAAGACCGAAGCATTTTAATTACACAGATTCATTTATAAACACATATACTGAAGATTAACAACACATTTATGTGGGTTGTATTACTGTGGAGCAATATAATACACACCACACAGTCTGATTCCTAAAAAGAGGGACAAGAGGGTATAAAAGAGGGACAGAGGGATTTGGGTCTCAAAGAGGGATTGTCCCTCCTAAAGAGGGACACTTGGGAGGTATGGACCCCTAATATCACCTAAAGAGGGACACTTGGGAGGTATCGCAGAATGTTGCCAACTTTTGTTACAGTGGGTAGGTGAATATGGAGTCCTGCTGTGGCTCTTACTTACTTTGACACCACATATTTTCCACAATACTTTCTATATGTCATCATTACGAAGCAAGAGAAATCATCTATATACAGCTATTATGGAGGCAGGGCAGGAAAAACATGAAAATGCTGTGCGACCTCTATCTGCATTGCTAACGGCTCTCTGATTGGCTACTGGTGGGTACCGTAAATGAAAGCTGTGTCCGGATTGGTTACATCCAATTGGGGAGCTTATTTCAAACACCGGACCTGTCTCTGGCTGCCGGAAAGCCTGATACCTGATTGGACTGGAGAGAGCTACTCACTGGAGACCCCTAGTGTGGATATTTATATGTGTGTGTGTGTGTGTGCGTGCGTGTGGGGGTATTAGTTAGTAGTAAGTAATCCAGCAATGTTCTATAGCAGTGATAAGCTACCTTTGGCTCTCCATCTGTTTAGGACTACAATTCACATCACTCCAAGGCAGCTGTTGGCTGGTTCGAGGATGATGGGAGTTGTAAAGAGCTGTAGAGCCAAAGGTTGGTTGCCTCTTTTCTATACTGTATCTGAATGTTTATATACCAATGTCCTGCGGACTGGAGTTCCCTAGCCTAGACCTTATTTTGGGAAGGAAGGGGGGAATCTCCCATCTCCCTCAGTCAGCTGTGATCCTGGGAAAGAAATGTCTATACCAAGCACAGGCAGAGGCAACATCCTGGGAGGAAATCCAGACTCAGTCCCAGTGCAGATAAGAGGACAGGAAGTGGCTGCATATACAGATACACAGCACAGTTTACACTGGGGCAGGATCTGTGTATACATACACACACACACACACATATATACATACACATACACACACACATATATATATATATATATATATATATATATATATATATATATATATATACATATATACACACACACACAATATACATATACAGTAATGTGCAAAAGTTTTTGGCAGGTGTGAAAAAATGCTGTAAAGTAAGAATGCTTTAAAAAAATAGACACATTAATAGTATATATTCATCAATTAACAAAATGCATTGTGAGTGGACAAAAGAAAAATCAAATCAGTATTTGGTGTGACCACCCTTTGCCTTTAAAACAGCATCAATTCCTCTAGGTACACTTGCACCCAGTTATAAGGAACTCGGCAGGTAGGTTGTTCCAGACATCTTGGATAATTCACCACAGTTCTTCTGTGGATTTAGGCCTCAGTTGCCTCTCTCTCTTCATGTAATCCCAGACAGACTTGATGATGTTGAGATCAGGGCTCTGTGGGGTTCATACCATCCCTTCCAGGACTCCTTGTTCTTCTTTACACTGAAGATCATCCTTAATGAATTTGGCTGTATTTTTGGGGTCGTTGTCATGCTGACGAACAAATTTGGGGCCAATCAGATGCCTCCCTGATGGTATTGCATGATGGATAAGTATCTGCCTGTAGTTCTCAGCATTGAGGAGATCATTAATTCTGACCAAATCCCCAACTCCGTTTGCAGAAATGCAGCTCCAGATTTGCAAGCAACCTCTACCATGCTTCACCGTTGCCTGCAGACACTCATTCTTGTACCACTCTCCAGACTTTGGTGAACAAACTGCGTTCTGCTACAGCCAAATATTTCACATTTTGACTCATCAGTCGAGAGCACCTGCTGCTATTTTTCTGCACCCCAGTTCCTGTGTTTTCATGCATAGTTGAGTCTCTTGGCCTTGTTTCCACATTAGAGGTATGGCCTTTTGGCCGCAAGTAATCCATGATGACCACTTCTGACTAGACATCTCTGGACAATATATGGGTGCACCAGAGTCCTACTGTTCTTTGCCAATTCTGAACTGATGGCACTGATGGACACCTTCAGGTTGTGAAGGGAAGTAAGCATGATGTGTCTTTCATCTGATGCAATACGTTTCCTTGGCTGACCACTGTGTCTATGGTCCTCAATGTTGCCTGTTTCTTTGTGCTTATTCAAAAGAGCTTGGATAGCACATCTGGAAACTCCTGTCTGTCTTGAAATTTCTGCCTGGGAGAGACCTTGCTGATGCAGTATAACTACCTTGTGTCTTGTTGCTGTGCTCAGTCTTGCCATGGTGTATGACTTTGGACATTAAACTGTCGTCAGCAACTTCACCTTTTTAGCTGAGTTTGGATGTTCCTCACCCATTTTTATTCCTTCTACACAGCTGTTTCTGTTTCAGTTAATGATTGTGTTTCAGCCTACATATTAAATTGATGATCATTAGCACCTGTTTGGTATAATTGTTTAATCATACACCTAACTATATGCCTACAAATTCCCTGACTTTGTGCAAGTGTACCTAGGAGAATTGATGCAGTTTTTAAGGCAAAGGGTGGTCACATCAAATATTGATTTGATTTTTCTTCTGTTCACTCACTATGCATTTTGTTAATTTATAAAAATAAAATATTAACATGTCTATTTTTTAAAGCATTCTTGCTTTACAGCATTTTTTCACACCTGCCCAGACTTTTGCACAATAATGTATATACAAACACATATACACACATACATAGACACACATATATACATTCATACACACATATATACATATGCTTAGACACACACACATATATATATTGAAACACACATATGCAGTCATACACACATACACAATCACATATATATATATATATTCACACACATATACATTCATTCATACACACACACACATATACAGTCATACACACATACACAATCACATATATATATATTCACACACATATACAGTCATACACACATACACAATCACATATATATATATTCACACACATATACATTCGTTCATATACACACACACATATACAGTCATACACACATACACAATCACATATATATATATTCACACACATATACATTCATTCATACACACACACACACACACACACACACACACACACACACACATATACAGTCATACACACATACACAATCACATATATATATATTCACACACATATACATTCATTCATACACACACACACATATACATTCATTCATACACACACACACACACACACACACACACACATATACAGTCATACACACATACACAATCACATATATATATATATATTCACACACATATACATTCATTCATACACACACACATATACAGTCATACATACATACACAATCACATATATATATATATTCACACACATATACATTCATTCATACACACACACATATACAGTCATACACACATACACAATCACATATATATATATTCACACACATATACATTCATTCATACACACACACATATACAGTCATACACACACATACCCAAAACACACACACACACACACACACACACACACATATACAGTCATACACACATACACAATCACATATATATATATTCACACACATATACATTCATTCACACACACACACACACATATACAGTCATTCATACACACACATACCCAAAACACACACACACACAAGGATACATCTCTGGCACTCAAAAGGTTAATCCAAAGAGTGCCAGAACTGTCTCTGACATATCGTGAAGCAATCCGTTGTACACTCTGTAGCAATTAAGGGGTTAAACGCTCCATTTAAATTAATTGGGATTTTGTATTTTACTCCCTATAGCCTGGGGCAGTCAGACCTGTCATCAGCTCCCCAAAACCAGTGCACGGTATCAGGATCTCCACACTTAAGCACAAGTGAATGTGGTTAACCCTTTGATTTCCATGGGGCCGTGCAGTGCATGGTGTACTACATAGCAACTTTCTTGTTTCAATGTTTTTCTCTGTTGTATTCTTATTTAAAGGGGTAGTAATACTTCGTTTTATCTTTATTTTATTTTGTAGGCATTAAAAAAACATGAAGAACGATATAAGTCTTATCCCTCAAACCTTTATGGTTTATGAGATATTCACAAGCAAAGTTTCCCCTCCCGCCCCTTTTACCTAGTGTAAGTCATCTCTTCTCAGATGTGGAATCCAGTCCATAGACCAGACAGATAACAGAAGGGGACAATCTTCTTCCTATGAGAACAATGAAAGCCCTGCCCCCCTTGACAAGTTTTTCAGGTTTTTCCCTTATCTTAATTGAAGATTGTCCCTCTCTGCAGTCTACCTGGACACCTCCCTTCTGATCTGGCTGAGCAGTGTTACATCAGTAAAAGGGGCAGGAGGGGGATACTTTGTCATTGAATTACTCTTGAACTACAACTCTGGCAGTATTGATATAACACTCTCCAAAGTCCAAATACTATGATGATTAATTAGAGCTGCTTTTATTATGAAACATTACTATCCCTTTAAAGGGTCATGCAAAGCAATGCATTGCCCACCCCTTTGATCCTTAAAGGGTTAATGATTATAACCCATCCTCTGTGTTAATCAACACTTTAAATGAATCATTTTAAACCACTGATGTGATCATTACAATGTCTGGATGTTTTGTACACAAAGATGCATTGACAGGCTGCTGGAATCTGATCAGGAGAAAGCAGATGCAAGTCACATGATTACCTCAAATAAAGACCCTAATTCACATGTATATATTCACTTATGTATTTACTTTATGCTGGAAATTGATTTATAGACATGAAAATATACATATTTTTCAGGATATTATCCCAATTCTACACTTCTCTAGAAGTCAAGCTGTTTATTTAGTGATCTCAATCACAGGAGATAAAAGTCTAGTGGTATAATGTGAGACCTGCCCACAAGAGCTTACAGTCTAGTCGTATAACAGGAGACCAGCCCCACTGATCTTGCAATCTAGTGGTATAATAAGATACCTGCCCCAGGAGCTTACAATCTAATGGCATAATGGGAGGCTGCCCCAAGGAGACCTGCCCCAAGGTGATTACAGTCTAGTGGTATAATGGGAGACCTGACCCAATGAGCTTACAATCTAATGGTATAATGTGAGACCTGTCCCAAAGAGCTTACAATCTAGTGGTATAATGGGAGACCTGCCCCAAGGAGCTTAACATCTAGTGATATAATGGGAGATCTGCCCCAAGGAGTTCATAATCTAATGGTATAATAGGAAACCTGTCCCAAAAAGCTTACAATCTAGTGGTATAACGGTAGACCTGCCCCATGATATTACAATCTTGTGGTATACTGGGAGACCTGCCCCAAAGTGCTTACAGTCTAGGGGTATAATAGGATACCTGGCCCAGGAGCTCACAATCTAATGGTACAATGGGAGGCCTTACAAGGAGATTATGATCTTGTGGTATAATGGTAGGCCTGCCCCAAAGAGCTTACAATCTAGTGGTATACTGGGAGACCTGCCCCAAAGAGCTTACAGTTACTATTGCTTATATTTAATCAAAGCACTGTAACACATGTAACAAATGGGGCAATGATCCTGATCATAAGAACTTACAATCTGGAGGGACTAAAAGGAAAAAGAAACAAGAGGTGAAGGGGGGGAGGTGGACATGTTACATAGTCCAGTAAATAGGCCATATGCACAAAGCGTATTGGAGAAATTCTGAAGAAAAATCAACTGCACTAAAGAGTTCAAAGAAAAATTCCTAAAACTTATTTTGGAATCAAATGAGGCTTTTTAAAAGCTCATTTATACCAATGTACTTTGCATTTGTGTAGCTGGTTTGCTCAAGAATTTATCTACACTCTTCCCTAGTGTATATGGCCTTCAAGGGATTTAATACAGTCCAGGAATTAGACATCACTCCCACTGCATGTCAGTGTATTGCAGAGGATGGAATCCCATCTGTGATGTCACCAGGCCTGCAGCCAATCACAGGGCAGCCTGAGTGTTTTTGGCAGCTGATGACCCTCTCCCCCAGCTCCCTGGCCTCTCCCCCTGGCATTGGGTGTCAGAGTCCCAGTGACCGCTCACACACACAGTGGACACTGCTCCAGGAGTCGGTAGGGCAGGGGCACAAGCTGAGCACAGGGAGAGGAGGGCAAGTGTGAACCCCACACAGTGGTAAGATGACCTTACACACACAGCTGTCCTGTACAACTGCTCCTTGTGGAAATGGTCTGTTCCTGTGCAATGTGCAGACCTGGGATTTGGGACATTCTGTTATCTCAATATTGTGGGGCTTTCTTGATGGAACTCTTTTTAACCCTTTGAGTGCCAGAGGGGAAAGCAACACATTGCAAAGCAATGATTTGCTTTGCAACGCATTGCTTTGCAATGTGTTGCAAAGCAATGCGTTGCGTACCCCTTTGGCACTCAAAGGGTTAACCACTTGATTGCCAGTCAGCTGCCAAGTAATGCATTGGACGGCTCACTAGCATACAAGGAGGTAAATGGAAATCTCTCTCTCTATTGTTTATCTGTTGTCTATAACTTATCGGTGTATCATTTCTTGTCTGAATAACATTTAGCATTAAAAGGCAAAAAAACAATTGTTACATTCGCACTCCTACTAACAAATCACAGTTGGCATCATTCAGCCTTTAATGCTTTGAGTGGCAGAGAGGTATCCAAACCATTGACAATAAATGCTATGGATACGATTCTGGAACACAGATGGTTAAGGATTGTAGGTGGGCAACACATTGTGTGTGTGTATAGCATTGCATGTTGTGTGGAATACATTGTGTGTGTGTGTGTGTGTGTGTGTGTGTGTGTATAGCATTGCACACATTGCATGTTGTGTGGAATACATTGTGTGTGTGTGTGTGTGTGTGCGTGTGTAGCATTGCACACATTGCATGTTGTGTGGAATACATTGTGTGTGTGTGTGTGTGTAGCATTGCACACATTGCATGTTGTGTGGAATATTTAATGTGGAACACGTTATGTGTGGAATGTGTTATGTGCACAATGCATTAAGTGGAGAATGCACGATGTGTAATGCGTTTTGTGTGCAAAACGTGTGCACAACGCATTGTGTGTGTAAAGAATTGTTTGTAATGCATTGCTTTTTGTGTATAAGGTATTGTGTGTGTAATGCATTGTGTGTGTAAGGTTTTATGTGTGATGCATTGTTTGTATAAAGTATTGTGTGTGTAAAGTTTTGTGTGTGTGTGTAATACATTGTGTGTGTGTAAAGTATTGTGTGTGATGCATTGTGTATGTAAAGTATTGTGTGTGATGCATTGTGTATGTAAAGTATTGTGTGTGTGTGTGTGTGTGATACATTTTGTATGTAACGCATTGTGTACCTTGCACCAAAGGGGTGTGGAACGAATTGGGAAACTGTGTTTAGCACCCCTCTGGTCTTTAATGGGTTAATGCGATTCATGCAATTTCCAATGAGATGTTATCTATCTATCTATCTATCTATCTATCTATCTATCTATCTATCTCATATCTATCTATCTATCTATCTATCTATCTATCTATCTATCTCATATCTATCTATCTGTCTATCTATCTATCTATCTATCTATATCTATCTATCTCATATCTATCTATCTATCTATCTATCTATCTATCTATCTATCTATCTATCTATATCTATCTATCTCATATCTATCTATCTATCTATCTATCTATCTATCTATCTATCTCATATCTATCTATCTATCTATCTATCTATCTATCTATCTATCTATCTATCTATATCTATCTATCTCATATCTATCTATCTATCTATCTATCTATCTATCTATCTATCTATCTATCTATCTATATCTATCTATCTCATATCTATCTATCTATCTATCTATCTATCTATCTATCTATCTATCTCATATCTATCTATCTATCTATCTATCTATCTATCTATCTATCTATATCTATCTCATATCTATCTATCTATCTATCTATCTATCTATCTATCTATCTATCTATCTATATCTATCTATCTATCTCATATCTATCTATCTATCTATCTATCTATCTATCTATCTATCTATATCTATCTATCTCATATCTATCTATCTATCTATCTATCTATCTATCTATCTATCTATCTATCTATCTATATCTATCTATCTATCTATCTATCTCATATCTATCTATCTATCTATCTATCTATCTATCTATCTATCTATCTATCTATCTATCTATCTAATTTCGCTCTATTTATGTCTTTCTACCTAATATCTATGTAGCTAACTTATTGTCAATTGATCATATACACACACTATCCTGAGAAACGCTGTGGTGACAGCTGAAACGTTGATTCCAATAAATGTTCTGTTTATAGCAAGTGCATCTGAAAACTAACTTCAAAATGTGTGTATATATATATATATATATATATAGATATATATATAGATATATATATATATATATATAATGTCACTCTGCTTATATATTTTCTTACATATATATAATTTATACATTGTGTTTTGTGTTTTGATAATATATTATTTCCTGTTGGTTTAAATCTATGTATAATTTATTGTCTGTATATCATCTATATATTGTTTATTTATTGAACACAGATATATTCTGTAGTATTATAACAGAGTAGCAAATTGCAGACAGTGAAAGACCGTAACACACAGAACATTTCCTTACACAGAACAGGATTTGTAGAAATGGCGCATTGAAATCTCTTTAGTTTTTGCAGAGATGTGAATAAGACTTTCTACTGTATAAGAAAGATGGAATGAAAGTGGAATATGTGTAATAAGTTACTTTTTGGGCACACTGACTCTGTCCATATTAGGATTGTTGTGTAAAATGTCTCATTTGTTAGAAAGGGATTATGTTCTTAGTTGAAAATAAAATCATAATGTGCAAAAATGTCTGGGATTTGTGTGAAAACCGCTTAGTAAACAGTTTATCTATATCATATCTCTCTATCTATCCCATATCTATCTATCTATCTATCTATCTATCTATCTGTCTGTCTGTCTGTCTATCTATCTATCTATATCATATCTATCTATCTATCTATCTATCTATCTATCTATCTATCTATCCATATCATATCTCCCTATCTATCCCATATCTATCTATCTATCTATCTATCTATCTATCTATCTATCCCATATCTATCTATCTATCTAATCACATATCTATCTATCTATCTATCTATCTATCTATCTCATATCAGTCTATCTATCTATCTATCTATCTGTCTATCTATCTATCTATCGCATATCAATCATTCTATCTAATTGCTATGTATTTATTTAATAGATGTCTATATATTCTATCTATCTATCTATCTATCTATCTATCTATCTATCTATCTATCTTACCTATCCATATAATTAAGGAGTGGGAAGTCTAAATGCTTTGGATACCTCTATGACACTCAAAGGAAAAAATAAATATATTGCAGAGTTTATCCAGATGAGTAAAACAAGGCCACTCCCACCGCTGAGAGGTGTTTGATTCAATAGTTATTGCAGTTGAAACTTGCACTTTTTGGGTGCAATACCATTATGGCCTGCAATGTTATGATGGCACTGTTACTACACCGCCCTAATGAACAGCTGTGGTCCCCCAGGATGGTGTAGCAACAGTGCTACAGTAACATTTCAGGCCATTGTGATACTGCCCTTAAAAAAATTCAGGAATGAGCTACAATAACTTTTGAATAAAAGTCTATCAGCAGCGGGGTGCCTGCAGTGTATTTTTTTCAGTTATAACTGCTAATATCTCTTTAATTGTTTGTGAGTTGGGGAGGTAATGTTGGGCTAAGATTGGAAGTGCCTGCACAGCACGCCTTAATTACCTTCATCTATACATCTACATAGATGAAAAAAAAATTGTTTATTTCTAAACAAAAAGGTATTTAACCTTTTAACTGCTTGAGGGCTATTCAATGCATTTGCTTTACACTCAAAGGGTCAAAAATCACTAAAGATTTTTTTTAGGTGATAGGTCCCTTTAAATCAATGGGAATTTTACTTTCTCTGCTATGGTATAGTTGGTTGTACTGGGATTGTTTCTCTTCCCTCTGGTGGATACGGTCCTGTTAGTATTATCAGTACATTGTTACCTGTGTCAGAACATCTGGCCTTGTGCTGTTGGCATTCTGCTGCTGGTGATACTTTTTAACGGGTATTTAGGTACCAGGTCCCCTAAGTACCACTCTGCCCGTCTTAAGGGCAAACCACTACTCCTCTCCTCCCAATACCACCCATCTCATTCAAGCCCTGTCCAATCCCGTCCTTTGGACTCTTAACCGTTTGAGTGCCAGAGACACACCCCTTGGCACTCAGTGGGTTAATGGATTCCTGGAGGTTTGGGGCAAGATTTTCCCGGGTAAGATACCACGTCTCTATCAAAAGATACTGGCATGACCTGGCTTAATGCTAGCTCTGCCTTTTAATGCACTTACTCATCAGAATGTCAGGGTATTTTTCAGTTGGCTGGAAGTATGTCAAGGGGTTAAAAATATATAAAGAGTTAATCCAAAGGGATCTTTTGGGACTTTCTCTTTAGCAGGACTATACAGATTCCAAGAGGCCACCCACTGACATTAGAGGAAGGGAGATTTCACCTTCTACAAAGGAAAGGAGCCTTTCCTGTAAGTGCAGAAACAATATGGAATTTCCTATTGGGTTTCATATCGGTGTTGGAATCCTTTTTGTCAAAATACAATATACAGAAGGGGGACTCGGTTGCTGTAGTTGTAGTTTTCAGCAGTTGGAAGTATACAAGTTGATATAACCCAGCCCTTATGTACAGGATTATAAGAGTATATTAAGTGTTTTCTTGTTAATACAGATTTTTTTTTTTTTTTTTTTTTTTTACAAATACAGAAAAAAAACAGTAATATTGTACATAATACATTGGCAAGAGTTTTTGTTTATAACTGTAGAGAGGGTATGGGGAATGAAAAAAGGATTTTATTTAAACTCTTTGCTTGACAGAGGGCGTGCACTTCTGGTACTGAAATGGTTAAACATGCCTCTTATTTCCCCTTAACCCCTTAAGGATCCATGACGGTCCTGGACCGTCATGGAATTCCAGGCTACCCGCGTGGCTGCACACCGTTCGAGGAGTTTGGAATCGGATGCGGCAAAAAAAAAAAAAAAAAAAAAAGGTCCGTGGTCCTTAAGTGACCGCAACATATGTGCGCTGCTGGTCCTTAAGGGGTTAAGGTTTGCTCACATGGCTATTTAAATGAGATGCAGTGCGGTTCAAATGGCAAAGTTTACTTGCCTGAGATATCACTGCATTTCCCCGGTGATCCTGACCCTATTGGTGCAGGGTGGGGGTATCAGTGGGCTGGAGGCACAGACATCGGTCATTTATATGAGTAGCTCATGCACATGTGGGTCGGTCATCCTATCTAATAATTTGCTAAAAAGTTTGTCACGATGCAGTCAAGCGCAATAGAGTACTGCGCATGACTGCAGAGCGGCCAGTAAGAAGGCAGGATCCACCCACCAGCCGAGGTTGCTGGGTGGCTCTGTGGCCCGTGTACACGGCCTTCTCAACTAGTATGTATATATATATATATATATATATATATATATATACTACCAAAGTTGCACAGCTTCGCCCGTGGGAATTGGTGAATGTTTGTGTGTGTGTGTGTGATATGCACCTACCTCTGTATAGTGTGGGTGTGAGGTAGGCACTTACCTCTGTATAATGTGTGTGTGTGTGAGATAGGCACCTACCTCTGTATAATGAGTTTTTTATGATTGCACCTACCTCTGTATAGTGTGTGTGTGTGATATGCACCTACCTCTGTATAGTGTGTGTGTGGGATATGCACCTACCTCTGTATAGTGTGTGCGTGTGTGATATGCACTTAACCTCTATATAGTGTGTGTATATGTGAGGTAGGCACCTACCTCTGTATAGTGTGTATGTGTGGTAGGCACCTACCTCTGTATAATGTGTGTGAGATAGGCACCCTCTGTATAATGTGTTTTTTATGATTTCACCTACCTCTGTATAGTGTGTGTGATATTCATCTACCTCTGTATAGTGTGTGTGTGTGTGTGTGTGTGTGAGGTAGCCACCTACCTCTGTTTAGTGTGTGTGTGTGCGAGATAGGCACCTACCTCTGTATAGTGTGTGTGTGTGTGTGAGGTAGGCACCTACCTCTGTTTAGTGTGTGTGATGTGCACCTACCTCTGTATAATGTGTGTGTGTTATGCAATATGCATAAATATGCATTTACCATTGTATAATGTTTTTATGATTGCACCTACATCTGTATAGTATGTGTATATATGATATACACCTGCCTAAGTATAGTGTGTGTGTGTGTTTTGCACTTACCTCTATATAGTGTGTGCGTTATGTGATATGCACCTACCTCTGTATAGTGTGTGTATTATGTGATATGCAACTACTTATGTATAGTGTGTGTGTGTTATACATCTACCTCTGTATAGTGTATGTGTGTTATACACCTAACTCTGTATAGGGTGTGTTTTGCACTTACCTCCATATAGTGTGTGCGTTATGTGATATGAACCTACCTCTGTATAGTGTGTGCGTTATGTGATATGCACCTACATCTGTATGGTGTGTGTTATATGATATGCACCTACCTCTGTATAAAGTGTGTGTGATGTGTACCTGCCTCTGTATAGTGTGTGTGTTATGCAATAAGCATTTACCTCTGTATAGTGTGTACTTTTATTACTGCACTTACCTCTGGATAGTATGTGTGTATGTGATATACACCTACCTATGTATATTGTGTGTGTGTTATGCAGTTACTTCTATATAGCGTGTGTGTTATGTGATATGCACCTCCATCTGTATAGTGTGTGTGTTATATGATATGCACCTACCTCTGTATAGTGTGTGTGTTATGCAATATGCATTTACCTCTGTATAGTGTGTTTTTTATTATTGCACCTACTTCTGTATAGTATGTCTGTATGTGATATGCACCTTCCTATGTATAGTGTGTGTGTGTTATGCACTTACCTCTATATAGCGTGTGTTTTACGTGATATGCACCTACCTATGTATAGTGTGTGTGTTATGCACTTACCTCTGTATAGTGTGTGTTATCTGATATGCGCCTACCTATGTATAGAGTGTGTGTGTTATGCACTTACCTCTACACAATATGTGTTATGTGACATGCACCTATCTATATAGTGTGTGTTCTCTACACCATCATTTGAACAACATTTTGCATCTGTGGGTTAATGGCCAAAGTGGTGTATTTTTGTCAGTTTCCAAAGCTGCTTCTACCCCTCTGTGGACTTCTTGAAGTGTTTTTGCATACTCCCCGACTTTTCAAATTATCAAAGATGGACACTTGTGCTTTAGGGGGTGTTGCGGGGAATGGGGCGTTACCACAAATGTTTAGGTTATTTCATGACTTACTGATACCTTTTTGTGTAACTGAATACATGATTTAGTGCAAAACCAAGTCTAATCTCCTAACTATAGGGACACCAGGTTGATGCACTTCTATATACACCACACAGTCTGATCTCCTAAACACAGGGACACCAGGGTGATACACGTATATACACACCACACAGCCTGATCTCCTAAACACAGGGACACCAGGGCGATACACGTATATACACACAACACACAGTCTGATTTCCTGAACACAGGGACACCAGGGTGATACACTTATATACACACAACACACAGTCTGATCTCCTAAACACAGGGACACCAGGGTGATACACTTATATACACACAACACACAGTCTGATCTCCTAAACACAGGGACACCAGGGTGACACACTTATATACACACCACACAGTCTGATCTCCTAAACACAGGGACACCAGGGTGATACACTTTTATACGCACCACACAGTCTGATCTCCTAAACACAGGGACACCAGGGTGACACACTTATATACACACCACACAGTCTGATCTCCTAACTATAGGGACACCAGGTTGATGCACTTCTATATACACCACACAGCCTGATCTCCTAAACACAGGGACACCAGGGTGATACACGTATATACACACCACACAGCTTGATCTCCTAAACACAGGGACACCAGGGTGATACACATATATACACACACAACACACAGTCTGATCTCCTAAACACAAGGACACCAGGGTGATACACTTATATACACACAACACACAGTCTGATCTCCTAAACACAGGGACACCAGGGTGATACACTTATATACAGACAACACACAGTCTGATCTCCTAAACACAGGGACACCAGGGTGACACACTTATATACACACCATACAGTCTGATCTCCTAAACACAGGGACACAAGGGTGATACACTTATATACACACACCACACAGTCTGATCTCCTAAACACAGGGACACCAGGGTGATACACTTATATACACACCACACAGTCTAATCTCCTAAGCACAGGGACACCAGGGTGATACACTTATATACACACCACACAGTCTGATCTCCTAAACACAGGGACACCAGGGTGATACACTTATATACACACCACACAGTCTGATCTCCTAAACACAGGGACACCAGGGTGATACACTTCTATACACACCACACAGTCTGATCTCCTAAACACAGGGACACCAGGGTGATCCACTTATATTCACACCACACAGTCTGATCTCCTAAACACAGGGACAACAGGGTGATACACTTCTATACACACCACACAGTCTGATCTCCTAAACACAGGGACACCAGGGTGATACACTTATATACACACCACACAGTCTGATCAACTAAACACAGGGACACCAGGGTGATACACTTATATACACACCACACAGTCCGATCTCCTAAACACAGGGACACCAGGGTGGGAAATAAGTACGGAGGTATTTGTCCTGATTAAAGAGGGACACTTGGAATGTATGGAGTGTAGTAGATAAGTGGAATAGCCTATCAGCAGAAGTGGTAGAGGTTAATACAGTGAGGGAATGAAACCAAATTCAGAGGTTAGAAAATGGACCCACTGCCGTGCCTTGTTATGAAACTGAACTAGAAGTGTCTGAGTTCAGGTTAAGAGGCTGTGCACACTGCCCCTAGAGGAAAAAATGGGAATTTTGAGTACCTACAGTTGCAAACAATGGGACTGTGTGCTTAAAGGGATAGTAATGTTTCACAATAAAATCAGCTCCAATTAATCTTCATAGTATTTGGGACATGGAAAATGTTATTTCAATACTGTCAGAGTTGTAACTCAAGAGTAATTGAATGATAAAGTATCCCCCTCCCGCCCCTTTTACTGATGTAATACTTCTCACCTCAGAGCAGCAAGACTGTCCGGATGGATCACAGAGAGGGACAATCTTCAGTGAACATAAGGAAAAACTTGAAAAACCTGTCAAGGGGGGCAGGGTTTTCCTTATGATCACAGTAAGAAGATTGTCCCTTGCTGTGATCTGTCCAGTCAAGAGACCAGATTCCACATCTGAGGTGAGCAGTGTTACATCAGTAAAAGGGGCGGGAGGGGGATACTTTATCATTCAATTACTCCTGAACTATAACTCTGACAGTGTTGAAATAACACTCTCCATGACCCAAATACTATGAAGATTAATTGGAGCTGCTGTTTTTGTGAAACATTACTATCCCTTTAAGCCACAGACTTCACTTGTTAATCCCAGTTATGGAAGTCAGTTTTCTACCCCCAAGATGGCTATTATGAAGCTACACATCTATGCACCATAAGTCTTATTAAATGACAAATTCTGGTTTTAAGGATTAAGAAATGTACTTACTATCAATAGTGCGTCACATTTCGCAATTTATAGGAGAACTGATCAGCAGAGTTTATACTAGAGAAACAGGATGGATTGCAAGTTCTTAGGTCAAGTCTTATCTGTACAGTAAGTCTGGCTGATAAGTTCTTCTATAGAGTGCATGCTTTGGGAGCCAATTTCACTGTTGCCTGAAAGCTCTGTGAACCAGCCTGTATCTTTATTGTAAGCTTCGTTGGTCTGTAATCCAAGACATTGTAAACTACAAAGGTTCAGTTTCACTGCACTGTACAAACTGTGGGATTCAGTCTATATCTTTACACAGTGTGATACTTTATTCCTACAGATTGCATGTTCTGAGGGTTAGGTTTCCTGCGGATTGCAAGCTTTGTGATTCTGTCTATCATAGTCCCTCTATAGATTGTAAACTCCATAAGTTCAGTTTCCCTGTTGCTTGTAAGCTCTGTGATTCATTACTATAGAAACTGAGTATTACAGCAATATATAAAACTAGTTGAACAGCCCGTTACACAGGCCACAGTGCGACTGCCACCCGGTCACAGGGCAGTCACGCGCAGTGGAGACTGCCCGCGCAGCGGCTGATACAGAGCTGGACGCTCCTTCGGAGAGCCCAGCTCTGTATCAGCCACACCGCGGCCAGTCTCTACTGCACATGACTGCAGCACTTGCGGCAGTGTCTACTGCGCATGTTGCGGCGTTACACACGATTTAGCGAATTATTATATAGGGTGGTAAATAGGCTGGCCAGGTTAATATATAAACTGGACATTACATAAATATATACAATGGTAAATAGGTTGGCCAGGTTACTATATAAACTGTGCATTACACCAATAAATAACATGGTAAATAAGGTAGCCAGGTTACCATATAATCTGGGCATTACAGCTATATAAACTGGTAAATAGGCAGGCCAGGTTACTATATAAACTGGGCATTACAGCTATATAAAAAATGGTAAATAGGCTGGCCATGTTACTATATAAACTGGGCATTACAGCAGTATATAAAATGGTAAATAGGCTGGCCAGGTTACTATATAAACTGGTAAATAGGCAGGCCAGGTTACTATATAAACTGGGCATTACAGCTATATATAAACTGGTAAATAGGCTGGCCATGTTACTATATAAACTGGGCATTACAGCTATATATAAAATGGTAAATAGGCTGGTCATGTTACTATATAAACTGGGCATTACAGCTATATATAAAATGGTAAATAGGCTGGCCAGGTTACTATATAAACTGGTAAATAGGCAGGCCAGGTTACTATATAAACTGGTAAATAGGCAGGCCAGGTTACTATATAAACTGGGCATTACAGCTATATATAAACTGGTAAATAGGCTGGCCATGTTACTATATAAACTGGGCATTACAGCTATATATAAAATGGTAAATAGGCTGGTCATGTTACTATATAAACTGGGCATTACAGCAGTATATAAAATGGTAAATAGGCTGGCCAGGTTACTATATAAACTGGTAAATAGGCAGGCCAGGTTACTATATAAACTGGGCATTACAGCTATATATAAACTGGTAAATAGGCTGGCCATGTTACTATATAAACTGGGCATTACAGCTATATATAAAATGGTAAATAGGCTGGTCATGTTACTATATAAACTGGGCATTACAGCTATATATAAAATGGTAAATAGGCTGGCCAGGTTACTATATAAACTGGTAAATAGGCAGGCCAGGTTACTATATAAACTGGGCATTACAGCTATATATAAACTGGTAAATAGGCTGGCCATGTTACTATATAAACTGGGCATTACAGCTATATATAAAATGGTAAATAGGCTGGTCATGTTACTATATAAACTGGGCATTACAGCTATATATAAAATGGTAAATAGGCTGGCCATGTTACTATATAAACTGGGCATTACAGCTATATATAAAATGGTAAATAGGCTGGTCATGTTACTATATAAACTGATAAATAGGCAGGCCAGGTTACTATATAAACTGGGCATTACAGCTATATATAAAATGGCAAATAGGCTGGCCAGGTTACTATATAAACTGGACATAACTGCAATATATAAAATGGTAAATAGGGTGTCCAAGACACTGTATAAAAGGGACATTATAGCAGTATATAAATTGGTAAATAAAATGACCTAACTAGTATATAAACTGTACACTATAGCAGTCTGTAAACTAGACAATTTACTGTATAAACTGGACTTTCAGCGGTATATAAACTGGTAAATTATCTGTCCAATTCGGTATATAAAGTGGACATTATGAAAATATTTAAATGTAACCTGCCTCATCAGCAGGTGTCTTGGGCAGGGCCACTGGGATTGCTGCACTGGCCACGCCCATGGCTTGGAATGTGGGTGTGGCCAGCAGAATTAAAGATGACCCAGAAATTCTGCTTCCCTAGGCTGTGGCCTCCTCCAACTGAGAACTCCGATTGTGGATACAGAGTTGACAACAGGGACCCCATATACCTGGTGTGAGCAACCTGAGACTCTCCAGCTGCAGAGGACTACAAGTCCCATGGTCCACAGCAGCTATTGGCTGGCTAGCAGTGGTGGTGGGGGGGGGTAATTGTTGTCCTCCACTGCTGGAGAGACTCAGGTTGCCTTCTCCTGCTTTAAGCTTTGGAAGATCCGTTCCAATAAAAGCCATCACTACTTGCAGTGTAACATGACCTCTGACACATAATTGTCCAGCACCTTTTTTAGTTAAGAGGAAATACTTTAGGCATCGTAATGTATGTGACTGAGGAATAGTTGTAGGATTATGTCACAATGAAGGAAGAGCCCTTTCCTGCCCCTCTGTGAACTCGCAAAGGCCACAGACACTTGGGCGTCTCTTCTCTCGGACGCTGCATTGTGCCTCTGTGTTCCGGGTGTTGGCCTAACCCCGTCAGCCGACAGCAGTAAGGGCCGATATCCTATTTACTTTCCAGATAAGGTCCAGGACATCCTTCCGGAGCTCGCCGGGAACGTCAGCAACGGGACAGTGACACATGAACTGAGCGAAACGCGTAGGAACCCTCTGCTTGTCTCATCCCATCAAAATGCTCCTAATACACCCTTTAACCCAGTGATTAAAAACCAGGCTGTCCTGGCACTTTGAGTTACCACAGAAATCCACTTAATGGTGCCCCTGGTTTTCTATAAAGACGTTGAATTAAAAAGTTAATATTGAGTTTTAAATGTATATTTATGGACATTTGTGCTCGCGGTGTCTGTGTTTTTCTTATTCTGACTGCGAGGTTCAAGAATAGCTATATGTGATTATTATGTTTTATTATTTGTATCCTTCATAATGCCCTTGACAAATTTAGATATAAAATGTTAGGGGTGCCCTGAAAAATCTTGAGAGCGCAAAAAGGTTGAGAACCACTGCTTTAAGCCTTTGAGTGCCAGAGGGGTACGCAACGCATTGCAAAGCAATGCGTTGCGTTCCCCTCTGGCACTCGAAGGGTTAACCTAACGTGACCTGATCTTCAGTGACTTTCACACACTGCTGTACTGCACTGATCACCACGCACTCCTACAGCCTGCAGATCTAACAAGTGCCCCACGTGTAAATGGTGATGTGATCACTTTAATTTAACCCTTAGCATCCTGGAGAGAAGTGCAATGCATTGTGTGCTCAAAGGGATAAATGAATGAGACAAAAGGGAACCAAGGATGGATATGATGCTTCTTTTACCATGAACTATAATAATAACAATAATAATTTCAAAACTACATTAAAGGCACAGCTTCACCTAAGAATTAAAAGGTTGCAGATCCATGTAAATACTCTGTACTCCTAACAGGTGGTAGGATGAACAGACAGACAGAGAGATACATAGATAGACAGACAGACAACAGAAATATAGATAGATGGATGGATGGACAGACATAGGGATAGATAGACAGACAGACAGACTGATATGAGATAGATAGATAGATAGATAGATAGATAGATAGATAGATAGATAGATATGGCATAGATAGATATGAGATAGATAGATAGATAGATAGATAGATAGATAGATAGATATGTGATAGATATGATATAGATAGATAGATAGATATGAGATAGATAGATAGATAGATAGATAGATAGATAGATAGATAGATAGATAGATATGTGATAGATATGAGATAGATAGATAGATAGATAGATAGATAGATAGATAGATAGATATGTGATAGATATGAGATAGATAGATAGATAGATAGATAGATAGATAGATAGATAGATATGAGACAGATAGACTGATATGAGATAGATAGATAGATAGATAGATAGATAGATAGATAGATAGATAGGTAGATAGATAGATATGAGATAGATAGATAGATAGATAGATAGATAGATAGATAGATAGATATGTGATAGATATGATATAGATAGATAGATAGATATGAGATAGATAGATAGATAGATATGTGATAGATATGAGATAGATAGATAGATAGATAGATAGATAGATAGATAGATAGATAGATAGATAGATATGTGATAGATATGAGATAGATAGATAGATAGATAGATAGATAGATAGATAGATAGATATGAGACAGATAGACTGATATGAGATAGATAGATAGATAGATAGATAGATAGATATGAGATAGATAGATATGAGATAGATAGATAGATAGATAGATAGATAGATAGATAGATAGATACATAGATATGAGAGAGATAGATAGATAGATAGATGATAGATAGATAGATAGATAGATAGATAGATAGATAGATACATAGATACATAGATATGAGAGAGATAGATAGATAGATAGATAGATAGATAGATAGATAGATAGATAGATGATAGATAGATATGAGATAGATAGATAAATAGACAAAGAGATATAATATATAAATATAGAATATATACATGTTTTTATATAATTTTCCTGGGAAATGCTTCATTCAAATGTTTTAAACCCTCAAACTTTCACTTTGTTTATCAGTTGCAGTATTGCGGTCTATGTAGGGAGTTGGACAGTGGTTGCAGTGTTGCTGTCTATGTAGGGAGCTGGACGGTGACAGTTGCAGCGTTGTTGTCTATGTAGGGAGCTGGACAGTGACGGTTACAGTGCTGTTGTCTATGTAGGGAACCGAACAGTGACAGCCATAGAACCAAATGCTACATGGCATTGCCCGTTCGATTTGGCGCTCAGTGCACACTGGGGACCCCAGGACCGCTGCAGTGCTGAACATCAATTGAGGTGGGTCTCGGTGCAGCAGTTTTCACAGGAGTGGACCCTACTGCCGGCTCCTGTGAAAACCTCTTTCCCTGTGATTCTCCTTTGCAGCGTTTTGGCCAGGAGAGGCCAGGGGGGCTTCCTGCTGCCCCAGGGAAGGGTGGACAGCGAACCAGAAACAGTTAGATGTTTATATATAGAAGATATTATTGGAATGTTTGTCACTCACACAACAGCTTTATATAAGAATAGACAGTAAAAACAGTATAAATAATGCACACTCACAGGACTTGTAAAAACGTGTATGTTATCTCAAATAAGATTTTTATATTTTTACAAGTCCTGTGTGTATTATTTATATTATTTTTAGTTTACATAATATATAAATATACAGTGTGTGCAAAAGTCTTAGGCAGGTGTGAAAAAATGCTGTAAAGTGAGAACGCTTTCAAAAATAGACATGTTAATAGTTTTTATTCATCCGTTAACAAAATGCATAGTGAGGGAGAAAAATCAATATTTGGTGTGTCCCCCCTTTGCCTTGAAAACATCATCAATTCTTCTAGGTACACTTGTACAAAGTTAGGGATTTTGTAGGCATATGGTCAGGTGTATGATGAAACAATTATAACAAACAGGTGCTAATGATCATCAATTTAATATGTGTGTTGAAACACAATTAACTGAAACAGAAACAGCTGTGTAGGAGGAATAAAACCAGGTGAGGAACAGCCAAACTCAGCTAACAAGGTGAGGTTGCTGAAGACAGATTAATGTGAAAAGTCATACACCATGGCAAGACTGTGCTTAGCAAAAAGACACAAGGTATTTATACTGCATCTGCAAGGTCTCTCCCAGGCAGAAATTTCAAGGCAGATAGGCGTTTCCAGATGTGCTGTCCAAACTCTTTTGAAGAAGTACAAAGACACAGACAATATTGGGGACCATAGACGAAGTGGTCAGCCAAGGAAACTTAGTACAGCCGATGAAAGACACATCACGCTTACTTCCCTTCACAATCAGAAGATGTCCATTGGTGCCATCAGCTCAGAATTGGCACAAAACAGTGGCACCCTGGTACACCCACCTAATTTCTGGAGAAGTCTGGTCTGAAGTTGTTTTCATAGAAGACTTGAGGCCAAAAAGCCAAAAATCTGACATGGAAACAAGGCCAAGTGACTCAACTATGCACAAAAACTCAGGAAATGGGGTGCAGAAAAATGGCAGCAGGTGCTCTGGACTAATGAATCAAAATTTGAAATATTTGGCTGTAGCAGAAGGCAGTTTGTTGGCTGAAGGGCTGGTGAGTGGTACAAGAATGAGTGTCTGAAGGCCACAGTGAATCATGGTGAAGGTTCCTTGCAAGTTTGGGGCTACACTTCTGCAAATGGAGTTGGGCCTCCTCAATGCTGAGATGTACAGGCATATACTTATCCATCATGCAATACCATCAGGGAGGCATCTGATTGGCCTCAAATGTATTCGTCAGCATGACAATGACCCCAAACATACAGCCACAGTCATTAAGGATGATCTTCAGTGTAAAGAAGAACAAGGAGTCCTGGAAGTGATGTTTTGGCCCCCACAGAGCCCTGATCTCAACTTCATCAAGTCTGTCTGGGATTACATGAAGAGAGAGAGGCAACTGAGGGGCCTAAATCCACAGAAGAACTGTGGTTAGTTCTCCAAGATGTTTGGAACAACATACCTGCCGAGTTCCTTATCAAACTGTGTGTAAGTGTACCTAGAATTGATGCTGTTTTGAAGGCAAAGGGTGGTCACACCGAATACTGATTTTATTTAGATTTTTCTTCTGTTTGCTCACTATCATTTTGTTAATTGATGAAAATAAGCTATGAACATGTCTATTTTTGAAAGCATTCTTACTTTACAGCATTTTTTCATACCTGCCTAAGACTTTTTCACAGTACTGTATATATATATATATATATATATATATATTTATTTATTTTATTTAAATGTGCATTTATATAGCCATAGATAGCTATAGATATGTGTGTGTGTGTGTATATTGCACATTGGAAGTTTATACAGAGTCAAGAGCTTAAAGGGATAGTAATACTTAAAATGTAAAAAAAAATATGTTGTAGGGTTTATCCCCCTGAGTAAAACAAGAGTACTCCCACTGCTGAAAGGTGTTTCATTCAAAAGTTATTAATTTTCAAAGTTGAATTTTTTAGGTGCAATATCACAGTGGCCTGAAATTGTACAGTGGCGCTGTTGCTACACCATCCTATGGAGATTTGTGGTCAATTGACCAGAGCTGTCCATAGGATCGTGTAGCAACAGCGCCACTGTACAATTTCAGGCCACTGTGATATTGCACCTAAAAAATTCAACTTTGAAAATTAATAACTTTTGAATGAAACACCTTTCAGCAGTGGGCGTACTCTTGTTTTACTCAGGGGGATAAACCCTACAACATATTTTTTTTTTACATTTTAAGTATTACTATCCCTTTAATAACAGTAGCTCATTATTACACATTCAGTAGCTCATTATTACATATCCAGTAGCTCATTATTACACATCCAGCCCCTGTAAGATGCCTCTTTTTTCCGTGAAGGGCATGGAAATTAGCTTTTAAGCCCAGCATGGGAGTTCTGCTCTAATAACACACACAGGATATGGCGAGGGGGCCGCTGGCGTTTCCTCAGGATCCAGCAAGTGTTTCCAAAGAGGATTAACTCTGTAGATGCTGGACAGATAAATACATTTGTCTAGCAATTACCAGGAGAATTTCCAAGCATGTGTGTAATGTTCTGCTTGTTGTTTAGTTGCATGTTAATGGGAACTATGTTCTAGGAGAAAATTGCTCTTAATTTGTATAACACATTAATTTTCATAAGTAGTTGTTCTTTACACTCTGTATATAAAGTATATATCACATTTGTCTGCTTCTAGGCCACACCTCCTCACAGTGCACCTGCATACCTCCCAAGTGTCCCTCTTTAGGAGGGACAGTCCCTCTTTTAGACCCAAATCCCTCTGTCCCGCTTTCCCACCCTGATGTCCCTCTTTTTAGGAGATCAGATTGTGTGGTGTGTATATAAGTGTATCACATTGTTCTACAGCAATAAAACTCACATTATTGTTTTGTATAAATGTCGGTATTTGTGTTTATAAATTAGTCTGTGTAAATAAAATACTTTGGTCTTGTTATAAATAATTTATTAGATTTCACAAGTAGGTGTCAATAGGTCATGAAATAGCCTAAAAATTCTTGGTAATACCATGCCCACCAGACACGCCCCCAGCGACACCCCCTAAAACACAAGTGTCCATCTTTGGCAATTTGAAATGTTGGGAGTTATGCACCTGAGTTACTCATAAGGGACAGTGGTTGTTATAAGAATGAAACAAAACAAAAAATTAGCAGTGGGTTAACATATAAATAACTTATTGCCATTTGAAGGACACCTTCTGATGAACAGATTAACCATTTGAGTGCCACATAAATGTGCAATGCATTGCAGAGCAATGCGATGCATGGCTCTGTGGCATTCAGAGGGTTAAAATACCATTGCTCTTTGCACATATTTCCTCTTTAAAGTTTGAGCTTCATAATTAACCCATTGAGTGCCAGAGGGGTACGCAACGTATTGCATACCCCTCTGGCACTCAAAGGGTTAATATTTAATCAGTGGCGATATCATGCCTTGGAGACAGACGTTAATCATTTTTGGGATTACAGGACCATGGACGCCTTTCAACCCATATTCGTATTAGTCTGGTGTCGCCTACAGAAAGACCATGCCAAAATGTCACCTTTTTAATGGAACGAGTTAGCAACACAAAACATGTCCTGAAGTGGCACCAGCCTTAGACCGGTCCCGTCACTTTAAAAACAAATATTTTAAAAATTAACAGTTTACTTTGTAATATTTATTTTATTTTACTGTTCTTCTAAGATACGCCGTTTTCTTTATATTTTTTTAAGTGGCTTTCTCACCTTTCCAGATTCTCTCCACAGTGTTGATTCTTCTATAGCAGTGGTTCTCAACTCCGGTCCTCAGGACCCACTAACAGGCCAGGATTTAATGATTTCCTTGTTAGAGTACAGGTGAGTTAATCAATGTGAATGAGCCTCTGATCACATGATTTCCTTGTTATAGCACAGGTGAGTTAATCAATGTGAATGAGCCTCTGATCACATGATTTCCTTGTTAGAGCACAGGTGAGTTAATCAATGTGAATGAGCCTCTGATCACATGATTTCCTTGTTAGAGCACCGGTGAGTTATCAATGTGAATGAGCCTCTGATCACATGATTTCCTTGTTAGAGCACAGGTGAGTTAATCAATGTGAATGAGCCTCTGATCACATGATTTCCTTGTTAGAGCACAGGTGAGTTAATGAATGTGAATGAGCCTCTGATCACCACACCTGAGAAATCCCTAAGTCCTGGCCTGTTAGTGGGTCCCGAGGACAGGAGCTGAGAACCACTGTTCTATATACATATGTATAACCATCTATAGCTTTATAACCATCCATAAGTTTTCCTTTTTAATTTTATTGTATAATAAAGCTTCCCCCTCCGCCTCTTTTAAATATGTCAAGCAGCCTCTCCCAAGATCTGAAATCCAGTCATCGGACTGGACAGATCACAGACAGGTACAATCTTCCCACTAGTCCTCGTGAGGTAGCATATTTATATTGCGAGTACCCATTTATTCTATACAACCTTGATTGTCTCATTCAGTTTACTTCCCCCTTTCTAATTTCTTGTGCTCTGCTGAGAATAGATTCCCCAACTACTAAATCAAATGTCTTTAAAACCATCAGCTTGTTGGGAAAATGCAAGCACAAGATATAGACAGCTTAAATAGATAAATTTAATGAGACTAAAAGCTGTGTAGGTAACTGCCCGGGTCCTTCTAAGAATAAACAATTAACTTGTATAATTTCTCATTGTGCTTTTGCTGCATCTTTTTTTGCTTGTTGTACAGTCAATTAACATTAGCTGACATACGTACATGTGTATTTGTGTGTGTTTGTCTGTACAGTGGATATAAAAAGTCAACACATAGACATACACACACAGGCATACACACACATACACAGACACACACAAACATACAGACACACACACATACACACACAGACATACACACACAGACATACACACATACATACATACAGTGGATATAAAAAGTCTACACACCCCTGTTAAAATGCCAGGTTCTTGTGATGTTAAAGAATGAGACAAAGATAAATCATGTCAGAACTTTTTCCACCTTTAATGTGACCTATAACGTGAACAATTCAATTGCAAAACAAACTGAAATCTTTGAGGGGGGGAAATAAAAAAACTCATAATAACCTGGTTGCATAAGTGTGCACACACTTAAACTAATACTTTGTTGGCGCACCTTTTGATTTTATTACAGCAATCAGTCTTTTTGGGTAGGAGTTTATTATCATGGCACATCTTGACGTGGCAATATTTGCCCACTCTTCTTTGCAAAAGCGCTCTATATCTGTCAGATTGCGAGGACATCTCCTGTGTACAACCATCTTCAGATCCCCCCACAGATATTCAATTGGATTCAGGTCTGGGCTCTGGCTGGACCATTCCAAAATGTTAATCTTCTTCTGGTGAAACCATGCTTTGTTGGATTTGGATGTGTGTTTTGGGTCGTTGTCGTGCTGAAAGGTGAATTTCCTCTTCATCTTTCTAATGGACGCCTGAAGGTTTTGTGCCAAAATTACCTGGTATTTGGAACTGTTCATAATTCCCTCCACCCTGACTAAGGCCCTGGTTCCAGCTGAGGAAAAACAGCCCCAAAGCATGATGCTGCCACCACCATGCTTCACTGTGGGTATGTGTCACAGCTTTCCTTGTTTCCATCGAAGCTCTGCGTCATTCCACGCATCATCTGCAGGCATGAGGCTTCAGAGTGAAGCAGGCCTCTGTTTTATGCCATGCTTCCTGTAGTCTCCTCCTACCTTCTTCCTTCCTCTGAGCCTGCTCCTCCTACCTACTTCCTGAAGAGGGGTTTAAAGGGCAGTCTGAGTCTGACTCAGTTGCCCTTGCGTTGTTGTTCAAAGCAGTTCTATTACTTGGGCTCTGTGTATGACCTGGATTGTCTTCCATCCAATCTGGTGCTGACCTGTGGCTCTGTCTATTTTTTTGTCTTATCGTTATAGTGGACACCCAATCTGGAGCAGACCTGTGACTACCTGAACTGTGTATAACCTGGCTTGTCTGACTACCCTCCCTGGTGCTGACCTGTGGCTCTGTCTGACTATTCTTTTGATTTTCCCCTGTACCTGGCAGACACCCTATCTGGTGCAGGCCTGGGGCTCTGGCAGACTAGCTTTGATATTGACTGCAGGCGTGAGTCAAGTATCGCTTCCTTATACTGACTGCAGGCGTCAGTCAGAGATACGCTCCATTCTGACAGCAGGCCTGAGTCAGATTTTCTCGCTACCTAGGATCAAGACTTCGAGTTCCGGTTCCATTCCTGTTCCAGCTCCTGGTTCCTGCAAAGACTACCAGTGGCTTCAGCCTAGTCTCTAGTAGAGTGGTCCTCCACGGCAGTTTACTATTTCTGGTAGTAGCACTGGCTGGCTGTGACCCTTTGCTTGTACCTGCTATTTTCCTCTGTTTGCTACCTTATTGTTGTTTAATAAATTGCACTTTACTACACAGTACTGAGTCCTGATCATTTCTGGAGAACTGTGACAGTATGGTGTTCTTTGGGTGATGTGCAGTATTGTTTTTGCACCAAACATACCTTTTGGAATTATGGCCAAAAAGTTCGACCTTGGTTTCATCAGACCATAACACATATTCCCACGTGCTTTTGGGGGACTTGATGTTTGTTACTGCAAACTTCAGCGGCCTTGGATGTTTCTCTTTGTAAGAAAAGGCTTCCATCTTGCCACCCTACCCCATAGCCCATTCATATGAAGAATACGGGAGATTGTTGTCACATGTAGCACACATCCAGTACTTGCCAGAAATTCCTGCAGAGTCCTCCCTGACCAGTTTTCTTCTCGTCTTCTCATCAATTTTTGAGGGATGTCCAGTTCTTGGTAATGTCTCTGTTGTGCCATGTTTTCTCCACTTGATGATGACTGTCTTCACAGTGTTCCATGGTATATCTAATGCTTTGGTAATTCTTTTGTACCCTTCTCCTGAATGATACCTTTCAACAATGAGATCCCTCTGATGTTCTATTTAACATGAGATTGAATGTGATTGGTTAATTCTGAACACAGCCACATCCCCAGTTATAAGAGGGTGTGCACATCTATGCAACCAGGTTATTGCGAGTTTTTTTATTTTTTATTTTACCCCCTCAACGATTTCAGTTTGTTTTGCAATTGAATTGTTCACGTTATAGGTCACATTAAAGGTGGAAAAAGTTCTGACATGATTTATCTTTGTCTCATTCTTTATCATCACAAGAACCTGGCATTTTAACAGGGATGTGTAGACTTTTTATATCCACTGTATGTATGTGTGTATGCCTGTGTGTGTATGTATGTGTGTGTGTGTCTGTATGTTTGTGTGTGTGCCTGTGTATGTGTGTGTATGCCTGTGTGTGTATGTCTATGTGTTTGTGTGTGTGTAGGTCTGTATGTTTGTGTGTGTGCCTGTGTATGTGTGTGTATGCCTGTGTGTGTATGTCTGTGTGTTTGTGTGTGTGTAGGTCTGTATGTTTGTTGTGTATGCCTGTGTATGTACATGCCTGTGTGTGTGTGTGTTTGTCTCTATGTGTGTGTGTATGCCTGTCTGAGTGTGTATATATGTTTGTGTATATGCATGTATGTGTATGTCTGTATGTTTGTGTGTGTGTAGGAGTATGTGTGTGTGTATTTGTGTGTGATGTGTATATGAGTGTGTGTGTGTGTATATATATATATATATATATATATATATATATATATATTTACAAAATGTGTATGTGTGTATATGATTGTGTCTGTCTTTCTGTGTGTTTATTTTCTGTGTGTTTATTTATATATATATATATATATATATATATATATATATATATATCTGTATATATATATATATATATATCTATATATATAAAAGAAGACTTCTGTGTGCCTGGCAAACACACCTAGGGGTGGTATTAAGGAGGAGTTACTGTTCCCATTGGGTGATTCAATCATGCAGGGAGTTGGCCCGCCCCCACTATCAAAGTAAGAAAAAACAATATGGCCGCCACTTGCTCCTACACCACAGACAAACACACATGCCTCACTCATACAGCACCACACAAACACACACAGACCACCACACACACACATGCCCCACTCACACAGCACCAAACACACATGCCCCCACTCACACACACAGCACCACATACACACACAAAGCCAGAAATAAATATGGCTGACACACACACACACACACACTCACTCACCCTGACTCCCAGTGGCCTCAGCAGGACCTGTAGTGCAGCACCAGGGGAACAAAATGGCACTCAAAGGGTTAAGGTATGCCCTCATTGCTCAATTATTTCTTCACTGTCATCATTTGCCATGCAAGACACAGGACAGACAGCCATCAGGTACACACTTAACCCACTGACTGCCACAGGGTTGTGTGTTCAGACCCCTCACACTGTAAACTTGCATTTCCCTCCCACTTCTCCTCCTTCCCCAGCCTATTACTAGCACTTTTCCATATTTATGTTAAGCCACGCCCCCTACTCACGGTTAAGCCCCGCCCACTTTTAACCCAAATTACCCCATTGCTCTCTCCACATTAGCACCACATGAGGGACTCCACAAGTAAAAGTTCACAGGTATTACACACACATGCCCCACTCACACAGCATCACCACACACACACAGCCAGAAAGAAATATGGCTGACACACAGTCACTCACCCTGACTCCCAGTGGCCTCAGCAGGACCTGTACTACAGCCACTGAAGGGTGTGACAGCACCAAGGGAACAAAATGGCACTCAGAGGGTTAAGGTAGGCCCTCATTGCTCAATTATTTCTTCACTGTCATCATTTGCCATGCAAGACTCAGGACAGACAGCAATCAGGTACACACTTAACCCACTGACTGCCACAGGGTTGTGTATAAGGTTTTACCCCTCAGGGAGTGTGTTCAAACCCCTCACACTGTAAACTTGCATTTCCCTCCCACTTCTCCTCCTTCCCCAGCCTATTACTAACACTTTTTCCACATTTATGTTAAGCCCCGCCCCCTACTCGCGATTAAGCCCCACCCACTTTTAACCCAGATTGCCCCATTTGTCTCTCCACATCAGCACCACATCAGTCCCCTCTAGGGACTACACAAATCAGTTCCCAGGTATGAATACACTTCCCACTGCTATTTATCTCTGACATGCCTCTCTATACATTAACCATTTGAGTGCCAGAGGGGTGCACAACTCATGCACGCATGTGTTTCTGCTCATATATGTTGTGTGTGTACATCTCTGTTACATATGTGTGTCCATGTGTGCATCTCCAGTGTGTCTGTGTGTACATGTCTTTTGCATGTTTCTGCCGCTCACTGTGTGTATGTGCATACCTCCCAACATTTCACATGGCCAAAGAGGGGCACTTTAGTTTTAGGTGATATTGTTGGGGGCGTGGCTGGTGGGCAGGGCATTAGTAATAATTTTTAGTTTATTTCATGACCTATTACTGGCTATTTATGTAAGTGAATAAATGATTTAGTGCAAGACCAAAGTAATTTATTTGCACTGACTAATGTATAAACACATATACTGAAGTTTACAAAAATATGTATATGAGCTTTATTGCTGTAGAGCAAAGTAATACACACCACACAGTCAGGGCTGGTGCAAGGATTTTTGCCACCCTAGGCAAAACCTAATTTTGCTGCCCATTTCGCTCCGCCCCTTGTGCCCCACCCCTTTATACCCCGGCCTACTTATACCCAACCTCTTTTCATGATTGTCCTCTCTCTGCCCCCTGGCCCAGTATGCCCCTGGTCTGGAGATGCCTGTAAGAGATGCCCCCCACCAGCTCCAACTTGCCCCTTATCAGCTTCACTTTGGCCCACCAGCTCCGCTTTGCCCCTATCAGCTCCACTTTGTCCCCCATCAACTCCAACTTGCCGCCTCGGCTCCTACTTGCCCCCATCAGCTCCACTTTGCCCCCCACCAGCTCCAACTTGCCCCCACCAGCTCCAACTTGCCCCCACCAGCTCCACTTTGCCCCCCATCCACTCCAACTTGCCCCCACCAGCTCCACTATGCCCCCAGCAGCTCCAACTTGGCACCATCAGCTCCACTTTGCCCCCCATCCGCTCCAACTTGCCCCCATCTGCTCTAACCTGCCCCCCCCTCAGCTCCACTTTGCCCCCCTCAGCTCCACTTTGCCCCCTCAGCTCCACCTTGCCCCCATCAGCTCCATTTTGACCCCCATCCGCTCCAACTTACCCCCATCAGCTCCACTTTGCCCCCCATCCGCTCCAACTTGCCCCCACCAGCTCCACTATGCCCCCTCAGCTCCAACTTTCCCCTATCAGCTCCAACTTGCCACCATCAGCTCCAACTTGCCCCCCATCCGCTCCAACTTGCCCCCCATCCGCTCTAACTTGCCCCCACCAGCTCCACTTTGCCCCCCTTCAAGCTCCACTTTGCCCCCCCTCAGCTCCACTTTGCCCCCCCTCAGCTCCACTTTGCCCCCCTCAGCTCCACTTTGCCCCCCTCAGCTCCACTTTGCCCCCCCTCAGCTCCACTTTACCCCCTCAGCTCCAACTTGCCCCCATCAGCTCCACTTTGACTCTCATCCGCTCCAACTTACCCCCATCAGCTCCACTTTGCCCCCACCAGCTCCACTATGCCCCCTCAGCTCCAGCTTTCCCCTATCAGCTCCAACTTGCCCCCATCAGCTCCACTTTGCCCCACATCCGCTCCAACTTGCCCCCAGCAGCTCCACTATGCCCCTTCAGTTCCAACTTGCCCCCCATCACATACCTGTAGCTCCCGCGCAGTCTTCTCTTCAGTAATGCAGAGCAAGGCGGGAGATCATGACTCCCAGCGCGCTCTGCATTACTAAAGATCCAACCCATTGAGGGAGCGCTGTAGCAACACAGACCTGATTGTGTTGTGGTTCCCGGCGTGGTGTGTGCAGGCGCAGCTCTTCTCCGCTGCATGCCCACGCCCCCAGTACGTGTGTGCCCTAGGCCGGCGCTTACCTTGCCTATAGGTGGAGCTGCCCTGCACACAGTCTGACCTCCTAAAAAGAGGGACAGAGGGATCCGGCCCTCAAAGAGGGACACTTGGGATGTATGGTATGTGTCTGCCTGTGTGTTGCATATGTCTGTGTTTATCAGTGTGTCTGCATTTCACACATGTGCGCCCAACGGTCATAACATGACGGGCAACGCCGTCCCACATTGCTAGTATATATATATATATATATATATATATCTGTATATATATGTGTGTGTATGTGTGTCTGTGATGTGTATGTGAACATGTATATATATATATATATTTACGAACGTGTATATAATTGTGTGTGTATGTGTATATGAGTGTGTATATATGTGTGCGTGTATATGTGTGTGTACATGTGTGTCTGTGTATGTATATGTGTGTGTATATATGTGTATGTATATATATGTGCGTCTGTGTGTATGTTTTCGTGTATGTGTGTGTGTATATATAGATATATGTATATGTGTTTGCGTGCGTCTGTATGTATGTATATGTGTTTGTCTGTGTATATGTATAAGTGTGTATATATGTGTGTCTGTGTATGTATGTAAACGTTTATCTGTGTTTGTGTATGTATATGTGTGTGTGATGTATGTGTGTGTGTATGTATACGAGTCTGTGTGTATGTGTGTATGTATATGTGTGTATGTATATGTGTGGGTGTATATCCGTGTGCGTCTGTATGTGTGTCTGTATGCATGCGTGTGTCTGTGTGCATGCGATAGTGGAATATTAATTGGGAACACATCCAGAGCGGGTCCACACAAGGACAGAGGGCACAGCTGCAGGGGAACATGGCGGGCAGCTCCTGGCGTCTGGTTACACTTCTACCCACACAGATACTTTGTAGTAAATATTTAGAGGACTAAGGGCCATACGCGCAAAACAAATGAGGAGAAATTCTGGAAAAGACCAGCTGGACTATAGGGGATAAATTAAATTTCTCATTGATTTACAGGAGGCTTTAACCTCTCGAGTTCTACAACACAATACGGGACCTCAAGCGTTCCAGGAGTTAAAAGACCTGTTTAATCAATGGGGTTTCTCATTTGTTGCTAGTGATGCTGTTGTTTTGGACCAGAATTTCTCCTCTTTTGTCTTCATCTTATGACCCAGAGACTGCTGTCATAGGGAGCCTTAACCTTTTGAGCACCAGAGAAATGAGTAATAGCAAATGCATTGCATAGCCCCCTGGTACTGAAAGTGTTAAAGTGGACATGTCAACGTAAGACAAGTTTACTTTTAATTATAGAGAATTAAATTCTATCTATATGTCACACTAACCCTTTATCTGTAAAATCAATCGTTTTTGAGAAATCAGTCTTTATGTTCTACTGGCACAGTCTGACACTTTATGCTAATTCCCTGCACTGTATGCAAATTAGTTACGTTTCAGACCATATGTACCTCTTGCTGTGTTATCAGACACGCCCCTAGTGTCTGGCCTCTGCCTGGGTTCATTCACATCACAGTATGTGGGTATATTGTCCCAGCACTGAAACAACATACCTCCCAACATTTCAGTTGGTCAAAGACGCTTTTGTTTCAGGTGATGTCGCTGGGGGTGTGGCCGGTGGGCGGGGCATTACCTAGGATTTGTAGGTTATTTCATGACCTATTGACACCTCTTTGTGTAACTGAATAAATGATTTAGAAAAACACCAAAGCATTTCATGTGTACAGATTAATTTGTAAAGACATATAATGGAGTTTACACACACATTAATGTGAGTTTTATTGCTGTGGAGCAATGTGATACACTTCTATACACACCACACAGTCTGATCTCCTAAACATAGGGACACCGGGGTGATACACTTCTATACACACCACACAGTCTGATCTCCTAAACATAGGGACACCAGGGTGATACACTTATATACACACACCACACAGTCTGATCTCCTAAACACAGGGACACCAGGGTGATACACTTATATACACACCACACAGTCTGATCTCCTACACACAGGGACACCAGGGTGATACACTTATATACACACCATACAGTCTGATCTCCTAAACACAGGGACACCAGGGTGATACACTTATATACACACACCACACAGTCTGATCTCCTAAACACAGGGACACCAGGGTGATACACTTATATACACACCACACAGTCTGATCTCCTAAACACAGGGACACCAGGGTGATACACTTCTATACACACCACACAGTCTGATCTCCTAAACACAGGGACACCAGGGTGATACACTTATACACACACCACACAGTCTGATCTCCTAAACACAGGGACACCGGGGTGATACACTTCTATACACACCACACAGTCTGATCTCCTAAACACAGGGACACCAGGGTGATACACTTATATACACACCTCACAGTCTGATCTCCTAAACACAGGGACACCGGGGTGATACACTTCTATACACACCACACAGTGTGATCTCCTACACACAGGGACATCAGAGTGATACACTTATATACACACCACACTGGGACACCAGGGTGATACACTTCTATACACACCACACAGTGTGATCTCCTAAACACAGGGACACCAGGGTGATACACTTATATACACACCACTCAGTCTGATCTCCTAAACACAGGGACACCAGGGTGATACAGTTACATACACACACCACACAGTCTGATCTCCTAAACACAGGGACTCCAGGGTGATACATTTATATACACACCACACAGTCTGATCTCCTAATCACAGGGACACCAGGGTGATACACTTATATACACACCACACAGTCTGATCTCCTAAACACAGGGACACCAGGGTGATACACTTATATACACACCACACAGTCTGATCTCCTAAACACAGGGACACCAGGGTGATACACTTCTATACACACCACACAGTCTGATCTCCTAAACACAGGGACACCAGGGTGATACACTTATATACACACACCACACAGTCTGATCTCCTAAACACAGGGACACCAGGGTGATACACTTATATACACACACCACACAGTCTGATCTCCTAAACACAGAGACACCAGGATGGGAAAGAGGAACAGAGGGATTTTGGTCTCAAAGAGGGACTGTCCCTCCTAAAGACTGACATTTGGGAGGTATGAATAATATCTCCTAAAGAGGGACACTTGGGAGGTATGGACCCTTAATATCTCCTAAACAGGGACACTTGGGAGGTATGGATTCCTAATATCTCCTATAGAGGGACACCTGGGCGGTATGGACCCCTAATATCGCCTAAAAAGGGATACTTGGGAGATATGGACCCCTAATATCTCCAAAACAGGGATACTTGGGAGGTACAGATTCCTAATATCTCCTAAAGAGGGACACTTGGCAGGTACGGACCCCTAATATCTCCTAAAGAGGGATACTTGGGAGGTATTGACCCCTAATATCTCCTAAAGAGGGACACTTGGGAGGTACGAACCCCTAATATCTCCTAAAGAGGGACACTTGGGAGGTACGGATTCCTAATTTCGCCTAAAGAGGGATATTGGGAGGTATGGACCCCTAATATCTCCTAAAGAGGGACACTTGGGAGGTACGGATTCCTAATATCTCCTAAAGAGGGACACTTGGGAGGTATGGATCCCTAATATCTCCTAAATATGGACACTTGAGAGGTACGGATTCCTAATATCTCCTAAACAGGGACACTTGAGAGGTACGGATTCCTTATATCTCCTAAAGAGGGACACTTGGGAGGTACGGATTCCTAATATCTCCTAAATAGGGACACTTGGGAGGTACGAACCCCTAATATCTCCTAAAGAGGGACACTTGGGAGGTACGGATTCCTAATATCTCCTAAAGAGGGATATTGGGAGGTATGGACCCCTAATATCTCCTAAAGAGGGACACTTGGGAGGTACGGATTCCTAATATCTCCTAAACAGGGACACTTGGGAGGTACGGATTCCTAATATCTCCTAAAGAGGGACACTTGGGAGGTACGGATTCCTAATATCTCCTAAAGAGGGACACTTGGGAGGTATGGACCCTAATATCTCCTAAAGAGGGACACTTGGGAGGTATGAACCCCTAATATATCCTAAAGAGGGACACTTGGGAGGTACGGATTCCTAATATCTACTAAAGAGGGACACTTGGGAGGTATGGACCCCTAATATCTCCTAAAGAGGGACACTTGGAAGGTATGGACCCTAATATCTCCTAAAGAGGGACACGTGGGAGGTATGGATCCCTAATATCTCCTAAAGAGGGACACTTGGGAGGTATGGATCCCTAATATCTCCTAAAGAGGGACACTTGGGAGGTATGGACCCTAATATCTCCTAAAGAGGGACACTTGGGAGGTATATACCCCTAATATCTCCTAAAGAGGGACACGTGGGAGGTATGGATCCCTAATATCTCCTAAAGAGGGACACTTGGGAGGTATTGACCCCTAATATCTCCTAAAGAGGGACACTTGGGAGGTATGTACCCCTAATATCTCCTAAAGAGGGACACGTGGGAGGTATGGATCCCTAATATCTCCTAAAGAGGGACACTTGGGAGGTATTGACCCCTAATATCTCCTAAAGAGGGACACTGGGGTGGTACGGATTCCTAATATCTCCTAAATGGGATACATGGGAGGTATGACACTGTACCAGACTGTGCCAAAAATATATAAAAAAAATTAATTCTCAAAAAATGATTTTTATTACAAACAAACGGCTAGCACAACCGATAGGTAACCTTTAACCCTTTAAGTGCCAGACGGATGTGCAACGTGTTGCTTTTGCAATGCGTTGCTTGCCCCTTTTGACACTCAGAGACTTAATTCACTTTAAAATGAATACCATTTTATCACAGGGTGATGGATCTGCTGGGTTTTACCACCTTTTCTGATTGTTATATATTATTTTTGGGGGTTGGAGGGGGTTAAAGAAAGTCATTTTCCCAAGGCGAGGTATATGTGCCAAATAAAGAGTTGTAAAGGTTAAAGGGCACAGGGCAGAGGTCAGACTCCTGAAATAGAGGAACAATCTTCCTAGATTCCCCTGTATGTAGCCAGCTAATATAGGGGCTAGCCTCTGAGACTATATGAAATGACATAAGGCCATATGAACAAATTAAAGTGGAGTCATTCTAGAGGAAACTAACTACAGTGATAGAAATTATATAAAAAAGAAAGCTCAGTTTATTTAACCCTTTGAGTGCCAGAGGGGTAGCCAACTCTTTGCGTTGGCTACCCCGCTGACACTCAAAGGGTTAAATTGGGCGATTATACCCTCTTGAATGTCTTGGAGACCTCGCTAGCTTTCAGGGGGTTAAGAAAAACCCAATTTAACCCTATGAGTCCCAGAGAAATATCCATTTTTTTTGTTTTTTTTTTTGGGTTATATCCTATGTTGCAGTAGGTTGGCTCCAGAATGACTCCAATTTTACTTAGTAAATCGGCCTCGTAGTCTAAGACTCAAGCTCGACTATAGGGTTCTTAGAAAAAACCAATAGCCCTGTTGTCAGCTTTGCTAGTGATTTAGTAAGAACATTTGAGATGTAATAACTTAAAGGGATAGTAATACTTAAAATGTAAAAAAAATATGTTGTAGGGTTTATCCCCCTGAGTAAAACAAGAGTACTCCCACTGCTGAAAGGTGTTTCATTCAAAAGTTATTAATTTTCAAAGTTGAATTTTTTAGGTGCAATATCACAGTGGCCTGAAATTGTACAGTGGCGCTGTTGCTACACCATCCTATGGAGATTTATGGTCCCGGGACCAGAGCTGTCCATAGGATCGTGTAGCAACAGCGCCACTGTACAATTTCAGGCCACTGTGATATTGTACCTAAAAACTTCAACTTTTAAAATTAATAACTTTTGAATGAAACACCTTTCAGCAGTGGAAGTACTCTTGTTTTACTCAGGGGGATAAACCTTACAACATATTTTTTTACATTTTAAGTATTACTATCCCTTTAACCCTTTGAGTGCCAGAGGGGTACGCAACGCATTGCTTTGCAATGCGTTGCGTACCCCTCTGGCACTCAAAGGGTTAAAGAAAACATCTCCCAGCTGTACTTTTGTCTCATTCAACATGGAAAACTTTATAAAACAGACATTCAAAATGTCCTGCTCTTTTAATGAAGGAGGTCGGAAGCAACGTCCCTCGGGTGGTTTGGCAGGAAAAGGGTTACTTTCCAGCCTGACTGTGCTCTGAGTTAAAGGGACTCTTTGTTCAGCTGTATAGAAACCTTTCTTTGGTATGTGTGTAATGCCTTGTGAGGGGGTCCCGGGACCGAAGCCCTTTGTCCCATGAGGGGCTGAGAATTCCATCTATGAAGCGCTGACCTTTCACGTTATGACTGGCTGTGGGCAGAACCGTGCCAAGCGTGGGAATCTGGAATGGGCGCCGAGCATTTGACCTAAAAAAGCTTGAAAACTCCGGCATGGCCTTCTTGCAGTGATCCACTTGTCAGTACTTGGTTAACCAATAAAGGAGAAATAAGAAATAGCATCTCCTAAAACTCAGCTTATCATACTGTAAATTCATAACGGCCCATCTGAATTGTGTCCTTGTGGATTTGTTCAAGAGATAACGTCACCCCTAACGCACACATTCGTCTGTCGCTAATGGTAGAAAGTGAGAAAAATGGAGTATTTGCTAGTTTTTGAAAGCCATAAATATATGTGCTATTTACGTTTTGATGCAAGAAACATGCAAACACCTTGATGCTGAACAGCACATGCTCCTTAAAGGGATAGTAATTTTTCATAATAAAAGCAGCTCTAATTAATCATCATAGAATTTGGGCCATGGAGAGTGTTATTTCAGTTCTGTCAGAGTTGTAGTTCAAGAGTAATTCAATGACAAAGTATCCCCCTCCCGCCCCTTTTACTGATGTAACACTGTTCAGCCAGAGCAGAAGGGAGGTGCCCAGGTAGACTGCAGAGAGGGACAATCTTCAATTAAGATAAGGGAAAAACCTGAAAAACTTGTCAAGGGGGGCAGGGCCTTCATTGTTCTCATAGCAAGAAGATTGTCCCCTGCTGTTATCTGTCTGGTCTATGGACTGGATTTCACATCTGAGAAGAGATGGCTTACACTAGGTAAAAGGGGCAGGAGGGGAAACTTTGCTTGTGAATATCTCTCAAACCATAAAGGTTTGAGAGATAAGACATATCATTCTTCATGTTTTTTTAATGCCTACAAAATAAAATAAAGATAAAACAAAGTATTACTTTCCCTTTAAAGCGATAATATTGTCTTAAAAGAAGAACAAATAATATTGTAGATAATGCAAAAAGAAATAGATTGGTGCAAGTCCTATCTCTCAGACCTTTATGGTTTGAGAGATAGAATGTTTTAAAGTCCCCCTCTCCCTGCTGTCAGCTGTAAAGCTGACCGCAGGTGACTTGAGTCATCCAACTCGAAGCGGCTCTTCAGCAGAGCCGTGATACCTAAGTCTAAAAATAATTACTTCACTGGAAAGGTCTACAAAGTGTGCTTGCAAACCAGGCACACTTTGTAGACAGTTCAATTAAGTAGTTAGATTTCGGTATCACGCTCTGCTGAAGAGCTGCCTGATGGTCCCCAGACTAGGATTTCCTGTTGTCAGCTAGAAGCTGACGTCAGTGAAAGGGGAGGGAGGGAAACTCTAAAACTTTCTATCTCTCAAACCATAAAGGTTTGAGAGATAGGAATTGCATTTCTTTTTGCATTATCTACAATGTTATTTATTCTTCTTTTAAGACATTAGTAACCCTTTAATTCACAGCAAAGTAAGCACATTGTAACATAGTAAAATAGTAACATAGTAAATTAGGTTGAATAAAGACACAAGTCCGTCAAGTTCAACCTTCGCCTCATACCCCAGTAACTGAGAATTTTATAGCTTTCCTGCTACCAATTAAATTAGTCTTTATCAGACCTTCCTGATCTGCCTACTAATAAACAGTATAACTCTGTATGTTCCCTTTGGAAAGAAATGTATCTAATCTTCTCTTAAATGTATCCATTGTATCTGCCATAACCACCTCCCTGGCCAAGGAATTCCACAATTTGACAGACCTTACTGTAAAAAAAACCCCTTCCTCTGCTGAAGTTTAAACCTCCTTTCCTCTAATCTCAAGGGGTGTCCCCTGGTCATCTGATCAGGCCTTGGAATAAATAGCTCACCGCAGAGATCCTTGTATTGACCTCTCATATATTTGCACAATGTGATAAGGTCTCCTCTTAGTCGTCTTTTCTCTAGAGTAAATAAACCAAGTTTGTCTAGTCGTTCCTCATACGTCAAGTCCTCCATTCCCTTAATTTTGTTGCTCTTCGCTGTACCCTCTCTAGTTCTAGTATATCCTTTTTCAGAACTAGTGCCCAAACTACACTGCATACAGTAAGAACATGCTCCTTAATTAATGACACAGTAAGCACATGCTCCTTAATTAACGGTGAAGTTAGCCAGAAGTATGAAAATGTGTGCTGATTTAGATGCACTCTCTAATCCACCCACAAAACAATGGACATTTTAGCAACGCCCACTTTTTTGTAACACATTTTCTAAAAATAAACGTACACATTCACTAATTCATAAAATAACAAGCACAATTCTGTAAAATTTTGGAGCTAATAATTTTCCCATCAAAAGTACATTGTAAATAGCTGTCGAGCATTGCGTCCTAAGACTTTAATGCCAGGAAGCCCCTTACACCCGCCCCAAAGCATGTGCAGGGAATTAAGCCAAATTTACACCATTCTTCATGTTTAAAGGGGAACTAACATCCTCTGTGGACTTAAAGGGATAGTAATACCTGGATTTAAGAAGGTTTAATATTGTTCATATGTATATTTATCGTGTGCTTTTTAAAGGATCACCTTGCTGTATTTTTTTTTTTTTTTTAAATCTTTATAAATCAGAAGATATTTGAGTTAAAATTTAACAGGTGACGTCACTCTGTAGAATCCCTCGTCAGCATTAGACTAACACCTCCCAAGCCTGCCCACCTCATTACCATACCTGGTGAGCATGATTAGAAGAGCGCGCATTGGGTGCCTGGAACGTGAACGTGCTGAAAACACTCCCACTTTAAGAAGGGGGCGGATTCTCAACAATAACTGGCACCCGATCAGAAAGTACTGCCTCTCACGCAGCACGTCACCAAGATGGCAGCGTTCCAGTGCTTAAAATAACAGACTTTTAAAGGTATTTCTTACAATGAAAATGGGTACCAGTAACACTTTATTTAAAACTATTACACTTCTTTGGGGCAGACAAAACTATACAGCATCTGTTATGTATACATAGACATTCCCCTTTAATACGTGGTGTTAAACAAGGTGGAAAGGAACGTCTGGTACACCCACAGGACTCCTCCTTGGAGCAAAAGGCATTAAAAGAGTAATTAGCGTAGTATATTAGTGTTAGATGGACATAGGACCAGACAATCGATTTCAGAGCCTGTTTTTGTGTGACATCGTATTCGTACACTCCAGCGACCGCATTTTATTTTCTGGACAATAAAGTAGCATTAATAGGGTTGCTACCCAGCCGGTATTTTACCGGCAGACCGGTAAAAAATTGGCTTCTGTCCAATGTTAAGTCTATGGAGGGAATGCCATGTCCGGTATTTTTTTGAAGGAAAGGTGGCAACCCTAAGCATTAAGGAAGCAGTAAATGTTTTTTATGAAAACACATATTTTATATATCTTTTCCTGCTGAATAAAACAAGGTCACTCCCATCGCCGTCAGATGTTCTATTCAAAATTGATAGCAGTTCAAATAATCAGGAAGTGAATTTACTGTGTTTACTTCCTGATAGTTCTAACTGACAGGAAGTGAATTTACTGTGATTACTTCCTGATAGTTCTAACTGACAGGAAGTGAATTTACTGTGTTTACTTCCTGATAGTTCTAACTGACAGGAAGTGAATTTACTGTGTTTACTTCCTGATAGTTCTGACAGGAAGTGACTCAGCAGTTTCTATCACATTCTATGGAGATCTGTATGTCTCTGACTTTCTTGACTTTCCTCTCCATTAGAATCTAACAGGAAATCTAATTATACTTTGACCACTAGAGGGCACTGCTAATGTAAAAAAAACATGAGTTTAAACTATAATAACTCTCTTGGCAGTGGGAGTACCCTTATTTTACTCAGTAGGAAAATCTCTGCAATATGTATTTTTTCATAAAAAAGTTTACTGCTCCTTTAACACCCAGTGCTAATGAAGTCAAATCAGAGCTGTAACATACAAATTATATGAAGACACACAAACAGCATGGGTTTATGGCAGGGAGATCTTGTCAAGCTAACCTCATAGATATTTTTGACTGGGTAACTAAAATAATAGACCAAGTAGGAGCAGTAGATATAGCTTATCTAGATTTCAGTAAAGCATCTGACACTGTCCCTCATGGAAGACTCATTAATAAACTGCAGTGTTTGGGTCCGGATGTAAAAATAGTTAAATGGATAAGGCAATGCTGAGTGACAGGAGAGACAGGGTGGTATTCATAGGAGAATATTTGGACGAAAGGAGTGTTACTAGTGGGGTACCTCAGGGATCTGTAATGGGGCCCATTCTTATTAATATTTTTATTAGTGATATTGCACAAGGTCTCCAAGGTGAGGTATGTCTTTTTGCAGATGATACAAAGATCTTCAACAGGGTAGACATTCCAGGGGGAATAAGTCAAATGACAAATGATTTAGGTAAATTAGAAGAATGGACAGGAGTGTGCCAGCTGCAGTTTATCGTTGATAAATAAAAAATAATGCACTTGGGACGTAAAAATCCAAACAAAAAATATAGTATTAATGGTACTGCGCTTTCAGAGATAACAGAAAGGGGTTTGGAAGTAATAATTTCTAATGACTTAAAGGTAGGCAGGCAATGTAATAAAGCTGTGGAGAATGCAAACAGGGTGCTGGGTTGTATAGCTAGGGGCATTAGTAATAGGAAAAGGGAAGTGGTGGTACCACTCTACAGATCTCTAGTTAGACTTCACCTAGAGCATTGTGTACAGTACTGGAGACCCCATCTCCAGAAGGACATAGATACTATAGAGTATTGTGTACAGTACAGGAGACCCCATCTCCAGAAGGATATAGATACTATAGAGTATTGTGTACAGTACTGGAGACCCCATCTCCAGAAGGATATTGATACTATAGAGTATTGTGTACAGTACTGGAGACCTAGAGTATTGTGAACAGTACTGGAGACCCCATCTTCAGAAGGATATAGATACTATAGAGAGAATTCAAAGACAGAAAATACAGCCATGACACATATGAATTACAGATCCTGTGACCCACAATTGCAATAAAATCAAACCTCTCTGTTTTAGGACATGATTGGGCATTCCGCGGCTCTGTTATTGGGACTACAACAACCATCATGCACTGCGGGTGCTTGGCAAAATAACTGTTTGACTTTTATTTGACTGTAAAAAAAACAGGGGAGGGAAATCTGTGACTCCCCCAGCTGATATTGGACTGAAATTCCCATCATGCTCGGTCAGCCATTAGCAAAGGCTTTTCTTAACCCTTTCGGTGTCAGAGGGGTATGCAACGCACTGAAAGGGTAAACTTTATTTGACAAGAGTGAGCAGCCAGGGACCCCTCTTCGGCTGATAATGGACTACAATTTCCATCATTCTCGGGTGGGTATGATGGGAGTTGTAGTGCGGTCACAGCAGGGTGTGCGGTCTCCTACAAGATGTCAGCTGTTGCCCAGCGGGATCACCCGCTCAGTACGGAGACCCAGTGTAAAGGTGCCAGCTGTTTCTCGCAGTCCATGTGTCCTCAACCATCTAGCTTCTGTTCCTAAAATAACCAGGCCCGGGCCTACTCAGGGAGGGGCTCCACCCTTGATGTTTTGCAATGGGTTTTCTTGAAACATTAAGCCGAGGTAACACATCCACGTTGCACGCACAAGGCACATGCTAGGTTCAATTTAACCCTTTAAAGGGACAGTAATATTTAAAATGTAAACAAATACATATATATATATATATATATAGTAGTGTTTTGTCGCCCTGAATAAAACAACATACCTCCCAACATTTCAAATGGCCGAAGAGGGACACTTGTGTTTTATGTGGTTTTTCTGGGGGCGTTGCTAGTGGGCAGGAATTTTTAGGTTACTTTGTGACCTATTGACACCTCTTTGTGTAACTGAATAAAGGATATAGAGCAAGACCAAAGTATTTTATTTACACAGATTAATTTACAAACATATATACTGAAGATTAAATAAAGATTTATGTGAATTTCATTGCTTTGACTAATATACACACCACTCAATCTGATGTCCTATAAAGAGGGACACCAGGGTCGAAAAGAGGGACAGGGGGATTTGGGTCTCAAAGAGGGACTGTCCCTCCTAAAGAGGGACACTTGGGAGGTATGAAACTAGGGGATTCCCACCGCTGAAAGGTGTTTTATTCAAAACTTATTACAGCTCCAAACTGAATTTTTTTAGGTGCAGTATCACAGTGGCCTGAAATTATACAGTGGCGCTCTTGCTACACCATCGTATGGACAGCGCCACTGCGCAATTTCAGGCCACAGGGATATTACACCTAAAAAAATTCAAGTTTGAGCTGTAATAATTTTTAAATAAAACACACTTAAGCATTGGGAGTTCACTTGTTTTACTCAGGGGGATAAACTCCACTCTCTCTCTCTCTCTCTCTCTCTCTCTCTCTCTCTCTCTCTCTCTATATATATATATATATATATATATATATATATATATATGGGTTTTTTTTTACATTTTAACCCTTTGAGTGCCGGAGGGGTATGGAACGCATTGCAAAGCAATGCATTCCGTACCCCTCCGGCACTCAGAGGGTTAAGAATTATTATCCCTTTAAAGGAGAATTAACACCTTCCAATATTAACCTCCATCACTGCTTTTTATTGCAGAAAAATCCTAATGGCCTCTATGAATCTTGCCCATGTGCCTTTGTTCAAGACATAACATCTTCATTCAGTCCTGGGTGTGATGCCCATTGAGGTGGGCATGACATTTACTGGACATTTTTTTTGCAAACTGGAGCAGGCAGATTGCATGACAGTACTTAAAGAAGCAGTGCACTTTTTTTTAATGAAAACCTTTATGTTATAGATATTTTCCTGCTGAGTAAAACAAGGTCACTCCCACCCACTTTTATTCAAAAGTTATCAACATTCAAATAATCAGGAAGTGAATTTACTGTGTGATTACTTCCTGATAGTTCTATCTGACAGGAAGTGAATTTACTGTGAGTACTTCCTGATAGTTCTAACTGACAGGAAGTGAATTTACTGTGATTACTTCCTGTTAGTTCTAACTGACAGGAAGTGACAGGCAGTTTTTATCACATTCTATGGAGAACTGTAAGTCACTAACTTTCCTCTCCATTAGAATGTAACAGAATAACTAATTGGAATTTGAACACTAGAGGGCACTGCTAATGTAAAACAAACACTGGTTTAAACTGTTTCCTGATCCCACGCACTCCTACCTGGTACTTGTATGTATATCTTTATTTATATGGTGCCACGCACTCTACACAGAGCCTTACAATAGAACTTGCACCCCTGCTTCGCATCTATTGACCTCCCAGCCAAATCAGCTGGGAGATCATTAGCAGGGGGGGACAGACATCAGGATGGATCCTGATGCCCCATCACGAGGTCAGACTTTTTAATGAAATTTAACCCTTGAAGTGCCACAGAGATATCCAAGGCAATGCAGAGCAATTCATTGTATACCATTCTAGCACTCAAAGGGTTAAAAAAAAAAACCCAAAGAAAACAAGGTTCACCACACGGGTAAAACCGTGTCACACCTGCTAGTTCAGATATAAGGAGGAGGCAAGGAGCAGAGAGCTGTGAAGGTCAGATAGAGGACATTGTAGGTTGCGTGAATCTCGAAGGGAAGCCAGGAAAGGGATCTGATCAAATTGACCTAGGACACAGCCGTAGCTCTACACTTTAGAATTCACCGCAAAACAGAAAAGGTGCTAGACACGGAGACTTGAGAGTAACATGTTACATTAACACTTTGAATGCCTGTGGGATATCCAATGCACTGGCATTGAAAGAGTTAAAGAGAAAGCACCACCCAGAAACGTAGTGTTTTTAAAAATCACTTAACACGCAAACCATAAGAATTGGACACGTTGCTATAGTACTTAGGAATCATTTCATTCTCCAGCTGTTGGGTGGTTGGGGAAGATGGGAGATGTAAAGCCAAAAGTTGCCTTCCCCAGCACCAGGCGAATGGAGGGTTAAAGAGGAACTATAACGGAAATAAATAGGTGATTTCAAAAGAACTTTTAAAGTCACCTCTATGTCCCATTAGCAGGCTTTTATTTCAAACAACAGTTTATTAGATATTTAGCACTATTTGTCATTTAATACGAATCAGCTAGTAGTGGCACTCACAAAGTAACAGTTGGGATTGGGGAGCAGTGTGGAATGTTAGTATCTGGATAGCAGAAAGTGCCAGTTGGGATGGGGAGCAGTGTAGAATGTTAGTGTCAGGATGGTAGGAAGTGGCAGGTGGGAGGGAATGCAGTGTGGAATGTTAGTGTCTGGCTGGTAGGAAGTGCCAGTTGGAGTGGGGAACAGTGTGGAATGTTAGTATCTGGCTGACCAGGAGTGGCAGCTGGGATGGGGAGAAGCATGGTGGGCACGAAGTGGCAGATGGGATGGAAGAACAGAGTGGAATATTAGTATCTGGCTGGTGAGGAGTGGCAGCTGGGATGGGGAGAAGCATGGAATCTTAGTATCTGGTGGGCAGGAAGTGACAGATGGGATGGAAGAACAGAGTGGAATATTAGTATCTGGGGGGGAATGCTATACTGAACTGCCTAATTTGCATAAACTCACACATAAATAAAGTTAAAGCCTATATAATAATTAACTAAAAGGTTTGTCACAACGCAGTCATGCGCAGTAGAGACTGCCCGCTCTGCAGTCATGCATAGTAGAGACTGCCCGCTCTGCAGTCATGCATAGTAGAGACTGCCCACTCTGCAGTCATGCGAACTAGAGACTGCCCGCTCTGCAGTCATGCATAGTAGAGACTGCCCGCTCTGCAGTCATGCGCAGTAGAGACTGCCCGCTCTGCAGTCATGCATAGTAGAGACTGCCCGCTCTGCAGTCATGCGAAGTAGAGACTGCCCGCTCTGCAGTCATGTGTAGCTCTGCAGTCATGCGTAGTAGAGACTGCCCGCTCTGCAGTCATGCATAGTAGAGACTGCCTGCTCTGCAGTCATGTGTAGCTCTGCAGTCATGCGTAGTAGAGACTGCCCGCTCTGCAGTCATGCGTAGTAGAGACTGCCTGCTCTGCAGTCATGTGTAGTAGAGACTGCCCGTTCTGCAGTCATGCGTAGTAGAGAATGCCCGCTCTGCAGTCATGCATAGTAGAGACTGCCTGCTCTGCAGTCATGTGTAGCTCTGCAGTCATGCGTAGTAGAGACTGCCTGCTCTGCAGTCATGTGTAGCTCTGCAGTCATGCGTAGTAGAGACTGCCCGCTCTGCAGTCATGCGTAGTAGAGACTGCCTGCTCTGCAGTCATGTGTAGTAGAGACTGCCCGTTCTGCAGTCATGCGTAGTAGAGAATGCCCGCTCTGCAGTCATGCATAGTAGAGACTGCCTGCTCTGCAGTCATGTGTAGCTCTGCAGTCATGCGTAGTAGAGACTGCCCGTTCTGCAGTCATGCGTAGTAGAGACTGCCTGCTCTGCAGTCATGTGTAGTAGAGACTGCCCGTTCTGCAGTCATGCGTAGTAGAGACTGCCTGCTCTGCAGTCATGTGTAGCTCTGCAGTCATGCGTAGTAGAGACTGCCCGCTCTGCAGTCATGCGTAGTAGAGACTGCCTGCTCTGCAGTCATGTGTAGTAGAGACTGCCCGTTCTGCAGTCATGCGTAGTAGAGAATGCCCGCTCTGCAGTCATGCATAGTAGAGACTGCCTGCTCTGCAGTCATGTGTAGCTCTGCAGTCATGCGTAGTAGAGACTGCCCGTTCTGCAGTCATGCGTAGTAGAGACTGCCTGCTCTGCAGTCATGTGTAGTAGAGACTGCCCGTTCTGCAGTCATGCGTAGTAGAGACTGCCCGCTCTGCAGTCATGCGTAGTAGAGACTGCCTGCTCTGCAGTCATGTGTAGTAGAGACTGCCCGTTCTGCAGTCATGCGTAGTAGAGACTGCTCGCTCTGCAGTCATGCACAGTATTGACTGCCTGAACGCGCCCTGCACATGACTGAAGAGCGGCAAGTAAGAAGGCAGGATCCGGCCACCAGCCGAAGTTGCTGGATGTCACTGTGGCCCGTGTGCACTAGCTTTTCATCTAGTCCAGGGTGGATAAAAATTGATGACTTTTTTTAAAAAATCTTGATTTTTTTTTATTTAAATTGGATTTTTTGGATTTAAATCAAATTTATTTTAATGAAATGCTTTTGGAGGAAAAATCTATCTAAAGATAGTTTTCTGATTAAGATACATTATAGTTTAAAGGTTATTCGGCATGAGATAGAGCTTAGTTATGTACCTGAGGCTGTATAGTCATGCAATTATATTTTATGTTATATTTTATCATATGTTCCAAATAGGAGTGATTAATCTACTAAACTAAAATCAGTTCTGATATTGCTGTTTTACTAATCTGACAAGTTATATTCTAAATATAGACTTCTTCACCTGGTTGCAAATATTGATGGTTTTAACTACCAGCAAGAATGAGTTTTTGCATTTAAAAATCATGATTTAAATTGAGTCTTACTGACTAGAGATTTAAATCATGATTTAAATCGTGAGTTAAATCGACTTGATTTAAATCAAACCCACCCTGCTAGTATCACATAAATTACTAATCTCTAAAAACACAGTGATGAAAAACAGCATCTACAATTTATTAAAATATCATATAAACTGATATACTCACTAAACATGTCAAAATATACAAGCTAATTTAAAGAGATAGTAATACTTAAGTATTACTAACCCCTATAGTAAAGTCCTTTTAAAAATACATGTATTGCCCCCAGTTTCATCTCTCAAACCTTTATGGTTTGAGAGATAATCACCCCTAAAGTTGCTCTCTCCCTCCCCCTTCACCGAAGTCAGCGTTCTAGCTGACTGAAGGGAAATCCGGTCTAAGATCATCAGGCGGCTCTGCAGCAGAGCCGCGATCGCATTAATTTAAAAAATCTTTTACTAAAACGGTCTTCTACGTGTGCTTGCAAACCAAACACAAACTCAGCACACGTAGAAGACCATTTCAGTGAAAGATTTCTTTTTTATTAACGTGATCGCGGCTCTACTGCAGAGCCGCCTGATGATCGCGGATGTGCTGGAGAGCCACCCGAAAGTCGTACAACTTGCTTCCCTGCAGTCAGCTAAAATACTGACTATGGGGAAGGGGGAGTGAGAGAGCAACTTTAGGATTGATTATCTCTCAAACCATAAAGGTTTGAGAAATGAAACCGGGGGCAATACATGTGTTTTTAAAGCAACTTTACTATAAGGATTAGTAATACTTAAGTATTACTATCCCTTTAATATACTGTCCTCTAAAATAAAAATACAATACAATGGTCCACACTGCGTTTGGGCCTACCACCAAGTGTATGACAGTGTAACGAATGCAAACACCAGAAAATGTTGTACTACATGTAAGAACCACTGTGTCTTTTTAAAACTGGTGAAGGTAAAGTTAAGACTACCGCTAACCACAGGCTTGAGCAAAGTAAGTCTGAGAGCCGATGTCCTAAAAAATAATAACAAACATGCTACATATACACTAAATGGGAAACAACTTGGGGAATCCTCATTAGAGAAAGATTTAGGAGAACTGATAGACAATAGACTTCACAGCAGTGTGCAGAGTCACTCAGCTGCTGCAAGAGCAAGAGTACTAGCCTGTATAAAAAGAGGTGTAGAAGCAAGGGATGCTAATATTATCCTACCTCTGTATAAATCCTTGGTTAGGCCTCATCTAGAATATGGAGTAAGTACTGTTTTGGGCACAGTTCTTAAAAAATACATGAATGAGCTGTTAAAAATGCAGAGACGTGCAACAAAATTGATAAAGGGATTGGAGGATCTGAGTTATAAAGAGAGACTAGCCAAACTGGGTTTGTTTACATTAGAGAAGAGACATCGAAGGGGTGATATGATTACCAATTACACTTATATTTAAGGTCAATACAAAGAACTATGCAATTAATTATTTACGCAAAGAGCAGAGCTAAGAATGAGATGTCATCCATTAAGACTAGAGGAAAGGTGCTTTCGACTAAAACAAAGGCAAGGGTTTTAAACAGTAAGGGCAGAAAAGCTATGGAATTATTTGCCTCCGGATTCTGTACTTGCAGATAATGTAACTGCTTTCAAAAAAGCAAAGGATGCCTATCTAGCACAGAACAATATTGAAATTTATGACAGATGGCTTCGATGCAGATAGGATGTTGATGCAGGGAAATATCATTGTGCCATTTGGAGTCAGGAAATTATTTTTATAGCCATTTGGAGCTAAATTGGAAATAGCTTCAATGTTTGTTTGTTTGTTTTTTGCCTTCCTCTGGTTCAACAGGGGTGCTTTTGGCAAGGGCTGGACTTGATGGACGCATGTCTTTTTTAAGCCTCCAACTATGTTACTAGGTTACTGTGTAATAGGAAGAAATAATTGTGTTACTCAGTGTATAAATATGTTTCTTTTTAGTGAAAACAATGAAAATGCAACAATGTCACCAAATTCTTCACCTGTTGCAAGTTTAATGCATCGTTTCCTGTTTCAGTTCAGTGGTGATCTGTAAAATACAGTCATTTGGGAGGAAACCAACTGCACCATAGGGTTAATACAAATTCCCCTTGGTATAAACATGACTTTTAACTGTTTGATTGCTAAAGACGCCTCCAGTGCATTGCAAAGCAACGTAGAGCTCTTTAGGATCCAGTGGGGGAGATTCACTAAGAGGTGATAAAGAGGGGATAAAGTGGAGTTAACTTCTCCAGTGATATCACTTCTCCAGTTCCTATGTTATTCTGTAGAGCCTATTCACTAAGATCTCCAAAGTTGAAGAGATGTTAGTGTATCACTTTATCTCGACTTTACCACCTCTTTATCATGTCTTAGTGCATCTCCCCTGCTGAATTAAAGGGATAGTAATACTTAAAATGTAAAAAAAAATATGTTGTAGGGTTTATCCCCCTGAGTAAAACAAGAGTACTCCCACTGCTGAAAGGTGTTTCATTCAAAAGTTATTAATTTTCAAAGTTGAATTTTTAGGTGCAATATCACAGTGGCCTGAAATTGTACAGTGGCGCTGTTGCTACACCATACTATGGAGATTTATGGTCCCAGGACCAGAGCTGTCCATAGGATCGTGTAGCAACAGCACCACTGTACAATTTCAGGCCACTGTGATATTGCACCTAAAAAAATTCAACTTTGAAAATTAATAACTTTTGAATGAAACAACTTTCAGCAGTGGGAGTACGCTTGTTTTACTCAGGGGGGTGAACCCTACAACATAATTTTTTTTACATTTTAAGTATTACTATCCCTTTAAAGAGGAACTTTCAGATAATAGCCATGCATTCATTAAATACATGGCAACTAGCTTGAAAATATATGTTTTACCAAAAAAAATACTTGCGTCTAAAGGAATCCGTCCCGTTTCAGGACTGACGGGCAGGTTAGTGCGGTCTGTGAGCTTGCGCCGTCAGTCCCTTCCGGTGACCATATGGTGCAAAGCAGTCTACTCTATGGAGACCGAGACTGACAGCGCAGGCGCACAGACAAGATGTCTGCACTCTAGCCTCAGTTCCGGTGTCCAAACGGGATGGATTCCTTTAGACACAGGTATTTTTTTACGGTAAGACATCTATTTTCAAGCTAGTCGCCATGCATTTAATGAATACATGGCTATTATCTGAAAGTTCCGCTTTAAAGGCTACTTTTTAAATCAAAAAGTGATTTGGGGATTTTTTCTCCTCCTCTCGTGTACAGTTGGTTTACTCTAGAATCGATCCTCATTTCTTATGTCCATAATCCCCTTTATATATGTGCAATTTTAAGATCTCATGGGTTTTTTGCTTGTTGTTTTGATTTTTGTTTTTTTGGTATGGGACTTTTCTAACCCACAGCAGCTGGAAAAACAGAGATAGTCTGCACTTGACCTAGAATATCCTTTTGGCATTTTCATGATGTCAGTATAACCGCTCAGGATTATCTCTTATGGTTCTTGAAAGATGAAAGATATAAATCAGTGTTGCGAATGAGTTTACCAGGTGTCTGAGTGTCTCAAGAGCATGGCTGGTGTGTGATGTAAGAGCGGAATGATGTCATTTTACTTGCCAATGCTGGATATTAACCCTTTGGGCAGGGGAGGGCTGGCAATTTGTGGCCCAGGAGGCAAATACATTCAAGTGGCCCATTTCTATTATCGTTCTAGCCCACTGTTCCAGCCCACCCCCTTTGTTAATTTTAAAATTGGCATTAATGTTGTGACGTAAGTCAAGTGATACCCCATAGCTTACAGTTGAAATGGGACTACACTAGTGCGCCACCACAAAGCTTACAATTTAAGTAAAGCTTACCTAGTGATACTATAGAGCTTACAAGGGAAATGGTTTATGCTACTAGTTTAGCGCCAGTTGGATTGTACCTCTGTGGTATCACTAGTGTAGCTCCAGTTGGATTGCACCTCTGTGGTATCACTAGTGTAGCTCCAGTTGGATTGCACCTCTGTGGTATCACTAGTGTAGCTCCAGTTGGATTGCACCTCTGTGGTATCACTAGTGTAGCTCCAGTTGGATTGAACCTCTGTGGTATCACTAATGTAGCTCCAGTTGGATTGAACCTCTGTGGTATCACTAGTGTAGCTCCAGTTGGATTGAACCTCTGTGGTATCACTAGTGTAGCTCCAGTTGGATTGAACCTCTGTGGTATCAGTAGTGTAGCTCCAGTTGGATTGTACCTCTGTGGTATCACTAGTGTAGCTCCAGTTGGATTGAACCTCTGTGGTATCACTAGTGTAGCTCCAGTTGGATTGCACCTCTGTGGTATCACTAGTGTAGCTCCAGTTGGATTGAACCTCTGTGGTATCACTAGTGTAGCTCCAGTTGGATTGAACCTCTGTGGTATCACTAGTGTAGCTCCAGTTGGATTGTACCTCTGTGGTATCACTAGTGTAGCTCCAGTTGGATTGAACCTCTGTGGTATCACTAGTGTAGCTCCAGTTGGATTGCACCTCTGTGGTATCACTAGTGTAGCTCCAGTTGGATTGAACCTCTGTGGTATCACTAGTGTAGCTCCAGTTGGATTGAACCTCTGTGGTATCACTAGTGTAGCTCCATTTACAGCAGCAATCGGGTGATTTAGTGAGGTGCATTGGCCTACCAACCCAGACATATGACCAACCCAGGGTGCAATTGCCCCCCTGCCCCCCAGGCCAGCCCTCCCCTGCCTTTGGGTGCCAGAGGGGTATCCAACGTATTGCATCGCAATGCGCTGGATACCTCTCAGGCCCTCAAAGGTTTAACAGGAATGTATCACATGGCAACAAGTGTTTTCTTAAAAAAAATACATTTCCTAAAAAAAAAACACTGTTTTGATATGCTCAAAACACTAGTGCAGTATGTGCCTACCCCATATAGGACAGTGTCTGGATCATTAGGAACTTTTTGTTTTAGCTTTTTATACACTGAAGATTTTGGATTATCAGGAATATCAGGACTAACAGAATCATACATAGAAACACAGTTGATGAGGCGGTAAAAAGACATATGTCCATCAAGTCCAGCCCATGCCACATCACCCCTGTTGTTCAAGAGGAAGGCAAAAACAAATAAATAAACATTGAAGCCATTTCCAATTTAGCCCCAAGTGGGTAAAAAAATTCCTTCCTGACTCCAAACGGCAGTCAGATATTTCCCTGCATCAACAGCCTATCTGCTTTGAAGCCAAGTGTCATCATTCTAAATATTGTTCTGAGCTTGATAAGTATCCATTACTTTTTTGAAAGCAGTTACAGTATCTGCAAGCGCAGCATCCCAAGGCAAAGAATTCTATAGCTTAACCACCCTTACTGTAAAAAATCCCTGCCATTGTTTTAGTCCAATGCACCTTTCCTCTAGTCTTAATGGATGATCCCTCGTTCTTATCTCAGCTCTTTGCATACATAAATCATTAAATAGTTATTTGTGCTGACCTTGAATATAAGTGTAAATGGTGATCATATCACCCCTTACACTTATTTTCTCTAATGTAAACAAACCCAGTTTGGCTAGTCTCTCTTTATAACTGAGATCCTCCAATCCCTTTATCAGTAATTAGTACATTGATCCTTCCACACAGATCAGCATGATAAATGGTCTATCGAATGATTACATTGTAAACAGGCACGTGCACACATAGACACCAAGGGGGGGCTTGAGCACCAGCCCTTTTTGTCCAAAGTGCCCTCATGCCCTTTTAACAAAAAAAAAAAAAAAAAGTTGCCTCGCCGCCCGCACTAACCCCCCCCCCCCACCACCCAGTCAGGTCTGTGCCTCCTTAAGGACAGACCTGTAGATGCTGCGCTCCCTCGTCGGCACTTTAGTATTACAGAGCGCTGGGAGATGACATCATCTCCCAGCGCTCTGCATGAAGAGAAGACCGTGCGGGAGCTCCAGCAGCTACAGGTCTGTGCCAAAGGAGGCACATACAGACCTCTCCTGCTGCTGGACCACCAGGGAAGAAGTAGGAAATGGACACTGGGGGGCAATGTGGAAATGATGGGGCAATATGGATCTGATGGAGGGCAAGTTGGAGATGATGGCAATGTAGAGATGATGGGGCAATGTATGTGAGGGTAAGTTGGAGCTGATGGCAATATGGAGATGATGGGGGCAGTGTGGAGCTGATGGGGGCAATATGGAGCTGACGGGACAATATAAGGGCAATATGTAGGTGATGGGGGGCAATGTGGAGATTAGGAGCATTGTGGAGGTGTTCAGTGGAGATGGCCAATGGGGTGGGGGGCGCTTCAGATTTCTGTGCCTACAGGCTCCCGAGATGTAAATTATTTTGAATAAATAATTATGAGAAGTGCCCTTTTTTTCATTTGAGCACCTGCCCCCCAAAATGTCTGTGCACGTCCCTGGTAAACAAGCAGGACTTTGTCAGACATTTTTCCCTCCTATATCGAAATGACTGTTTCTGCACCTAGACGCAGATATAGCAACTTACAATAAAGCCTTTGCACATGGGTATTTATCATACAGCCATATGTTTGGGAGAGGATGATTAATAAAATTGGACAGCCCCTTTTCCTTTTAATTCTTTGAATACTAGAGGCACGGCCGGTGCAAGGATTTTTGTTTACACAGATGAAGGTGCATTTTGATGCCCCCCCGGACACAATCCCCCCCGACCTTGCCACAATCCCCTGCCCCCACCCACATATTCACCTCCACACTCTCCCCACCTCCACATTGCCCCTTCCGCAATGCTCCCTTCATCTCCACAATACCCCTTCCACAATGCTCCCTTCATCTCCACAATGCCCCTTCCACAATGCTCCCTTCATCTCCACAATGCCCCTTCCACAATGCTCCCTTCATCTCCACAACACAATGCCCCTTCCACAATGCTCCCTTCATCTCCACAATGCCCCTTCCACAATGCTCCCTTCATCTCCACAATGCTCCCTTCATCTTCACAATGCCCCTTCCACAATGCCCCTTCATCACCACATTGCCCCTTCCATAATGCCTCTTCATCTCCACATTGCCCCCTTCATCTCCACATTGCCCCTTCCATAATGCCCCTTCATCTACACATTGCCCCTTCATCTCCACAATGCCTCTTCCACAATGCCCCCTTCATATCCACAATGCCCCTTTCACATTGCCCCTTCATCTCCACATTGCCCCTTCATCCCCCTTCCACGATGCCCCCTTATCTCCACGATGCCCTTTCATCCCCTACCTTTAGTCCCTGATGGTCTAGCGGCGTGCCATAACTTAGAACTCTGTGCCTCCTTCTGCACAGAGCTGAAGCTCCCATGCACTGGGCTCAGTAATACAGAGCGCTGGGAGATGAGGTCATCTCCCAGCGCTCTGTATTACTACAGAGCCTGGGTCTCATAGACGCCGCGAGGGAGCGCTTGGTAGTGTAAATCAGCGATCCCTCGCGGCAGATCTATATATTTAAAAAAAAAAATACCAGATTCTACCTTTTCGGAGCCCCTCCGTTGCGGCGCCCTAAGGCAGCTGCCTGTCCTGCCTTAATGGTAGCGCCGGCCCTGACTAGAGGGGTGGACAAAGCATTGCAGAACAATGCTTTGTTCATGCCTCTGATTCTCAAAGGGTTAATGTACAAAGCCTACAGAAAATACCTTCTGCAGGGCTGAGTAATAATAACCCCTTTGCTGCCAGATTTGCCTATATCCCAGTGTTATGTTTCTGAGTCCTTTAATGGACACATTCTTAAATTAAAGGTAGCCCTGCTTAACCCTTTGAGTGCCAGAGGGGTTTGCAATGCGTTGCGTACCACTCTGGCACTCAAAGGGTTAATTATTTGTTCTTAAAGGAATAGTAATACTTAAAAAGTAATAAAAAATATGTTGTAGGGTATATTCCCCTGAGCTAAACAAGGGTACTCCCATTGCTGAAAGGTGTTTTATTCAACAGTTATTACAGCTCGAAGTTGAATTTTTAAGTGCAATATCACAGTGACCTGAAATTGTACAGTGGCGCTGTTACTATACCGTCCTATGGGGATTTTTGGTCCTGGGACCAGAGCCGTCCATATGATGGTGTAGCAACAGTGCCATTTCAGGCCACTGTGATATTGCACTTAAAAAATTCAAGTTTGAGCTGTAATAACTTTTGACTAAAACACCTTTCAGCAGTGTACCTTTTTTTACATTTTAAAGTGATAGTAATGTCTAAAAAAAACTTTTTTGCATTTAGAAGAGCTTAAAAAGCTGATCTAAATGCAATAAACCGTATCTCTCTAACCGCTATGGTTTAAGAGATACGGGCGTTTAAAGTTTGATTTCTCCTACTGACAGCTGTAAAGCTGTCAGCAGGAGATCCGTGTCGGTCGACACTGAGGCGCTTGAGAAGTGCCGAGATCTCATTACTTACACGGAATCCCTTCATTGGAAATGTCTAAAACGCGTGCTTGAACACCAGGCACACGTTTTAGACCATTACAATGAAGGGATTCCGTGTAAGTAACGAGATCCCGGCACTTCTCAAGCGCCACCGTGTCGACCGACACAAATCTCCTGCTGACAGCTTTACAGCTGTCAGTAGGAGAAATCAAACTTTAAACGCCCGTATCTCTTAAACCATAGCGGTTAGAGAGATACGGTTCATTGCATTTAGATCAGCTTTTTAAGCTCTTCTAAATGCAAAAAAGTTTTTTTTAGACATTACTAACACTTTAAGTATTACTATCCCTTTAAACTGCAGGACTGGTAATTTTTTGGATGGAGTAAATTAAAAGTGCAAACATTTTTTAATTTGAATTAAACCATATGTTGTAAGAATTTTCACGCCGTGTCAGACATTGATACTGTCGTTGGAGCTGCTTCATTCCAAATTTATTACAGTTCAAAGTGTTTTGGTTTCTTATATTATACTATTAGCAACAGCACACACACAGTTATTGTTCTGAATTCTATGGCAGATGTGAGCCACTGGGTGCTGTTCTCCATAGACTATGATAATAACAGCTCCACCACTTTGTGAGAGTTTGAACTGCAATAACATTTTAAAGGAGAACTACCACCGGACACAATCTTTAGCTTCACTAAGTCCCCATCTGGCGACTACCTACTTAGTATCGCTAGTCGCTAGTACAACAAGAGTATTGTCACTGCAGGCATTATTAAAAGAGCATAACATAGAGGGCTATGTACGTTACTATTGGGATTAATATTTAGTTAGGGCTTGTTGATCCAGGGAGAAATCTCTTCTTTTGGATCAACGATGGTAAACGGGAATAGGAAAAGGGTTGAACTAGATGGACGCAAATCTTTTTTCAACCTAAATTACTATGTTACTATGTATTAAAGCGGAACTACCACCCGACACAATCTTTAGCTTCACTAAGTCACTATAATAATTACCTTATTTAAAGTGATAGTCATGTTTCATAATAAAAGCAGCTCTAATTAATCTTCATAGTATTTGGGACAGGGAGAGTGTTATTTCAATTCTGTCAGAGTTGTAATACAAGAGTAATTCAATAATAATGTATCCCCCTCCCGCCCCTTTTACTGATGTAACACTGCTCAGCCAGAGCAGAAGGGAGGTGCCCAGGTAGACTGCAGAGACAGACAATCTTCAATTAAGATAAGAAAAAACCTGGAAAACTTGTCAAGGGGGGCAGGGCTTTCATTGTTCTCATAGGAAGAAGATTGTCCCCTTCTGTTATCTGTCTGGTCTATGGACTGCATTCCACATCTGAGAGGAGATGGCTTACACTAAGTAAAAGGGGCGGGAGGGGAAACTTTGCTTGTGAATATCTCTTAAACCATAAAGGTTTGAGAGATAAGACTTCTATCGTTCTTCATGTTTTTTTTAATGCCTACAAAATAAATTAAAGGTAAAACGAAGTATTACTATCCTTTTAATAGATTTTTGCTCTCTTCCGTGGGTGACAGGCAGGACAGACCACGGACATCTTGCCATTGTGACGTCCGTGCTCGCGGACGTCACAATGGCAAGATGTCCGCGCTCCGTCCTGCCTGTCACCCATGGAAGAGAGCAAAAATCTATTAAATAAGGTAATTATTATGGGGACTTAGTGAAGCTAAAGATTTTGTCGGGTGGTAGTTCCGCTTTAATAATGCCTGCAGTGACAATACTCTTGTTGTACACAGCATGAAAAGCCCTACAATATATGTGTTTTTCATAATAGCATGTTATTGATATTTTAAGTGGTGGAGAGTCCAAAAGGTGTAGAATATAAGGATGCGCTTGCAATAGTTTGTGCCAGTCGGTGGATATTGTGAGGAAGAGGAATACAGTGGTGGGTCTTGTATATAATGGAAAACAGGAGCGAGGGCAAAATAAAAATAACATTTGTGACGGTACCAGGATTTACCGGACCCTTTTGGGGCCGTCGGTTCCTGAACCGCCGCTGCTGCTGCCCTCTTCCACGGCCGGCTGGAGCCCTGCTGCTTCCTGGAGGTCCTGGATGCTCAGGCAGGAACAACTGGATGCTGCCCCCTGGCAGACTGGCAGAGATAGTGAATTTAGCTGCAGAACCCTAGGTAGGGTTTCCAGAGGCCCTACGCCAGTAGACCGGCGAGGAAAGTGAATTAGCTCCTGTAATGGCTAAGGTGAGAATCCCCAGCCTAAGTCCCCTCCAGAAATACAGCCGAGACTTGTATTAAGGAGGGTAGAACAGAACAGCTTTATTGATGAAACACACTGCTTATATACACTTCCAGACACTCTTATCAAGATTAGAATTTAAATTAGTGCTTGGGACAGTGTTGCTATGCTTGACCAATCAGATAATGGCCTACATTTCCAGTCACTCCTATCCAGATAAGAATGCAAAGTAGGTTTTGGAAAGGGGCATTTTTGACTGGACCATAATAACCTCCCCTGATTGGTCAAGGAAGCACAGCAGGAGCCAATTAACATTCCAGTCATTGTTTAGCCAAGTTGCACAGATCTGAAGCAAGCAGGAGTGCTGGGCATAGCCTTTATTTTCTGCACTCTGTCTCCCAACTTTCATATCCCTGTAAAGGAATTACAGTAACCCCATTCAAACTATTACATTATGTCACACAATGTACAACATGGGGATCAATATTTCAAGTCATATAGTCCTAAATCACTCCATCTGGTTACACTTCCCCCCCCCCAAAAACATGGACAGACCTGGTGTGATCCCGACGGATCCACCTTGGCACTGTCCACAAAGTCTTTCAGGCATCTTCTTGTCGGGATAGTCCGTCCGCATTTTTGTTGTCCCTGCCAGGTCTGTATTGAATGGTGAAGTTGTACGGTTGCAGGGAGAGGCTCCAGCGTAACAACCGTCCATTGTCTCCTGCAACCCGGTTCAGCCATACTAGAGGGTTGTGGTCTGTTATTACAGTAAATTCCCGTCCATAAACATATGGCTGTAGTTTCTTTAGAGCCCATACCAGTGCGAGGCATTCCTTTTCAATGGCTGCATAGCCCACTTCCCGATCCTGCAGTTTACGGCTTAGGTAGGCAATGGGATGTTCCTCTCCATTTTCATTAACTTGACTCAGGACTGCTCCCAGGCCAAACATTGAGGCATCTGTATGGACGATGAAACGTTTAGAGAAGTCAGGGGCGGCCAGTATTGGGGCTTTTCCTAAAACTTCCTTGAGGTTGCGGAAAGACTTGTCACACTCTGGGGACCACAGGACCTGTCTGGGGAGCGACTTCTTAGTTAAGTCAGTCAAGGGTTTTGCTATGTCACTGTAGGAGGGCACAAATTTACGGTAGTACCCTGCTGTCCCTAGGAAGGCTAACACTTGTTTTTTCGTGCGGGGAATAGGCCAGTTGAGGATAGCTTCTATTTTAGCTGGTTCAGGCCGCTGCATTCCACACCCCACTCGGTGTCCCAAGTACTGGACCTCTGCCATGCCGACCTGACACTTGTCAGGCCGGATGGTCATACCTGCAGCTTGAATCCGATCCAGTACCTTCCCCAAGTGTCGGAGGTGGTCATCCCAAGTGCGACTGAAAATGGCTATATCATCCAGATAGGCACAGGCAAAATCCTGTAGTCCATCTAGGAGCCGGTCGACCAGTCGCTGGAATGTGGCAGGTGCATTCTTCATCCCAAATGGCATAACCTTAAAGTGGTATAAACCGAATGGGGTGATGAAGGCAGACTTGGGAACAGTCTCCGGCGTAAGGGGAATCTGCCAGTATCCTCTACTCAGATCTAATGTGGTCAAGTAGGTGGCCCCTGACAGTCGGTCTAGCAGTTCATCTACTCGGGGCATGGGGTAAGCGTCTGTCACTGTTCTGTCATTTAGCCGTCGATAGTCCACACAAAATCTGGTGGTCCCATCCTTTTTAGGAACTAGAACCACAGGAGAAGCCCAAGGACTCTCTGATGGTTCAATGACCCCTAGAGTCAACATCTCATCTATCTCCTTTTTCATTCCGTCTCTGACCGCCTCCGGAACCCGATAGGCTGGCTGTCGAAGGGGTTGATGGCCCAAGGTTTCCACCCGGTGCTGAGCCAATAGGGTGAAACCTGGAATTGTTGAGAACATGTTTCCCCGCTCTCTCAGCAGCTGCTGAACCTGTTCTTGCTCCCGTTTCCCTAGCTGGGCCCCTATCTGCACCTGATCTAAGGAGCTGTTCCCCCGAGTCACCTCAAGGAGATCAGGTAGCACACAGCCCTCTGATTCTCCAGCACAAATAACTGTCACTGCCTCTTCCCGTTCAAAGTACTCCTTCATCATGTTCACATGGTAAGTGCGTCGCACTCGCCCTTCGGGGCATCGAGCAACGATGTAGGTGGTGTCACTGAGACGTTCAACAACCCGATGGGGCCCATCCCAAGCTGCCTGTAGCTTGTTCTGCCTGGTTGGCTGTAGCACAAGCACCTTCTGTCCAACCTGGAATTCACGATTCCGGGCCCCTCGATCATACCACAGTTTCTGTTTGGTCTGAGCTGATCGAAGATTTTCATGGACTAGCCCCATCAAGCTTTCCAGCCTTTCCCTAAGCTCGAGTACATAGGGGATGATAGGGGTTTCCTCTTCTACACACTTCCCCTCCCAATATTCCCTTAACAGGTCTAGGGGTCCTCGCACTTTCCGACCATATAGTAACTCAAAGGGTGAGAACCCAGTCGATTCCTGTGGCACCTCCCGATATGCAAACAGGAGGTGTGGTAGGAAGCGCTCCCAATCATTATGGGTGGTCACAAAGGTTCGGAGCATCTGTTTCAAGGTTCCATTGAACCGTTCACAGAGGCCGTTAGTCTGGGGGTGGTATGGGGAGCTACTGATTGGTCTAACTCCGCAAGTCTGCCAGATCTGCTGAATCAGATCAGAGGTAAATTGGGTACCCTGGTCTGTTACTATCTCTCTGGGGAACCCAACCCTGGTGAAAATTTTAACTAGGGCATCAGCAACCACTTCCGCGGATATGGAGGAGAGGGCTACAGCTTCAGGGTACCGGGTGGCATAATCCACCACAGTGAGGATGTACCTCTTCCCCGTACGGCTGGCCTTGGCTAGGGGGCCAACAATGTCCACTGCTATCCGACGGAAGGGCTCACCAATGACTGGCAGGGGGTGTAGGGCTGCCCGGGGATGATCCCCCCCCTTCCCCACTCGCTGGCATGTGTCACAGGTACGCCAAAATTGCCTTATATCCCGTGACACCCCTGGCCAAAAGAAGGCCTGGGTAAGCCTGTGGAGGGAGCGACCTATACCTAGATGTCCTGCAAGGGGAATAGAATGAGCGATCTCCATGAGAGACCACCGGTACTTCTGGGGAACCACCAGCTGCCTGTGAGGAACCTTAGTCAACCCCCTCCCACTCCCTTCTGTCACCCGGTATAGGAGTCCGTCTTCCCAGACTATCCTGTCTTGGGGGGCATCAAGGGGGTCAGTCTCTGCTCGGGTGCGATATACAGTTAGGGTTGGATCGGCCATGACTTCCTTTCGGAAGTCGTCTGGGGGAGCCCAAGTAATTTGGGATTTGTCAGTCTGATTTGGGGCAAGTGTTCTTACCTGGGTCCCCTCGGTGCGTTCCTGCCGGGCCTGGGATCGGGTCACAGCCATGCAGCCATCCTTGGAGGGCGATGGGAGAGAGCTTGCAAAGGCACTGGTAAGATACCCCAAGTCGTTTCCTAGCAGGACTTCGCTGGGATGCCAGACATCACTCCCACCTCACAGTTCCCTTTACCAGCACCCCAATCCAGTGTAATCCGGGCCAAGGGAATCTGATGTACTGCACCACCGGCAACTCTCACGGCCACAGTCCGTCCAGTTCGCTGGGTGAGGGGGACCCGGTGGGGTTGCACCATGGTGAGGGTGGCCCCAGTATCCCTCATCCCCTTGGCTGGCTGGTCATTCACCAGCACTGTCTGAAAATGGTGTCCTCTGTTATCAACATGGGCGGTCTGGATCAAGCTCACCTCATGGGTTGGTCCCCAGACCCCATCCTCGCCAAAAGGGACAAGGTTGCAATCCCCTAGTTCAGGGCCAGGGTTCTCCTCCAAACAGTATGCTTGTCTTGGTGCACTCCGGGGTGGGACTGGTGGAGGTATTGGCCTCTGAGGTATGGGCCCAGGCCTGGATCGTCTCTGAGGGCAATTGCTCCGGACATGTCCCAGCTGGAAACAATCATAGCACCGCAGGCTGGAGCTGCGCCCTCCACTGGGCGAGTTGGAAGTGGCTGGAATGGGACTGGGAAGTGGTACCTGGACCCCTCGAGGAGTGGAATTAGGCCCTCTAGGTGGGAGAGGAGAGGGTCGGGGCCCACTCTTCCTAGTTTCCACATATTTATCGGCCAACTTGGCTGCTTCCCCCACCGTAGCCGGGTCATGGTCCCGTACCCAGTCCCGAACGTCAGGAGGCGTATGTTGGAAGAATTGCTCCAGTAGGAAAAGCTGCCGACAATCCTCCATAGTCTTTGCATTGCAGCCCAGTAGCCAGTTGGCACAAGCACGGTCCATGCGGTACACCCATTCCGCATAAGAGTCCTGCTCCCGCCGTCGGGTATCCCGGAACTTCCGCCTGTAAGCATCTGGGGTGACCGCATACCGGGCAAGCAGGCACCGTTTCACCTCCGCATAATCACGGCTGACTTCGTCAGGTAGGGCTCGATATGCCTCGGCTGCACGTCCAGTCAGCTTGCCTGCCAGAATTGTTACCCAGTCTCTCGAATCCACCTCATGAAGGGCACATTGCCTCTCAAAATCTTGCAGGTACCCATCTATGTCGCCTGTGTTTTCCTCAAATACCTTGAAGGCTTGATGAGGCAGTTTGCCATTCCTGACTCCACCGCTCCGTGGAGATCCTGAATCTCTTGGGACTCTCTCCAGTTCTGCCATCCTCATGCGCTCCTCCCTTTCTGCTGTCCTCTCCTGAGTCACCATGGCCATTACTCTATCCACTACCTCAGCAGAGGGATTGGGGCCATAAAATGCAAGTCGGATCTTGACAGCTCGGGTGAAGGAATCCTCATGCTCTGTAGGGCCCTCCCCAGATCCCATGCTGGTTTGCAGGCTTGCAGGGCTGGCGGTTCCAACTGATAGGCGGTCCATCTGCATCAAAGCCTCAACCAAATCAGTCTTCCTGGGTCCCCTCGCTTCTCCGCCTCTGGCAGTAAGGATCTCTTTTAAGGTGGATCGCTTCAGCTGATTGTAGAACTCTTCCATACACCTGCCACTGGCTCCAGCCAAATCTCCCGATGGAGATTGTCCCAGTAGTGGTTTGGATTCCTTTAGGAAGAGGGCATCCCACTTCTGACACCAGATGTGACGGTACCAGGATTTACCGGACCCTTTTGGGGCCGTCGGTTCCTGAACCGCCGCTGCTGCTGTCCTCTTCCACGGCCGGCTGGAGCCCTGCTGCTTCCTGGAGGTCCTGGATGCTCAGGCAGGAACAACTGGATGCTGCCCCCTGGCAGACTGGCAGAGATAGTGAATTTAGCTGCAGAACCCTAGGTAGGGTTTCCAGAGGCCCTACGCCAGTAGACCGGCGAGGAAAGTGAATTAGCTCCTGTAATGGCTAAAGTGAGAATCCCCAGCCTAAGTCCCCTCCAGAAATACAGCCGAGACTTGTATTAAGGAGGGTAGAACAGAACAGCTTTATTGATGAAACACACTGCTTATATACACTTCCAGACACTCTTATCAAGATTAGAATTTAAATTAGTGCTTGGGACAGTGTTGCTATGCTTGACCAATCAGATAATGGCCTACATTTCCAGTCACTCCTATCCAGATAAGAATGCAAAGTAGGTTTTGGAAAGGGGCATTTTTGACTGGACCATAATAACCTCCCCTGATTGGTCAAGGAAGCACAGCAGGAGCCAATTAACATTCCAGTCATTGTTTAGCCAAGTTGCACAGATCTGAAGCAAGCAGGAGTGCTGGGCATAGCCTTTATTTTCTGCACTCTGTCTCCCAACTTTCATATCCCTGTAAAGGAATTACAGTAACCCCATTCAAACTATTACATTATGTCACACAATGTACAACATGGGGATCAATATTTCAAGTCATATAGTCCTAAATCACTCCATCTGGTTACAACATTGATTTAAAAGGGGCTATTAAACCCCTTGAATGCTCTAGAGATCTCCAGTGCATTGCAACACGTTCAGGGAGTTAAAAACCCAGTTTAAATCCATTGGAGGTTTTTGATATTGTATTCCTCTTGTAAAGTTGCAGTTCATTGCACCAGAATTGGTCCTCCTTTCTTCGGCATATAAGGCACAGTAAGTGCAGTGGATTGGAAGGAGAGTTAGTATTCCCAGAAGGAGCTGCAATGTAAGAAAGTGCTTGATGTATATTTAGAAGGAATCTCGGGGTGGGTGCAATGTCTGGAAGAGTGATTGGTAGACATTAGAACTGAGTCCAAGATGTAGTTACAATGTGTACGAAGGATGGAAGAAGTCACAGAGATAGAGGCAATGACCAAGAAGCGGCTTGGTGGGTATATATCAAAGGAGAGTCCAGGATGTATTTACAGTGTCAGAGAAGGTGCGTGGTGCACATTACGATAAAGTAAATTCAAGATATATGAAAGTGCTTGGTGTGTAGTATGAAAGAGGGAACCAAGGATATTGGGTGGGAAGGCGCTTGATTGTCATTCGAATGTAGAACACCTAAGAGGGAGGTGCAAGTGTGAGAAGAGAAGGTACTTTTGGCCAATAAAGATAGGGATCACAGAGAAAATGCACTGTGTACGATGATACTGAGTAGACATTAGGACAGAGTGGAATCGGGGAGTTGGTGCTTGTGTGAGAAGGTGCATGGTGGACATTAGAATGGAGTAAGTCCCAGAGATAGAGGTGATGCGTGACAAGGTGAGTGGTGGATATTAGGAGGAATGAAGTCCCAGAGATGGGGGATTATGTTTAGTGGACATTAAAATGGAGGACATTCAAGGGATAGAGGCAGTGTCTGAGAAATTGCTTGATGGATACTGGAGTGGAGAAAGTCCAAAAGCTAGAGGGACAGCAGCACATCAGATATGCTTAAGATATTCCTGCTTAATCACCGGTGGCTAATCAGTGACTATATGAGAAGGTGTTTCGTGGACATTAGGATGAAGAAAGTCCCCGAGATAGGTGCAGTGTGTGTGAAAACGTATTTGGTGGCTATTAGGATGGAGAAACTCAAGGAGATAAGGGATACTTGTGCGAAGGTGCTTGGTGGACAATAGGATGAAGAAATAGGGTCAGTGTGTGAGAAGGTATTTGATGGAGGAAGTCCAAGCGATATGGGCAATGTTTGAGAAGGTGTTTGGAGGATATTCAGATAGAGGATGTCCCAAACATAGGGGCATTGTGTGAGAATGTGTTTGGTGGACATAACGATAGAGAAAGTCTCGGCGGTAAAGAAGGTGTTTGGTGAACAGTCATGTAGAAGAATTCCCAGAGATAGCGTCAGTAGGAGAGAAGGTGTTTGATGAACATAAGGATGGAAAAAGTCCACGAGGAAGGAGCAGTATATGAGGAGTTTGGTAGTCATTAGGATGAAGGAAGTCTCCGTATGAGGAGGTCCTTGGTTGACGTTTGTATAGAGGAAGTCTAAGAGACAGGAGCAGTGTTTGAGGAGTTTGATGGACTTTAGGAAAGAGAAAATTCAAGAGATAGGCACAGTGTGTAATAAGGGTCTTGATCAACATAGACCAATATGTTTTCACTATTATTATTATTTATTTATATAGCGCCAACTAATTCCGCAGCGCTTTACAGTAGGGAATAGACATAGAGAGGTATTAAATAGTACAATCAGATGTGGCGAACAGAAGGACCAGGGGGCCCTGCTCGTGAGAGCTTACAGTCTAGAATACCAAAGCTCTAATAACAATGGTAGATTAGAGACAATTATATAGAGAATTAGTTGGGTTATAATGAGTAGAATGTAAAGAACAATGAATTGTTTGAGATCTGATTCTGGACATACAGAAGAATGTTGCAGCGGCTGCCATGATTAAGAATTAATCAAACTATTCATGTTGCATCTCTGAGTAGTAGTGACATCTTTATGGTTTCAGTAGCACGACACAATGTTCACAATTCTAACAGAAAACCCTCTGTTAAAGCCTCTATTAGCCTTACGTAAAAGCCACTTTTAATCTAAATTGTTTTGCACTAAATTGATGCCGCTTCCTGCTGGGATTGATAGAATCTTTCATTATTTTGTTCCCACAGGAGCAGAGGACGAGACATCAGAACGTCATGTTTCCAGCACAGCGTCTGACTCCTCGGTGAGTAAGAAAGTTCGTAATCATCGTGTTCCACTCAAGACTTTACTTTCTGATTCGGCTGTGAATATATATAAACTATACAGGGTATATCTCTCACTTTAGCTTAGTGCATAGTCTCCATAGAATAACAATGGAACTGGAGAGTTTATCTCACTGGGGAAGTTATCTCCTCTTTATCACACCTTAGTACATCTCCCCTGTAGTCTATAACTAAAGATCTCCCATAAAATAACATAGGAACTGGAGAGTTTATCTCACTGGAGAAGTTATCTCCTCTTTATCACACCTTAGTACATCTCCCCTGTAGTCTATAACTAAAGATCTCCCATAGAATAACATAGGAACTGGAGAGTTTATCTCACTGGGGAAGTTATCTCCTCTTTATCACACCTTAGTACATCTCCCCTGTAGTCTATAACTAAAGATCTCCCATAGAATAACATAGGAACTGGAGAGTTTATCTCACTGGAGAAGTTATCTCCTCTTTATCACACCTTAGTACATCTCCCCTGTAGCCTATAACTAAAGATCTCCCATATAATAACATAGGAACTGGAGAGTTTATCTCACTGGAGAAGTTATGTCCTCTTTATCACACCTTAGTACATCTCCTCCCTGTAGTCGTCCCGGTTTGATACTTTGTACTGTTTTATTAGACTGTCTTTGAATTATCTTGAATTTATTAATGTTCTTCTGGAGATATGGGGGAGCATGTATACATGCACTGTTTTGGAAATGCTGGGTCATTAACACTCAAAGGGTTAATGCCTGTGGTTTAATGAACAGATTTGCTCTGTTTCTCTGCAATAAACCTCTTCATACATGACCCCCATGATCTCTAATACTATAAATAATGTCCATAGTGAAGTCTAACTAGGGATTTACGAAGTCTAATTTGTACCTCTGTTTCTGCTGCTGATGCTTTTTCCAATAGAACCTAGTGACCTTATAGCTTTGCCCTCTGTTTTACTGCATCGGTTGCCTATATTCTGTGTATCCACCATCTCTTCTTTATTTGTCTTGATTCTGGCACTCTGTAGCTTCAGATCTGTTAGTTAGAACCATTGTGCTAGGATTTAGGAAACACTGTTGCTAAATATATCTTGTATTTGTCATATGAAAGGGTATATTGTGCGTGTATGTGGGGGGGTGTGGGTGAGTGTTTTTTAGATACCTGTCATTTAGTATTTGTTCGTTTGTGTCTTTCTCCCAGTAGTTTAATTCAGTTTTTTTACTTCTCTGATTTCCAGCCAGCAAAAGTAAAGGAGAAGTTCAGCCCTCTGAGGCAAAGGTCTCCCCCCTCCAGCCGACCCCACCTGCCCCTGGAAGATACTAAAGACGCAGAACGAGAGGTGAAACAGAGACCGTACTTCTGATGCATGGGGGTGATGATTGATTGGAAAAGTCGCTCAGAGAGCTGGGGTTCCTCTCCTTGTCCTGTGCATCACAGGGCTTTTTAGATGGGAAAGAAGCTAAGAGACAGGAGACCAGACAGAGATCCCGAAACATAGGTCTATTTATCAAGCAGAGTATCTCGTACTCTGATCTCCTCTGTCACTCACACATAGGGCTGGGCTTCCCAATGGACAGAGTGATGGCCACACTTACCATATATAGTCATGGGTGTGTCAGACACAATCTCAATGCCCCCTTCATCAGGCACCTGTTCTTGGTTTTATGGTGGTTGGTTTATCTACTGGACGTTGCTGTAATGTCCAGGTTATATACCATTTTGACCTCCATATTTACTATTTAAATTTTGCTGTAATTTCCACTTTACGTAACTCCTTGCGAACCCGATGAATGTGCAGTGCATCACTGTGCAATCCATTGAAATGCAATGCGATATACACCTCTATAGTCCTCAAGGGGTTAATTTAGCTGCTTTATTCACCAGTTTGTAGATACCTATAGTGTCCAGTTTATACACTAATTTAGCTGACTTTATTTACTAGTTTATATATATATATTGCTGTAATGTCCAGTATATATATTACTGTAATGTCCAGTTTATATATTATTTGTCCAGAGGCGTAACTAGAAGCCACCGGGCCCTGGTGCAAGAATTGCCATGGGCCCCCCCAACCACATTAGCCCCCTCAACCACATTGGCCACCACCACATTGCCCCTTCCACAATGCTCCTCATTCTCCACAATGCCCCTTCCACAATGCCCCTCATTCTCCACATTGCCCCTCAATCTCCACATTGCCCCTTCCACAATGCCCCTTCCACAATGCCCCTCATTCTCCACATTGCCCCTCAATCTCCACATTGCCCCTTCCACAATTCCTCTCATTCTCCACATTGCCCCTTCCACAATGCCCCTCATTCACCACATTGCCCCTTCCACAATGCCCCTCATTCTCCACATTACCCCTTCCACAATGCCCCATCCACAATGCCCCTTCCACACTGCCCCTCATTCTCCACATTGCCCCTTCCACAATGCCCCTCATTCTCTACATTGCCCCTTCCACACTGCCCCTCATTCTCCACATTGCCCCTTCCACAATGCCCCTCATTCACCACATTGCCCCTCATTCTCCACATTGCCCCTCAATCTCCACATTGCCCCTTCCACAATGCTCCTCATTCTCCACATTGCCCCTTCCACAATGCTCCTCATTCTCCACAATGCCCCTTCCACAATGCCCCTCATTCACCACATTGCCCCTCATTCTCCACATTGCCCCTCAATCTCCACATTGCCCCTTCCACAATGCTCCTCATTCTCCACATTGCCCCTTCCACAATGCTCCTCATTCTCCACAATGCCCCTTCCACAATGCCCCTCATTCACCACATTGCCCCTCATTCTCCACATTGCCCCTCAATCTCCACATTGCCCCTTCCACAATGCCCCTCATTCACCACATTGCCCCTTCCACAATGCCCCTCATTCTCCACATTGCCCCTTCCACAATGCCCCCATCACAATGCCCCTTCCACATTGCCCCTTCCACAATGACCCTCATTCTCCACATTACCCCTTCCACAATGCCCCATCCACAATGCCCCTTCCACACTGCCCCTCATTCTCCACATTGCCCCTTCCACAATGCCCCTTCCACAATGCCCCTCATTCACCACATTGCCCCTCATTCTCCACATTGCCCCTCAATCTCCACATTGCCCCTTCCACAATTCCCCTCATTCTCCACATTGCCCCTTCCACAATGCCCCTCATTCTCCACATTGCCCCTTCCACAATGCCCCCATCACAATGCCCCTTCCACATTGCCCCTTCCACAATGACCCTCATTCTCCACATTACCCCTTCCACAATGCCCCTTCCACAATGCTCCTCATTCTCCACAGTGCCCCTTCCACAATGCCCCTTCCACAATGCCCCTCATTCACCACAATGCCCCTCATTCACCACATTGCCCCTCATTCTCCACATTGCCCCTCAATCTCCACATTGCCCCTTCCACAATGCCCCTCATTCACCACATTGCCCCTTCCACAATGCCCCTCATTCTCCACATTGCCCCTTCCACAATGCCCCCATCACAATGCCCCTTCCACATTGCCCCTTCCACAATGACCCTCATTCTCCACATTGCCCCTTCCACAATGCCCCATCCACATTGCCCCTTCCACAATGCTCCTCATTCTCCACATTGCCCCTTCCACAATGCCCCTTCCACAATGCCCCTCATTCACCACATTGCCCCTCATTCTCCACATTGCCCCTCAATCTCCACATTGCCCCTTCCACAATGCCCCTCATTCACCACATTTCCCCTTCCTCAATGCCCCTCATTCTCCACATTGCCCCTTCCACAATGCCCCCATCACAGTGCTCCTTCCACAATGACCCTCATTCTCCACAGTGCCCCTTCCACAATGCCCCCATCACAATGCCCCTTCCACATTACCCCTTCCACAATGCCCCTCATTCTCCACATTGCCCCTTCCACAATGCCCCCATCACAATGCCCCTTCCACATTGCCCCTTCCACAATGACCCTCATTCTCCACATTACCCCTTCCACAATGCCCCTTCCACAATGCTCCTCATTCTCCACATTGCCCCTCAATCTCCACATTGCCCCTTCCACAATGCCCTTCATTCACCACATTGCCCCTTCCACAATGCCCCTCATTCTCCACATTGCCCCTTCCACAATGCCCCCATCACAATGCCCCTTCCACAATGACCCTCATTCTCCACAGTGCCCCTTCCACAATGCCCCCATCACAATGCCCCTTCCACATTGCCCCTTCCACAATGCCCCTCATTCTCCACATTGCCCCTTCCACAATGCCCCCATCACAATGCCCCTTCCACATTGCCCCTTCCACAATGACCCTCATTCTCCACATTACCCCTTCCACAATGCCCCATCCACAATGCCCCTTCCACAATGCTCCTCATTCTCCACATTGCCCCTCAATCTCCACATTGCCCCTTCCACAATGCCCCTCATTCACCACATTGCCCCTTCCACAATGACCCTCATTCACCACATTGCCCCTCATTCTCCACATTGCCCCTCAATCTCCACATTGCCCCTTCCACAATGCCCCTTCCACAATGCCCCCATCACAATGCCCCTTCCACATTGCCCCTTCCACAATGCCCCTCATTCACCACATTGCCCCTCATTCTCCACATTGCCCCTCATTCTCCACATTGCCCCTCAATCTCCACATTGCCCCTTCCACAATGCCCCTTCCACAATGCCCCTCATTCACCACATTGCCCCTTCCACAATGCCCCTCATTCTCCACATTGCCCCTTCCACAATGCCCCCATCACAATGCCCCTTCCACATTGCCCCTTCCACAATGCCCCTCATTCTCCACATTGCCCATCATTCTCCACATTGCCCCTTCAACAATATTCCCATCACAATGCCCCTTCCACATTGCCCCTCCAACAATGCCCCCATCACAATGCCCCTTCCACATTACCCCTCAATCTCCACAATGCCCCCTTCCGCAATGCCCCTCATTATCCACAATGCCCCTCTTTATCCACACTGCCCCTCATTATCCACAATGCCCCTCTTTATCCACACTGACCCTCATTATCCACATTGCACCTTCGACAATGCCCCCATCACAATGCCCCTCATTCTCCACAATGCCCCCATCTCCACATTGCCCCTTCTGACCCTCCGTCCTCCTACCTCGAGTCCCTGGTGGTCTAGCGGTGTGTGACATGACAGATTTGGCACAGACCTCTGACTGGAACTCCCGCGCGGTTGTTAGCAATGCAGAGCGCTGGGAGATGATATCATCTCTCTGCACTACTAGAGCACCGGCCGCCGGGAGATCAGTTGTACAAAGTGCTGCCCTGTTTTACAAGTTGCTGTGGGCGCGCGGCGAGCGGGTCGCAGGGGGCAGCCGGGCCCCTGAGAGTGACGGGCCGGTCGCAGGTGCGACCCCTATTGTTACACCACTGTATTTGTCTGGTTAATTACCAATTTATATGTCGCTGTGGTATCCAGTTTATATATATCATTTGGTCAGATTATTTACCAGTTTATATATTTCTGTAATGTCCATTTTATGTATTAGTGTTTCCAGTTTATTTATCAGTTTATATATTGCTCTAATGTCCATTTTATATACTAACTTGGCTGATTTTTTTTACACATTTACATATTGCTGTAATGTCTACACAATATACTAAATCGGCCAGTTAATTTACCAGTTTATATCCTGCCGTAAGTCCAGTTTTGTTTTAAAATGACATTGTTTAGTTGATCCAGTTGATATACTAATTGCCAGTTTATATCCTACTGTAGTGTCCAGTTTATGTATAAATTTTCCAGTTTATTTCCCATTTTATATACTGCTGTAACGTCCAGTTTATATAGTAGTTTGTCTAGTTTATATATTGCTATAATGCCCAGTTTATTAATTAAATCGATCACTTTATTTGCCAGTTTGTATACTGCTGTAATGTTGAGTTTTATCTTAGTTTGGTCAGTTTATTTATCAGTTTATAGATTGTTGTAATGTCCAGTTTATGTACTTTTTTTTACCAGTTTATTTATCAGTTTATACATTGCTGTAATGTCCAGTTTATATACAAATTTGACCGGTTTATATTCCAGTTTATATATTACTGTAGTTAGAGATGCACCGATACCACTTTTTTAAGACCGAGTACGAGTACCGATACTTTTTTCAAGTACTCACCGATACCAATTACCAATACTTTTTTTGCAGTCATTTGCTAGTTTTCCAAGTACCTAAAGCATATATATATATACTTTAGGTACTTGGAAGTATCGGTGAGTACTTGAAATATATATACACACACAAACATACACACACACCACCTCTTGATTCTCCCCTTTGCCTCTTTCTCCCCCTCTTGATTCCCACCTTTTACTTTATTCTTCCCCTCTTGAGCCCCTCCTTTTGCCTTGGATTTTTCTCTCCCTTTTGATCCCCCCTTTGTCCCCCTCCTTGACTCTTAATCCCACCCTTTTGCCTCTCTCTCTCCCCCTCCTGAACCCCCCTCCTTTTGCCTCTTCTTGGCCCCCCTCGATTTGTCTCCTGATCCCCCCTCCTTTTGCCTCTTCTTGGCCCCCCTCCTTTTGTCTCCTGATCCTTCCTCCTTTTGCCTCTTTTTTTCTCCCTTAGTCCCTTTTGCCTCTTTTTCTCCCTCTTGACCCCCCCTCTCTGCCTCTTTCACCACCCGCTCTTCATGCCCCATCATCCTCTGTTGATCCCCTTTTCCTGCCTTACCTTCCTCTGCCGGGTGCTCACTGTTCTTTCGCGAGCCCCGGCAGAGGTCAGCGTCGGAGCGTTGCCATGGTAACCCGCGGCAACGCTCCGACGCTGCAGGAGGGAGAGAGGCGACTGGGGAGCATTGTGAGCAGCTCCTCGGGCTCCCTCTCTGCACCACCGACCCTGACACAGGGTATTGGTGCTGGCATCGGCCGCATTTGCGCAAGTACAAGTACTCAAGCAAATGCTGGTATCGGCACCAATACCAGTATCGGTATCGGTGCAACCCTAACTGTAGTGTTTGGTTTATACGCTAACTTGGTCAGTTTATTTATCAGTTTATAGATTGTTGTAATGTCCAGTTTATTTACTTTTTTACCAGTTTATTTATCAGTTTATACATTGCTGTAATGTCCAGTTTATATACTAATTTGACCAGTTTATATATATATTTTTATATTCTAATTTTGCCAGTTAATTTACCAGTTTATATATTGCTATATTGTTTAGTTTATAGAACTAATTTGGTCAGTTAATTTACCAGTTTATGTATTGCTATAAAGTCCAGTTTATAGAACTGATTTGGCCAGTTAATTTACCAGTTTATTTGCTGCTGTATTGTCCAGTTTATATAACTAATTTGGTCAGTTAATTTACCAGTTGATATATTACTATATTGTCCAGTTTATAGAACTAATTTGGTGACTTAATTTACCTTTTTATGTATTGCTATAAAGTCCAGTTTATATAACTAATTTGGTCAGTTACTTTACCAGTTTGTATTTAGCTATAAAGTCCAGTTTATAGAACCGATTTGGTCAGTTAATTTACCAGGTTATTTACTGCTGTATTGTCCAGTTTATATAACTAATTTGGTCAGTTACTTTACCAGTTTGTATTTAGCTATAAAGTCCAGTTTATAGAACTGATTTGGTCAGTTAATTTACCAGGTTATTTACTGCTGTATTGTCCAGTTTATATAACTAATTTGGTCATTAATTTAATAGTTTATATATTACAATATTGTCCAGTTTATAGAGCTAATTTGGTGAGTTTATTTACCTTTTTATGTATTGCTATAAAGTCCAGTTTATAGAACTAATTTGGTCAGTTAATTTACCAGTTTATATAATGCTATATTGTCCAGTTTATAGAATTAATTTGGTCAGTTTATTTATCAGTTTATATATTACTATATTGTCCAGTTCATAGAACTAATTTGATCAGTTTATTTATCAGTTTATATGTTACTATATTGTCCAGTTTATAGAATTAATTTGGTCAGTTAATTTACCTTTTTATATATTGCTACTGTGCTGTCATGTTAATATACTAATTAGGCAGGTTTATTTCAGGGTTGGCTCTATAGAACGAGTCGCGGTGTAGTCATGGGCAGATGTCGGGGTGCCTTGCTTAGGGTTATCTATTCTAAAATGCAGCCCAGTGCTCATAAGGTCATTGATTAAAAAAAACTTTTTTATGCATAATTGACCATATTTCCCTGCCTATTGTATGTAAGAGAAATAGGCTTAACCCTTTAAGTGCCCGAGAGGTACACAGCGCATTGCTGTGCAATGCTTTGCGTATCCCTCTGGCACTCGAAGCGTTAAATTTATCCATTGTAGGATATTCCACGAGGATGCACGTTTGGTGATGCATTTTTAACCATTACGGAAGAATTTATTTGCCATGCACCCCATTTTTTTAATACAAAGTAAGATCCCATGACCCTGACTTTTAATGTCTTGAAATTTAGAGAGAGCCCCAATACTTTGCAATATGTTGTAAACCTATTTAGCATACAAAGAGTTAACCCTGTAATGTTTCTGTGCTCAACCTTCCCCTCATTACGTCCCAAGCCAGCTTTCCTGTGAGTCAGCTGGTTACAAATTCCTGCCGTTTCCTCTCCAAGTCGGATATTAGTGAGATTCAGATGCCTAAAATAAACTGTGCGCTTTCCCTAACGTAAAGGGAAGGGGTGTGGTCCATTAAGTGAGATTTAATTCTTTGTCTTTCCCTCGCATCATTCCCAAGCCATTCAAAGTCTTTCCACATTTTCATACTTACATTTTTTTACACATCTTGATGCATTTGAGGAACGCTAACACTTTCTAATAGTAACCCCAAAAGTCCTTAATCAGGGCAAAAAATCCCAATGCCTACTACCAAGGGCTATGATAGGAAGTCAGTGCTAGGGGAGGTGGGTAATGCATTGCTAAGAAGTGTCAGTGAGTGGGGAGGTAATGTAGGGATAAGACAGGAAGTCAGTGCTAGGGGAGGTAGGCAATGCATTGCTGAGCAGTGTAAGTGAGAGGGGAGGTAATGTAGGGATAAGACAGGAAGTCAGTGCTAGGAGAGGTGGGTAATGCATTGCTGAGCAGTGTCAGTGAGTGGGGAGGTAATGTAGGGATAAGACAGGAAGTCAGTGCTAGGGGAGGTGGGTAATGCATTGCTGAGCAGTGTCAGTTAGTGGGGAGGTAATATAGGAATAAGACAGGAAGTCAGTGCAAGGGGAGGTGGTCAATGCATTGCTGAGCAGTGTCAGTGAGTGGGGGAGTAATGTAGGGATAAGACAGGAAGTCAGTGCTAGGGGAGGTGGGTAATGCATTGCTGAACAGTGTCAGTGAGCGGGGGAAGTAATGTACAGATAAGACAAGAAGTCAGTGCTAGGAGAGGTGGGTAATACATTACTGAGCAGTGTCAGTGAGTGGGGAGGTAATATAGGGATAAGACAGGAAGTCAGTGCTAGGGGAGGTGGGTAATACATTGCTGAGCAGTGTCAGTGAGTGGGGGAGGTAATGTAGGGATAAGACAGGAAGTCAGTACTAGGGGAGGTGGGTAATACATTACTGAGCAGTGTCAGTGAGTGGTGGAGGTAATGTAGGGATAAGACAGGAAGTCAGTGCTAGGGGAGGTGGGTAATGTATTACTGAGCAGTGTCAGTGAGTGGGGAGGTAATGTATAGATAAGACAGGAAGTCAGTGCTAGGGGAGGTGGGTAATGCATTGCTGAGCAGTGTCAGTGAGTGGGGAGGTAATGTAGGGATAAGACAGGAAGTCGGTGCTAGGGGAGGTGGGTAATGCATTGCTGAGCAGTGTCAGTGAGTGGGGGAGGTAATGTAGGGATAAGACAGGAAGTCAGTGCTAGGAGAGGTGGGTAATGCATTGCTGAGCAGTGACAGTGAGTGGGGGAGGTAATGTAGGGATAAGATAGGAAGTCAGTGCTAGGGGAGGTGGGTAATGTATTACTGAGCAGTGTCAGTGAGTGGGGATGTAATGCAGGGATAAGACAGGAAATCAGTGCTAGGGGAGGTGGGCAATGCATTACTGAGCAGTGTCAGTGAGTGGGGGAGGTAATGTAGGGATAAGACAGGAAGTCAGTACTAGGGGAGGTGGGTAATGTATTACTGAGTAGTGTCAGTGAGTGGGGAGGTAATGTAGGGATAAGACAGGAAGTCAGTGCTAGGGGAGGTGGTAATGCATTGCTGAGCAGTGTCAGTGAGTGGGGAGGTAATGTAGGGATAAGACAGGAAGTCAGTGCTAGGGGAGGTGGGTAATGCATTGCTGAGCAGTGTCAGTGAGTGGGGGAGGTAATGTAGGGATAAGACTGGAAGTCAGCGCTAGGGGAGGTGGGTAATGCATTGCTGAGCAGTGTCAGTGAGTGGGGGAAGTAATGTAGGGATAAGACATGAAGTCAGTTCTAGGGGAGGTGGGTAATGCATTGCTGAGCAGTGTCAGTGAATGGGGGAGGTAATGTAGGGATATGACAAGAAGCCAGTGCTAGGGGAGGTGGGTAATGCATTGCTGAACAGTGTCAGTTAGTGGGGGATGTAATGTAGGGATAAGACAGGAAGTCAGTACTAGGGGAGTTGGGCAATGCATTGCTGAGCAGTGTCAGTAAGTGGGGAGGTAATGTAGGGATAAGACAGGAAGTGCTTACATGGCATGCCTTAATTACCATCATATTTACATCTAAATAACAAAAATTAGTAAACTGAATAAAAATGGTTAATGCAACATATTGGTCATTCTGAAAGCTCTTATGAAATCACCAAGGTAGTTTTTAGGCGATAGAGTCCCTTTAAAGCAGAACTTTCATGCATGTTAATGTGCCCCCCAAATCATTTTAACATAGCCTTAACCCCTTAAGGACCAGCGGGCGCACTCACGGCCGGCACTTGCGGACCACGGGGCATTTTTTTTAATTATTGTTTCTGGTTCAGGGCTTCCGGAGCGGCTGCAGCCACGCCGGGAGCCCTGAACTCATGCCGTGCCAGGACCGTCATTGGTCCTTAAGTTCTGGACCACTGTGATGGTCCTGGCACGGCAATGGTCCTTAAGGGGTTAAGCATATCCATACTTTTATTATCCTTAGTAAGTCCAGCATTATTTAGAACTTTACATTCTTTTGAGACTCACCGGCTGGGATTTTGACGTAGAGACATGCGTACACCTGTGCTGTCTGCCCCTGTCTGTACCTTAAGGTACAATGGAACTTCTCATAGCCAATCATAGAGGAGACAGGGACAGACAGCACAGACGCACAGATGCCTCTTCAGCAAGATGCCTGCACTGTCGTCTGCCAGTGAGTCTCTTAAAGTTAAAGTTCTAAATAATGTCGGACTTACTAAGGAACATACATGTATGGATATGCTTAACGCTATGTTAAAAATGATTTTGGGGGGGCACATTAATAGGCATGACAGTTCCTTGTTAAATCAGTTGTTTGATTTTTGCCCTGTATTGCAGTTGGTTTGCTTCAGAAATACCCCACTATTTCTTAGTGCAGGTGCGCTCAATCCTGTCCTCACAGCCCTGCAACAGGTCAGGTTTTCAGGATGTCATCACATGAACACAGGTAAATCAGCCAGTGGTTCAGTCATTCTGAAGATCTGCCCGAGTTAAAGCCTGAGTTAAAGCTGAACTCTCATCAAACTTAAATTGAGATCCAAATCCTAAATACCTTAGCGATACACATATACATACATACATACTTGTATTTTGCTGCATAATTAGTGAAAAATAGAACTCGTTCGCCGGGCAGCAGCGGGACAACAGACATCTTGCAGAGACGGCATCTCTGAGTCCTTCCCCCTCAGCTCCATGATTGGTGAGTTGAATGCCCGGTTACCTTAAGGCACCGGAAGGGACTGCCGCAGAGAGCGCCTACAGCAAGATGTCTGCCACTGCTGCCTGCCAAAAGAGTTCTATTTCTCATTAATTCCTAACTTATTTAGCAAAATTCAACTATGCATATCGCTATGGTATTAAGGATTTGGGGCTTAATTTAAGTTAGATGATAGTTCCGCTATAATATCATTCTTTTGTGATAAACTGAGAAGATCCTGAACACATTCACTGTTGGGGTGGAGGGGTCAGGTTTGAGCTGTCTTGTAGCAGTTCATCAACAAAGGCAGGGATTCTTTACAGTAAGGGTAGTAAGGCTATGGAATTCTGTGCCTCGGGATGCTGTGCTTGCAGATAATGCAACTGCATTCAAAAAAGAAATGGATGCCTATCTAGCACAGAACAATATTGACAATTAGGACAGATGGCTTTAAAGCAAATAGGATATTGATCCGGGGAACTATTTGACTAACAATTGGAGTCAGGAAGGAATAAATCCCCCCCCCCACACACACACATACTTGGGACTTGATTGGAAATGGCTACAGAGGGCTTTTTTTGCCTTCCTATGGATCAACAGGGGTGTTTTTGGCATGGGCTGAACTTGATGGACGCATGCCTTTTTTCAGCCTTATTTACTACGTTACTATGTCTCAGTGAACCGTGTTCTAGTATCCGTTTGTATGTGTGTTTCAGGCACAGAAAGAAAAGCTTCACGCCGAGCTAAAGAAAGTTTTACTTCTAAAGGGCCAGAAGGAATCAGCAGAACAAGAACAGAACAAGATGGAAACTCAGATCAGTATCACAGAGGTGAGTGCGCATCTCTCGCTATGAAATATGCTTCGCTCCTGGGAATCGATTCATTCATGTGAAGGCTCATATCACAGCCCCCGTTCTCTTCCTGTATTGTATATTTCATGAGGGAGCTGCAGGGATTCCTTTCTTTTGAGAGCTGTGGTCAGTGCAACAGCGCCAACGTGACAACAACACCACATACAAAACATAGAAACGAAACGCAATAATACATCAAAAATTCATACCTTTATACAAAACATAGCAACTAAATGCAATAATAAATCAAAAAATCATACCTTTATTATTGAAGTTAAAGGAGCAGTAAACTTTTGTTATGAAAAAATATATATTGTAGGGATCTTCCTATTGAGTAAAATAAGGCTACTCCCACTGCCGAGAGATTTATATTTCCAGAGTTATTATGGTTTAAACCCATGTTTTTTTATATTAGCAGTGCCCTCTAGTGGTCAAATTCTAATTAGATTTCCTGGTACATTCTAATGGAGAGGAAAGTCAGAAAAGTCAGTGACATACAGTTCTCCATAGAATGTGATGGAAACTGCTGAGTCACTTCCTGTCAGAACTATCAGGAAGTAAACACAGTGAATTCACTTCCTGTCAGTTAGAACTATCAGGAAGTAAACACAGTAAATTCACTTCCTGTCAGAACTACCAGGAAGTAAATATAGTAAATTCACTTCCTGTCAGTTAGACCTATCAAGAAGTAATCACAGTAAATTCACTTCCTGTCAGTTAGAACTATCAGGAAGTAAACACAGTAAAGTCACTTCCTGTCAGTTAGACCTATCAAGAAGTAATCACAGTAAATTCATGTCCTGTCAGAACTATCAGGAAGTAAACACAGTAAAGTCACTTCCTGGTTATTTAAACTGCTATAAATTTTGAATAAAACATCTGACAGCAGTGGGAGTGACATTGTTTTATTCAGCAGGAAAAGCTCTATAAAATATGTGTTTTCATAAATAAAAGTTTATTAAAGGAGAGCTATGACACAAATAAAGCCCCCCCAAAAAATTACTCCCGGCTTGTAAGCTTTTAGATCTTACAGCCCAAGAATGTCATGATTTTTTTTTTTTAAATTACCTTTATTGAGAAAAATGCAGAACACAATTAATCAAAAATATGAATCTACAATATAAGAAATTAATTACATTAACAAATATTAAATCTCCATTAACCCCTTAGTGACAGCCGCGTTCGTACGCGGCTGTCACGTTAACGCCTGCCTAACATTTTTTTTTTTTCTTTAATGAAGTCCGGAGTCTCTGAGCGACGTGCAGCCGCACGGAGACGCGGACTTCAGTGACTTACCAGGTACGTCCTCTGTCAGTAAGTGACAGTTTTTGCGGGACGTACCTGGTAAGTCATATGTCTTTAAGGGGTTAACAGAACAAAGCCTATTAAATTGAGAGTGTGTTTTTTGAGAGCAGGCCTCAATCATAGAGAAACTTCCTGACGATACTGTTTCTGGGGACGGTACTATATCCCCAGTTGCTTGCCCTCCAAGTTTGGTCTATACTATCACCCGGCCACTAAGCTTGTGAGGACGCACCTTTGGGTGTTGGTGGTGGAGATATTTCGATACCCACTGATCCCGCACAGGGGCCCCTGTTCTTTTTTCCCCTTTCTTCCTTTCACTGCTACATAAAGTGGACAAGACTTCTCTAGTGATATCACTTCCCTGGTTCTATGTTATTCTATAGAGCCAATGCACTAAAACCTCCAAAGGTGGTGATATCTTAATGCACAGGCACTATAGAATAACATAGAATTGGAGCAGGGGAGGGCTAGCCTGGGGGGCAGAGGGGCAATTGCTCCCCTGGGTCGGTCATAGGTCTGGGCTGGTGGGCCACTGCCTCACTCAATCTCCTTCTTGCTGCTGCAAATGGAGCTACACTAGTGATACCACAGAGCTTACAATTGAAATGGAGCAACACTAGTGATACCACAGAGCTTACAATTGAAATGGAGCTACACTAGTGATACCAAAGAGCTTACAATTGAAATGGAGCAACACTGGTGATACCACAGAGCTTACAATTGAAATGGAGCTACACTAGTGATACCACAGAGTTTACAATTGAAATGGAGCTGCACTACTGATACCACAGAGCTTACAATTGAAATGGATCTACTCTACCGATACCACAGAGCTTACAATTGAAATGGATCTACTCTAGTGATACCACAGAGCTTACAATTGAAATGGAGCTACATTAGCGATACCACAGAGATTACAAATGAAATGGAGCTGCACTAGTGATACCACAGAGCTTACAATTGAAATGGAGCTACACTAGTGATACTAAGGTGCTAGTGGTACCTCTAGGAGCATAACCCATTGCCATTGTAAGCTCTGTTGTATCACTAGTGTAGCTTTAAATTGTAAGCTCTGTAGTATCACTAGTCTAGCTTCCATTGAATTGTAAGCTCTATGTTATCTCTAGTGTAACTCCATTTGAACGGTATGCTCTGTATTATCACTAGTGTAGCCCCATTCCAGTTGTAAGCTCTGGGGTATCATTTGCCTTACTTCACAGCATTAATAATAAGTTTAAAATTAACAAAAGGGGGTGGGCTGGGACAGTGGGCTGGAACAAGAGATGAAATGGACCACTTGATTGTATTTGCCCCCCAGGACACAACTTGCCAGTCCTCCCCTGAATTGGAGAAGTGATATCACTGGAGAAATCACCTCCACTTTATCACCTCTTTATCATCCCTTAGTGCATAAACCCCCTGTTGTTTTTTTGCAGAAAAGATAATTGGGGAGCTATGCACTAAAGCGGTGATAAAGAAGCAATAACGCAGAGAAAACTTCTCCAGTGATATCACTTCTCCAGTTCCTATGTTATTCTATAGAGCCTATTCACTAACATCCCCAAAGTAGAAGGAACCTTAGTGCATTGGCTCCATAGAATAACATAGGAAGTGGAGAACTGATATCAAAGGACAAGTTATCTCCCCTTTATCACCTCTTTATCACACCTTAGTGCATAACTATGTGGAACATGGACACATGCAACACTGTATCACTGAGAGATCTGACAGTCTTCATAATGTCTCCGCTAACAGGAGAAGCTGAAATCCTCAGAAGTGGTCGAGGTGATTATAGAGACGGAAGCCCAAACCGGCGTGAGCGGAATCAACGTCTCTGGAGGAGGCAGAGAGGGGCTGTTTGTCTCTGAAATCCTGAAGGACTCTCCCGCTGCCAAAGCCTTGCCTCTGCTGGAAGGTAAGAGAAGGATACGGGTGGTATGCTACACATAATGACCCATGTGGATTATGCTTTTAATTATCAGATGGGTGCTCAATGCATTGCAGGAGAAGAAGAACAGCGTTTTAAAGGGATAGTAATACTTCATTTTATCTTTATCTTTATTTTGTAGGCATTACAAAAACATGAAGAATGTTATAAGTCTTATCTCTCAAACCTTTATGGATTGAGAGATATTCACAAGCAAAGATTCCCCTCACTGACCAAAACAGTCAAGTCTGCCATCTAGCTGTCAGATTTGGAATCCGGTCCACAGATCAACCGGTGGCTCTTCAGCAGAGCCGAGATTGCAAAATATAAAAATAACTATTTCATTGGAAGGGTCTAAAAAATGTGCTTGCAAACCAGGCTCACTTTGTAGAGTATTCAAATGAAGTAGTTCTTCTTATATCTTGCGATCTCGGCTCTGCTGCAGAGCCACGGCCGGTCTGTGGACCGGATTCCAAATCTGACAGCTAGATGGCAGACTTGACCGTTTTGGTCAGTGAGGGGAAACTTTGCTTGTGAATATCTCTTAAACCATAAAGGTTTGAGAGATAAGACTTATATCGTTCTTCATGTTTTTTTTTAAGGCCTACAAAATAAAATAAAGATAAAAGGAAGTATTTATTTAAATTAAAGTGCAGGGCCGAGTTTTCTATATGTTTTTTATAACTTGTAGCGTTATGTTTAATTACTTACATTACTTATAGTTCAAAATATATTCAAGCTGAAAGCATCCCCGTCCTGCCCCTTTCTCTGCGTCACTCTTACCTCTCAGTCTGGTCCGGATGAAGCACAGTGAGGGACAATCCTTTGTCAGGGGGGCAGAGTTTTCCTTATACATAGTCAATGAAGATTGTCCCTCGCTCTATCCGTCCGGTTCCACGATTGGATCCAAGATCTAATGGGAGGCGGCCAGAAGGGGAGGGAGGGGCATCCTTTCAGCTTGAATATCTTTTGAACTACAGTAATTAAACATTGAACATTGAACCGTCAGTAATTAAACATAGCGCTACCCATTAGAAAAAACATATAGAAGACTCGTAGCTGCACATTTATAAATACACTAGTCGAAGAGCCCGTGTATACGGGCCACAGTGACGGGCGGTCGTGGAGCAGTCATGCCCAGTAGAGACTGCCCGCACCTCGTCTGATACAGAGCGGGACTCTCCAAAGTCATACTTCCGGTCTGACTTCGGAGCTCCCCGCTATGTATCAGCCTCGTCACAGCAGTCTCTACTGTGCATGACTGCGTCGTTACAAACTTTGTAGCGAATTATTATATAGGAGGATTAATATCCCTTTAAGCCCCTGTAAAGCCACTGCAGAACACTCTAGCGTCTAAAGCAGAGTAAAGCCAACTGTTGGACCTTCAGCTGTTTTGGAATACAAATCCCAGCTTCTAGCATCTACTACCAGTCTATCTCTGGATGACACCTGCTGGAGGCTCGTCCATTGACTCGTTCAGAGTTACGTCACAAAATGTTTAGTTTAACTAAGTCCCCTTCTGGCGACTAGCTGCTTAGTAGTGCTAATCTCCAGAATTATTACCTGATTTAATAGATATATGATTTATTCCCCAGCTGTCAGTAGCACGGAGCGCGGACATCTTGCCAGAATGACATCCACGCGCCTGTGCTGTCAGTCCCAGCCGGGTCTAGGAGGCGTTGCTAAGAGCCATTTGGCTCTGGCTGGGACTGATAGCGCAGGCGCGCGGACTTCATTCTGGCAAGATGTCCGCGCTCTGTGTTACTGACAGCTGGGGAATAAAGCTTATATCTATTAAATCAGGCAATAATTCTGTCGACTAGTGCTACTAAGCAGCTAGTCACCAGAGGGGGAGTTAGTTAAGCTAAACATTTTGTGACATGGTAGTTCCGCTTTAAAGGAACACTGACCCATATTTATAAAACCAAACTGAAGTTGCAAACTCACTATTATGCTAACCGGAGCTTGATATAACAATAGAAGACATTCCCACCACACGGAAAGGAAGCGTGAACGCACTCCCTGGGGCAGCTGGGAGGGAGGTGGGAGGAGAATAAGAGCTGTGCTGTGCACATTGTGCAGAGGTGCACAGCAGAGAGGAGGCAATATCTTTAAAATACTTTTAGAATAAACCCCCAGCTTTCCTACTACTACTGTATTAACAATATGTATGGTAAAAAATTTTTTTTAGGTGATACATCCCCTTTAATGCAGTTTCCAAGTACGTAGACTTGGAGTAAAGTGAAAGTTTCACTTTAAAGTGTTAGTAATGTCCAAAAAACTTTTTTTTTTGCATCTAGAAGAGCTTAAAAACTGAGCTAAATGCAAAAAAAATGTATCTCTCAAACCGCTATGGTTTAAGAGATACGGGCGTTTGAAGTTTGATTTCTCCTACTGACAGCTGTAAAGCTGTCAGCAGGAGATTCGTGTTGGTCGACATGGAGGCGCTTGAGCAGAGCCGCGATCTTGTTACTTACACGGAATCCCTTCATTGGAATGGTCTAAAACGTGTGCTTGGTGTTCCAATGAATGGATTCCTTGTAAGTAACGAGATCGCGGCATTTCTCAAGCGCCTCCATGTCGACCGACACGAATTTCCTGCTGACAGTTTTACAGCTGTCAGTAGGAGACAGCGAACTTTAAACGCCTGTATCTCCTAAACCATAGCGGTTTGAGAGATACGGTTTTTTGCATTTAGATCAGCTTTTTAAGCTCTTTTACATGCAAAAAACTTTTTTGGACATTACTAACACTTTAATGTCATTAGAATATTTAGTAATATGTGGTCATAGACTCATTTCCCATTTCCCAGTCTGGTCCTTGAAGAAAACAGTTTGGACACCCCTGATGCATGTAAATAATTTGTTTTCATGTTAATCCTATTCAGATTAGAGCACCGTATTTTAATGCAGAACCTCCTCTTTTTTGCAGGGGATCAGCTTGTCAGCGCCCGTTTTTATTTTGAAAATATGAAGTATGAAGATGCGCTGAAGATCCTCCAGTGTGCCGAACTGTGCAAAGTCTCTTATTGCCTTAAAAGGACCGTGCCGTCAGCAGATGTCTCAGTATCACCAAAGTCCGGCAGCGTGGAAGTCAAGGGCCCAAAAGCCAAGATGCCCAAAATGGTAAATGCATGCCCTTACCAAGCTGCCCTTGGAGACCTATCTAGCATTCAAGGGGTCTAAAGTCCCATTTGAGTCAATGCAAAAAGAAAGGTAGAAACAAGAGAGAGCACCCAATAACACATTATCACTTGTAAAAATAAATGACTTGAACACGGGTAGTCACAAGTAATCGTGGTTGATAGGAGCTTCTATCACTTAACAAATCTGTCTCTGCTCAGGTTCATTGTAGAATAAAGGAGAGATGAGATATTGTTCCCACATTCCACACATAGAAAATATATGTGTGTGTTAAAAAAATATCAATAATAAATTGGCCTTATGCTTTTTATTATTAATTATTTATGGATATTTTGTTTTTTTAGTAAGTACATATATTTTTCATATCTGGAACGTGTGAACATCATCCTTACTTCTACAGTGACTCTGAGAAGAGACAGATTTGTTAAGTAGTAGAAGCTCCTACCAACCACGATTACATATGAGTACCCATATACAAACGGTCTATTTAGGGAAGTGTTCATGTCACTCGACGGATCTCTGGTTAGACCTCACCTAGATTATTGTGTACAGTACAGGAGACCCCATCTCCAGAAGGATATAGATACTCTAGAGATAATTCAGATAAGGGCTACTAAAATGGTGACTGGTTTATAGGAAAATAAATATCAGGATAGACTAAAGGATCTGAACATGTATAGCTTGGAGGAGAGAAGAGACAGAGGGGATATGATAGACACATTCAAATACATGAAGGGATTCAACAAAGTGCAGGAGGGAAGTACATTTCAAAGGAGTAAAAATGTTAGGACAAGAGGCCATAGTTTAAAACTAGAGGGGCACAGGTTTAGATTTAATATAATACAATTTTACTTCACCATGAGGGTAGTAGATAAGTGGAATAGCCTACCAGCAGAAGTGGTAGAAGTTAATACAGTGAGGGAATTTAATCATGCATGGGATAGGCCTATGGGCGTCCTGAACGTAATACAAGAACCAAATAAGGTTTGAGGTTTTTACAGTAGAAAAATGGGCAGTCTAGATGGGCCAAATGGTTCTTATCTGCTGTAAAATGCTATATTTCTGTGGTTATATTATTTTTACAAGTGATAAGGCACTGTTGGGAGTCCTCTCGTATGTTTTCATTTTTTCTGCATTTTACTTCTGTACGGATGTGTAGTGAGGAGCAGTCTGACACTAATTCTGAGCGTATTAGCGTATTAGAGTCTGGGGGATATTGTTGTTAGGGCAGTTTAAATATCTCTCCTGCTTGATTCCTGTGCAACATGTAAGTGTTTGTCTCAAATACTGGTTTTGTGAGTATCATTCCTAAGTTGGTATTGGCACCTGGTGATGTCCATTTGAAATAATGTTGTACTGGAATCATCTCCTATTTTCAATTCCTTTCTCCACATTTGAATTAATGAATGTTTATTTAAAATGATAGTAATACTTTGTTTTATCTTTATTTTATTTTGTAAGTATTAAAAAAAACATGAAGAATGATATAAGTCTTATCTCTCAAACCTTTATGGTTTAAGAGATATTCACAAGCAAAGTTTCCCCTCCCGCCCCTTTTACCTAGTGTAAGCCATCTCTTCTCAGATGTGGAATCTAGTCCATAGACCAGACAGATAACAGCAGGGGACAATCTTCTTCCTATGAGAACAATGAAAGCCCTGCCCCCCTTGACATGTTTTTCAGGTTTTTCCCTTATCTTAATTGAAGATTGTCCCTCTCTGCAGTCTACCTGGGTACCTCCCTTCTGCTCTGGCTGAACAGTGTTACATCAGTAAAAGGGACGGGAGGGGGACACTTTGTCATTGAATTACTCTTGAACTACAACTCTGACAGAATTGAAATAACACTCTCCAAAGTCCAAATACTATGATGATTAATTAGAGCTGCTTTTATTATGAAACTTTACTATCCCTTTAAAGTGGAACGTTCATGTGTCTAACATTGCCCCTCAATACGTTACTAACCTAGCAATATGCACAGTCATATTCTCCTTAATGTTCATAAGTCAGCGGTATTGAAGAAAAATACTTATCTGGCAGGCATTGGGGTGCACAGAGTTTGCAAGAGAAGCTCTGTGTGTCTGCGTGCTAAGGAACTTCCGTTACCTTAAGGTAACCACTGCCAATGCTTGAAGTGAACGGGACAGACAGCGCAGGCTCAGAGGTACATTTCCTCTAAGATGTCTGCGCTGTTTGTCCTCTGGTTCCTGCCAAAAGAATATTTTTCTTCAATACCGCTGACTTATGGAGCTTAAGAACAATATGACTGTGCATTTCGCCAGGTTAGTAAAGTATTGGGGGTAAAGTTAATCACATGAAAGTTCTGCTTTAAAGGAGCAGTAAACTTTTTTTTATGAAAAAATATATATTGTAGGGATTTTCCTACTGAGTAAAATAAGGGTACTCCCACTGCCAGGAGATTTATATTTCCAGAGTTATTACAGTTTAAACCCATGTTTTTTTACATTAGCAGTGCCCTCTAGTGGTCAAATTCTAATTAGATTTCCTGTTAGATTCTAATGGAGAGGAAAGTCAGAAAAGTCAGAGACATACAGTTCTCCATAGAATGTGATAGAAACTGCTGAGTCACTTCCTGTCAGAACTATCAGGAAGTAAACACAGTAAATTCACTTCCTGTCAGTTAGAACTATCAGGAAGTAAACAGTAAATTCACTTCCTGTCAGTTAGAACTATCAGGAAGTAAACACAGTAAATTCACTTCCTGTCAGAACTATCAGGAAGTAAACACAGTAAATTCACTTCCTGGTTATTTGAACTGTTATACATTTTGAATAAAACAACTGACAGCGATGGGAGTGACCTTGTTTTATTCAGCAGGAAATGTTCTATAAAATATGTGGTTTCATAAAAAAAGGTTTTCTGCTCCTTTAATACTCTATGATGCAGTTAGTTTGCAGCAGAGTTAATCAATGTATCATTCATGATAGTAAATCAAGCTCAATGTCAGCTGGATGTGTTACCAACTTTACTAATAAGTCTTTCGTCCTTCTAAAATTGTGTTATCTTTGTAGTTTTCCAGTTAAAATGTCTCTCTCTTTGCAGACTGTGAAGAGCCTCACACCAGTGAAAAAGAAAAAAAAGAAGGTTTCAGGTCAAGTGAAGGATTCTGAAGAAGTTTCCGTGGAAGCCATGACAGGTTCAGAAATATCAGTAGGCAGCATGGACATTCCACCAGTCGATGTGGAGTTTTCCCTACCCAAGTTCTCCAAGTTACTTAAAACCAAAGGGGCAGCTGATGCCAGCGTTGAGGAAAAAAGCACAGAGGTTTCCACCAAAGTGTCTGCTACAGAACAAAAATGGCCAAAGATGAAGTTCCCACGACTTCGAGTCAAGGATGCAGCTGCAGGTGGTGTTTCTGTGCAGGTCCCTGAGAGCAAGGTATCATCAACCAAAGCCAGCGTTGATGTAGAAGCAAAGGACAAAACACCAACCAAGTTTGGGATCTCTGTCCCAAAACTTAAAAAACCCAAAGCAGATGTCACATTGTCAAAGGCAGAGGTTGAACTTACTGCTCCAAAGGTAGAAATTGAAGCCAAGGAAGGAAAGATGTTCAAAGCACCTCAGGTTGAACTTGATGTATCACTGCCAACCATACAAACTGAAATCCCTGAGATTACAGCAAAAGAAAGTATCAAAATGGCAGTATTGGAAGCCTCAGCCAAAATTCCAGATGTTGAAATTAAAATGCCAACCTCACATGTTGAGGTGGAGGTCCCAGAAGGCAAATTTAGTATGCCCCAAATATCAAATGTTGGTATCTGCTTACCAAAGCTGGAAAAAGAATCGGATAGAGCTGTTCAGGTTGAAGGTTCCAAGACAGAAATAAAACTTCCCTCTGTTGAAATAGCTGCACCAAAGCTTGATGTTGACTTAAGCCTGCCAAAGGTCGAGTGCAGGGTTGAAGCTGAGCCATCTGATACTGGTAAAACATTTCAAGTCAAATTGCCAAAATTTGGCATTTCCACAAAAGCTCCTGAGGTTGATTTGGATGTCTCCATCCCTCATATGAAGAATGATGTTGATAAGAAACTTCCTGATGAAAAATTTAAAATGCCTTCTATAAAAGCCCCAGAAATTGGTGTAACTCTCCCCAAAGGAAAAGTGGAAGGGGATATCCCAGATGGAAAAAAGAAAGCCGCTATGAAACTTCCTTCTCTGGAGATCTCGGCTCCTAAGGTGGACCTTGATATGAATCTTCCCAAAGGAAAGTTTGATTCAGAAATATCAGTAGACGTGGCTGGTGTAACTACTGTAATTCCTGATGTGTCATTAAAGATGCCCCAAATAAGCCCTCCTAAATTTGGAATGAAAGTTAAAGACGCTTATGCTGAAACTCCAAAGGTCAAGGTGGGAACCCAGCAGGTTGACATAAAAACAGAGAAAATCGAAACTGGAGGTTCTGTTGAAATTCCAGATGTGACGCTACAAATGCCAAAAATTAGTATGCCAAAGTTTGGAGCAAAAGGAGACATACAATCACTCCAGGCAGAGGTCAAAACAGGAGAAATTGGTGGAGAAAGCCCAGATTTCAAATTAAAGGGACCTCAAATTAAACTGCCTAGTTTTGGGTTATCTTTGTCCAAAGAAAAACTTGACACACCTGTCCCTGAACTGGACATTTCATTGAAAGAGTCTGAGATAGAAAAAGAAGGAAAAATAAAACTCCCCTCTATTAAGGTGCCGTCACTTGATATTTCTTTACCAAAAGTCCAAGATATTCAGCCAGGAAAACTGGAAGTTTCCATACCTGAAATAAAGGCAGATTTGAAGGCACCAGAAGTAGAAGGTCCAGAGGGGCATGACTTTAAGTTAAAAATGCCCAAGGTGTCCTTACCAAAGTTTGACTTGTCAGCAAAAGTAGAAAAACCTCAGGTATCTCCTAAAAAGATTGAAATGCACACAAAAGTAAAAGAAGAGGAACTGAGCATAAAAATGGAAAAAGCTACTCTTCCTAAGGTGGATATTTCTATTCCTAAGATTAAGCCTGTTGAATTGGACATCCACTCAAAAAAACCCGATGTGGACATTTCAGTAGATAGACCAAAAGTGGGAATAAAGATTCCCAGAGTGGGGGCTGATGCCATTGCTTTTGATGGTGAAACAGGATACTCTAAACTGGGTCTTCCTTCTGTTAAAATGCCCAGTCTTGAAATAGAAGCTCCTAAGCTTGACATTGACTTAAATCTGCCAAAAGTAAAATCTGAGATAACTGGACCTCATATTGAAGATGCAGAGAGTAGACTGCAGATGCCAAAGATTAATCTGCCCAAGCTTAGTGATGTAGCAAAAGATATGGCTGTTGAACTTGATGTTCCGAAGATCACTGGTGATGTCTCTTTGCCACACATTTCTGCAGATATAAAGGGTCCCAAGTTGGAAGGAGTGGGAGTGGCAGATAAAGGTGGAAAGATCAGCTTACCCAAAGTTGGGATAACATTAGGAAAGTCCACAGAGGATTATGACATGGAAATAACTGGGATTGAACTTAAGGGAAAACCAGACATCAAACTTCCCAAAGTGAAACTAGAAAAACCAGATGTAGAAGAAACCGAAACCACAATCAAGTTACCTTCAGTGCAACTACCTTCTGTTGAAATCAGTACACCTAAAATACCTGATGTAAGCATAGATGCCAGTATACCAAAGGTTGCTCTAGAAATGCCTAGTACAGAGGCTGTGGCTGCAGACGTCTCCGGGGATGCAGATGTAAAATGGAAAGCACCAAAGTTTTCCCTTCGCAAATTTGGCATTTCTGGACACAAAAGCAAAAAAGGTGGCGAAGTAGACATGAAAGCAGAGCATGTGGAAGGAGAGGCCGATATTGCAGTGAAGGGGCCAAAAATGAAGATGCCCAAGTTTGGAATTTCTTTCCCCAAAACAAAGTATGAAGTTGATGTGGACATCTCTAAACCAGTAGGTGTAAAAACTAGCAAGAAAAAGGCAGAAGTTTCAGTTGACCAACTGGATGAGTCAACTGAAGGAAAGTCAAAGCTCCCATCAGTGAAACTTCCATCGGTTGATATCTCAGCTCCAAAGGTAGAGGTAGATATTGGAATTCCAAAGGCAGATGTTTCTCCTGAGATGGACAAGCCATCTGATATTAGCATTGACATCCCAGATGTGAAACTGAATCTCCCAAAATTCTCACTGCCAAAGTTTGGAAGCAAGGGCAAAGGAGTTGATGTCGACGTAGAACTAGAAAGTCCTAAAGTGTCTGCTGGAGCAGTTTCTGTATCTAAATCGGGTGAACTTGATGGAGGAAGTGCTGATGTTAAAGGAAAGGGAAAAGAACTCAAAATGAAAATGCCAGCAATTAAAATGCCTTCATTTGGAATATCAAGGAAAGAAGCAGATGCTGCTGAAGCTAAACTAGAGGTCAGCCCCCCTGACATTAAAATAAAGAAATCAAAAGTGGTTGTGAAGGAAACTAAGATTGAGACTGAGGAAAGTGAAGGAAAAACATCATTTATAAAAATGCCAACATTTAAAATGTCCCCTCCCAAAGTCAAGGCTCCTGAAATAGATCTCACTGTTAAGGGTTCAAAGGAGGAACTTAATTTACCTGATGTGCATGTGAAAGTTCCCTCAGTTGCATTGCCTTCCATTGGGATAAAGAGCGATAAAGCAGCGGATGTTACCTTACCAAAGGCAGAAGCTAAAGTGTCCGGGGGCCTGGAAGGGCGAGATGTCCATCTTAGTGAGAAAATGAAGTTGCCTTCTCTAGAGATCTCAGCACCAGAAGAAGTATCTGCTCTGCAGATTTCTGTTCCATGTGTTAAACCTGTTGTTTGCCCCTCTTTACCAAAAGCAGAAGTGGATGTTTCTGATGCAGACATTAAAGGATATGGAGGGGATTTAAAAATACCTAAACTGCCATCCGTTGATGTCTCTGCCCCAAGTCTAGAACTGGGAATCAGTTTACCTAAAGCTAACCTGGACAAATGTTTGACACATGAAGTCGATGTTACACTGGAAAAATCAGAAACTAAATTAAAGATGCCAAAAGTGGAATTGCCAAAGTTTGGGGAAACTGAAAGAGAAGTTGATGCTAAACTAGACACTGAAGGTTCTAAACATAAAATCAGTGAATCTGAACTAAAATTGAAGGGGCCTAAGATTAAGATGCCTCATTTTGATATTTCTTTGCCCAAAGTCAGGCCAGATGAAGATGACATACCATTCATAGAAGGAGAGCTCAAAATGCATGGTTCAAGTCTAGAAACAAGTTCCACAGAAGGTACATTCAGTTTGCCTTCAGTGGAGTTGCCAAAAATGTCCACTCCCAAAATAAGAGCTCCAGAACTAGAACTTAATATTGGTCTAAGTAAGGATGAATTGAAAGATGAGGAGTTTTCCAAGACGCACAAAGCGGAGACAAGTGGCCCTGACGTTGGGCTACCTGATCTAAAATTCAAGATGCCAAAAATGAAACTGCCCAAGTTCGGTGGCTCTAGTTCAGATGTTGAAGAGGAAACCACTAAATTAGATAAGTCTTCCAAAATGGAGGAGGGGGGAGATTTTGGGGGTATGGGCTTCAATATAAAAATGCCTAAGGTGCAAGTTGGTTCGTTGAAAGGACACGGAATAGAGGATGTCTCTATGCGAGTGGAAGGAGACCACAAAACAACCTTGAAAAGTGACATGAAGGCTTCAGAAATGGAAGATTCAGAGTACAGCAGAAGGTTCAAAATCAAAATGCCCTCGTTTGGGATTTCAAAGGAAAGTACAGAACCATTGCAGCCAAAAGGGGAAGGAGCTGACTTAAAGATTAAAATGCCCAAGATCTCCATTCCTGATGTTGGATTTTCAGGAAGTGAAGGAGAAACCTTGGTGGCTTCTCTGGAAGGTGATCGAGCCAAAGTGGATATTGGTGGAGATGCCAAGATTAAAGGACCCAAATCCTCCAGCATTGAAGATTTAGAATTAGACTTGGGGCTGAAGATGCCCAAAATAAAGATGCCATCTATTGGAATGCCAGGTCGTAAGGCAGATGACGACATGGATGTGTCTCTTGAGGTGGATTCAGAGGGAAAGAAATCTTTATTTAAGATGCCAGATGTGGAAATCTCCACCCCAAAGATGAAGGTGCATGCAGAATATGATGTGGATGGGGCCACACTGGAGTACAGTAAGGAAAGGGAAACAGAAGGCATTTTGACAAGGAAAAGCAGTAAAACCAAAGAAGAAAGCAAAGAGCATGGTGCAGCTGAAGAAGATTCTGGAAAGAAATACAAAATAAAACTACCGAAGTTTGCAATCAGTTTACCCAAATCGGTTCCAGGGGACGTGGAACTTTCATCACCCAGAATAAAATCAGGTGTTAAAGAAGGTGAAATCAGTTTGAAGGCATCAGGTTCCGAGCGTGACACTGATCATCATGAAGGGAAGAAGGTCAAAAAAGCACTTTTCTCATTGGGAAAGACCAAAGACAAAAATGTCGGCCTCCTAGAGTCAGATGCTGATGCCACCTTAGAAGGTGAAGGTCCAGAATTAAAGATTAAAATGCCAAAGATAAAAATGAAACCATCCTTTGGCATTTCACGAGGGAAAAAAGCCACTGAAGTAAATGGAGAGCTAGATGGCACTGTTAAGGGACATACTGATGCTGATATGAGCCCTGATGATACAACCAAATCTTCAAAGATAAAGTTCCCCAGGTTAGGGTTTTCCTCCTCAAAAGTAAGCTCTGGGGACGTGAATGGCACTGGTACATCTGGAGCGAATGGGGAAAGTGAGGTATTGGGGCAGAATGGATCTCAGGATGGTATGGTGAAAATTGGAAAAGTGAGGCTTCCAAAAGTAGAATTTTCTCCTACTTATAAGGCCAAAGAATCAGATTCGGAGATGAACCTAAAATTGGTCAAACCAGAAGAACCCGAGGCCAAAGACGAAGGAAATGCGAGCACATTTTCAGCTAAATTTAAATCTCCTAAAATTACCTTTTCAGGTTTCAAAAAGAAAAACAAAGGTGAGGAGCACTTGGTGACTTCTCCAGCGGGAACAGAAGTGGCAACGGAAAATGTTGGGGAGGGAGAGGCAAAGACAGGGAGGTCTAAGATTTCACTGGGATTCCTCTCCAGCAAATCCAAAGGGGAGTACACAGTGGACAATAGTGGGATTCAGATGGACACAGAGACGGAATCCAAGGAGAAATCATCTAAGTATAAGATACCCAAAGTGTCTCTTGACCCAAAATCGGGAACAGAACTAGATAGCACAACAGAAACCCACGGGGTCGTGGAGAAAGGGTCTCAAGAAAGTTTAAAAATCAGTATGCCAAAGGTGGGCTTTACTACTCACCATGAAGAACACAAAACAGAAGAAAAAGAGGTTGCTGGGGGTTTCCTGAAAATCACAACAACCAAGCATATCAAGACAGAGACTATAACAGAGAAAACAGTGTCCATATAAACAGAAACAAGAGTTGACTATCCGCTCCAGAACAGATATCACAGAAGTGCTCATTTGTTAAGTTGCTAATCTCTGCTCTAACCTTTCTTGCACCTCGTATATCCGCTTCCGCAGCGGATCTAAAAGCAAAAACGTCAATGATCATATTTGTTTTGTGCTAGGGAGTAGCTTAATTCACTTAAAGGGATAGTAATACTTCGTTTTAACTTTATTTTATTTTGTAGGCATTAAAAAAGCATGAAGAATGATATAAGTCTTATCTCTCAAACCTTTATGGTTTATGAGATATTCACAAGCAAAGTTTCCCCTCCCACCCCTTTTACCTAGTGTAAGCCATCTCTTCTCAGATGTGAATGTGGTTGTAAGACCAGACAGATAACAGAAGGGGACAATCTTCTTTGTATAAAAACAAATATGCCCTTCCCCCCTTGACAAGTTTTTCAGCTTTTTCCCTTATCTTAATTGAAGATTGTCCCTCTCTGCAGTCTACCTGGGCACCTCCCTTCTGATCTGGTTGAACGGGGGGGGATACTTTGTTTCTGAATATCTCTTAAACCATAAAGGTTTGAGAGATAAGACTTATATCGTTCTTCATGTTTTTTTAATGCCTACAAAATAAAATAAAGTTAAAACGAAGTATTACTATCCCTTTAAAGCAAGCTGTTCAGACCACAAAGTTGATGGGGTCAAGAGAAGAAGACCTCGTTTTGAAAGAGTAAAGACAAGAAGTTATTGGGGGGGGGAGATGCACTAAGGATTGATAATCTGGGAATAAAGTGGTGATGACGTCTCCAGTGGTATCACTTCTCCAGTTCCTATGTTATTCTATGGAGCCAGTGCACTAAGATTTCTCCAAAACCTGAGAAATCTTAGTTCATTGGTTCCATATAATTGTATAGGAACTGGAAAAGTGATATCACTGGAGAAGCCATCTCCACTTTATCACCTCTTTATCACACGTTAGTGAATAACTCTCATTATGTTGGAAAAGATGCAAGGTGCATATTTCGTTAATCTTCAGAGGGTTGTCTAACGCAAAGCAATGCATTGGACAACCCTTTGGATCGCAAAGAAGCATATTATGTGACTGATGACAGCTGTTTTACAGGAAGATCAGGTGCTTCAAAGTGAGATTGTTGAACGATTACAAATATATATATTTAAAGTTGAAAAGAGCATTAAAACATTTTTTTATAACACAATATAAGTATTATAGAGATTTTCCAGTTGAGAACAAGGCAACTTTTTTTCATTCAAAAGCTCATGTCAAACTTTGTTTTTAATTCATTTTTTAGGAACAGCTTCAACTGTGTCCAGTAATATCTCCCCTCTCTCCTTTTAGAGCACTGATTACAATATTGGTTTCCAGTAATAACAATAACAGCATTAATAATAATAATAATAATAATAATAATGAACTCTTTTGGAGAGTTGGAGTCTTAGACTGCAATTCTCCATGGTAAATGATAACAACAGCACCACCTGGTGACCACAATAGTAAATTGCAGTTTAATTAAAAGATCTAAGAACTTTTGAATGAAAACTCTCAGCAATGAAAATACCATTGATTTACTCAGAATTACAATACATAGTGTTTCATTAAAAAAGTGTAATGCTCATTTACTGTTCCTTTAAATGATAAATAGATTGACTATTCTGGCAAGATATTCTCTCTATATATATATGAAGGGAGGAGGCCAGCACTCTTGGGACTTAATAATCAAATTTTTACTTAGATGGTGTTAACGTTTCAATGTGAAAACCACATTTCAGAATCAAACGTTTTACTTAGAAGGTGTTAATGTTTCAATATGAAATCCACATTTAATAATCAAAAGTTTTACTTAGACGGTGTTAACGTTTCAATATGAAATCCACTTTTATGAATCAAAAGTCTTACTTAGACGGCGTTAACGTTTCAATATGAAAACCACATTTATGAATCAAAAGTTTTACTTAGACGGTGTTAACGTTTCAATATGAAAACTACATTTAAGAATCAAAAGTTTTACTTAGACGGTGTTAACGTTTCAATATGAAATCCACTTTTATGAATCAAAAGTCTTACTTAGACGGCGTTAACGTTTCAATATGAAAACCACATTTATGAATCAAAAGTTTTACTTAGACGGTGTTAACATTTCAATATGAAAACCACATTTATGAATCAAAAGTTTTACTTAGAAGGTGTTAGAGTCTCAATGTGAAAACCACACTTTCTTCAGGTGGTTTTTATATTGAAACGATAACACCAACTAAGTAAAACGTTTGATTATTAAGCCCTGAGAGTGCCGGCCTCCTTCTTATTTTTATGAGATTCTTGTTCCATTAACACAGGTACCCAGACCAGTGAAAGACTCCTGTCACCATGTGAAATCCGATAATCAGTTTGTTCCAAAATCATCTGAACTTTGTAACAGAAACGGACGTGTTTTTCTATGACTGGAGACTGTTTTTACCACTTGATAAATGTATCTCTCTGTTGGCTTGTTTAACCCTTTGATCGGCAATGAGGTTATCCAATGCATTGCAACTCAATGCGTTGGCTACTTCTCCGGAACTCAAAGGGTTAAGCCATTGAGGCGCAAAGGCGCGTGCTATGCATTGCGCAGTCTTACATTGCCCATCCCTCTGGACCTCAAGGCGTTTACTAGAGCAGCTCAAGCTTTAGAGGAAAAATAAGTAAAAATAACTAGCACGTACTAATAATAACCCCCGATTTACCATGCTATGTCCAAAAAATCCTAATGACCCAATGAATCCTTATTCCTTTGTTTAAGAGGTAACGTCAGGATAACTGCAGGACACAATCTCCACCCCCTGCGCATGGTAATCTTAACTTTTTAGTGTTAAGTAACTGTCATGTCCGCTTCTCTTGGATAAAGTCACAAGGGAAAATTCATGGGGGGCCAGTAGGATTTACTGACCAATTTAAGGTTAATGGGGAGTTAATATTTGGAGGCGTTAGTTCTAATTTAACCTGTTATGTGCTGGCAAAGTATCCAACGTGCTGCTCTAGCAAACAACAGGTAAAAATAGACTGCATGATCTTATCCCGTTTTACTTCTTAACTGAAAGTAACATGGTGGTACATGTGGTTTGCCGTAGAATTTTTTATGTTAACACTTTGTGTGCCAGAGAGCTATCCAATGCATTGCAATGCATCCGATACCTCACTGGCACTCAAAAGGTTAAACGTAGGGCCCCAAGTTGTTTTTCTTTTTTTAATTTATTACTTTTCTTTGTATTTGTTTTGCAAAAAAAAATGACCTTCTTAAATATTTCCTCTAGTCACAACCTGAGACATTTCCTCAATATGGCTGCCGGCGCAGTTCTGCCGAGGCAGCTTGGATACCTCAGATCAGCAATAGGGGGCCTCTAGGTAAAGTTGTGGGCAGGGGAGATGCTAGGTACTTATTGTGGAGGACTAAGCCCCAGATTTAAAGGGATAGAATTGCATAATTTGGAAATATAAATCTATATGGAACCTGTGACCTTAGTTCCTGGCAGGGTCGTCTGCCAACCCGCACTGGACCAGTTTATCACTTGTCCAGTTCCTATGTTATTATAGGGCTCCTATTCACTAAGATCTGCAAAGTTGAAGATGTCTTAGTGCATAGGTTCCATAGAATAAGATAGGAATTGGAGAAGTCATCTCCACTTTATCACCTTTTTATCACTGCTTAGTGAATCAACCCCCTTTTGTATATTTTGAGAAAGGCCCCAGTTTGGGCCTAAATGTCAGCTGAATAAATCAGCCTATATTTCTTCATGAAAAAGACCTGTGAGCTCGGTTTTTCTTTTGAACTCTCTACATAAGTATGGTACCTGCACCTATGCAACTCACATATGAAATTCTAAATGTGTGCTCTACCAACAAAATTGGTTAAATAAATAAATATATATATATGTATATATATATATATATATATATATATATATATATATATATATATATATATATAATTTTCTTTGAATATTTTGGTTTTTTTTTCAGCATTCATCTTGCTGAGAGATATTTTATTCAAGAGTTATTCCATCTTCCATGGACTGAAAATTTACATTGACGCTGTTGCTATGGAGGGTTACTAAGGTCTCTGAAGGCTGTTGTGTCAACATCGCCACTATAAAATTTCAGGTCATGGTAGGTACAGCACCCAAAAAATAAAAAAATCACGTTTGAGCGGCAATAACTTGAATACAGCATATTTCAGCAGTGCGGGTGCCCTTGTTTCAGTCAGCGGGATAAATATTGCAAAAAAAAATTTGTTTTTTCCATATTAAGCAATACCATCACTTTAACCCTTTGAGTGCCAGAGGGGTACGCAATGCATTGCGTTGCGTACCCCTCTGGCACTCAGAGGGTTAAAAGTCAAAGATGACAGTTTGGGGCATGTAATGACCCTAATCTCCCTCCTGGTATTGGCTCAGTGGAGCCGAATGGTGCACTAAAATGCATTAGATTGGCCAAAACAGTATGTATGGATGCGTAGCGAATCCCCTGGCCCAGGACAAGTGCAGAGTATACTACTAGACTTTTTTTAATATCGTCATGACCCTGCGTATGAAAACTCATCCTTTCTTCCCGGTAATACTTACTTTTATGAAGGTTAGAGTCGGATATTAGCGCTTGTAAGAGTTTATCGCCCTACAGGTTGGCGTGAAATCCATGACGGCCATCAATAAATAACGTTCTTCGTTCTGTGTGAATTTAACTATGGAAAGGCAGAATTTACTACAAGGTGTATAATGTCTATTTGTATTACCAGTACTGTTAAATATTAAATAGTAAAGTGACATTTTATTTGAAGTGCTCTGTTGAAAGCAACCTGAGGCTGATGCATTAAACAAAACTGGAGAAATGTTGTCGCACCGTAGGGGAAAAATAAAACGTCCTTATGATTTAAGTGGAGCTCTCAAACCACCCTTGAATGCAACTCTGATTGATCCTCCTATAACGCTGGTCTTGTAACGCAGTATTTCAATATTTTACACTTTGTAGTTCAAGAGTAATTCAATTCTAAAGGATCCCCCTCCCGCCCCTTTCACCTACGTCACGCTGCGTCTCTCAGGCGTCCGGACGGAGCGCAGCGAGGGACAATTTTCAGTGAGCATAAGGAAAATCCCGCCCAACTTCCTCAGTGGGGCAGGGTTTTCCTAATACTCAGTGGATGAAGATTGACCCTCGCTGCACGCTGTCCAGTCCCACCACAGTATCCCACATCTGAGGGGAGTCAGCTAAGCTTAGGTAAAAGGGGCACGAGCGGGATCCTTTAACCCCTTAACGACCCTTGAAGGTCATAGTACGTCAAGGGTCGATCTGACTGAACGACCCATGACGTACTATGAAAGTCATGGAGTTCTGGGCTCCCCCCGCGGCTGCACGCCGTTCGGGGAGCCCAGAACCGGAAAACAAAAACAAAAAATGCTCCACGGACGTTGAGTTGCGGCGCGGAGCTGATACCCGGTTGTTAACGGGTTAAAATTGAATTACTCTTGGACTACAAACTTAAATTTTAAAATACAGCGTTACATGACCAACGTTATACGAGGATCAATCGGACCTGCATTTTTATTCATCTATTACTATCCCTTTAAATCAATAGACATTTTGGAAATGATTAATTGCCCCCTATAGTACAGTTTGGTTTACTCCAGAAATATTAAATTTTTGCTTAATCATCAGCCTCCCTCTCTCTTTGTAAAGTACCAACTAACCATATTTCTGCTTCTAAATTTAATATTATTATTTTTTTTAAGTGATGTTTTGACATAGTAATCAGAACTTTAATTAAAATGTTTTAATAAATGTTTCTTTGGAAAGACCGATGGTTGTTTGTCTGTCCAAATATTATTCTTGCGCTTTCTTTTGCAACACGCTGAGGGTCATATTATAAGAGGAACTGGAGGATTTAACCTTTTGAGTGTCAGAGAGCTATCCAACGCATTGGGTTGGATTGCTCTCTGACTATCGAAGGGTTAATTAAGATCCAACAGGGAGTAACGTTCAGTGAAAAGACGAAGGACATGATGTGAAGAGTCAGCGCAATGTTTGTGAGAACTGCTTCACTGAAAGTGTGATGGAGATATGGAACAGACTCCCAGCAGTGTGAGAAGGTTCAAAATGCCTAGATGTGTGTACTCTGAGACGTATGTAAGACTGTATTTTATTACAAAGGAAAATGGGCAGAATGGATGGGGTGGATGGTTGTTTCCTGCCGTTAAAACCTTTGCAGAAATTCTTCAGCTAATCAACTACATCAGTGGTTCTCAACCTTTCTCGTGCCGCCACCCTTTGATAAAATTTCCCAAGTTGTGGAGACCCCTAACAGTAAAATTATTTTTGTTGCTCCTTCATCGCTGTAATTTTTCTGCTGTTATGAATCGAAACCTAAATATCTGATGGTTTTAGGCGACCCCTGGCAAATCGTCATTCGACCCCTGAAGGGGTCCCGACCCACAGGTTGAGAACCACTGAACTACATGATATAAGAAAAATAAAAATCTGTCCTGTATGCTGTCCATCCCTCCACAGGGCAGCAGGGGGCAGTGTGTGCCTTCACACAGTGATTGCCACTGGCTTGTGATTTTGACAGGAGTTTTAGGTGTGGTGGGGTATCCTTTTAAAGGGATAGTAATACTTCGTTTTATCTTTATTTTATTTTGTAGGCATTAAAAAAACATGAAGAACTATATAAGTCTTATCTCTTAAACCTTTATGGTTTGAGAGATATTCACAAGCAAAGTTTCCCCCTCCCGCCCCTTTTACCTAGTGTAAGCCATCTCTTCTCAGATGTGGAATCCAGTCCATAGACCAGACAGATAACAGCAGGGGCTATCTTCTTCCTATGAAAACAATGAAAACCCTGCCCTCCTTGACAAGTTTTTCAGATTTGTACCTTATCTTAATTGAAGATTGTCCCTCTCTGCAATCTACCTGGGCACCTCCCTTCTGCTCTGGCTGAGCAGTGTTACATCAGTAAAAGGGGCGGGAGGGGGAGACTTTATCATTGAATTACTCTTGAACTACAACTCTGACAAAATTGAAATAACACTCTCCAAAGTCCAAATACTATGATGATTAATTAGAGCTGCTTTTATTATGAAACATTACTATCCCTTTAAAGCATTGCGTTCAAAACATCATGCTGCTAGATGCCACATTAAGCATGTCGCCATGATGAAAAGGGTGACATGAGAATCTCGCTATGCATAAAAACGTGAGATTCTCATGTCGCCTCCTAAAACAGCTCAGCATTGCCCGGATACTAGATCTAAAAGGGCCTGACTGGTAAATCCCCTCCGATATTGGAGATTTCACTGAATTACAAATAAACTTGTAACCATTGCCCTTTCATGTAAAATAATTGTTCCACGTCTCACTACGGCTCTCCCAATGAGTGCTAGCTCTCAGAATTTATCATGGTTAACTCTTTCAGTGCCAAAGAGGTCCCCAATCATTGGGAACTGCTCTGATACTCAAAGAGTTAAACTCTCATTGGGAGACTAGTGTAACAATTGTTTCACATGAAAAGGTAACGGTTAAAATTTTCTTTGTAATTCAGTGAAATCTCCAATATTGGAGGGTTTTACCAGTCAGGCCCTTTTACAACTAGGCATGTGAGCAATGCTACGCCGTTTTAGGAAGCTAAATAAGAATCTTGAGCGTTTATGCAGGGTTAGATTCTCATGTCACCCTTTTCATCACGATGACATTCTTAATGCGGCTTCTAGCCACGCAATGTTTTAAAAGGATACCGCACCACACGGCAACTCCTGTCAAAATCACAGCCCACTGGCAGCCACTGTGTGAAAGCACACACGGGGCCGGATTTAGAATTAGGCGGAGTAGGCATCTGCCTACAGGTGCACCCACCAGAGGGATGCCTGTCACTGGGATCATGTGTGTGTGGTATTTTTTTTTTTTTTTTTTTAATTAAATTAGCTTGAGTCACCTCCCCGCCCGGCGCCACGAAGACAGGTCTGTGACTCCTCCTTCGGCACAGACCTGTAGCTGCTGTGCTTCCTCATAGAGTTTTTAGGAATACAGAGCGCCGGGAGATGTGGAGCTGACGGGGGGCATTGTGAGGGCAATGTGGAGCTGATGGGGGCAATATGGAGCTGATGGGGGGCAATGTGAAGGCAATATGGTATATGGAGATGATGGGGGCAATGTGAGGGTGAAAAAGAGATGATGGTGGCAAGTTGGAGCTAATGGGGGTCAATGTGGTGATGATGGAGGCAATGTGAGGGCAATATGGAGATGATGGGGGGCAACGTGGAGGTTAGGAGCATTGTGGAGGTATCCAGTGCAGATGGCCCATGGGGGGGTGCTTCAGATTTCTGTTCCTACAGGTCCTGAGATGTAAATCCGGCCCTGGGCACACACTGCCCCCTGCTGTCCTATGGAGAGGTGGACAGCAAACCAGACACAGATTTTTATTAGTCTTACATGATGTAGTTGATTAGATGCGGATTTTCTACAAAGATTTTGATTGCAGGAAAGAACCATCCACCTCATCCATTCTGCCCATTTCCCTTTCTAATAAAATACAGTCTTACATACGTCTCATAATAGACATCTCTATTCCAGGCATTTTGAAACTTGCTCACAGTATTAGTTCTGACCACCACTGCTGGGTGGCTGTTCCATGAATCCATCACCCTTTCTATAAAACAATTTTCACTCACATTGCCTCTGAGTCTTCACATCATGTCCTTCATCTTTCTCTGAACGTTACTCCCCGCACCACTTCTGTCAAAATCGCTGCAGCGAGACTAGTTTCCACAGGGCCGGATTTACATTCCAGGCTCCCCTAGACAAGGCACTCTGGACACCTTTAGCTCCGCCCATGGCCACACCCCACTCCTCACATGACCACGCCACCAGTCTCATCCACTGTTTCCTGGCCCAGAATATACCTCTGGCATACAACAAGGAAGGATATAAAAGCTTTAACCCCTTGGTTGCTAGAGAGATCTCCAATGCATTGCGGAGATCTCACTAGCATCCAAGGTGTTAAATAATAGCCTGTAAAGTGGTGTATAAGCTACTGCATGGACACAGGGATTGCTGTGGCCCCACCCACAATTCAGAATGTGGGTGTGGCCAGCACAGCTGAGGCGCCCCTCAATATTTGGAGCTCAACCAGGCAGGTGCCTAGTCTGCCTAATGGGAAATCCGGCCCTGCGTGTCCATCGACTGCCAGCGGTTAACTGACGCGCATGGAGCAGTAAATCCCACTCTGAACGCCTTGCAGCATTTGCTAGTATAAAAGAAAGAAATATTCCCCAAATTCAATTTGATTTTAACGCCTTTTAATACCAGAGAGACATCCCACATATAGCGAAGCAACACATCAGAGACAAATTTAGCATTAAATCCAATTTAAATCAATAGAAATGTTTCTTTGGCCTGCTATGGTGGAATTGGTCCGCCCCAGAATTGCTTCACTTTCCTTAGTGCATAAGCCTTGTTAAAGGGATAGTAATGTTTCATAATAAAAGCAGCTCTAATTAATCATCATAGTATTCGGACTTTGGAGAGTGTTATTTCAGTTCTGTCAGAGTTGTAGTACAAGAGTAATTCAATGATAAAGTATCCCCCTCCCGCCCCTTTTACTGATGTAACACTGCTCAGCCAGATCAGAAGGGAGGTGCCCAGGTAGATTGCAGAGAGGGACAATCTTCAATTAACATAAGGGAAAACCCTGAATAACCTGTCAAGGGGGCAGGGCTTTCATTGTTCTCATAGGAAGAAGATTGTCCCCTGCTGTTATCTGTCCAGTCTATGGACTGCATTCCACATCTGAGAAGAGATGGCTTACACTAGGTAAAAGGGACGGGAGGGGAAACTTTGCTTGTGAATATCTCTCAAACTATAAAGGTTTGAGAGATAAGACTTATATCGCTCTTCATGTTTTTTTTAATGCCTACAAAATAAAATAAAGATAAAAAGAAGTATTACTATCCCTTTAAATATTTTTTCTGGAGTTAGGAGCAAAATCAGAATGAACCCCTTGGATGCTTCGGACGTTTCTAAAGCATTGCATACCAATACATTGGAGATGTAGCCAACACCATGGGCGGATTGTCCTATCGGGGGATCGGCATACCTGGGAACTCTCCGGATTTGCCCCAGAGACTCCGGTTCTGACAGAGCTTTACCGGGTCTCTGGGGCAGAGGCAGATTCCTCCGGATGTGGGGAGTTTCTACTGAAACTCTGCCACTTCTGCAGTTTTGTCCCGGTGTTCCTCCATCCCCAGCCTTCTGTGTGACACCTTTAAGCCCTGCCCCCCCCCTCTCGTCAAGCCCCGCCCCTTTTTGACACAATTTGCGTCATTCTTGTCACCCTCTGCTGAACTAGAGGACTCCCCTCCGGGCAGACCTCAATTGGAAGTTCCCAGGTATGGGGATCGGGCATGCCCCGGTAGGCCACTAGACCATGGGCTGGTGGGGGAGATCAGAGGATCTCACCTCACCGTCCCACGATATTTTGAAGGAGAGGTCTGTGTTTCCACAGGCATTCTCTGTGACAGCCTTCGCGTTCCTTGTTAACCCTTTGAGTGCCAGAGGGGTAGACAATGCATTGCTTTGCAATGCGTTGCGTACCTCTCTGGCACTCAAAGGGTTAATGCAGAGCGCCAGGATATGACATAATATCCTGGCACCTGCTCTCCCATGCCGCACAGGGATCACAAGGGGGCGTCGGTAGAGACATCGGTGCAGCTAGTGGGCTGCTTTAAAAAAAAAAAAATGCCCGGGCTGGTATTCCCCTACAATCCGCCCCTGGCCAACACTCAAGGTTTTTAACCCCTTAAGGACAGGCGCGCGCAAGCACGGCTGGCACTTGAGGACCACGGGCTTTTTTTTTCAATTCCGGTTCAGGGATTCCGGAGCAGCGTGTAGCCGCGTTGGGAGCCCTGAACTCCATGACGTACCAGGACCGTCAGTGGTCCTTAAGTGCTGGACCGCTGTGACGGTCCTGGTACGCAGTGGTCCTTATGGGGTTAATGCCCCCGTGTACAAAAAATGGTTGTAAACATTGATCAAAATTATTTAACACTTTGATTGCTAGAGGGGGTGCTCTGGCACTCAAATGGTTAATCTTAGAGGTAAGAAGTCTGCAGTCTGAATAAATCGTTCCCATCTATTTTGTTTTGCAGAAAGTGTTAAATATGCTGCACAAAACCCGGACATCACAGATAATAAAGAGAAATCTAAAATTATAAGTTTGTTATCAATAATAAAGCTCAGATAAATAAGTGAATCACACTAAAAAGAAACTAAAAAGAAGCAATATATATATATTAGTGTAAAAGCCAGTGTTCACGGGCCAAGGTCCTGGTAATGTTAACCCCTTGAGTGAAACAGGGGTACTCAAAGGGTTAAGCGGGAGCTACCTAACTGCTCCACGCAATGCAGTCTTGGGTCACCTCACACACCTCAGTCACGCGATGCAATCATGCGCAGTGAGACTGCCGAATGCGGGCAGTCTCTACTGTGTATGACGGCTTCTGACAAACATCCTAACTAATTATTATATAGGAGATATAAAAACTTAAAAAGTTCAATGATTGAAGTCAACAGATCGCAGGTAGTATAAATAAAAGTTCATAAAAAGTCCAGCTTGCAAAAATACCTTAACCCTTTGAGTGCCAGAGGGGTACGCAACGCATTGCAAAGCAATGCGTTGCGTACCCCTCTGGCACTCAAAGGATTAAATGTCCGTTGGTGTTCAGACCAGTCAGAAGACAAACCAGTCTTCGCGGATTGATAAGTATGAAAGTGAATATGGAAATAAAATAACGCAGGCGTACGTGAAGATGAGGTAAACACAGGTGAACGCATCATGGTATTAATGACCCTTGTCTGATGCAGCCTCTATAATGGGGCCTTGTCCACTGCTAGAAAACTCTGGGGGAGATTTAAAGGGATAGTAATACTTCGTTTTATCTTTATTTTATTTTGTAGGCATTAAAAAAACATGAAGAACGATATGTCTTATCTCTCAAACCTTTATGGTTTGAGAGATATTCATAAGCAAAGTTTCCCCTCCCGTCCCTTTTACCTAGTGTAAGCCATCTCTTCTCAGATGTGGAATCCAGTCCATAGACCAGACAGATAACAGCAGGGGACAATCTTCTTCCTATGAGAACAATGAAAGCCCTGCCCCCCTTGACAAGTTTTTCCCTTATCTTAATTGAAGATTGTCCCTCCCTGCACTCTACCAGGGCACCTCCCTTCTGATCTGGCTGAGCAGTGTTACATCAGTAAAAGGGACAGGAGGGGGGATACTTTGTCATTGAATTACTCTTGTACTACAACTCTGACAGAATTGAAATAACACTCTCCAAAGTCCAAATACTATGATAATTAATTAGAACTGCTTTTATTATGAAACATTACTATCCCGTTAAAAAAAATGTTCTTGTTCATTTTTGAGAACGGATCCTGTTATGAGTAAACTTGCAAACTTGTGGAAGCGCTCCAGATCTCTACAGGGGGGGAGATTCACTAAGCGGTGATAAAGAGGAGATGACTTTATCACTTCTCCAATTCCTGTGTGTTTCTATGGAGCCAATGCACTAAGATTTCTTCAGGATCTTAGTGAACTGGTTCCGTAGAATAACATAGGAACTGGAGAAGTGATATCACTGGAGAAGTTATCTCCAGTTTATCACCACTTAGTGAATCTCCCCCTAAGTCTCTACATCACTTCACAGCACAAATATACAAAAGTATATGAACCTAGCGCTGACCTGCCTCCGGCAAAGGACAATGCTGAAGCAAAGAATAAAAAATTAGGCAGTATCCAACCAATAACAACATACTAAATAAACCATATAAAGTCAAAAAAATTGTTTTTTAAAGGGATAGTAATGTTTTATAATAAAAGCAGGTCTAATTAATCATCATAGTATTTGGTCCATGGAGAGTGTTATTTCAATACTGTCAGAGTTGTAGTACAAGAGTAATTGAATGATAAAGTATCTCTCTCCCGCCCCTTTTACTGATATAACACTGCTCACCTCAGAGCAGCAAGACTGTACGGATGGATCACAGAGAGGGACAATCTTCAGTGAGCATAAGGGAAAACCTGAAATACCTGTCAAGGGTTTGCAAGCACACTTTGTAGACCATTCTAATGAAGTATTTGCTTTTAGATAGCAATATTTGGGTTCTGCTGAGGAGCTGACAACCGGTCCCAGGAACAGGAATTGCTTCTGTCACCTAGAGGCTGACTATGAAAGGGGCGGGATGGGGGGAACTTTAGAACCTTATATCTCTCAAACTATACAAGATTGAGAGACTGGACTTGAATCTATTGATTTATTTTATTTAATATCTACAATATTACATTTTGTAAAAAATAATCCACTATTATCCCTTTAAGCAGAAAAGCAGTCAGGGCAAAATAAAATTATCTATGTGTAGTATTTTATGATAACATAGATTCATGGCAGTTTAGATTGAAAAAAGACTTGTGTCCATCAAGTTCAGACCTTTTCCTGTTGATCCAAAAGAGAGCAAAAATCCCCCTGTGTTTCAGCAATTTCTGTTTTCATTGGGGAAGAAAAATTCCTTTTTTACTCCAAATAGCAGTCAGATTTCTCCTTGGATCAACAAGCACTAAATACATATTAACCCTAATCATACCTCCCAACATTTCAAATCCCTGAAGAGGGACACTTGTTTTAGGGGGTGTTTCTGGGGGGGAAGTGGCTGATGGGCAGGCGATTACCAAGAATTTTTAGGTTATTTCATGACCTATTGACACCTCTTTGTATAACTGAAGAATTGGTTTAAAGCAAGACCAAATTATTTTATTAACACAGACTAATTTATATACATGTATAATGAAATTTATACACACATTAATGTGACTTTTATTGGTTTGGAGCAATGTGATACATTCAGAAATACACCACATAGTCTGATCCCCTAAAAAGAGGGACAGCAGACTGGTAAAGAGGGACAGAGGGATTTGGGCCTCAAAGAGGGGCTGTCCCTCCTAAATAGGGACACTTGGGAGGTATGACCCTAATACTAACATACATAGCCCTTTATGTTCTGCTCTTTTAAAAAAGTATCCAAGCCCCTTTTTAAAGCTGAACAATCACAATCATAATATTTCCCCCCAATCCATTACTAATATAGTGACAGGTAAAGCCAGACTTTTATCATGTTGAATCAGTAAGCTCCATTGAAGAAAAACAACTTCTTCTGTAGCCATCCACTGCACAGAGCTTACAAGAGAAGCTCTGTGTACCTGCTCCTTCAATAACTTCCGTTACCTTAAAGGGATAGTAATACTTAAAATGTAAAAAAAATATGTTGTAGGGTTTATCCACCTGAGTAAAACAAGAGTACTCCCACTGCTGAAAGGTGTTTCATTCAAAAGTTATTAATTTTTAAAGTTTAATTTTTTTAGGTTCAATATCACAGTGGCCTGAAATTGTAGAGTGGCGCTGTTGCTACATGATCCTATGGACAGCTCTGGTCAGTTGAATATAAATCTCCATAGGATGGTGTAGCAACAGCGCCACTGTACAATTTTAGGTCACTGTGATATTGAACCTAAAAAATTCAACTTTGAAAATTAATAACTTTTGAATGAAACACCTTTCAGCAGTGCGAGTACTCTTGTTTTACTCAGGGGGATAAACCCTACAACATATTTTTTTTTACATTTTAAGTATTACTATCCCTTTAAGGTAACCAGTTGACATCACCACCAATCCGGGCAGTGCACGGGACAGACAGCGCAGACTTAGTGGAAACATTCCTCTAAAATGTCTGCAATCGAATGTATTCGATAGCACCACCTGTTCAGGCAGTAAATTCCCAGGGATGGTGCAAGGATTTTTGCCACCCTAGGCAAAACCTAATTTTGCTGCCCCTTGGCTCCACCCCTTGGCTCCCACCCCTTTATAGCTCGCCTAATTATACCCCACCTCTTTTCTTGCCCCATCAGCTCCAACTTGCCCCCACCAGCTCCACTTTGCCCCCTATCAGCTCCAGCTTGCTCCCACCAGCTCCACTTTGCCCCCCACCAGCTCCACTTTGCCCCTATCAGATCCAATTTGCCCCTATCAGATCCAATTTGCCCCCTATCAGCTCCAACTTGCCCCTACCAGCTCCAACTTTCCCCCAACAGCTCCACTTTGCCCCACCAGGTCCAATTTGCCCCCCACTAGCTCCACTTTGCTACTATCAGCTCCAACTTGCCCCCCACCGGCTCCACTTTGCCCCCCACCAGCTCCACTTTGCCCCCCACCAGCTCCACTTTGCACCCTCAGCTCCAACTTGCCCCCTCAGTTCCAACTTGACCCCCATCAGCCCCAACTTGACCCCCATCAGCCCCAACTTGCCCCCCATCACAGACCTGTAGCTGCTGAAGCTCCTGTGCAGTCTTCTCTTCAGTAATGCAGAGAGCGCCGGGAGATGTTGACTCCCAGTGCGCTCTGCATTACTAAAGAGCAACGACGGAGCACAGTAGCTACACACACCTGACTGTGTTGCAGTGCCCGGTGGAGGAGTCCTGGGCGCAGCTTTTCTCTGCTGCATGCCTGCGCCCCCAGTACAGGTGCGCCTTAGGCCAGGGCCTACCTCGCCTATAGGTGGCGCCGGCCCTGTAAATTCCAGACCTTTACTGTCATTACCATAAAGAATCCCTTCCACTGTTGTAGACGAAATCGTTAAAAGCATCCCAATTATAATACCAGGGAACTTTCAAAAGGAGCTGATGTTGAGATCTTTGAAATATTACCCCTTAAAATTCCACATGATGTAGATTTTACACAGTATGCCCCAGTTGGCTCTGACACAGTCAGTCTGCAAGGAACATGTAATAACTTAGTTTTCCCTGCCTGATCACTCACACAAACAAGATGGACTTCTCCCTCTGTCTTTCTGCTGCAAATGAATGCAATTTAGAAATAAAGAGGCAGTTAATTGGTACAGTTCATGTAAAAGGTAAGAATGGACTGTCTTACCCTGAGAATTTGTTACTTCTCCCTGAGTAAAACCTTTGAGTCTTGGAGTCAAACCCTGAGAGTTTCCAGGTATGCTAATCACTGCGCCCATATAGTGGCCATCTTTGGCTTGCGGCGTCTCAGGGACACCTTTTTTAGCCAATGAATTGTACTCGCCAACAACCATCCTTCTGAATAGCAAGTCTGTCTCCAATGGTCCTGATGTATTAAAATTCATCAATGGTCCTCCTTTTTGGTATGAAAGCAAATTCTTAAAGGGATAGTAATACTTCGTTTTATCTTTATTTTATTTTGTAGGCATTAAAAAAACATGAAGAACGATATAAGTCTTATCTCTCAAACCTTTATGGTTTGAGAGATATTCACAAGCAAAGTTTCCCCTCCCGCCCCTTTTACCTAGTGTAAGCCATCTCTTCTCAGATGTGGAATCCAGTCCATAGACCAGACAGATAACAGAAGGGGACAATCTTCTTCCTATGAGAACAATGAAAGCCCTGCCCCCCTTGACAAGTTTTTCAGGTTTTTCCCTTACCTTAATTGAAGATTGTCCCTCTCTGTAATCTACCTGGGCACCTCCCTTCTGATCTGGCTGAGCAGTGTTACATCAGTAAAAGGGGCGGGAGGGGTATACTTTGTCATTGAATTACTCTGCTTTTATTATGAAACATTACTATCCCTTTAAATCTACAAGTGGAGTGGTAGACGTGGCACTGAAATGCCGGGTACACCCCAGAGAAGTCTTTTGTGAGTCGGTGGGAGAATCTGACGGCAATGCTGTTGGCTCAAGTTATTGGGCAACTACAGTAATGGGGATTTTACATGTGGATATATGTGTGTGTGTGTGGGGGTATATGTGTGTGTGTATATATGTGTGCATGTGTCTATATGTGTAAGTATATATCTGTGTGTGTGTTTGTGCATTTATGTGTGTGTGTGAATGTATTTGTGTCTTCCCTGTTGCTGAACCACCAGAGACTGTGAAACCAGTAGCCATGTGTTTCTTTGGCATTGAATGGGTGTCTATATTTGGCACTTAAAGAGTATCTGTCACCCATCCTAGTTCTTATCTCCATCCATCTTAGCAGAATTTGCATGATCATTCCACCCCATTCATTAATTCCACCCCTTTGGTGGAAGCAGCCTCAGAAGGAGGTGTGAACAGCAGGGAGAACATTTCAAGGCCGGTGAGGACATATTTATGCAGATTGTGCCAGACAGGTCAGGGAACTCAGCTCTGCTGTGGTTATAGAGTCCCTCACCGCTGAACCAAAAATCTCCAAATCCATTACAATGATAGGAAATCAAAAATCCCAATATCTATAGGCAGTTTTATTACAGTCCTTAAATGAGACTAAAAAGATGTGTACCGACAGGTCCATGTAAAGCAGCAGTGGGCAACCATATACCTTCCAGCTATTCAGTACTACAATTCCCTTCATCCCCAGCCAGCCATAGGTGATGGGAATTGTAGTCATGAACAGCTGGAAAGTTTCTGGCCCCTCATGCCTCACTTAAAGACATAGTGACCAGGACGATTCCTGCCTATAATGGAAAGTAAACGTGCTCCATAAGAAAGACGGCTGCTTATCTCCTTGAGAACTCAACGCTTCCTGTCACTGTGAGACAGTGGATACTGATACAATGTAACACTGTCCCTGCAACATTAGAGCTTTAACTGACAGAATATAGAGCACTCAACACTTCCTGTCACTGTGAAACAGTGGATAGTGATACAATGTAACACTGTTCATGCAGCATTAGAGCCTTAACTACAGAATACAGTGCACTCAACACTTCCTGTCACTGTGAGACAGTGGATAGTGATACAGTGTAACACTGTCCCTGCAGCAGTGAAGTCTTCACTACAGAATACAGAACACTCAGCACTTCCTGTCAGTCACTGTGAAACAGTGGATAGTGATACAATGTAACACTGTCCCTGCAGCATACTGATACAATGTAACACTGTCCCTGCAGCAGTAAAGCCTTCACTAGAGAATACAGAGCACTCAGCTCTTCCTGTCAGTCACTGTGAAACAGTGGATAGTGATACAATGTAACACTGTCCCTGCAGCATACTGATACAATGTAACACTGTCCCTGCAGCAGTAAAGCCTTCACTAGAGAATACAGAGCACTCAGCTCTTCCTGTCAGTCACTGTGAAGCAGTGGATAGTGATACAATGTAACACTGTCCCTGCAGCAGTAAAGCCTTCACTACAGAATACAGAGCACTCAGCACTTCCTGTCAGTCACTGTGAAACAGTGGATAGTGATACAATGTAACACTGTCCCTGCAGCATTTAGGGCTCTGTATGCTGTAGTGAAGGCTTTTCTGTCACAGAGATATTGTTACATTGTATCACTCTTTGTGCTTTCAAATACCCTAGAAATCTCCCTGGAGACAGACATCCAGCCAGCTCCCTGTCAAGGACATGAATGTGGCCCACAAAGAATATGTGATGTAAAAAATTAGGATTACTCATTTTAACCTCTTGAATTCCAGAGAAATTGCCAATGCATTCCTCTCTATCATTCAAAGAGTTAAATGCTCCTTTTTAACCCATTCAGTGCCAGAGGGGTACGCATTGCAATGCAATGCATCCGATGCCTATCTGGCACTTAATGGGTTAAAAGGATGATAATCTTTGGGAATGATTATGTCTTCGCCCTAAAGTCCAGATGGAGTTGCTAACAATTCCTTCAAAGATGTTCAGTGACTTAGCCGGAGTTTTTGTGCTGGTCCTCTGGCACCCTCTAGTGTACAGATTGCAGAACTGTATGCCGCACTATTATTTGCAGGTCTATCATGTGCTATGTTAAAATGTTGCTTTAATTAGTTTGCAGTTTGTAAATATTTATTAAAGTAATTTGCTAGGTTGATTGCGAACTCAGAGATAGTGATACAATGTATCACATTATGTAAGCCTTCCTGACTAGTATATAATTATATAAGCCTTACAGACTCAAAAATGATACTAGTCAGTTTACCAGAATTTATATTAGCCTGTGTACCAGAATTACTACACGGCTAGAAATGCCTCTAATCTTATCTTAAATGTATCCATTGTATCTGAATAAATGAATATATTTATACAGTGCCACAAGTGTACACAGCGCTTTACAATTTAAAGGGATAGTAATACTTCATTTTATCTTTATTTTATTTTGTAGGCATTAAAAAAACATGAAGAAAGATATAAGTCTTATCTCTCAGACCTTTATGGTTTGAGAGATATTCACAAGCAAAGTTTCCCCCTCCCGCCCCTTTTACCTAGTGTAAGCCATCTCTTCTCAGATGTGGAATCCAGTCCATAGACCAGACAGATAACAGAAGGGGACAATCTTTTTCCTATGAGAACAATGAAAGCCCTGCCCCCCTTGACAAGTTTTTCAGGTTTTTCCCTTATCTTAACCCCTTAACAACATGTGACGTACTATGACCTTCACGGTCCTTGAAATACTCAAGGACCGATGACAGTCATAGTACGTCACGTACTTTTTACTTACAGCGCTCTACCGGGAGCACTGTAAGTAAAAATAGGGTCTGAAATTGACCGCTCCAAGATCGGAGCGATCTCTATCAGGCCCCATAATGACGCGCCGATACACGCGACAGGTCACGTGTACCGGCGCGTCCAAGTGCCCCTATGCGGTCATTATGGGAAGGAAATGTCCCAGGACTGCCGGTCGTTAAGGGGTTAATTGAAGATTGTCCCTCTCTACAGTCTACCTGGGCACCTCCCTTCTGATCTGGCTGAGCAGTGTTACATCGGTAAAAGGGGCGGGAGGGGGATACTTTGTCATTGAATTATCTTACAATCTAAAGTGGTAATAGGAGACATACAGAGTACATAAGGGTCAAGTGCTGAGTACAGTGCTAGTTGTGATGATGATAGAGGACATCAGTAATGTAAATAATTTATAAGAGCGTTCATTGTACAACATCAGTGCCTTTCTAGCATGTGGAGATTTTATCCAAGAGGTGCATTTTCAAGTGAGATTTGAAGGTCATCAGAGAGGTGCAGTGGCGCAGGTTGGATGACAGAGCATTCCATAGATACAGAGCAATGAGATAAAAGTATCTGCCATTATCACATCCTTAGGGAAATTAACAGACTTTAGGGTAGAGAACCTCTACTTCTGCTGAACACTAGACACTAGAAGCAGGATTTTCTGATGCAGGGATAGTGATACAATGTAACATTATCCCTGCAGCATGGAGTGCTATGTATACAGTATTTAATAGACTGAAGGCAGACTTATGTGACGCAGGAGTACCGATACAATGTAATATAATGCCTGAAACAGAGAGTGCACTATATGCTGTATTTAATAGACTGGAGGCAAGCATTCCTGAGGGATAGTGATACAATGGAACATTATCTGCTGTTGTGAATCAAATTGTATATCTACAGGTTAAAGCGGAACTTTCAGATAATAGCAAGTTGCATGCATTCATTAAACGCATGGCGACTAGCTTGAAAATAGATATCTTACCGTAAAAATATACTTGTGTCTAAAGGAATCCGTCCCGTTTGGAGACCGGAACTGAGGCTAGAGCGCAGACATCTTGTCTGTGTGCATGCGTCGTCAGTCCCGGTCTCCATTGAGTAGACTGCTTTGCACCATATGGTCACCAGAAGGGACTGACAGCGCAGGCTCACAGACCGCGCTAACCTGCCCGTCAGTCCCGAAACTGGACGGATTCCTTTAGACACATGTTTTTTTTACGGTAAGACATCTATTTTCAAGCTAGTCACCGTGCGTTTAATGAATGTATGGCGACTGGCTATTATCTGAAAGTTCCGCTTTAAAAACTATAAAATGAAAAAAAGATCCTACTATCAGGTAGACTGCCTACAAGAAATGCCCCGACCCCTAGTGGTTCTCCTCTGTTTGAGCTTCTGATATTCAATCTTTACGTCTCAATTCAAACAGGCAATTGTTTACTTTATCACTCCCTTTTTATTAACAGCTGCTGTATAGCCATGTTGTTTATTTAAAATTCACATCATGTCCACATTTAATTCATTTAATTTGGGTATGTAGGTTCCATTTTTAGGTCTGTCGTTCATGTTTACATTAGAGAAAAGATCTAAGGAGTGATATGATTACCATTTACATGTATATTCAAGGTTAATATAGAGAACTATCCAATTAATTATTTACACAAAGAGCTGAGCTAAGAATGAGAAGTCATCCATTAAGACTAGATAAAGGCGCTTTTGACTAAAACAAAGGCAGGGAATTTTTACAGAAAGGGCGTTAAAGCAATGAATGCAGAACAATATTGAAAATTTTGATGGATGGCTTCAGTGCAGATAGGTTGTTGATCCAGGGAAATATCTGACTGCCATTTGGAGTCAGGAAGGGATTTATTTTACCCACTTGGGGCTAAACTGGAAATGGCTTTTTGGGGGGTTGCCTTCACTGGATCAACAGAGTTGTTTTTGGCATGGGCTGGACTTCATGGTTGCATGTCTCTTTTCAGCCTCGTCAACTGTGTTACTATGTTCTAGAGTCGGATCCAAATTTTATTACCGGATATAGTCAATGCGTGTATCAGTGTTCTTGGCTGTGCCATAGGCAGTGCCGGCGCCAACCATAGGTGAGGTAGGCGCCGGCCTAGGGTGCACATGTACTGGGGGTGTGGGCATGCAGCAGAGAAGAGCTGTGCCCACATGCACCAAGCTGGGAACCGCAACACAGTCAGATCTCTGTCGCTACTGTGCTCCCTCATCGCCGTTGGCTCTTTAGTAATGCAGAGCATGCTGGGAGTCATGATCTCTCGGTGCGCACTGCATTACTGAAGAGAAGACTGCACGGGAGCTCCAGCAGCTACAGGTATGTGATGGGGGGCAAGTTGGAGCTGATGGGGGGCAAAGTGGAGCTGGTGGGGCAAAGTGGAGTGGTGGGGGCAAGTTGGAGCTGATGAGGGAAAGTGGAGCTGGTGGGGACAAGTTGCAGCTGATGGGGGCAAAGTGGAGCTGATGGGGGCAAGATGGAGCTGAGGGGGCAAAGTGGAGCTGGTGGGGGCAAGTTGGAGTTTATGGGGGCAAGGTGGAGCTGATAGAGGGCAAAGTGGAGCCGGTGGGGCAAAGTGGAATTGTTGGGGGAATGTTGGAGCTGATGGGGGCAAGTAGGAGCTGATGAAGGGCAAGTTGGAGCTGATAGGGGGCAAGTTGGAGCTGGTGGGGCAAAGTGAAGCTGATAAGGGGCAAGTTGGAGCTGGTGGGGGGCATCTCTTACAGGCATCTCCAGACCAGGGGCAGACTGGCCCAGGGAGCAGAGAGAGGACAATCATGAAAAGAGGTTGGGTATAAGTAGGCGGGTTATAAAGGGGTGGGACACAAGGGACGGAGCCAAATGGGCGGCAAAATTAGGTTTTGCCTAGGGTGGCAAAGATCCTTGCACCAGCCCTGACCATAGGTGATCTGGAGGAGGAGCCTATTGCTGTGGTTTCACATGGGACAGACCAGACACACAGCTCTGTCTCACTCTGCAATCATTGGTGCATTTCTGTGAGGTGTATTTAGGATTGTTTACCGTTACAGACCGCTCCTCATCCACAATAGTTTTTTTGATAGCTATATGTACACTCGTTGTATTTAGCAACTCTTTGATTTATATAAACATCGATTTTATATATTTTATATAAATTTTGGGGTTTTTTTTGTAACTTGCACTTTCTTTTAAACATCTCATTGTCAGAGTGCTGTGCAACGCATTGCTTTGCTATATACATGGAGGTACATAGCGTAATATCTCATTGAAACGTTGACATTTTTTAGTACTTTTTTTGGGTGAAAAGTCCTAAGAGTGCATGCTATTTCTTCAATATTTTGATTGCATATATTGGTTCCATTTGGCACCAGCACCCAGGATCAAAATTGGTTACCGTGACATCGCTCATTGTTTTAAGAGGGAATCCTTAAAGGGGAACTTTCACCCCGCAATAACTACCGTACGGTGCACAAGGGACTGACAAGGGAATGACAGCGCAGGCGCACGGACGTCACTGTGAAGAGACGTCCGTGCTTCCTGCTCCTGTAAAACACCGAAATCTTGAGAACCGGGTAAGATTTCTGGCGACTAGCGCTACTAAGCAGCTAGTCGCCAGGTGAGCAGTAAGTGGAGATTTAGTTATTGCGGGGTGAAAGTTCCCCTTTAATGGACTTCATCCCATTAAATCTCCAGTGTTGCAGGTCTCAAAGACATAGTGAAGCAGTTCTGATCACTGGCAATTCCTGGGTCTACATCAGCTGTCACTCAACACACTACAGACTACACAGAGACCTATTATGAGAGTTCTACCTGCATATTAAAGGAGCAGTAAACGTTTTTATGAAAAAAATATATATTGTAGGGATTTTACTATTGACTAAAATAAGGGTACTCCCACTGTCGTGAGATCAACACACTTGTGTTCTAGCAGGGAAATTCCTAAGTCCTGGCCTGTTATTGGCCTCTGAGGGCACGGGCTGACAAACTGTGGTTTAGAGTATAATGTAGTGTGTAGTCTGCCCTTGCTGTTTATAACCAGGACATTCAAGAAATTAATTTCAGTATTACTATGTAAAAGAGTAAGTTTGATATTATGGTGATATGAATTCAACTCTCTAATCAGTTGCTCTAGTTCCTCAGGGCTGCCTTCCCATAGGATGAACAAATCATCAATATTGCATGTGTAAAGCTCGGCCAATTTTTGGAACGGACATGGGCGATGAGGAGGTGGGTTTCGTATAGGTATAAATATATATATATGGAAAAAAGAGAACTCACAGCGCCAACTCACCATAACACATCCATATAAAGATATAATTTTATGGCAGCACGGAGGCTTCATATTATGCATTATCCTTCCTCACTGCCCCCTCAGCAGCAAAGGAAACTTTATTAAAATAACAGTTTAACAGAAGAAAAACTTGCTAGTATGACACTCCTCCCTCCCAACCAATCACCAGTCCTGAATATGTAAAGATATAATTTTAATGTGAATATAAAGAATGAGTACATAGACAGAAGCAGAGAATGAGAGGGTTCTCCAGTCCCCCCAAACCTCGGGACAGACCCAAAGTGAAAACCTACAGACAAAAAGACAAACCTGCGCTCATCTATGTAAAATAGAATATGTGCCCTGTAATGTGCATATATAATATTTCTTAGAAAAATAAGTGAGATTTTAGTATTCATAAATTGGCCAAGTTGTGGGTAAGCTTGCACAGCGCCAAGGTATCTCACCATCAGGCAAGAACATCAGACTCGCAGGCAGTTCTACCAATAAGACACAGAAGCGAATTATATATTTATATGATTTTATTTCTCTTTTCACAATGTTATAATACAAATACAGGAGGTTTGTTCTTTAAGATACAAAATCTGGAAATTAATGTAGAAATGTTCCACAGAACCGAAATTTTGAGGGGACAAAGAAAAATGTACAAAAAACATCTGTACAAACCCACCAGATTTCAAAAAGGATAATTTTAAAAACTTGGAACAGAGCAAAAACACCTGATTGGACAATAAATGGCAGCACTGATTATACCAGTAATTTGGCCAGTATATGGATGGGCGGATAACGGCTGTTTCCATTATAAATGTTTTATGAGTTTGAACCAATAAGAATGATGAATTCTCTGGTAGGTGTGTGGTTCATCCATTCACTGTGGGAGCAGGGAGCATGCCTCATTGCTGCCCTCCTGTGGCAGACATTTCCTATTTCATGTCAGTTTAATTATACTAAGCTCATGAGGGGGTTATGCACTAAGGTGTGATAAAGAGGTGATAACTTCTACAATGTTCTACACTCTCCAAGTTCTATGGTATTGTATGGAGCCTATGCACTATGATAGATAGGTGGATATATCTTGGTGCATTGGCTCCACAGAATAACATAGGACTTAGAAAGTTTAGAACACTGGAGAAGTTATCACCTCTTTATCACACCTTAGTACATCTCACCCTCTAGGACATTTATAAAAGATGTCAATATGCAGAGCCAGGACAACCCTGCTGTAAATGTTCTTCACATGAGTCCTGCATTAAAGGAGAGGTCTGGTCACATTCAGTTTATGCTGAAAAATCACTATGAGCCTTATTCAGGAAGAGAGTGGATTAATTTTACAGCAAACCAACTGCCTTATAGGGTACACATTAAACAATCCCATTGATCTAAATGGGGCATTTAATCACTTGAATGCTAGGAAGCAAAGTAACTGGTGGGCTTCAGTAAATAAATTATTCCACAGGGTGTTAAAGGGATAGTAATACTTAAAATGTAAAAAAAAATATGTTGTAGGGTTTATCCCCCTGAGTAAAACAAGAGTACTCCCACTGCTGAGAGGTGTTTCATTCAAATGTTATTAATTTTCAAAGTTGAATTTTTTAGGTGCAATATCACAGTGGCCTGAAATTGTACAGTGGTGCTGTTCCTACACCATCCTATGGAGATTTGTGGTCCCGGGACCAGAGGTGTCCATAGGATCGTGTAGCAACAGCGCCACTGTACAATTTCAGGCCACTGTGATATTGCACCTAAAAAATTCAACTTTGAAAATTAATAACTTTTGAATGAAACACCTTTCAGCAGTGGGAGTACTTTTGTTTTACTCAGGGGGATAAACCCTACAACATATTTTTTTTTACATTTTAAGTATTACTATCCCTTTAAGAACACATTTGGCCTTTGGGCCAATAGGTACCTCACCACAACAGCCTTTGCACCTTCTGATACTTATGCCTCTGCTGGAGAGGTATACAATTCTAGCGGTTAAAAGTCTTATTCAAATCAATAGGATTTTGGGAATCCTTAAAGGGATAGTAATATTTCACAAAAAAAACAACTCGAATTAATCTTCATAGTATTTGGACCATGGAGAGTGTTATTTCAATTCTGTCAGAGTTGTAGTTCAAAAGTAATTGCATGATAAAGTATCCCCCTCCCGCCCCTTTTACTGATGTAACACTGCTCACCTCAGAGCAGCAAGACTGTCCAGATGGATCACAGAGAGGGACAATCTTCAGTGATCATAAGGAAAAGCCTGAAAGACCTGTCAAGGGAGCAGGGTTTTCCTTATGATCACAGTAAGAAGACTGTCCCATGCTGTGACCTGTCCGGTCAAGAGACCAGATTCCACATCTGAGGGGAGGCGGCTTACACTAGGTAAAAGAGGTGGGAGGGGGATACTTTATCATTCAATTACTCTTGTACTACATCTCTGACAGTATTGAAATAACACCCTCCATGGCCCAAATACTATGAAGATTAATTGGAGCTGCTGTTTTTGTGAAACATTACTATTTCTTTAATTGTTCCCTATGGTGATGCATTTGGATGTTTGGTTGTTCCTCTTTAGCTTGCCATAGTTTAGTAGAGAAATGGTAAAGTAAACTGGTCCAAAGTCTGAGTTACAATTTCTGTGCACAAAAAAGGAAAAAATAAATAAATAAAAGATGCCCATTTAACACTCGTTCAGCCACTGCAGTTTAATTTGCCTCCATCTACCCGCCATATTATGGGTTTCATACTAATGTTTAATATGGAAAATCTGTATGCACCCAGCATGGAAGCCCCCTCTCTGCTTGTTTGTTTGTCTTCATGGAAAATTACACATTTTGTATGTAAATGTATATCTACTCATATGTAAGCACAGACATCTATATATATACTGTATATATAGGATTTCACACACACCCATGTGTAAGTCTGTTATGTATACACATATTTTTTATATATAAACTATATGTAGGTATTTATACTTTCAGACACCTGAGACATTATGTTATAAGTTGTACATCTATTCAAAGAGAGGTCTATCGATCACTCATAATTAATGGTGGGCAACCCATGGCCCTCCAGCTGTTCTTGAATTACAACTCCCATCATCCTCAGCTGCCCATTGCCTGGCTGAGAATGAAGGGAATTCCAATCTGAAAACAACTGTAAGACTAGATAAGGATGGCGAAAGTTGTAGTTCAATAGCATCAGGTTGTTCGCCCCTGCCATAAAAAACAATATGTTTTAGCCTGGAAAAAAAACAAAACAAAAAAAAATGACAACATATTGTGGGACTTTTATCTGAAGAGTAAAACGAGCGTCCTCGCTGCTGGCAGTTGCTTTATTCAAATGTTATTATAGTTCAAACTATCATGAAGTGATTGAGCTGTTCACATTCCCCGTTCACCTCTCCCTTTTAATGAAAAGTTATTAATTTCCTTATTATGTAGAACCATAGGCTACAACACAAGATATTCAACAGAGAGCATTATGGTTGCCACTGTTGATAATGATCCGATTTAAGAGTAAGTTTGAGTTGTGATAACATTTGAATTAAAAATCTACCTGTAGTGGAGGTTCCCAGATTTTACTCAACAGAGAAGGTACTATATATTGTTTTTACATATAAAGTTTACTGCTAATTTAATATTAAAAATAAATAAAATAACAGATGGAATGATAATAACTTTTGAATGAAACATCTCTCAGTAGTGATAGCTTTACTCATCAGGTAACAGCCCTACAATATGTGTGTTTTCCATAGTAAAGCTTTCTTGCTCCTGTTAAGATTATTTATAAACTATTTTGCTAGCCAGGCAAATCCCCTTACATTCAATCAATGATAAACCGACCCCAGTTATCATATACGTGGATACTGAGATGTGAGTATTTCCCAGACTGAAAATTCTGAGGCCATAAAACCTTAATGTTAATTTTGCCTTTGTACCTTTAATAACCTCTTTAGTGAGTCCTGGATATCACTCACTGGCAGTTTGCTTTATATCAGAACCAGGCACAAGTCTACTTAGCTACTTAACAAATAGGGTTGCCACCCAGCCGGTATTTTACCGGCAGGCCGGTAAAAAATTGGCTTCCTTCCAATGTTAAGTCTATGGAGGGAATGCCTTGGCCAGTATTTTTTTGAAGAAAAGGTGGCAACCCTATTAACAAAGCAATGTATTGCGCTCTGCTCTGGTCCTGTAAGGGTTAAAATTCTTATGCACACTGAGCAGAGTTTGAGGTCTAGTGGTTCTGCTAGCAACTGTCAGAGCAAAATTCATAAGGGCTATTAGGATTTTCTGGTCATAGCAGCGTAAGTGGTGGGGGCTTAATAGTAGGAAGTGTTAATTCTTTTTAAAAGGAAAGCTCTGACTTAATATATACGAGCATGCTGTAATGTTCCCAGGTAAGTAACTGTTCCCCTACCTTGATAAAACACACCATATGTGGCAATGATTGACTTGGGGGAAGTAATTTTCCACTGCACTCCCCACTTCCTGCTGTGTCTTACATAGAATTGCACAGACACCTGACCAGGAAGTGAGCAGTGCAAAGGAAAATGGCTTCCCCCATCACATGCAATTTCACATATCTGAAATTCTAGAAAGGCACAATATGTCTGTGAATGTAAATGTTACAATGGGACTTAAGTATAAACATAGTGCACAAATAAAAATTCCTGTGGATTTAAATGGGGTTTTTATCACTTTTGAATGCTGGATAGGTCTTGCGTTGGAGTCTTCTCTAACATTCAAGGGCTTAAAGGGATATTAATACTTAGTTTAAACTTTATTTATTATTATAGACATTAAAAAAAATATTAAGAACTATGGTTTGAGAGATATTCGAAACTAAAGTTCCCTCTTCCTGTCTGTTTTAGCCAAGTCTGCCATCTAGCTGACAGATTTGAATTCTGTTCTGCAGACTGGCTGGCGGCTCTTCGGCAGAGCCGAGATTGTGATCTTTAAAAATAATGACTTCATTGGAACTGTCTACAAAGTGTGCCTGGTTTGCAAGCACACTTTGTAGACCGTTCCAATGAAGAAATTCTTTGTAAAGATCGTGATCTCGGCACTGCTGAAGAGCCGCCAGCCAGTCTGCAGACCAGAATTCAAATCTGTCAGCTAGATGGCAGACTTTGCTAAAACAGACAGGAAATGGGAATTTTAGTTTTGAATATCTCTCAAACCATAAAGGTATGAGAGATAAGACTTACACAGTTCCTAAAGGCATAGTAATACATCAAATTAACCTTATTTAATCGTGTAGCCCTTAAAAATCCAAATTCACAGAGCCCTGCAGCATCTCTCAAACTTGTATGGTTTGAGAGATAGCCGAGTGATAGTTCCCACTCCTCTGACGTCAGCGTTCTGACTGCAGGGGAATCCGGTCCTTCACTGAAACGGTCTTCTACGTGTGCTTGCAAACCAGGCAAACTTTGTAGACCGTTCCATTGAAGTAGTTCTTTTTAAATATTGCTATTTCGGCTCTGCTGAAGAGCCGCTGGTTGGTCCCAGGACCGGGATCTCCTGCTGTCAGTAGAGCGTTGGCATTAGTGCAAGGGGAGGGAGGAGAGAACTTTAGCTGCGAATATCTCTCAAACCATAACATTTTGAGAGATGGGATTTGCTCCAAATATTTTTTTGTAATCTACAGTATAGCATCAGCTTACAAGAGGGCATTACTATGCCTTTAACCCCTTAAGGACCAGCGGTCCAGGGAAATTACCTTCCCTTAAGGACCGCTTTGATCCTTGCCGACACGCCGGTACACGTGACCTGTTATGCGTACCGGCACGCCTCTTTGGGGCCTAAGAGAGACAGCTCCAGTCTTGGAGCGGTCAATTTTAGGCCTCATTTTTACTTACAGCACTTCCGGTGGAGCACTGTAAGTAAAAAGTACGTGACGTGCTATGACCGTCAATGATCCTTAAGGGTATAATGACCGTGACGGTTATGGTATGTCATCTGGTCCTTAAGGAGTTAAGAAAATAAGAAGTTTAATAGAGGTGAGAGTTCCCCTTTAAAGAATTAGAAGAAAATTAGGGATACTTCATTATTACTATCCCCCATGTTGTAGCCCTTAAAATTCTGAATTCAACGATACCAGCGGCATCTCTCAAACCTTTATGGCTTGAGAGATATCAGCTTTCAGAGTTTCCTCTCTTTGTCCCTGCTGTCAGCGTTCTAGCTGACAGCGGGGGACTCCGGTCAGTGAGCAAGCGGCGGCTCTGCAGCAGTGCTGAGATCTCGTTATAGAAACAGAAATCCTTCACTGAAATGGTCTTCTACGTGTGCTTCATTTCAGTGATTTCTGCTTCTATAACGTGATCTCGGCTCTGCTGCAGAGCCGCTGCTTGTTCAGGGACCGGATTCCCCTGCAGTCAGCTAGAACGCTGACGTCAGGGGAGAGGGAACTTTGAAAGGAGCTATCTCTCAAAGCATACAGGTTTGAGAGATTCCACAGGGCTCACTGAATTTGGATTTTTGAGGGCCACACGGTTAAATATAGTTAATTTGAAGTATTACTATACCTTTAATATTTTTTTAATGCCTATAATAATAAAGTTTAAACTAGGTATTACTATCCCTTTAAAAGCTCCATTTCAGTCATTAAGAATTTTTTATTATTTCACCAGCTGACTTTCTTTTTCTTTAATTGTGTATTTACTTGAATCAGCAATGTAAATCATTCTCTTCCTTCCACTTTCAGTATTGTGACCTCTACCTACAGTTTATGATATAAGTCACTGACTCCACTGTATCTACAACAGAACAGAAGAAATTTCTGTGTGCCTCACTCCCTGTTCAGCTAAACTACTGCCACCTACAGACAGTGCTTGTGAACCATTGCAGAGAGTTAACCCCTGTGAATGCCAGAGGGGTATGCAACGCATTGCAAAGCAATGCGTTGTGTACTTCTTTGACACTCAAAAGGTTAAAGTGAAAATGTCGCTTTGTTAAAAAAAAAAAAAAAAAGTAGGTGATTTTTAAAGAACTTTAAGAATCATTTATATTTCTGTTATCCATTTTTTTTTATTTCAAACACTAGATTCAGAGATGTTTAGTTTTAATTATCAGTTCAAGAAGATCAACTAGTACTGTCTGGCAGGAAGTGAGAGTTGGTAATGTAGAGCAGTGTGGCTTGTTATTATCTGGCTGGCATTTCTGGCAGGTCTGCATTAACTGACAAATAAAGTTAACTATCTTATAGACTAGATTTTAGCCCCTGGAAAGCAAATAAAGAACGAGAGGTCATCCATTAAGACTGGAAGAAAGGTGTTTTCAACTAAAACAAAGGCACAGATTTTTTTTTTTTACAGTAAGGGCGGTAAAGTTATGGAATTCTTTGCCTTGAGATGCTGTGCTTGCAGACACTGTAACTGCTTTCAGTAAAACCAATGGATACCTATCGATCACAAAACAATACTGAGAATTATGACAGTTCGCTTCAAAGCAGATAGGTTATTGATCCAGGAAAATATCTGACTGCCATTTGGAGTCAGGAAGGAATTTGTTTTACCCATTTGGGGCTAAATTGGAAATGGCTTCAATGTTTTATTTTTTTTTTATTTTTTTTGCCTTCCTCTGGATCAACAATGGTGATATGGCATGAGCTGGACTTGATGGACGCATGTCTTTTTTAAGCTCATCAGCTACATTACTATGATAACCTTTTGAGTGCCAGAGGGGAAGGCAATGCATTGCTTCGCAATGAGATTCCTACCCCTCCGGCGCTCAAAAGGGTTCAATATGCTGCATGAAGCATACTGGAAATTAGCTGTCAGCATCCTTAAAGTCACAGACACTTCTACAGAAGGAAGATAGATGGAACTCACATCAATCTGTGTAAGGAAGAAAATGCTGATACAAGGAAAGTACACTGAATGAAAAGTTCCACTTGGAGGGGTTCCATCAAGTGGGGAGCCAGGTATCCTCACTCGTGCTGTGATTAATCCTGACTGTGTTACCCCAATAATCAAGTGACTCAGTACATATAACTAGCAATGTGGGACGGCGTTGCCCGTCATGTTATGACCGATGGGCATACGTGTCTGAAATGCAGACGCACTGATAAACACAGACATATGCAACACAATGGCAGGTGTGTATGTGTGTGTGAATGTGTGTCACAGTACGTGTGTGTGTGTGTCAGCCATATTTCTTTTCTTGTTGAGCAGGAAGTTGAGGGAGGGCAAACCCTGCCCACTCCTGTTGAAATCATGCCCCCCTGTATCTCCAGTATTGCCTGTAGGGTGGAGACTTCTATATCCCCTCCTTACTGCCACCCCTGGGTGTGTGTGTCTCCTGAGGAGACATAAATTATGTAATGAGGTTTTCTCTTTCTCTATAGATAGATAGATAGACATATATATATATATATAGAGAGAGAGAGAGAGTGAGAGAGAGAAAGGAGTTAGAGAGGATTTAAGGGAGAGGTAACACTTCCCAATAATAACGCCCACTACCTACTGCCAGAAAATCCTCATGGCCCTTATGAATTTTTTCTCTGATGCAGTGGTTCAAGAGATAACATCTTTAGTCAGCAGATGCTGTAAATTTTCAAACTAAAGCAGAATGCACAATCCTACTCATTGTAATGTGTTACACAACTCGCTGTTTCTTAATGGATCACCACGTGCAGTGAGCAGTGGTTCGCCTCCATAGACGTAACGTCCAGGTCTGATTGGCCACACTAATGAAGGTAATACGTTAGTATTACTCTGTGCTAGTTCTTCTATTAAAGGGACTGTAACACTTAAAATGTAAAAAAAATATGTTCTACGGTTTATCCCATCAGTAAAACAACAACGGCTGCAAGATGTTTTATTCTAGTCATTACAATTCAAGCTTGAATTTTTTATTCAAAAGTTATTACATCTGAAACTTGAACATTTTCAAGTGCAGTATCACAGTGGCCTGAAATTGTACGGAGGAGCTGTTGCTTCTCCAACCTATGGAGATTCACAGTCAACTGAACACAGCTGTCCATAGGATGGTGTAGCAACAGCGCCACTTTACAATTTCAGGCCACTGAGATACTGCACTTAAAAAAAATTAAAGTTTGAGCTGTAATTACTTTTGACTAAAACACCTCTCAGCTGCGTGTTCCCTTGTTTTACTCAAAGGGATAAACCCTTCAACATATTTATTTTTTTTACATTATAAGTGTTATATTGCCAATGAGAACCTGTTGTAGGGCTTGATCTGCTTAGTAAAACTCCCACTGCTCTGCTACTCTAATTTAAATGCGTACGGACGGGTCCCCCAGAGTGTTTAACCCTTTGAGTGCCAGAGGGGTGTGCAGGGCAAAATGTCTCCCCCCCCCCCCCCCGGAACTTAAAGGTTTAAGGAGCGGATAAGTAAAGCACAGATGCTCTAGCCACTGGTTTTTCATTCCATTTCATTAAAAGCCATGTGATATATTTTTAATTAGGAAAAAAGAAAGTTTACTGTTCCTTTAAATCCAGTACTTGGTACACACATGTTAATTATACATTATCGCTCAATGTCCCCTGCACTTTTACAGATCATCGCTGGATCCTGCAGCCAGTCCAAGTGCTAAATCATTTAACCCCGTGGGTACAAGAAGAGTTTCCAAAACAGCGTAACTTGGGGTTAAATGGACACCAAATCACCCTAATGATAAACCCACACTTCCATCAACCCCCCTTGAGTGATTACTTTGCAATGCATTAGATATGAGTTTGGCACTCAAAGGGTAAATTTAGGCAGGAATCCTAACAGCCATGGTAAATTAATTCTGCATTGACTGGTTCCTCTAAAATGAATCCTTAATTGGTAGAGTTTATCATGTCCAAGGAGGTGACATAATTCTTGACTACAGGATCTCCGAATGCTTTCCCATGAAGGTTAACCCTCTGAGCGCCAGTGGGGTACGGAATGCATTGCAACACAATGCATTCCGTACCCCTCTGGCACTCAAAGGGTTAAACAAACAGGGACCAATTGAACGATTTGGGGGTATTCGAGTCCTGCAAATAGGAATTATGTCTGCCTCGATGGACATCAAATCTAGCACTTTACAATTCAAGGCCTGATCAAATAACTAGCAGCCATCCCTAACGGTTAGAAGAAAGGAAGTTTCATCTCTAGCAGAGGAAGGGGTTCCTTACACAAAGGTCTGTTAAACCGTGGAATTCTTTGCTCAGGGATGTGGTAATGGCAGATACAATGGATACATTTAACAGAATATTACATACATTTCTTTCAAGAGGGAACATACAAGGTTTAATTTGTATAAACCATCTTGGAGTCAGGAAGGATTATGTAATTCTAATTTTCTGGGTTGAACTTGATGGACCTTTGTAACCATGTGATTAAAGATTAGTTTGGGTGACCCAATCCACTCTGAATTGATTCACGATGGCCTTAATAATTTTCTGTCCTTATTAACAGAAGAGAAGGGTTATTATTAGAGCACAGTGTTCCTTTAATGACTCTGTAGGAGAAACAGTGTGGCTATAACCTTCCAGTTTACAATGTTATTTGGTCATTTTGTTTTTTAAACATTTCAATAACAAAAATCTTTATTAATAGATACGACAACTTAAAAAAAAGAAAAGAAAATATATTAAATATAGAATACATTTGGTATTTAAGTTACAATAATAATAAAAAAAACTATAAGAAAACTGTAGTCTAGGGGTGGTCCATAGAGGAGTTTCAATTAAAAGTAAACAGTTTTAACCCCTGTCATTTTTTTCCTTTAAAGTGGACGTTTAAAGAGGACGTGTCACCTTACTAGACGTTTATTTTGAAAGAGAATAAAAACTTATTTATAAAGACACGGAGGCTCTTATTATAATGCATTTCTCTTTCATTATTCTCCCTTAGCAGCAAACATAGAAAAAGGACAGTATAATTAACCAATCAAAAACAGTCTTTTACAAATACTCCTCCCATATTATTATAACACATGACCCCTCTATTAGCAAATCCTCTTTCTTTGCTGCTTTCCCTCAGATAAGTACACCTCATTTTTACTCCTGATAATTGCAGGTTTCAAATTTTGCTATACATATTTGCTTTGGGGGCTTGCTGCCCCTTGTACTTTAATAAAGTGTTTGCCCTTAATTTCTGTATTCCAGCTCTGCCCTTTGCCTATTGTATATATATCTTGCCCCTTTTTTCAAACTGATTAACTTAGCCACGTCCGAACCAGGCCCACAAGAAAAAGGTCTTTTATTTGGGGACAACTTTGTCAAACAACTGGGTTCTTTTGTCCAGACCAAGGCTCAATCCAATATGAAACGGGTCTTTGGCCCAAAGGTTTTCCCCGGGGCTGGCAGAGGTAGGGGCTGTCTGTCCGGCCGCACAACCAGAGGCCAGTCCCTTGGATCTCAAGGTCCAACCACCTCCAGAACCGTTCTTCCAGAGCCAAGATCAACACACGGTCAATTCTTCCCTATGAGAGGCCAACCCAGGAAGAACCGCGGAGTTCAAGGCTCCTATCACACAAGACATCCTTATGGTATGTGCCTTCATTCCTCCTTCTTCCCTTATAGAAGTGGGGGGGCAGGTTACAATTCTTCAACAGAAATAGGTCCCTGTTGACCTCGGACCCGTGGGTCCGACAAACTGTGTCAGGCTACCTTATAGATTTTCAGTCTCCACCAGTACAAATCCACCCTCCTCACATTATTCATTTTCGCCTCAAGATAGGGCTCTTGTTACTCAGGAGATAGATATCCTTTATCGCAAAATAGCTATCGTGGCCATCCCTATGGAGTCCCCTGGGTTTTTGAGCAAGCTTTTTCTAGTTCCCAAAAAAGGTGGAGGGGTTTGTCCAGTCATAAACGTACGCCCGCTTAACGCCTATGTGCCATATCAGTATTTCACGATGGAGGGCATTCACTTGCTCAGGGATCTCTTACAAATTGGGGATTGGATGGTCAGATTAGACCTTCAGGATGCCTACCTCACGATTCTGATAGCGGCGACACATCAGGACTATCTTCAATTTGTATGGGACAACCAAAATTGGCGCTTTACATGCATCCCATTCGGCCTGTCTTCCGCCTCTTGGTGCTTCACAAAACTGCTAAAACCGGTAGTGGGGTACCTTCGGCGGCAGGGTGTTCATCTTGTTATCTGTTTAGACGATTTATTGATTTTGTCTCAAGACATCCAGTCCCTCAGCCATCATCTGTCCTGGACTCTGTCTCTTTTTGAGGATCTGGGGTTTCTGGTCAATTGGGACAAGTCTATCCTCACCCTGTCACAATCCATGGAGTTCCTTGGGTTTACCATAGATTCGGTGCGGGGTTTCCACCTTCTTCCTTCTCACAAGATCAAAAGAGGGAGGGAGATCAAGAGAGTTTTACGGAAGCCTCGGATCACCATTCACCACCTCGCGAGAGTGATCGGGTTGCTCTCTGCCTCAATTAAAGGAATATTTCTGGGGCCCCTTCACTATCGGGCCTTACAGCGATTGAAGATTCGTTCTCTTCATCTCTGGATGACTTTTGATCATGCCATTCCTCTCAACGTGGAAGTGTTGGAGGAACTGTCATGATGGCTGGTTCACATCGACGCCTGGAATTGCAGGGCAATCTTCAGGAAGGTCCCAGACGTCGTCATAGACTCGGACGCGAGTTTTTTTGGCTGGGGAGTGCAACGTGGGGATGGCTCCACTGGAGAGAGATGGTCCGCCTTAGAACAGGAGACGCATATTAATTGCCTGGAACTCTTGGCCGGTACCTTCGCTGTTCGCAGTTTCACTCGGCTTGCATCAAATTGCTCTGGACTTTTGCGTATGGACAACGTTCCAGCGGTGTGTTACACCAATCACCTTGGGGGCGTGAAATCACGGGATTTATCTCTTCTGGCAGTGGAGTTCTGGAATTTTTGCCTGACTTACAACATTTCGGTTCAGGCGGCCCACATTCCAGGTGTGTCCAACATGGACCCAGATTGGAACTCATGTTTTCTCCACGATTCGAGCAATTGGCGTCTCAGTCCGGATCTGTTCCACCAGCTGATGGATCTGGGGTCCTCTGGATTTAGACCTGTTCGCACCCCGGTTGAACACACAGCTTCCCGGTTTCTCAGTTGGAGGCCGGATCCCTTTGCGGTGGCGATGAATGCCTTCCTCCAACCGTGGCCACCCCGCAGTCTTTACACCTTTCCTCCATTTTGCCTGATTCGCGCACCCTATTTCAAGTTTGGCGATATGTCACAACATTGGTTCTCATCACCCCTTGGGGGACACGCAACCTTGGTTTCCTTCCCTCCTCGAGATGTCGATAGACTTTCCTCGACTCCTTCCAAGGACCTTCTGGTGGATGTGGAGGGCCTTCCACATCCTCTAGTTTCTCAGGGGATCTTACGGCTTCTTGCCTGGTCTATTTCAGGGCTCCCTGGGTTACCTCAGGCGTTCCGCAATCTACTATCAATTTACTGGCGGGAGCATGGGCCCCTGGGACCAGACGAGTATATCATCATGTCTGAGGTAAAAGGGTTGATTGGTGCTTGGGACGCCATTTGGATCCCATTTCAGCAACTGTGAAGGCCATTCTTTGTTTTCTTACTCGTCTGATCGAGGATGGGAAGGCCTATCGCACTGTCAATCTGCACCGCTCTGCCATTTCAGCCGGTCATAATGGAATTGGCGGTGTTTCGGTAGGGAAACTTCCCTTGGTATGCCGATTACTCAAGGGCATTAGTTTATCTAGGCCTCCGCGTCCTCAATGGGGGATGTTAATGTCCTACTACGTTTAGCTATTCGTCGGCCTTCTAACTCTGATCTATCCCTTCGGCAGTTCTCAGCTAAGTTGGTGGCGTTTTGTTGCCTCATTTCTTTTAAAGGGTGTCTGATGTCAGGGCTCTGGAGATATCTGCATGCTCTTTCACTCCAGATGGTGTTACTTTTGATATTTCCAGACGTACGAAGACCACTATCAAATCTGTGTTCTATCCCTCTTTTCCAGATCAGGTTCAGCTTTGCCTGGTGGCTTGCCTTAAAGAATATGAGCTACAAACTCAATCCTTTCTAATTCCTTCCCGTCCTAAACTTTTCCTTTCCTTTCGTAGACCACACCTTCCAGTTACTACAGCCTCTCTGGTCAGATGGGTTGGGTGGGTCTTGGGGAAGGCAGGGGTGGATGTTTCCGTTTTCGGCTCTCATTCCATTTGGGGTGCCGTGGTTTCTAAAGCAGCCATGCTTGGTTGTTGCTTAGAAGACCTGTTTGGAGCAGCGGATTGGTCTAGGGTTTCGACCTCCCGAGAATTTTATTTTAGGGATACTGTTCACTTTACCGACAATGTATTAGCCCAGCTTGAAACTAGCATTATAATAGCCTCCGTGTCTATATAAATTACTAGATTTTGCTATTTACATGATGTAAAGTCATGATTTATATAGACACAGAGGTATTATTCCCACCCTATGTAGTATTCTGGTTTTCTCTTGTCCCCCCCCCCTAGATTTTGCTTATTATTGTTTGTGTCTTATTCATCATGCTTAATTGTACTATTACATGTTTATAGGGCATCGTCCTATATGTTATTGTCACATGTTTTTTCTGTGTTTCTTCCAGCAGCTTGAGTCGAAGATCTTATCTTTGGAAATCCTTGCAGACTGTGTTCGCTGGCGACTGGACGGTCAATTTTGCCGCAGTTTCATCGTTCCCACCGTTGTGGGCTTTTTGTTTGTGGTTGGAGCTGATGGGTTTCTCTTCCGGCTGAGCTCCACTTCTGATGTTTGATTGCAAAGAAAGAGGATTTGCTAATAGAGGGGCCGCGTGTTATAATAATATGGGAGGAGTATTTGTAAAAGACTGTTTTTGATTGGTTACACTGTACTGTTCTTTTTCTATGTTTGCTGCTGAGGGAAAATAAAGTAAGAGAAATGCATTATAATACTCGCCTCCGTGTCTTTATAAATCATGACTTTACGCCATGTAAATAGCAAAACCTAGTAATTATATGTTGTGATAGATATTTGTTTGTAATATAAATCATTTTTGAGAAATTAAGCTTTATAATATTTATACCTCAGGACATATTTGAAAACGAGACACAATTTCAATGTAATCCTTCCTGATAAAATACTTTGATAATATCATTATTTCTTGGTCTGGCAATTTAAAGTGGAACTAATACTCCAAATAAAGTCCCACCCCCCCAATAATTAGTAATCTATTGATAAGCGTACTAATAGTCATATTATTCAGCATAATTGCCGCATTAGTTAGAAATCCTGCTTCTGCCGAGAATGACGGCCAGGCAACAGTGCTTTAGAGGCATCTGTTCCTGCACTGTCAGTCCTTTCTGGTAACTAAAGGTACCATGCAGCGCCTCCTAGAGGAGACGGGCACTGACAGCGCAGATACGCAGACGTCTGTAAGCAAGATGTCTGCGCTGTTCTCTGTCCATCAGTCTCGGCAGAAGTAGCATTTCCAACTAAAGAGGTAATTATGCAGGATAATAGTACCACTGGCATGCTTATCACTAGATGGCTAATTATTTGTGGGAGACTTTAATTGGGGTGATAGTTCCCCTTTAAGCTAATCAGCTTCTGTGCTGTGCTAATATTAGTAAACAATGGGGCACAGTCCACACAACAGAAACATTTCTAATAACATAAGAAACGATACGATCGGCTTGGAACCGGTCTGATTAGCATACTGTGCCGCGATGTGACTTTACAGCAAAGTGGTTCATTTCTGAAAAATGATTTAGTCTACCCAAACACAACTAGCACAACACGGAAAGCAGAACGCATTGCTCTGCAAAACAAACTAAACTGGTCTTGTGGTGACGGGTCTTGTTTAACCCTTTGAGTGAGTGCCCGAGGGGTACACAATGCAATGGGTTAACCGAGGTGGAGATTTTGATATATTGGACCCACTGGAAGATTTTTGGCACGATTACTTTTCTTTTTTTCAGGTGGGGACGGAAGCTTGTTCCTTCTATTTCCTTCAAAACATTGGATTCACCTGCTGTCTCCCGCCTACAGAAATCTGACGCAACTGCTGTTAACCCTTTGAGTGCCATTGGCACTAAAAAAAAAAAAAGTTTTAAAGGGGAATTAAACCTATTAGGATGAACTAGTTTCAGAAGGACGGAGGCAGGAGCCCTTCAAAGTCAGACAGGTGTATTTATTAACATGTTGTTGTTTTTTGGGGGGATTTTTTGCATCGAACCTGGATTTGCTGACCCAAATTTCAGGTTTGTATTTAGATCACACAGACAGCATTAACCCTTTAAGGACCAGATACACTGCACTCCCTTCTAGTCCATAAACGGTTAACGCAGTTACATCAGTGACATCATTGAGGCTGATTTACTAAGATGATTGGGGTAATTTTGTTGCAAACTATGGGGAGGTATAAAACTTCTCACAGATTGTAATGGGGCATTAAACCCATTGAATGCTTAAGAGGTCTCCCAACGGAGGGGTTAAATACCCCATTTCAATTAATGAGAAAGGTATCCTATAAAGACTGCTCCCATTTTATTTCAAGGCACCAAGTAATGTAAACAACAATGTTTTGGGGGGAAGGACCTCCCTTCATCATCTAAATCTCCCCAGAGTTGAGCAGTAATTACTCAGATACACCTGACTGCTGTGTGATGGACTCCTACCTAGGTAAGTGCTTCTGTTACACACAGTAATTATATAGATACACCTGACTGCTGTATAATGGACTCCTACTTAGGTAAGTGCTTCTGTTACACACAGTAATTATATAGATACACCTGACTGCCGTATGATGGACTCCTACCTAGGTAAGTCCTTCTGTTACACACAGTAATTATATAGATACACCTGACTGCTGTATGATGGACTCCTACCTAGGTAAGTGCTTCTGTTACACACAGCAATTATATAAATACACCTGACTGCTGTATGATGGACTCCTACCTAGGTAAGTCCTTCTGTTACACACTGTAATTATATAGATACACCTGACTGCTTTGTGATGGACTTCTACCTAGGTAAGTCCTTCTGTTACACACTGTAATTATATAGATACACCTGACTGCTTTGTGATGGACTTCTACCTAGGTAAGTCCTTCTGTTACACACAGTAATTATATAGATACACCTGACTGCTGTATGATGGACTCCTACCTAGGTAACTGTTTCTGTTACACACTGTAATTATATAGATACACCTGACTGCTATATAATGGACTCCTACCTAGGTAAGTCCTTCTGTTACACACAGTAATTATACAGATACACCTGACTGCTGTATAATGGACTCCTACCTAGGTAAGTCCTTCTGTTACACACAGTAATTATATAGATACACATGACTGCTGTATGATGGACTCTTACCTAGGTAAGTACTTCTGTTACACACAGTAATTATATAGATACACCTGACTGCTGTGTGATGGACTCCTACCTAGGTAAGTACTTCTGTTACACCCAGTAATTATATAGATACACCTGACTGCTGTGTGATGGACTCCTACCTAGGTAAGTACTTCTGTTACACACTGTAATTATATAGATACACCTGACTGCTGTATAATGGACTCCTACCTAGGTAAGTGCTTCTGTTACACACAGTAATTATATAGATGCTGCTGACTGCTGTATGATGGACTCCTACCTAGGTAAGTACTTCTGTTACACATAGTAATATTTAGATATCCCTGACTGTTGTATGATGGACACCTACATAGGTAAGTCCTTCTTTTACACATAGTAATTACTAAGCTATACCTGACTGCTGTATGAAAGACCTACCATGGCAAATCCTTCTTTAAAACAGGTTGAAACGTATTCCTATAGGTAGAATTCCCCTATAAATAATGAAAAACCTTCTACAGCAACTCCTGCACCATGATCACATACCTCACACCCCCTCATTACATACCTGCCCTCCTTTAAAGTCATGCTAATAATTCATATCCATGCTTACAATTTAATTTCCATAACCCAAATCTTCCTATTGCTTCCGTGAATAAGCAGAATTCTTTCAAGTCTCTTGCTTCCCCCACAGACCAATGATTTCTCCCCCAATGTCCTCCTAACTGGCATATACGTTTGTTTTAAATAAAGATCCTACTGATATCCTTTTGTAAGCTTAAAAGTGTCCAGCGGGTTACCCAGCCATGAGTCGCCCATTCTCATAGTATGTCTCCATCAGAACAGAAGCTTTCTGCTGATATCGTCGTGTCTCATACTGGTCTCGAGTAAACTTCAACCATCTAGAATAGGAGCAGCCAATTGCCAAAACCTCTGGTTGTTGGGATTTGTAGTCACCAACATCTGGAGGTCCAACTGTTGACTACTTTGCTCTAGAACATGTAATATGGGTTCCAGTACATGTGTAATACATAGGTGTGTTGAATGGCTGTTTATGGCAGACTTAATGTTCTGGCAGTTGATCCTGGACTCCGATTGAGTTGAGATGATGGAGCACATATATAGAGAGACACGTGGAGCAAGACTGTGAAGTAGCAACTGCACAGGTTGTAACATAAACTTCCACACTGATTCAACTGAGACTCGAAGCTCTTGGATTCTCTACATCCTAGAGTTTAATTTCATAAACGGTATCCAGTTACTCTATCCCAGGATTGCTCCGCGATTGACTCTATGCATACGCCCCTATGTCCTATTGGCTACAATTCTATTTGGAAAGTCTTCTGCAGTTCGTTGGAGAAGGGATTGGCCAGACGCTGTTGGGATTTGGATTCTAGCGCAGCCCACTGAGCTTCAAACTGGTCTACTTCTTGCGCCGTGGATGCTAACCTGAGCTGGCTGGGATCCGGGGGCCATGTGGTACCATTGGCAGTACCGTTTGCCTTTGGTCCCAGCTGGGTAGGCTGTGATGAGGTAGGGTTCTGGATCCCGGGAGCAGGGGAGTGATGGATGCTCTGAGGGAACGGGTTGGATTTGTTGGCCAAGTTAGATGACGGGACTTGGGTTGCAGAGCAGAAGACGTTGGCCACCATCTGGGATGGAGTAATGCCCACCACTGGGACACTTGGGGCAGGGTATGACACGGGGTTGGCCAAGGCTGGGTTATAACCAGCCACAGATACGTAGGCAGGTTGCATATGAGGAGCGATGAACACGCCAAGAGGTGCAGGGGCTGCATCATATGAAACTGGGTAGGTCTGCATGGCAGTTGGTACTGCCATGGGCATCACTGGCTGAGGAGGAGGAGGTGGTTGTTGCTGTTGTTGCTGAGCCTTTGCTGCCTTCGCAACTTCTTCTAGCCAACGTTCGGCTTCTGATGGGGTACGTCGATGTCCCATCTGGAATGGAGAAGATGCCGGGGCGCTTGCCGCTGACTCACCCCATCCTGGGATTCCTGGGGGGGAAAAAGGGCATTGTAACACTGGCATTGAGAAGTAATCGCTAGTATTATGAGCTATATGTACATAGAAGAAAGGAACAACCAACTGCATCGTAAGGGCAAACAGAAATTTAAATTCCAGCGCATTGGGCTGCATACCCCTCTGGCAATCAAAGGGTTAAAGGGAAAGTAACACTTAAAACGTAAAAAAAATATATTTATTGTAATGTTTATCCTTCTGTGTAATAAAAGGATACTCCTACTGCTGAGAGCTGTTTAATTCAAACGTTATTACAGCTCAAGCTTGAATTTTTTTACACCAATATCTCAGTGGCCTGACATTGTACAGTGGCGCTGTTGCTATTCCACCCTATAGTCAGCTCTGGTCAATAGACAATAAATCTCCAAAGGACGGTGTACCAACAGTGCCAAGGCACCATTTCAGGCCACTGTGATACAGCACCTATAAAATTAAAGTTTGAGCTGTGATAATTTGTGAATGAAACACCTCACAGCAATGAGAGTGTCCTTGGTTTACTCAGGGGTATAAACTCTACAACATATTTTTTTATATTTTCAGTATCACTATCCCTTTAAACTGCTAAAATGAACTAAAGGCAATCAACTGACTCTTTTGAAAAGTGGAGTAGAAATGGTTGTGTCCAAATAATAACCGTGTCACAACATTGTATAAAGAAATTCACTAATTCTAATAAAAATAAAGGTAGTTTTAGTTTTTAAAGGAGTAGTAAACTTTTTTTTTGAAAAAATATATATTGTAGGGATTTTCCTATTGAGTAAAATAAGGGTACTCCCACTGCCGAGAGATTTATATTTCCAGAGTTATTACAGTTTAAACCCATGTTTTTTTTTTACATTAGCAGTGCCCTCTAGTGGTCAAATTCTAATTAGATTTTCTGTTAGATTCTAATGGAGAGGAAAGTCAGAAAAGTCAGAGACATACAGTTCTCCATAGAATGTGATAGAAACTGCTGAGTCACTTCCTGTCAGTTAGAACTATCAAGAATTAAACACAGTAAATTCACTTCCTGTCAGATAGAACCATCAGGAAGTAAACATACAGTCAATTCACTTCCTGTCAGTCAGAAGTATCAGGAAGTAAACACACAGTAAATTCACTTCCTGTCAGAACTATCAGGAAGTAAACACAGTAAATTCACTTCCTGATTATTTAAACTGCTATAAATTTTGAATAAAACATCTGACAGCGATGGGAGTGACCTTGTTTTATTCAGCAGGAAATGATCTATAAAACATGTGTTTTCATAAAAAAAGTTTACTGCTCCTTTAAATTTTAAAGGGGAACTATCACCCCAAATAAAGTCTCCCCCCAACAATTAGCCATCTAGAGATAAGCTTAACAATAGTAGTATTAGCCAGCACCATCACCACGTTATTCAGAAATCCTACTTCTGCCGAGACTGGTGGCCAGGCAACAGCGCTTTAGAGGCATCTGCGCGCCTGCACTGTCAGTCCCTTCCGGTACCTAAAGGTACCATGCAACAGAGCAAACGCACAGATGTTTGTAAGCAAAGATGTCTACGCTGTTGCCTGGTGTCAGCCATAGCCTTATCCATAGATTAAGGTTGATATTGGACCTCTTTAACCCCTTAAGGACCGGAGGTTATGGGACATTTCCGTCCCATAACGACCGCATAGGGGCACTTTGACGCGCCGGTACACGTGACCTGTCACGTGTATCGGCGCGTCACTATGGGGCTTGAAAGAGATCGCTCCGATCTTGGCGCGGTCTATTTCATGCCCTATTTTTACTTACAGTGCTCCTGGTAGAGCGCTGTAAGTAATAAGTATGTGACGTACCATGACCGTCATCGGTCCTTGAGTATACCAAGGACCGTGACGGTCCTGGTACGTCAAGGGTCCCTAAGGGGTTAAACTGAGACGGGTGAATTAATTAAATTCACCCGCCTCAGTTTAAAGAGGTCCAATATCAACCTTAATCTTTTTGCCATTTATACTCTTGCAGAAATGTTTAGGCTTTCTACTTGCTCCCTTTTGCAATTCTATTATAATTTTCCATTTTAGCTAGCTTAATTGCTTGTTTGCAGTCTCTATTACATTTTTTATATTTATCAAATGATGCATCTGACCTTTCTAACTTACACAGTTAAAAGACCTGCTTCTTATTTCTAATTTTCCCTATGAGCTTCTCTATTAAGCCACATTGGTCTTAATTTATTCCTCTTATATTTATTTCCCTACGTTATATATTAAGGTGTATATTTATCTAAGAGCATTTTAAACAAAAATTTCATTTTCCTTGTGCATTTTTTATCTTTGAAGATAACTTCCCATTGCATGTCCTTTTATACTGCTTTTAGAATTGCAAAATTAGGTGTTTTAAAGTTGAATGTTTTGGTTAAACCCCCTTGCTATTGGGTTTCGCATGACTAATTTCAAAGGATACCATATTGTGGTCACGGCTTCAAAAATGTTCCCATACCGGTATATTGTTTATCGTGTCAGAATTGTTTGAGATCACTAGGTCCAGCAAGGCTTTTCTGGTTGACTTCTCTACTAGTTGGGACATAACATTGTCATTATTCATACTCATAAAATAATTTCCCTTTGTTGTGCTGGAAGTAATATTTCTCCAGTCAATTTCAGGGTAGTTGAAATCACCCATTAGGATTGTATTTCCTGACCCAGAAGCCTTTTCTATTTACAGTAAGAGTTGAGCTTCAAACTCCCTAGTATTAGGTTTCTTGAAGCAAATTCCCATTAATATCTTTTAATTATGTGTGCTCCCAGTGTGTATTTCAACTCAGACAGCCTCTGCATTTTCACTGACCCCTTCATTAAAGGGATAGTAATACTTAATTATTACTAATCCCTATATTAAAGTCATATTAAAAATAAACGTATTGCCCCCAGTGTCATCTCTCAAACCATTACGTTTTGAGAGATAATCGCTCCTAAAGTTGCCCTCTCCCTCCCCCTTCCCCAAAGTCAGCGTTGTAGCTGACTGAAGGGAAATCCGGTCTTACGATCATCAGGTGGCTCTGCAGCAGAGCCGCGATCGCGTTAATAAAATAAAAAAATTCACTAAAACGGTCTTCTACGTGTGCTTGCAAACCAAGAGCAAACCAAGCACACGTAGAAGACCATTTCAGTGAAAGATTTATTTTTTATTAACGCAATCTTGGCTCTGCTGCAGAGCCACCTGAAAGTCGTACGACTGGCTTCCCTGCAGTCAGCTAGAACGCTGACTACGGGGAAGGGGGAGGGCAACTTTAGGAGCGATTATCTCTCAAACCATAAAGGTTTGAAAGCTGACTCTGGGGGCAATACATTTATTTTTAATATGACTTTAATATAGGGGTTAGTAACTATTAAGTATTACTATCCCTTTAATATCTTCCCTTAGACTAGGTTTTAAGGCATGCTTTATATTTATGCATACCCCCACCTTTTTAAAGGGATAGTAATGGATAATTTTCACAAACTTTAATATTGTAAATATTAAAAAAAGAAATCAATTGAAGCCACTCCAATCTCTCAAACTGGAGTTTGAGAGATATAAGGTTCTAAACTTCCCCCCTCCCGACTGTTTCACAGAACAGCCGGGACCGGCTGACGGGTCTTCAGCAGAGCCGAAATAGCGCTATCTACAAAGAAATACTTCATTGGAACGGTCTACAAAATGTGCCTGATTTGCAAGCACAGACCGTTCCAATTAAGTATTTTTTTTAGATAGCGCTGTTTCGGCTCTGCTGAAGAGCTGCCAGTGACAGTTGGGATGGGGAGTACTGTGTCGGTGCCTGTCAGATTGTCACTAATTGCTAATAAATAAAGGTAAATATATCATAAATTATTTTTTTAAATAGTAAATGAACAGCATAGAAATATGTGGGTTTGAAAGCAAAATATTCTCACCTTAATTAATTTACTGTTTTCTCGTAAACCACTTCCCCTGGGAGGCTATTCCATGTATCTATCTCCCTTTCCATAAAGTAGTCACACCTTCCACATTTAGGGCATATTCACTTGTTCAATCACTTCTACCCTTTATTAAATTGCTTAATATATTTGAATGTTTCAGTTATATCAACTCTCTCCCTTCTATCCTGAAGCTTATATATATTAAGGATTAAGGTCCTGGTCTGTGTGTTATTTAGACCAAGTGCCATTTTAGTGGTCCTTCTTGGAATAATCTCTAATTTATTGAAGACCTTCTGGAGACGGAGATATGGGGGAGAATCCACTAAGGAGTGATAAACAGGTGATAAAGCGGAGATACTTCTCCAGTGATATCACTTCTCCAGTTGCTATGTTATTCTGTGGAGCGAATGCACTAAGATTTATCCAACTTTGGAGATTTTAGTGCATAGTCTCTATAGAATAACATAGGAACTGGAGAAGTGATATCACTGGAGAAGTCATCTCCGCTTTATCACCTCTTTATCACACCTTAGAGCAGTGGTTCTCAACTCCAGTCCTCAAGACCCACTAACAGGCCAGGATTTGATGATTTCCTTGTTAGAGTACAGGTGAGTTAATCAATGTGAATGAGCCTCTGATCACTTGATTTCCTTGTTAGAGCACAGGTTAGTTAATCAATGTGAATGAGCCTCTGATCACATGATTTCCTTGTTAAAGCACAGGTGAGTTAGGTGAGTTAATCAATGTGAATGAGCCTCTGATCACATGATTTCCTTGTTAGAGTACAGGTGAGTTAATCAATGTGAATGAGCCTCTGATCACATTATTTCCTTGTTAGAGCACAGATGAGTTAATCAATATGAATGAGCCTCTGATCACATGATTTCCTTGTTATAGCACAGGTGAGTTAATCAATGTGAATGAGCCTCTGATCACATGATTTCCTTGTTAGAACACAGGTGAGTTAATCAATGTGAATGAGCCTCTGATCACATGATTTCCTTGTTAGAGCACAGATGAGTTAATCAATGTGAATGAACCTCTGATCACATGATTTCCTTGTTAGAGCACAGGTGAGTTAATCAATGTGAATGAGCCTCTGATCACATGATTTCCTTGTTAGGACACAGGTGAGTTAATCAATGTGAATGAGCCTCTGATCATCACACCTGTGCTCTAGCAGAGAAATCCCTAAGTCCTGGCCTGTTAGTGGGTCCTGAGGACAGAAGTTGAGAACCACTGCCTTACGGCATAATTCCCATGGTCTCCAGAACCCTGCACCATTTTCTAGCTGAGCACTAACTAGTGATCTGTCGGAACCAGTGGTCTGTAGTAACAGCAAACCCTTGTTGGTCCAGAATGTATTTCTATTGCTCTCTATGGCAGAGATAAGTCTTAAACTACTTCCCCCTGTAAAACGTGACAATGATGGCTATATCTCACTGTGTCAATCTGAACTATAATGACCTTTGAATAAACCATTTAATGGTATTCGACATGAGAAATCCTACACTATACTGTAAAATCTCAGGTATAATACGCACCTGTGTATCATACGCAGGTGTTCATTATATGCAAGATTTTAGGGGAAAACAAGTGTGCCTATGTATAATACACGCCCTTGTTTTCCACTGTCACATAAAAAAAATTCCATTGCCGCACTGCTTCCCTCCCTACCCGCTTACCCATATCCTCCTCTTCCCCCTCTGCAGTCCAATTTCTGCAGCCTGACAGGGTCCCAGCGGGTGGCATGCTTGCATCTGCCGCCCGCAGCCAGCATTGCCCTGTCAGGACGTTTTCTGCCTAGCCAATGGTAATGTCCTCGCGGGGCAACACCATAGATCTAGTGCGCAATACCATAGATCCAATGTCCTGCAGTCCTCGCAAGACATTTATATAGAAAAAGAAAAAACACGCCAATAGTGTATTATCCCACGGACATTCAAAGTTCTAATAAACAATTTATATATTCAACTCACATTTACAAGTAGTTGACCACAAACATATGTCTGTAACCAACAAAAAAGCATGCAAGGTACTTTACCCGCCCCTGCTAGGGTTAAATTCATCCACTTCAAGAACCCAAGGATTTCCTTTCTGCTGAAAAAGTCTTTTTCCTTTGTTTGTGAGGTTAGATTAGTTGATAAAGCAGCCGTGTGTGCTGCGAAACGCGTCCTTATATGCCTTTTAATGTTATTTACATAAATATTTTAATTAAATATTTTTCTTAGGAATAGTTTGGCTACTTCTTTTATTTTATTTTGGGTTTTGGATATTGTCTTAAAAGATCAGTACTGATTGAATCCAGGACTATAATCGTGTGAACATCTTGCATGCCGCCCGCTGGGACCCTATCAGGATAACAAAATTGGACTACAGAGGGGGAAGAGAAGGATATGGGTAAGCGGTGAGGTAGGGAAGCAGTGCAGCAATGGAATTTTTTAAAATAATTTTTTCCCTTGTGTATACTACGCACCCCCCACTTCATATAGGGTGAGGAGGGGCAAAATTGTGCATATTATAAGCAAGATTTTACGGTATATTTTATTCATGTTGAAACTTTACTGTATACCACTTTAGCCTTCAAGGGGTTAACGCAGTATCATTATATTCAAGTAGGAAAAAAATTGCTACATTGAAGGTTTTATGCTCTCAGAATAGTGTTTGTATTGATTCACGTCCCCCCAGGTCCTTCTATACTCAGAATCCAATTACTTCTTCAATGAAATGTTGCAAGTTCCACAAATTTCTATCTGCACAGACCAATTCTAATGCAAATCTGCCTTTTATTCCATTATAATAAAAATACATTCTTCATGTTAAGAGATTTACAGAACATCCCCCGCTTTATAAAGCAGATGGGTATCTGAAGCACGTGTGCCATCTTATTGATATGAACACTAATTCTTCATCAGGCCCTGTTTTAAATCTCTTGGATGCTCTACAATGTGTTGGAGAAGTTTTCTGTCATCAAATTTGATAAGTAACAAATCACATAAAGATCATAGCACGTGGAATGCAGAGAGGAGGACGAGTGATGGGGAGAGAGAGTTTGGGAGACAGATCCCTAATATATATATAGAAATAAATGGAAGAATCTTATGAGGAAGATGAATAAACATGAACTAAAATGAAGATTTTTTTTTTACTTTAAAGGGATAGTAATACTTCATTTTATCTTTATTTTATTTTGTCAGCATTAAAAAAACATGAAGAACGATATAAGTCTTATCTCTCAAACCTTTATGGCTTAAGAGATATTCACAAGCAAAGTTTCCCCCCCGTTCAGTTAGATCAGAAGGTAGGTGCCCAGGTAGATTGTAGAGAGGGACAATCTTCAATTAAGATAAGGGAAAAAGCTGAAAAACTTGTCAAGGGGGGCAGGGCTTTCATTGTTCTCATAGGAAGAAGATTGTCTCCTGCTGTTATCTGTCTGGTCTATGGACTGCATTCCACATCTGAGAAGAGATGGCTTACACTAGGTAAAAGGGGCGGGAGGGGAAACTTTGCTTGTGAATATCTCTCAAACCATAAAGGATTGAGAGATAAGACTTATATCATTCTTCATGTTTTTTTAATGCCTACAAAATAAAATAAAGTTAAAATGAAGTATTACTATCCCTTTAAGAACACAAGGGGGTCAATATAAGAATGAACATTTTGAGCGGCAGAGGGGTGTGTTTTGCAATGGATACTCCTCTGGCACAGACAGAGTTAACAAGCCAGTTAAAGAGACAGTAATGTCCTAAAAATACCGCTATGGTTGGAGAGATATAGGGATTCAAAGTTCCCCCCTCCCTCCCCTTCTCCTGATGTCAGCTGTAAAGCTGACAGCAGGAGAATTGAGTTGTACGACTAGAGGAGGCTCTGCAGCAGAGATCGCGTTATCTATAAAGAATTAATTAATTGGAAAGATCTACAAAGTGTGCCTGGTTTGCAAACACACTTTGCAGACATTTCCAGTGAATTAATTCTTTATAGATAAAACAATATCGGCTCTGCTGTACAGCCGCCTGCTGGTCCCCGGACCGGAATCTCCTGCTGTCAAGTAGACGCTGAGGTCAGGAGAAGGAGGGAGAGGGGCGAACTTTCAGTGCCTATATCTCTCAAACCATAGCGGTTTGAGAGATAGGGTTTGCACCATTCTGCTTATTTTCTAAGGCTCTATAAAACTATAAAAAGTTTTTATGGGACATTACTGTCCCTTTAAGGAGCCTGTGTACATGGTGAATATAAAACGTTTAGTAACCAGCAGTGAAATTTTAGGAGTTCCTTCTCTCTGATTTTTCCAGCCCTGTTTATGGGATAATTAGACTAGCGGAAAGAACCTAAACAATGATTGTTACATAGCGCAGTGCTGTTCTACGTGTACTCACCTTGCGCCGTCTGCGGCGGAGGGGGGAGAGCTGGGACTATGGTGGGGGTTCTGGTCCCGTTGCTGCTGATGAAGGGATCCTCGGAGGGTTTGTTGGTGAAGGAGTTGTTGATCTGGTTGCACAGATCACTGATTCCATCCGAGTCGGGGGGCAGCGAAGGCTCCATTTCTGATACTGAGAGAGGACGATAGCAATGTTAAGAGAAGTGTAAAACCGACTGGCGCACACGACGCAGAATCCGGTACTAACCCCGGCCATCTTTTTCTTTTTTTTTTCCTTGATATAAAATGCAACTAACATGAAAAAAATATTAAGGACACGGGAGCAGCCAACTATTTTACTGAAAAAAAAAAAAGAAATCTATATATGGGCTTTTCCTGCTAAGTAAACTAAGGGTACTCATTGCAGGGAGATATTTCATTCATAACTTATTAAAACTTTTAAAGGAGCAGTAAACTTTTTTTTATGAAAAAATATATTTTGTAGGGATTTTCCTATTGAGTAAAATAAGGGTACTCCCACTGCCGAGAGATTTATATTTCCAGAGTTATTACAGGTTATACCCATATTTTTTTTACATTAGCAGTGCCCTCTAGTGGTCAAATTCTAATTAGATTTCCTGTTAGATTCTAATGGAGAGGAAAGTCAGAAAAGTCAGAGACATACAGTTCTCCATAGAATGTGATAGAAACTGCTGAGTCACTTCCTGTCAGTTAGAACTATCAGGAAGTAAACACAGTAAATTCACTTCCTGTCAGTTAGAACTATCAGGAAGTAAACACAGTAAATTCACTTCCTGTCAGTTAGAACTATCAGGAAGTAAACACAGTAAATTCACTTCCTGGTTATTTGAACTGCTATAAATTTTGAATTGAACATCTGACAGCAGTGGGAGTGGCCTTGTTTTATTCAGCAGGAAATGATATATAAAATATGTGTTTTCATAAAAAAAAGTTTACTGCTCCTTTAAAGACCGGTGGGGAATGCAATTCAGTGCAAACCCTCCTGGGGTTCATTTGGTATATATCTATATCTATATATATTTATATATCTATAGTGAGCACTCCAGTACATAAAAGAACACGTAAATCTAACCTGCCTTGGTGCTACTTATAAAAATATGGATAAATAGACAGTAATGGTGTTGATAACTGACGAAACACTGACAAATAAAGGCACTAATCCAATACTACTACTACTCACTCTGTAGTCCATTATTACCCAGGTGTACATTCCCCAAAATTCAGCAGAATAAACATAAAGAAGAGGGCAGCACCCGTGGGACTTCATTTAAGATACATTTATTGTTATGAAAGCTAAATAAACAGCCAACATTTCAATCCACAGTCTAAAACACCTTTAGTAGAATACTGGTATATTCTTACACCACATGGAGGGACTTAGATCCTGGAGTCGCACGTCAGTAGATGGCGCTATCTAGCATGATATTGATCAACGCGTTTCATGAAATAAGCGCTTAATCATGATCAAAGACTTTGATCATGATTAAGAGCTTACTGCGCAAAACGCGTTGATCATTATGATGCTACATAGCGCCATCTACTGAAGTGCGATTCCAAGATCTATGTCTCTCCATGTGGTGTAAGAATATACCAGTATTCTACTAAAGGTATTTTATATACATTTTGTGTGAATTTTCAGCAATAAAATAGGATTTTAGTCTTACCTGTTAAATCCTTTTCACTTAGTCCATACAGGTCACTGGTCTCTGGGAGGCGTAAGTCCCCTTTAATAGGCAGGAACAACTATGCAAATGATTTGCAAGGGGCGGAGCCTCCCCTCTCACTTAAGCCACCTTCTGGCCAGAGCCACTTAGATTGATTTGAGACCCTAAACACTGACCACAGGTAAGCAAAAAGAAAGACTCCTGTGAGCATGCCCTGACGGTCTCCCACTGAATGCCACAGGAGAGCCAAGACTGGTCCCTTGACAGGGTGGGAGACCAGTGACCTGTATGGACTAAGTGAAAAGGATTTAACAGGTAAGACTAAAATCCTATTTTCACTGTCGTCCAATACAGGTCACTGGTACTCTGGGATGTACAAACATTGAGCTGATCCAGAGGCGGGAAGTAAGGCAAGGACCAGGCGCAAGGCCCAAGTCACTGGAACTGCTATGACCCAGTTAATCACATAGCCCAAACTGTAAGTGTCAACGGACACCAACCAAGGGAACAATCCCTGAACTAACACAGCACACGAAACCAGAGCCAACAGGGCTCAACAGTAAGGAAGTACTAAGGATCACAGAGCGGAAGACCTACACAGGCAAGACTGCCTCCAGGACCTTCCTTCCAAAACTGGCATCAGCCGAAGCCAGTACATCAACTCGATAGTGCTTAGAAAAAGTGTGCACAGAGGACCAAGTGGCCGCTCTGCACAGTTGATCAGCAGAAGCTTGATTCTTGTAGGCCCAAGAGGCCCCAATAGATCTGGTGGAATGGGCAGTCACCCGGAAGGGAACATGCTTATTCCTCAACTTATAGGCTTCACGGATAGTAGCCTTAATCCAAGAGGCAATGGTAACTTTGGAAGCCGGTCTCCCTGCCCTAGGCCCCTCAGGAATGACGAATAGAGCGTCAGACTTCCTGGTAGACTCGGTGCGATGAACATAAAACTTGAGGCAACGCACCACATCCAACAGATGGAGATCTCTTTCCTTGTCAGATGAAGGATTAGGGCAGAAAGAGGGAACCACAATCTCCTGATTGATGTGAAACTCGGACACAACCTTGGGTAAGAATTCCTTGGTAGTGCGAAGCACAGCCTTATCCTTGTGGAACACCAGGTAAGGAGGTTTACAAGACAAAGCCTGTAACTCTGCTACCCGGCGCACTGAAACAACAGCCAAAAGGAAGGCCATCTTCCAAGTCAAGAGACGTAATGGAATGGAAGCCAAGGATTCAAACGGTGGCCGCTGGAGAACTCCCAGCACCAAATTGAGGTCCCACTGGGGAGCAGGACTCTTGAAGGCAGGTCGAACATGAGTCACACCTTGGAAGAAAACTTTCACATCAGGAAGGATAGCAATCCTTTCCTGGAAAAACACAGACAAGGCAGAAGTCTGAACTTTGAGGGAACTCAGACTGAGCCCCTTATCCACACCGTCCTGCAAGAAGGCCAGGACAGTGGGAAGATGGAATTCAAGGGATAACTTCTTATCAGAACACCATGTCACAAAAGTTGACCATATGCGATGATAGATCTTGGAAGACACAGGCTTACGAGCACTGAGCATAGTCGACACCACAGAAGGAGAAAATCCTTTCTTTGCTAGAATCGAGGATTCAACCGCCATGCCATCAAATGGAGAGAGTGAACACCCTCCTTCCACAGATACCCCTGAAGAAGTAGGTCCGGACGGGCAGGAAGCGGAATCGGATCCGTCACTGACATGGCCATCAACTCCGGATACCAGGACTGGCGAGGCCAGTTTGGAGCGATCAGGATGACAGGACAACGCTCCCTCTTCAACTTCTGGATAACTCTGATCAATAGAGGAAGAGGAGGGAAGATGTAAGCCAGGGAGAAGTCCCAAGGGATCGACAAGGCATCCACTGCTAGAGCAAGGGAGTCCCTCAACCGGGAGCAAAACATCGGAACCTTCCTGTTGTGTCTGGTAGCCATCAGGTCCACCACAGGCATCCCCCACCGCTGAGTGAGCATGTGAAACACCTCTGGATGAAGAGCCCATTCTCCGCTGTCGACGGTGTGACGACTGAGGAAGTCTGCCATGACGTTGTCCACGCCTGGAATATGAACTGCAGATATGACAGGCACGTGATCTTCTGCCCAAGACAAAATATCCTTGACCTCCCACCAGGCGGAACCGCATCTTGTGCCGCCTTGCCTGTTGATGTAAGCCACCGCCGTGGCGTTGTCGGACTCCACTCTGATCGGAAGACCGGTCAATTGAGACTCCCAGTGCCTCAGGGCAAGCCGGACAGCTCGAAGTTCCAGAACATTGATGGAGAGCATGGATTCCTCCAGACCCCATTTCCCCTGAGCACTGAAGCGACCCCAGACTGCACCCCAGCCCCGAAGACTGGCATCCGTTGTGACTGTGGTCCAATGAGGAACTAGAAAGGATCTCCCTTTCAGGAGATGAGAGAGATCTAACCACCAGTGCAGACTCGACTCGACATGAGGAGGAAGAGAAACAGACAGATGTTGATGATCTGGATGATTCTTGCACGTCTGGATCACAAATCTCTGAAGTTCCCTGGAGTGGGCCATGGCAAATGGGACTACTTCGATCGTGGAAATGAACTTCCCCACTAAAGACGACAACTTCGGTACTGGAATTTCGTCCATGTCCAGAATCCCAGCCACTCTGACGGCTATCTGGTGAGCCACGTCCTCTGGAAGAAACACCATGCATTGGCGAGTGTCGAACAGGAGACCCAGGAACAGAAGCCTCTGAGATGGAATCAAGTCCGACTTGTCCAGATTCAGGATCCAGCCATGACGGTTCAGGGTGTGCATGCACATCTGTAATTGCTGACGGAGAGGCTCCGCTGAGGAGGCCTTCAGTAGGAGATCGTCCATGTAGGGGGTCACTCTGATCCCATCCTGATGGAGCACCGCTATCAAGGAGCCCAACACCCTCTGGAAGACCTGAGGGGCTGAAGTCAGCCCAAAGGGGAGCGCTGCAAACTGAAAGTGTCCCCTGTGGCAGGCAATCCTGAGATACCGCCTGCTCTCTGGATGAATAGGGATGTGAAGATAAGCATCCGGAAGGTCCAGGGAGGCAAGAAACTCCCCTGGAGACATTGCTGCAATCACAGAACGCAGGGACTCCTGGCGGAAGTGGGAAGTCACCACATAGGCATTGAGATCTTTGAGATCCAAAATGGGACGAGCTCCTCCGTCCTTTTTGGCTACCACAAACAGGTTGGAAAAAAATCCTGAACCTGTGTCCCCTTGAGGAACCGCCTCCAGGACCTCTTTGTCCAAGAGATCCTGAATAGCGTCGTCAAACAGACGCCTTTTTGTGGGTTCCTGAGAAGGACGAGTAAAATGGAACCGAAAAGGAGGAAGGGAAGAGAAAGGGATCCTGTATCCCTCTGACACCACCTGAAGAACCCATGGGTCCGCCACTGACTCCTCCCAAGTCCGGCGAAAGATGCGGAGACGACCGCCTACAGCCGGATGTGGACCAGGGTTCGGCGAGTCATGCCGAAGCAGTCTTGGAGGTCTTGGCCTTCTGAAAGGAACGAAAGGACCGATTGCGTTTGGCTGGAAACTTTTTCTTAAAGACTGAGGGTAGAAGAGTACTTTTACCGCCAGTAGCCTCACTGATCATTTCTTTGAGTTCAGACCCAAAAAGCAAATTCCCCTGAAAGGGCAAGGAAAGCAAGGCTTTCTTAGAGGCTGTATCAGCAGACCAAATTTTCAGCCAAAGAGCGCGTCTAGCCACCACAGAAGAAGTGGAGGCCCTTGCCATCATGCGCACAGCATCAAAAGCAGCGTCAGCAACATAATTCTGAGCTTCAGTAATATTAGCAAGAAGCTGCAACTGTTCAGACACTGGTGCATCCTGGCGAACTGCTTCAGTCAGTCGTTCAGTCCAGGCCGCGATAGCCCTGTTAACCCACGCCACTGCAAAGGTTGGACGCATGGCAGTGCCAATAGAGGCAAAAATGGACTTAAGAGAAAGTTCCAGTTTCTTATCCGTCCAATCCTGCAGAGCAGAGGCATCAGATACAGCCAAAGCGGTAGACTTGGATAGCCTGGAAACAGGGGCATCCACCTTGGGAGGATGCACCCATTTAGCCAGCTCAGTCTCAGGAAAAGGGTACAGCTTAGCAAACTTTTTAGAGACAGAGGATGATCTATAAGGATTCTTCCATGCCTCAGAGACTAGACGGGCAAGAGTAGGATTAGTTGGAAAACAAACAACAGGCTTAGATGGCTTCTTCTGAAAAACATCAGTAGGATCATAAGTGGATTCCTGAGTCAGAGGAAGGTTGAGCGTATTCAGAACAGCTCTAATCAGACCCTCAGCCGAAACTTCAGGGTCACATTCATAGGGGTCCCCAATGGACCTGGTAGATTCAATAACAGTCCGTTCCTCAGCATCAGAATCCTGCAAGAGTTCTTCCTCAGAAGAATCAGTCACATCAGGAGCCCCCTGTGGCTTAGGCAGGGAGGTCCTGATGGTAGAGGGGGTCTGCCAGACCTGGAGAGCCCCCTGTACCTGAGAGGGAAAGAGTTGAAGAGCGGATCTGAGATCCCTAGTGGCAGCTTTAAACTCCCTCACCCAAGATGGCTCAATAGCGTAGCTGGGAGGCCCAGGGTTGCTATCTTGACCAGTACAATTAGGGCATAGATCCCCCACATTATCGCTAGACAGCCCAATGTGACAAGAGGAGCAAAACGCCATGGGGGTAGCAGACCCCCCATCCTCCTTAGACTTGGGTCTAGCCCCTAGCTCCAGTGAAGTAGACATGCTCACAGCGTCAATATACCCCACTAATGACACTATCACCCAGAAAAAGTGCAAAGGATTAAAGTTTCACCCCAGAAATGTCTAAATTCGGACTTATCTGGCCAGCGAAGGGTTAATCTGTTGAGGAGAGAGAAGGCTCGGTCCCTGCGTAGTGTACTCGCTTAGGAAAAGTTCCACAAAATGGCGGCCGATATGACAGCCAATCAGAAACGAGCGCGAACCAGGCGCTCATGGGAAATGTAGTTTTTTCCTACAAGTACCCCAAACAGTGCCCGAAGCCCCCCTGAACACCCCACATAAATAAAACACATTCCGGATGATAGAGCAGGAGCCTAGAATTAAAATGAGCCCTCTCTGGAGTTGCTGAGACAAGCGGTTCCAGAGATATGTCCCACACTGTGAATTCCCATAGAGAGTAAAGGAGCCATAGCGTTTGAGCGGGAAATTTAATAAAACATTAAAAATAGCCCAAACAAGTATAAAACACATAAGAAACATAAGTAAACTAATACCCAAAGCTCCAAAACCCAGAGAATACCACAGAAATTGCATTAAACATTGAAATGCAAATAAAAACACCCTATGAGTGCTGGAGTGCATTGCAAACTCCCAAATACAAGCCCAGCAAAGGGACACTGTGGGGACAAGTGGACCTTCAGCACTCAATGGGTGACTCACCTCTCTTGCAGGACTTCTGTCTTCAGGTGACCATGATAGAGGAGGAATAACCCAGAGGCAAATTCCCCAGCAGGGAAGCTGCTTAACTCAAGCTGTCCCCTCTTCAGGGCATAAGGTCCACAGAAATCCCTGGGAGCTGCACTAGCCACTTCGGGTGAGGGCATTCACAGCCATGGTCACCCTCCTAATGGTGGTATTCCATATTGAATAAAAAAAATAACAAATGACTAAGTTGAAAGCATAGATGTTCTCTACCTGGTGTGCATAGCACCCAGGAACAAATCAATCTAAGTGGCTCTGGCCAGAAGGTGGCTTAAGTGAGAGGGGAGGCTCCGCCCCTTGCAAATCATTTGCATAGTTGTTCCTGCCTATTAAAGGTGACTTACGCCTCCCAGAGTACCAGTGACCTGTATTGGACGACAGTGAAAGTTGTTTTTATATTTTTGGAGAAAACTGTGGAAGTGCGATTTTTCGCAGTGTTACATACTACTACACTGCCCCCTGAGTATTACTCCTCTGCCCCTCACCTTGGTTCTTGTCCTGGAAGTTTGTCTTGCGCTGAAGGGTAGACGGCAGCTCGTTCAGGCGCAGCGAGAGCTGGCGTTTGAAGGGAGAGTTCTTCTGACTCAGCGCTGGAAACCCACGGAAAGATCCCTGCCTCACTAGCTGTTCCAGGGGTGCGTGGCGCCGTGGGATGGCATGCTGGCCCCCAGCATCGCCCTTCTCACAGGGCACCGCGGCGCACTGTGGAGGGGAGTGGTTCTCGGGCTGGGCGGGTAGCGCTGGATTGGGTGTCGCTGCTGCTGCCGGTGACGTGTGTGTGGGCTGCGTCTGCGCGGCTTCAACTGGAAAACAAGTCAGGCTTTTGTTTAGTGATCTCAAGAGGAGCAATTCTGGAGGAAAGGGTAATGCAAATTCCCATTGGTTTAACCCTTTCAGTGTCAGTGGGGTACGCAACTCATTGCAAAGCACTGCGCACCCCTCTGGCACTAAATAGGTTAAATTTAGTTAACCCCTTGGATCATTTATGGGGTTAAACAATCCCTTTAAAACAATAGGAATATTCCGAAATACTGTTACGCACATGCTGAACAGTTGCTTTAACTCGATGAAAAGGCCCCAATTGCATTAACCCCTTGAATGCTACAGAACTTTCAAGCATTCAATGAGTTAATGTTGCAGTAAACGTTTCACTGAAAACCTAGAGATTTTCCTGCTGAGAAAAACAAGGTCACTCCCACCGCTGTCAGTTGTTCTATTCAAAAGTTATAACAGTTCAAATTGCCAGGAGGTAAGTGACAGAGTCATTACTTCCTGAACATTCAAACTGACAGGAAGTGACTCAGCAGTTACTATCACATTCTATGGAGAAGATTTGTCATTAACGTGTTTCTTCCATGGAATTTAACAGAATAACTCATTTGAATCTGACCACTAGAGGGCTTTGTTAATGTGAAAAAAACCCAACACTTTCAACTTTAATAACTCTTGAAAACTATTTGTACTCAACAGGAAAAATCATAAAATATATATGATTTTCATTAAAAAAGTTTATTTGTTCCTTAAGGATTTTTTTATTATTGAGGGATATATATAAAAGTCACGCAGACACACCTGCTTCCAATTTCACTTGGGGATGAATACACAGAAATATAGAGGATTTTTCCTCATGAAAGGCTATTTACAGAAAACCAACATAATCCACCTGTTCCATACAGAAAAAATCAATTTAATAGGGGCTTTTAACTCTATGAATGTTTTTGCTTAGACCTTAAACGGTTAATATGAATGTTCATTGGTTCCCTTTGGTGCTGTTCACTTGTTCCACAATTGCCCCGTTGTGAGCAAAAAAATACTTTTCAAGAGTAAAATCCCTATTTATACCAGAACCAGTGAACAATTCTGCTATTCGCTGCACGGGATTCAACCAATGGACAAGAATGTTATAAAACTGCTCAAATTCAGTTGTTTTCTTATGTTAAACTAGTTGAAGAGCCTGTTAGACGGAGCGTCCCGCTCTGTATCAGCCTTGTCACTGGCAGTCTCAACTGCAAATGACTGCATACCTCCCAAGTGTTCCTCTTTAAGAGGGACAGACCCTCTTTTTGACCCAAATCCCTCTGTCCCTCTTTCCCACCCTGATGTCCCTCTTTTTAGGAGATCAGACTGTGTGGTGTGTGTATAAGTGTATCACCCTGGTGTCCCTGTGTGTAGGAGATCAGACTGTGTGGTGTGTATATAAGTGTATCACCCCGGTGTCCCTGTGTTTAGGAGATCAGACTGTGTGGTGTGTATAGAAGTGTATCACCCTGGTGTCCCTGTGTTTAGGAGATCAGACTGTGTGGTGTGTATATAAGTGTATCACCCTGGTGTCCCTGTGTTTAGGAGATCAGACTGTGTGGTGTGTATATAAGTGTATCACCCTGGTATCCCTGTGTTTAGGAGATCAGACTGTGTGGTGTGTATAGAAGTGTATCACCCTGGTATCCCTGTGTTTAGGAGATCAGACTGTGTGGTGTGTATATAAGTGTATCACCCTGGAGTCCCTGTGTTTAGGAGATCAGACTGTGTGGTGTGTATATAAGTGTATCACTCTGGTGTCCCTGTGTTTAGGAGATCAGACTGTGTGGTGTGTGTATATAAGTGTATCACCCTGGTGTCCCTGTGCTTAGGAGATCAGACTGTGTGGTGTGTATAGAAGTGTATCACCCTGGTGTCCCTGTGTTTAGGAGATCAGACTGTGTGGTGTGTATATAAGTGTATCACTCTGGTGTCCCTGTGTTTAGGAGATCAGACTGTGTGGGGTGTGAATATAAGTGTATCACCCTGGTGTCCCTGTGTTTAGGAGATCAGACTGTGTGGTGTGTATAGAAGTGTATCACCCTGGTGTCCCTGTGTTTAGGAGATCAGACTGTGTGGTGTGTATATAAGTGTATCACCTGGTGTCCCTGTGTTTAGGAGATCAGACTGTGTGGTGTGTATAGAAGTGTATCACCCTGGTGTCCCTGGGTTTAGGAGATCAGACTGTGTGGTGTGTATAGAAGTGTATCACCTTGGTGTCCCTGTGTTTAGGGGATCAGACTGTGTGGTGTGTATATAAATGTATCACCCTGGTGTCCCTGTGTGTAGGAGATCAGACTGTGTGGTGTGTATATAAGGGTATCACCCTGGTGTCCCTGTGTTTAGGAGATCATACTGTGTGGTGTGTATATAAGTGTATCACCCTGGTGTCCCTGTGTTTAGGAGATCATACTGTGTGGTGTGTATATAAATGTATCACCCTGGTGTCCCTGTGTGTAGGAGATCATACTGTGTGGTGTGTATAGAAGTGTATCACTCTGGTGTCCCTGTGTGTAGGAGATCAGACTGTGTGGTGTGTATAGAAGTGTATCACCCTGGTGTCCCTGTGTTTAGGAGATCAGACTGTGTGGTGTGTATATAAATGTATCACCCTGGTGTCCCTGTGTGTAGGAGATCATACTGTGTGGTGTGTATAGAAGTGTATCACTCTGGTGTCCCTGTGTGTAGGAGATCAGACTGTGTGGTGTGTATATAAGTGTATCACCCTGGTGTCCCTGTGTGTAGGAGATCAGACTGTGTGGTGTGTATAGAAGTGTATCACCTTGGTGTCCCTGTATTTAGGAGATCAGACTGTGTGGTGTGTGTATAGAAGTGTATCACCCTGGTGTCCCTGTGTTTAGGAGATCAGACTGTGTGGTGTGTATATAAATGTATCACCCTGGTGTCCCTGTGTTTAGGAGATCATACTGTGTGGTGTGTATATAAATGTATCACCCTGGTGTCCCTGTGTGTAGGAGATCAGACTGTGTGGTGTGTATATAAGGGTATCACCCTGGTGTCCCTGTGTTTAGGAGATCAGACTATGTGGTGTGTATATAAGTGTATCACCCTGGTGTCCCTGTGTTTAGGAGATCAGACTGCGTGGTGTGTATATAAGTGTATCACCCTGGTGTCCCTGTGTTTAGGAGATCAAACTGTGTGGTGTGTATATAAATGTATCACCCTGGTGTCCCTGTGTGTAGGAGATCAGACTGTGTGGTGTGTATATAAGGGTATCACCCTGGTGTCCCTGTGTTTAGGAGATAAGACTGTGTGGTGTGTATATAAGTGTATCACCCTGGTGTCCCTGTGTTTAGGAGATCAGACTGTGTGGTGTGTATATAAGTGTATCACCCTGGTGTCCCTGTGTTTAGGAAATCAGACTGTGTGGTGTGTATATAAGTGTATCACCCCGGTGTCCCTGTGTTTAGGAGATCAGACTGTGTGGTGTGTATATAAGTGTATCACCCCGGTGTCCCTGTGTTTAGGAGATCAGACAGTGTGGTGTGTATATAAGTGTATCACCCTGGTGTCCCTGTGTTTAGGAAATCAGACTGTGTGGTGTGTATATAAGTGTATAATTTTGCTCTCCAGCAATAAAACTCATATTAATGTTTGTTTAAATGTCAGTATCTGTGTTTATAAATTAGTCTGTGTAAATAAAATACTTTCGTCTTGTTATAATTTATTTATTAGGTTACACAAGGAGGTGTCGATAGGTCATGAAATAACCTAAAAATTCTTGGTAATGCCCCGCCCACCAGCCATGCCCCCACATCCACTACCTGAAACAGAACTGTCCCTCTTTAGCCATTTTAAATGTTGGGAGATATGTGACTATAGCACGCTCAGCAGTCTCTAATGCGCATGACTGCGTTGTTACACACGTTTTAGCGAATTATTATATAGGATGTCTAGTGCCCACTCTACTTGCCCATTCTATACTTTTTTCCACCCCGCTCACCTTTCTTTTTCTCCTGCAGCTGCCGCATTACTTCCTCTCGCTCCGCTTGCTGGGAGGCAGAGGTGACGCGGAACGACCCCTCACGGGCAAAGCTTGTGCGGCTGGCATCGAAAGAGGCTGTGACCCCGCACTCCTTTTCACGTTTCTGCTTTCTCTCCAGGCAGGCGGCAAATGCACAGCCAACGGCGTGGCTCAGGCGCTCCCCCTGCAGGCATGACACAAAAAGAGGGAGGTGTTAGCAAGGGTAGCATGAAGAAAGATACTGAGATACTGAGACTAGAAAGAGATGAAGGAGACTGAGACTAGCAAGAAACGGAGGAGACCTGATTCTAGCATGAAAGGAATGAGACAGAGACTAGCAAGAAAGGGAGGAGACAGAGACTAGCAAGAGAGGAAGGAGACTGAGACTAGCAAGAGAGGGAACAGAATTAGACTAGCATGAGAGGAAGGAGGCTGAGACTAGCATGAAAGGACAGAGACCGAGACTAGCATGAGAGGAAGAAGACCGAGACTAGCAAGACAGGAAGGAGAGTGAGACTAGCATGAGAGGAAGGAGACCGAGATTAGCATGAAAGGAAAGAGACCAAGACTAGTATGAGAGGAAGGAGACTGAGACTAGTATGAGAGGAAGGAGACCGAGACTAGTATGAGAGGAAGGAGACTGAGACTAGCAAGAGAGGAAAGAGACCGAGACTAGTATGAGAGGAAGGAGACCGAGACTAGTATGAGAGGGAGGAGACCGAGACTAGCATGAGAGGGAGGAGACAAATGAGACTAGCATGAAAGGAAAGAGACCGAGACTAGCATGAGAGGGAGGAGACCGAGACTAGCAAGAGAGGAAGGAGACGGAGACTAGCATGAGAGGAAGGAGACCGAGACTAGAATGAGAGGAAAGAGACCGAGACTAGCATGAGAGGGAGGAGACAGAGACTAGCATGAGAGGAAGAAGACAGAGACTAGCATGAGAGGAAAGAGACAAATGAGACTAGTATGAGAGGAAGGAGACTGAGACTAGTATGAGAGGAAGGAGACCGAGACTAGCATGAGAGGAAGGAGACGGAGACTAGCATGAGAGGAAGGAGACGGAGACTAGCATGAGAGGAAAGAGACCGAGACTAGCATGAGAGGGAGGAGACCGAGACTAGCATGAGAGGAAGGAGACAAATGAGACTAGCATGAGAGGAAGGAGACAGAGACTAGCATGAGAGGAAAGAGACCGAGACTAGCATGAGAGGAAGGAGACAGAGACTAGCATGAGATGGAGGAGACCGAGACTAGTATGAGAGGAAGGAGACGGAGACTAGCAAGAGAGGAAAGAGACAAAGACTAGTATGAGAGGAAAGAGACCGAGACTAGTATGAGAGGAAGGAGACCGAGACTAGCATGAGAGGTAGGAGACAGAGACTAGCATGAGATGGAGGAGACCGAGACTAACATGAGAGGAAGGAGACCGAGACTAGCATGAGATGGAGGAGACCGAGACTAGTATGAGAGGAAGGAGACCGAGACTAGCATGAGAGGGAGGAGACAGAGACTAGCATGAGAGGAAGGAGACGGAGACTAGCATGAGAGGAAAGAGACAAATGAGACTAGTATGAGAGGAAGGAGACTGAGACTAGTATGAGAGGAAGGAGACCGAGACTAGTATGAGAGGAAGGAGACCGAGACTAGCATGAGAGGGAGGAGACAGAGACTAGCATGAGAGGAAGGAGACGGAGACTAGCATGAGAGGAAGGAGACGGAGACTAGCATGAGAGGAAAGAGACCGAGACTAGCATGAGAGGGAGGAGACCGAGACTAGCATGAGAGGAAGGAGACAAATGAGACTAGCATGAGAGGAAGGAGACAGAGACTAGCATGAGAGGAAAGAGACCGAGACTAGCATGAGAGGAAGGAGACAGAGACTAGCATGAGATGGAGGAGACCGAGACTAGTATGAGAGGAAGGAGACGGAGACTAGCAAGAGAGGAAAGAGACAAAGACTAGTATGAGAGGAAAGAGACCGAGACTAGTATGAGAGGAAGGAGACCGAGACTAGCATGAGAGGTAGGAGACAGAGACTAGCATGAGATGGAGGAGACCGAGACTAACATGAGAGGAAGGAGACCGAGACTAGCATGAGATGGAGGAGACCGAGACTAGTATGAGAGGAAGGAGACAAATGAGACTAGCATGAGAGGAAGGAGACAGAGACTAGCATGAGAGGAAAGAGACCGAGACTAGCATGAGAGGAAGGAGACAGAGACTAGCATGAGATGGAGGAGACCGAGACTAGTATGAGAGGAAGGAGACGGAGACTAGCAAGAGAGGAAAGAGACAAAGACTAGTATGAGAGGAAAGAGACCGAGACTAGTATGAGAGGAAGGAGACCGAGACTAGCATGAGAGGTAGGAGACAGAGACTAGCATGAGATGGAGGAGACCGAGACTAACATGAGAGGAAGGAGACCGAGACTAGCATGAGATGGAGGAGACCGAGACTAGTATGAGAGGAAGGAGACCGAGACTAGCATGAGAGGGAGGAGACAGAGACTAGCATGAGAGGAAGGAGACGGAGACTAGCATGAGAGGAAAGAGACAAATGAGACTAGTATGAGAGGAAGGAGACTGAGACTAGTATGAGAGGAAGGAGACCGAGACTAGCATGAGAGGGAGGAGACAGAGACTAGCATGAGAGGAAGGAGACGGAGACTAGCATGAGAGGAAGGAGACGGAGACTAGCATGAGAGGAAAGAGACCGAGACTAGCATGAGAGGGAGGAGACCGAGACTAGCATGAGAGGAAGGAGACAAATGAGACTAGCATGAGAGGAAGGAGACAGAGACTAGCATGAGAGGAAAGAGACCGAGACTAGCATGAGAGGAAGGAGACAGAGACTAGCATGAGATGGAGGAGACCGAGACTAGTATGAGAGGAAGGAGACGGAGACTAGCAAGAGAGGAAAGAGACAAAGACTAGTATGAGAGGAAAGAGACCGAGACTAGTATGAGAGGAAGGAGACCGAGACTAGCATGAGAGGTAGGAGACAGAGACTAGCATGAGATGGAGGAGACCGAGACTAACATGAGAGGAAGGAGACCGAGACTAGCATGAGATGGAGGAGACCGAGACTAGTATGAGAGGAAGGAGACCGAGACTAACATGAGAGGAAGGAGACCGAGACTAGCATGAGATGGAGGAGACGGAGACTAGTATGAGAGGAAGGAGACGGAGACTAGCATGAGAGGAAAGAGACCGAGACCAGCATGAGAGGAAGGAGACCGAGACTAGCAAGAGAGGAAAGAGACCGAGACTAGCATGAGATGGAGGAGACCGAGACTAGCATGAGATGGAGGAGACCGAGACTAGTATGAGAGGAAGGAGACGGAGACTAGCATGAGAGGAAAGAGACCGAGACTAGCAAGAGAGGAAGGAGACAGAGAGTAGCATGAGATGGAGGAGACCGAGACTAACATGAGAGGAAGGAGACCAAGACTAGCATGAGAGGGAGAAGACAAATGAGACTAGCGAGGAGACCGAGACTAGCATGAGAGGAAGGAGACAGAGACTAACATGAGATGGAGGAGACAGAGACTAACATTAGAGGAAGGAGACTGAGACTAGCATGAGAGGAAGGAGACCGAGACTAGCAAGAGAGGAAGGAGACCGAGACTAGTATGAGAGGAAGGAGACGGAGACTAGCATGAGAGGAAAGAGACCGAGACTAGCATGAGAGGAAGGAGACCGAGACTAGCAAGAGAGGAAGGACACCGAGACTAGCATGAGAGGAAAGAGACCGAGACTAGCAAAAGAGGAAGGAGACAGAGACTAGCATGAGATGGAGGAGACAGAGACTAGCATGAGATGGAGGAGACCGAGACTAACATGAGAGGAAGGAGACCGAGACTAGCATGAGAGGGAGGAGACAAATGAGACTAGCGAGGAGACCGAGACTAGCATGAGAGGAAGGAGACTGAGACTAGAATGAGAGGAAGGAGACCCAGACTAACATGAGAGGAAGAAGTCAAAGACTAATATGAGAGGGAGGAGACAAACGAGCCAAACAGACTGTGAAGCTGCAAGAGAATACAATCACAATGCCTGATGCCTGCTTCCCCTAACATTATGGTCCTACTTTGCCTCATAACACAGTGTGGCACTCTGGTGCTGCCTGCACCCACTCACCGAGTCCTTCAGAGCCATGAAGCAGTGGCAGATCCAGCGGCGGGTGGTACCATCTCGGCAGATGTAGGAGAAAGCTTTATCGAAGTTGCGGTCGGGAGCACAGAAGGAAACTTTCTCAATGGTCTGATCTACAATCAGGTCCTAAAAATGAATGGAGTAAATGACAGGTATGTAAATCAATATAGAATTCACCAACGTATAAACACTGATCTATTCCGTGTAGTAACATGTCTCTACTATATGAAACACAAAGTAAAAGGGGAACTCTATCTTATTTAAAGGAGCAGTAAACTTTATTTATGAAAAAATATATATTGTAGGGATTTTCCTATTGAGTAAAATACGGGTACTCCGACTGCCGAGAGATTTATATTTCCAGAGTTATTAGAGTTTAAACCCATGTTTTTTTTACATTAGCAGTGCCCTCTAGTGGTCAAATTCTAATTAGATTTCCTGTTAGATTCTTATGGACAGGAAAGTCAGAAAAGTCAGAGACATACAGATCTCCATAGAATGTGATAGAAACTGCTGAGTCACTTCCTGTCAGTTAGAACTATCAGGAAGTAAACACAGTAAATTCACTTCCTGTCAGTTAGAACTATCAGGAAGTAAACACAGTATATTCACTTCCTGATTATTTAAACTGCTATACATTTTGAATAAAACATCTGACAGCGATGGGAGTGACCTTGTTTTATTCAGCAGGAAATGCTCTGTAAAATATGTGTTTTCATAAAAAAAAGTTTAATGCTCCTTTAAGTGGAACTATCACCTGTAGTAATGTTGCCTTTATTCCATTGCTCCTTTGCATTGAACATATAATCTTTATTTTTTTTTTTTTCAATATAATTTGTTATTCTCCAATATTAGCTTTTAAATTTAATGCGATGACGTCACTTTTGGACAGGCTGTGGGTCAGCTCTGCCTCCGCAGCCTGTCAGTCTTTGTCTGTTCCCCTCCCCAACCTCCTCTGATGACGTATGATTTCTCCATGTGAGCTGGACCGATCTACAGGGCCGGATTTACATCTCAGAAGCCTGTAGGCACAGAAATCTGAAGTGCCCCCCCTTCCTGATTTGCCATCTCCACTGGACACCTCCATAATGCTCCTAATCTCCACACTGCCCCCATCAGCTCCATATTGCTCCCCATGAGCTCCAATTTGCTCTCACATTGCCCCATCATCTCCATATTGCCCCCATCAGCTCCACATTGCCCCCATCAGCTCCACATTGCCCCCATCAGCTCCACATTGTCCCCCATGAGCTCCAACTTGCCCCATCATCTCCACATTGCCCCCATCATCTATATATTGCCCTCACATTGCCCCATCATCTCCATATTGACCCCCATTATCTCCACAATGCCCCTCACATTTCACCCATCATCTCCATATCCCCTCACGTTTCCCCCATCATCTCCATATTGCCCCTCACATTGCCCCCATAATCATCTCCATATTGCCCCTCACAGTGCCCCCATCATTAATCTTCATATTGCCCCTCACAGTGCCCTCATCATCTCCATATTGCCCCCCATGTCTGTTTCCTACCTCCCTGGAGAGGAGAGGTCTGTATGTGCCTCCTTCTGCACAGTCCAGTAATGCAGAGCGTTGGGAGATGATGTCAAGATTATGTCATCTCCCAGCACTTTGCATTACTAAAGAGCAGACAGCAGCTACAGGTAGGCACAGACCTCACCATGTTGTTGCGGGAGTCAATCGGGGAGGCAAGGGCTGATGCTAAATTAAAAAAAAGTAAAAGGGCAAATAAAATAAATAAAAAAAAAAACTAAAAACAATCTCAATGACAGGCGCCCATCTGTGGGGTGCGCCTGTAGGCAGATGTCTACTCTGCCTCATTACAAATCCAGACCTGGCGATCTCTTGACAACGACAGCGCTCCAGTTTACACAGAGGAGGTTGATACCAGGTGCTACGTGGGGAGGGAACAGACAGAGATTGACAGGCGGTGGGGCAGAGTTGACCAGCAGCCTGTCCAGAAGTGACGTTACCTCATTAAACTTAAAAGCTAATATTGGAGAATAACAAATTATATTGAAAAAAAAATAAAGGTTACATGTTCAATGTAAAGGAGCATTGGAATAATGGTAACATTAATACAGGTGATAGTTCCCCTTTATTATCACTGATAACTTAGCAAACACAATTTCCTGTCATTTGGAATCACGTGCTGGACTTTCTCTCTGTGCTATAGGCCAGTGGTTCCTAACCCAATCTTCAGGGGCCCTTAAACAGGCCATGGCTTTAGTGGTTCCCTGCTTGTGCACAGGGAAGTTAATCAGATATTTAATTAACTCACCTGTGCTCAAGCAGGGAAACCCTAAAGACACGGTCTGTTAGGGGTACCAGAGGATAGGGAATGTAACCACTGATCAAGTTATAGACAGTGAGAGAGTAAAGAAATGCATTTTATAGTGAAGGACGTCCCTCAGTATGATGTCCCCAGTGATGTCACCATTCTTGTGAGTGATGATGTCACAGGGGAAACAGACTTCCACAAAACCAGCTTTAGAAACAAAGAAGTATTTGGACTCAGAAAGGTGTCCTCTGTGAACCTATATCTCAGCCTCTCTGCGCCCTAGCTAAACATACCTGTATTTAGGAGAGCCTGTCCATATGACTACTGGCATGAATACCCACAAATTGGGAATCACTGAATAAAGTGAAAGTAAAAATGTAAAGTTATGCATTTGTGAAGTAAAAATCCTAATGCTACTGATCAACTTAAAGGGATAGTAATGTTTCATAATAAAAACAGCTCTAATTAATCATCATAGTATTTGGACTTTGGAGAGTGTTATTTCAATTCTGTCAGAGTTGTAGTACAAGAGTAATTCAATGATAAAGTATCCCCTCCCCCCCTTTTACTGATGTAACACTGCTCAGCCAGATCAGAAGGGAGGTGCCCAGGTAGACTGCAGAGAGGGACAATCTTCAATTAAGATAAGGGGAAAACCTGAAAAACTTGTCAAGGGGGGCAGGGCTTTCATTGTTCTCATAGGAAGAAGATTGTCCCCTTCTGTTATCTGTCTGGTCTATGGACTGGATTCCACATCTGAGAAGAGATGTCTTACACTAGGTAAAAGGGGCGGGAGGGGAAACTTTACTTGTGAATATCTCTTAAGCCATAAAGGTTTGAGAGATAAGACTTATATCGTTCTTCATGTTTTTTTAATGCCTACAAAATAAAATAAATATTTAAATAAAATTGAAATAACACTCTCCAAAGTCCAAATACTATGATGATTAAATAGAGCTGCTTTTATTATGAAACATTACTATCCCTTGAAAAGAGACTTATAACCTCCTAAAAATGACCTCCCACTGTGGCCTTACGATCCTAATGGCCCTTATGAGTTTTGCCTGTAGAGAGATAACGTCTTCATCCACTCCTGGAGGTCATGTCCTTGAAGGCAGCCATGACAGTTGATGGCAGGACCACAGGACTTCAAACACTGCTCACTGCACATGGAAAACGTAACCCTTTAAATATCAGAGTGTGTTGCTTCGCAATACCCCACACACCTCCATGGTCATTAAAGGGTAAAGTAGGCCCAAGCACTCTGCCTGCTTCAGTTGGGAAAATTCATAGAGGCCATTAGGCTTTTCTGGCCAAATTACAGGAAGTGGAGAGTTATTATTATGAGGTATTAGTTCTCTTTTAAATACCCCAAAAAACAGTAGACTTGTGTATGTGACACGAGACTAGACTCTTATATCAGGGGTACAGTTCCACTTTAACGTTTTAGATGCTGGAAATTCTCTGTGTTGTATTTGTCTGCTAATTTGCCTGCATACATGGCCTCAAGTTTCCCCTACCGCTCACCTTAGTTTTGTCGTCTACAACGCGCAGCCCGTCAGCCGATACCCACAGAATGGCTTTCACAGATTTCTTGCCGAGCTGGAGAAGAAAGAGGAAATGTATTGAGATGTAATATATAACACTGTAGTGTGTGCACATGTCTAGTGTGTGCGCGCGCATGTAGTTTGTGTCCGCAGAGTGTGTGTGCACATGTAGTGTGTGTGTGTGTGTGTGTGAGGGTGTAGTGTGTGCACAGTGTGTTCACATGTGTAGTGTGCATGTAGTGTGAGTGTGTATGTAGTGTGTGTATACAGTGTGTGTGCGTGCAGTGTGTGTGTCTGATTATTGTAGCCCCTACACTTCCTTGCAGAGATTTTGACAGGAGTGGTCAGGGGGAGTTAAAATCAAGCCACCAATGGGACACGCAGTATAAAGGAGATTTGCTGATAAAGAGAAAACTTCTCCAGTGGGATAAACTCTCCAGTTCCTATGTTATTCTATGGGAGAGATTTAGTTATAGACTACAGAGAGAGATGTACTAAGGTGTGATAAAGAGGAGATAACGTCTCCAGTGAGATAAACTCTCCAGTTCCTATGTTATTCTATGGGAGATCTTTAGTTATAGACTACAGGGGAGATGTACTAAGGTGTGATAAAGAGGAGATAACTTCTCCAGTGAGATAAACTCTCCAGTTCCTATGTTATTCTATGGGAGAGATTTAGTTATAGACTACAGGGGAGATGTACTAAGGTGTGATAAAGAGGAGATGACTTCTCCAGTGAGATAAACTCTCCAGTTCCTATGTTATTCTATGGGAGATCTTTAGTTATAGACTACATGGGAGATGTACTAAGGTGTGATAAAGAGGAGATAACTTCTCCAGTGAGATAAACTCTCCAGTCCCTATGTTATTCTATGGGAGATCTTTAGTTATAGACTACAGGGGAGATGTACTAAGGTGTGATAAAGAGGAGATAACGTCTCCAGTGAGATAAACTCTCCAGTTCCTATGTTATTCTATGGGAGAGATTTAGTTATAGACTACAGGGGGAGATGTACTAAGGTGTGATAAAGAGGAGATAACTTCTCCAGTGTGATAAACTCTCCAGTTCCTATGTTATTCTATGGAAGAGATTTAGTTATAGACTACAGGGGAGATGTACTAAGGTGTGATATAGAGGAGATAACTTCTCCAGTGAGATAAACTCTCCAGTTCCTATGTTATTCTATGGGAGATCTTTACTTATAGACTACAGGGGAGATGTACTAAGGTGTGATAAAGAGGAGATAACTTCTCTAGTGAGATAAACTCTCCAGTTCCTATGTTATTCTATGGGAGATCTTTAGTTATAGACTACAGGGGAGATGTACTAAGGTGTGATATAGAGGAGATAACTTCTCCAGTGAGATAAACTCTCCAGTTCCTATGTTATTCTATGGGACATATTTAGTTATACACTACAGGGGAGATGTACTAAGGTGTGATAAAGAGGAGATAACTTCTCCAGTGAGATAAACTCTCCAGTTCCTATGTTATTCTATGGGAGATATTTAGTTATAGACTACAGGGGAGATGTACTAAGGTGTGATAAAGAGGCGATAAGGGTCTGGATTCAAATGCAGGTGCTAATTTTATCTCTGCTTTTATCTCCAGGTCTCCCCATAGACTTCAACAGGAACATTTTTGATAAAACGGGGGGTAACATTTATCTCCTGCATTTGAATCCAGCCGTGTCTCCAGTGAGATAAACTCTCCAGTTCCTGTGTCTAGGGAATCTCTGTATTAAAGTGATAGTAATGTTTCACAATAAAAGCAGCTCCAATTAATCTTCATAGTATTACTCTTGAACTACAACTCTGTCAGTATTGAAATAACACTCTCCATGGCCCAAATACTATGAAGATTAACTTAAGCTGATTGTATTGTGAAACATTACTATCCCTTTAAGGCTTCCAACTTGAGAGATCTTAGTGCATATAAAAACATGTGAACTGGTGATTTGATCACATTAAAGAAGTTATCTCCTCTTTATCACAACTTGACCTTGTTGGTTTGCATACTCCTATAGTACTTAAACAGTTAAAATGACAGCCAACCATCTTTTTTGAATTATATAGTCTACAAGAAAATTATCTATGCATTTTTTTTCCTCTTTACTTATATTTCTACACTTTTATGTCTCAGGCTGTGAGTTACTGAAATTCCATCTCCAGGCAGCTTTCTGTCAGGGATTGCAAAAGCAGGGATAGTGGCACAATGCAACGATTTCCCTGCAGTGGAAAAACCTTCACTGCAGCACACAGAGCACGTTAACACTTTCTGCCAAGTGTATGCTGTAGTGAAGGCTTCTCTGCTTCTGGGATATTTTTACATTGTATCACTGTCTCTGCTTTCAGACATCCTGACAGAAAGCTCTTTGGAATGAGACACCCGGGAAGGTCACTGTCAGAGACATAAACGTATCAAAAAAGATTAAGGTGAAAAAAATCCTATATAATAATTCGCTAAAACGTGTGTAACAACGGAGTCATGTGCAGTAGAGACTGCCCGCTCCGCGGCTGATACAGAGCTGGACGCTGCAAAGGAGCGTCCATTTCTGTATCAGCCGCAGCATGGGCAATCTCTACTGCGCATGACTGCCCCACGACCGGCAGGTAATGGAACTGTGGCCCGTGTAACGGGCTCCTTCAACTAGTAATTTAATAAAAGTATAGGCAGTTTGACTTTACAAGTTATGTGCATAATTCTTCATAAATCTTCATATTAACCCTTTGAGTGCCAGGGTGGTAAGCAAAGCATTGGCACTCTGGCACTCAAACAGTTAAGAACTAGATTCCATTGCAGGTAATAAACATCATATCATTGGTCTGATCGCTCATCTTCCTATGAGAAGCAATGTAATCCAGTCCTAAATCAGCGTCTATAAAACACCCAATAAGCTTTTCTTTGACAGTCTTGGGATGATGGGATTTGTAGTCTCAAGCAGCTGGTGAGACGCAGGTTGCCTGCCCTATAAGGAATTAACCCTGTAAGACTGGGATAGGAAATAAAGATGTCTTTCTTCACGATAACACTGTTCCTTTGATGTCCTGCTCCGAGTTCTTTCCTTCCCTTCCTAAATACCCCAGGAGCGCTGCCCACCCCTTCCTTCTTATCTCCCAGCTCCACGCTGCATCCAATTTCCTTCCTCTTGTCCTTCACCCCCTCTAATTCCCCAGCCACATTCTACACATCTTATGCTAATATGTATATTGTTATTTTTATCCCTTCTCCCTGAGCAATCTTCGTGCAATTATGGGAGCTCTAAGGAATACAGAGGGAGAAGAGGGGTCTGTTCCGGCAACCGGAAGAAAGAACCGCAACCAGCCCAAAGGATTCTAGGAATTAACTCTAAGGGCCTTGTACACGAAAAAGTGCAGTAATTCAGGGTAAACCAGCTTCACCACATTATTATTAATTAACATTTCAAGGACCGGGGTGGGGGTGCAACTCATCGCTTGCTATTCATTGCGCTCCCCGCCCTTTCCCCTGGTCCTTAATGGGTTAACTGAGTGCTGGCATATTCAGTGGCGCTGTACAATGAGGCTGGGAAATAATAAGGACACTAATATACCAGTAACAATTATAACAGATATGGATAGTGATACAATGTAACATTACCCCTGCAGGACCGAGGCAGGCACAGTGATCCAACACAACACTATTCCTACAGAATTGAGTGCTCTAGACTCTGCATTTAATAGACTGGGAGCAGGTGTTTATGATGTAGGGATAGTGATAAAATGTAACACTATGCCTGCAGTACTGAGTGCATTGTATTCTTCATTTAATAGACTGGGGGCGGGCGTTTATGATGTAGGGATAGTGATAAAATGTAACACTATGCCTGCAGTACTGAGTGCACTGTATTCTTCATTTAATAGACTGGAGGCAGGCTTTCCTATTGCAGGGGCAGTGATACAATGTAACACTATCCCTGCAGTACTGAGTGAACTGTATGCTGCATTTGTTATCAATTCAGCCGCAAGAATCACCACATTTGCTCCCAGATACCTGCCCTCTCATCTCCTCCTGAAATCCCTCAATTGGCTCCTTATAAAGTATCGTATTTCTTATAAGATTCTCCTCCTCTCCTGTAAGTCTCTCTGTTCTTCAGCACCCTCTTACATTTCTGCCCTTATCTCCCGCTACACCCCTTCCCGTCCCCTACGGTCTTCCCAAGGGTTCTTCCTATCCTCTCCCTACACAACTCGAGCCATCTCTCGACTACAAGCATTCTGATTGGCTGCTCCTTGACTCTGGAATGCCCTCCTCATCACCATTCACCAATCATCCTCACTCATCACTTACAAGATTCTCCTGAAAACCCACCTGCTCAGGGAGGCATCTCAATAGCAATATCCTCCTCCTTGTACAACGATAGTGACATCAGAATCTTTCTGCACTTCCTTCACCACAACTTGTACCTGCACTTATAATCCTCCCCTACTGTCTCTGTATGTCATCATGAACTCCAATTAGATTGTAAGCTCCTTGGGGCAGGGTCCCTTTCCCAGTGTATGTTTCCCTTCCTGCATCTTCCCCAAAAACTAATGCAATGATTGCACTTTAGCTTAATGCTCTTAACCCTGATCTGTATTTTTGTATTGTATTATTTCAACTTCTGTTAAGCGCTGTGTACATGTATGGAGCTATATAAATAAAGATTCATACATACATACTTACATTTAATAGACTGGAGGCAGGCTTTTCTGTTGCAGGGATAGCGATACAATGTAACACTATTCGTGCAGAACTGAGTGCCCTGTATGCTGTATTTAATAACCTGGAGGAAGGATTTTCTGATGCAGGGATAGTGATACAATGTAACATTTCCCTGCAACTCTGAGTGCTGTGTATGCTGCATTTAAAGACACTGTAAAGCATAATGCTGAAGACAAATTATATTACAGGGTTTATCCTGAATAAAACAAGGGGCCTCCCACTACTGAGAGATGTTTTATTCAAACTTTATTGCAGTTCAAACTTGCATTGTGGCTTGCAGTACCTTCATGCATTGTGCACCCCCTCTGGTGCTTAAGGGGCATACATTTTTGAGTGTCAGAGAGGTGTGTAACAGCCACAGATTTAGTGGATTGAATGAGAAGCCACCATAGACCGTTAGTGTTTGGCTTTTTGTGTCTGTCTGCACCGTGATGTGTTCACATTTTGTCCTTTACGTTTTTGTTGTTTCTGTTCATAATATAGGTTACAAATCCAAAGAATAGTTGTTTACCTTAATCTCCTACCTAGACCTTCTGAGAAATGTATGATTGTGGATACCAAGCTGCACCTGATTCTACATCACAGTAAGTAGAGAAAATAACCCTTACTTCTCTCTCTGTATTATATATATATGTATATAAATCTAAGTGATTCTGGTTCAATGTCAGGGGGAGTGGCTGGAATATTCTGATTGGTTAAGGAGGAGCCCCCTGCCTCCTCAACCAACATCTGCTACCACTGTTTTAAAAAAAATGTTACCTGGCTTAGGAGGAGGCAGGGGGCAAAGCTAACCATATTAAAAATAAATAAATAAATCAGACCTCGTGCTATGGCGTCAGGACCCCTCCTGATACCCACAGCTACTGATCTCCCAGCCGATTCAGCTGGGAGATCAATAGAGGCAATGCAGTGGAGCTAAAGAACTTCCTGCTTCCATTCTACCCGTGACAGCGTTTCTCGATCCCACCCACTCCTAGCCGGGTTCTCTGCGTAGAATAGAGGCAGGGAGCCCTCTTGCTCCTGATGTCCCGCCACGAGGTTTGGCTTTTAATAATAAAAAAAAAAAATTCAAATTAAAAAAAAAAAATTCACCGCACAGGCCGTGCCACACACCTGCTAGTAAGGTATAATTATACAACACTCTGACAGTGTGTACACTCTTCATACTAATCCAGAAATGGTACTAAACCTCTAGTCCAGTAGTTCTCAACCTGTACCCTCAGTGGCTATTAACAGGCCAGGATTTTAGAATTTCCTTTTAAGAGCACAGGTGAGTTAATCAATACGACTGAGCCTCTGATCAACACACTTGTGTTCTAGCAGTGAAATTCCTAAGTCCTGGCCTGTTAGTGGCCACTGAGGGCATGGGTTGAGAACCTCTGCTGTATAGGATACAGTCTGCATGTGTCTGTGTATAAGGACTGGCACTATACAGTATAGGAGGGACAGTCCCTGTTTGACACCCAAATCCCTCTGCTCCTCTGTTTAGGAGATCACACTGTGTGGTGTATATACCAGTGTATCAGATTGCTCCACGTCAATAAAACCCACAGTAATGTGTGTATAAACTTCTGTATATATCTGTTAAAGTAGTCTGTGTAAAAAAATACTTTCATCTTCTTCTAAATCATTCACTTACACAAAGAGTAACTTAACCATTTCAATGCCAGAGGGGATGCAATGCATAGCTTACCCCCTGGCACTCAAAGGGTTAAAAATTCTCTACAATGGTCTGGCACTGTATAGCAGTGGTTCTCAACCCGTGCCCTCAGAGGTTATTAACAGGCCAGGATTTTAGAATTTCCTTTTAAGAACACAGGTGAGTTAATCAATACGACTGAGCCTCTGATCAACACACTTGTGTTCTAGCAGGGAAATTCCTAAGTCCTGGCCTGTTAGTGGCAACTGAGGGAATGGGCTGAGAACCTCTGCTCTAGCCTATGTACACATTATCATTTTTTGTGCAACTTAAAGTGGACCTGTCACCTTGATTCACGTTTACATGTTTGAAAAAGTCATCACAATCTGCCTGTCTGTTGTGTTAGTCAAAAGACCAGCAAATGTATAGCTGAGATATTAATACATGACACTCTATGCTGATATAGGCTAGTTGTGATACCTGTGTCATTTCACATGCTAATTAAGCCATTCAATGATGTTTAATATGCTAATTAGGCTTTTCAGTGGTATTTCATATTCTAATGAATCACTGTGTTGCACCAGGAGACTTCCACTTTCCTTAGAAATAAAAGTCTGAATATTTACTAAATTATACGTCTGATGGACTTTTGGTTAGGATGATACAAAGGCAGTTCTGATTAAAGTGGAACTATCAACATCATAACATTGTCCCCCAATCTATTACTAATATAGCGATAGGTAAACCCGTACTTCTATTATGCTGAAGAAGTCCGTGTTACTGAAGAAAATCAACTTCTCCTGCAGCCATCAGCAGACAACAGCGCAGGCATCTTAGAGGTAAGTTACCTCTGAGTCTGTGCTGTCTGTCCCGTGCACTGCCCGGATTGGTGGTGATGTTTGTTAGGTACCTTAAAGGGATAGTAATACTTCGTTTTATCTTTATTTTATTTTGTAGGCATTAAAAAACACACATGAAGAACGATATAAGTCTTATCTCTCAAACCTTTATGGTTTAAGAGATATTCACAAGCAAAGTATCCCCCCCCTGTTCAGCCAGATCAGAAGGGAGGTGCCCAGTTAGACTGCAGAGAGGGACAATCTTCAATTAAGATAAGGGAAACACCTGAAAAACTTGTCAAGGGGGGAAGGGCTTTCATTGTTTTCATACAAAGAAGATTGTCCCCTGCTGTTATCTGTCTGGTCTTACAACCAGATTCACATCTGAGAAGAGATGGCTTACACTAGGAAAAAGGGGCGGGAGGGGAGACTTTACTTGTGAATATCTCTTAAACCATAAAGGTTTGAGAGATAAGACTTACATCGTTCTTCATGTTTTTTTAATGCCTACAAAATAAAATAAAGATAAAACGAAGTATTACTATTCCTTTAAGGTAACAGAAGCTGCTGACGGCGTAGGCGCACAGAGCTTCTCTTGTAATCTCTGTGCAGTGGATGCTTGCAGAAGAATGTGAATTTCTTCAATACTGCAGAGTTATTAAGCATAACAGAAGTCTGGCTTTACCTATCTCTGTATTAGTAATGGATTAGCGGCCAGTGTTATGATGTTGATAGTTCCGCTTTAAAGGTTTCAAATATGTAAAACAAATCATGGTGACAGGTCCACTTTAAAGGGATAGTAATACTTCGTTTTATCTTTATTTTATTTTGTAGGCATGAAAAAAAACATGAAGAATGATATAAGTCTTATCTCTCAAACCTTTATGGTTTAAGAGATATTCACAAGCAAAGTTTCCCCCTCCCGCCCCTTTTTCCTAGTGTAAGCCATCTCTTCTCAGATGTGAATCTGGTTGTAAGACCAGACAGACAACAGAAGGGGACAGTCTTCTTTGTATAAAAACAATGAAAGCCCTTCCCCCCTTGACAAGTTTTTCAGGTTTTTCCCTTATCTTAATTGAAGATTGTCCCTCTCTGCAGTCTACCTGGGCACCTCCCTTCTGATCTGGCTGAACAGGGGGGGGTGATACTTTGCTTGTGAATATCTCTTAAACCATAAATGTTTGAGAGATAAGACTTATATCGTTCCTCATGTTTTTTTAATGCCTACAAAATAAAATAAAGATAAAATGAAGTATTACTATACCTTTAATAAAAAAAAACCTGGGGTTAGGTGGACCAGATTTGGTCTGGATGTTGCACATTCATACCAGAGACGCTAGCGAAGGGCTTCCAAGCCCAACACTGAAGGTCAGTGAAGGTTGCGCATGCAACACACAATGTTTGTGGCTGTTGCACATCTCTCCAACACTTGAAAAAGGTTTCACACAAAAGGTTTCAGAAGGTAGCAAAACTCGGGTGAGGCCTCGCCGGTTTGACCCATTAAGACCTCCTGCATCCTGTTGTGGATCTTGCTCCATGCACCACCCTGGAATTCTGCTCTGTGTCTGGGTGTTCTCACTATGTACCTGACCTAATTTCCCCTGAAATAACAGCTCTGCCCGTCCGATAATCCTGTATCGGTCATCACCTGGCTTGTGTCCTTGGGAGACAGAGTCAGGGCCAGTTTTGTGCGCGGTAAGTTGATAAGATCCCCTGAACTTTCATCACCTTTCCCTGCATATCCTTATTTTTTCCACATAAAATAAAGTTTATTATTGGAATATTTTTATTCACACTAAAAGGGATGTATGCACAAACTAAAAAAAGGTTTCAAAATCAACCATTAGTTTTTATTTAGAAAACTAGCTTTTGATTTATTTAGATGTATAGAGGATAGTAATTAAGACACTGCTCAGTAATGCATTTCCCATTTCCGCTAGCATGGATAGGGATATGTATCAGTGAGTGGGGGAGGTAATGTAGGGATAAGACAGGAAGTCAGTGCTAGGGGAGGTGGGTAATGTATCGCTGAGCAGTGTCAGTGAGTGGGGGAGGTAATGTAGGGATAAGACAGGAAGTCAGTACTAGGGGAGGTGGGTAATGCATTGCTGAGCAGTGTCAGTGAGTGGTGGAGGTAATGTAGAGATAAGACAAGAAGTCAGTGCTAGGGGAGGTGGGTAATGTATTGCTGAGCAGTGTCAGTGAGTGGGGAGGTAATGTAGGGATACGACAGGAAGTCAGTAATAGGGGAGGTGGGTAATGTATTGCTGAGCAGTGTCAGTGAGTGGGGAGGTAATACAGGGATAAGACATGAAGTCAGTACTAGGAGATGTGGGTAATGTATTGCTGAGCAGTGTCAGTGAGTTGGGAGGTAATGTAGGGATAAGACATGAAGTCAGTGCTAGGGGAGGTGGGTAATGTATTGCTGAGCAGTGTCAGTGAGTGGGGAGGTAATACAGGGATAAGACATGAAGTCAGTACTAGGAGAGGTGGGTAATGTATTGCTGAGCAGTGTCAGTGAGTGGGGAGGTAATGTAGGGATAAGACAGGATGTCAGTGCTAGGGGAGGTGGGTAATGTATTGCTGAGCAGTCAGTGAGTGGGGGAGGTAATGTAGGGATAAGACAGGAAGTCAGTAATAGGGGAGGTGGGTAATGTATTGCTGAGCAGTCAGTGAGTGGGGGAGGTAATGTAGGGATAAGACAGGAAGTCAGTACTAGGGGAGGTGGGTAATGCATTGCTGAGTAGTGTCAGTGAGTGGGGGAGGTAATGTAGGGATAAGACAGGAAGTCAGTGATAGGGGAGGTGGGTAATGCATTACTGAGCAGTGTCAGTGAGTGGGGAGGTAATACAGGGATAAGACAGGAAGTCAGTGCTAGGGGAGGGGGTAATGTATTACTGAGCAGTGTCAGTGAGTGGGGGGGGTAATGTAGTGATAAAACAGGAAGTCAGTGCTAGGGGAGGTGGGGAATGCATTACTGAGCAGTGTCAGTGAGTGGGGAGGTAATATAGGGATAAGACAGGAAGTCAGTGCTAGGGGAGGGGGTAATGTATTACTGAGCAGTGTCAGTGAGTGGGGGGGGTAATGTAGTGATAAGACAGGAAGTCAGTGCTAGGAGAGGTGTGCAGTGCATTGCTGAACAGTGTCAGTGAGTGTTTAAGATAATGTAGGGAAGTGCCTGCATGTGTTACTGTGTTACTATGTCACTGTTACTGTGTTACTATATTACTATGTTAATATGTTGTTACATTACTATGTTACTGTGTTACTGTGTCACTATGTTATTGTGTTACTGTGTTTTTATGTTACTATGTTAGTGTCTGTATTACTATGTTACTGTGTTATGTTACTATGTTACTGTGTAATTGTGTTACTGTGTTGTTATCTTACTATGTTACTGTGTTGTTATGTTACTGTGTGACTGTATTACTATGTTACAGTGTTATGTTACTGTGTTATTGTGTTACTGTGTTGTTATGTTACTGTGTGACTTTATTACTATGTTACAGTGTTATGTTACTGTGTTATTGTGTTACTGTGTGACTGTTACTATGTTACTGTGTTCAGTTACTATGTTACTGTGTTATTGTGTTACTGTGTTGTTATGTTACTATGTTACTATGTCATTATGTTACAGCAATAGGGATAGTTGTCTGTTCTTACATATGCTCTGTGGGGGCGTCCATTCCTGCCCGTTCTAGGACTCCCATTACCATAATAATGTTGATGGGGATCTCAGAAGCAGGGCTGGATTTCCCAAGAGGAAGAGTAAACAATTTCCAAGAGCTCCAAATTTTTAGGTGGCGCCTCACTTGTGCAGGTCACACCCACATTCTGAATTGTGGGTGTGGCCAGGACAATCTCAATGTCCCTGCACCAGTTTTATTCCCCTTTACAGGATATCATTTAACCCCTTGGATGGGAGAGAGATCTTCAATGCAAAAAGGTATTTTCTCTGACAGGAAATAGTTAACAGGACTGGGGGCGTGACCATGTGAGGAACGGGGGGGGGGGTCTATGGGAGGAGCTAACGGAATCTAGAATTCCTTGCCTCTAGGGGCTCCTGGGATATAAATCCGGTCCTTCTCAGAAGTGATAGTGTTGTATTGTCTGTTAATGTTCTGCAATAAGATATATAAAAAAAGCAGTGGGTACAAATCTAAGTACATTAAAGGGACAGTAATTCTTAAAATGTAAAAAATATATATTTTAGGGTTTATCCCCCTGAGTAAAGCAAGTGTATTCCCACTGCTGAAATGTGTTTTATTCAAAAGTCATTACAGCTCAAGCTTGAATTTCTTAGTTGCAGTATCACAGTGACCTGAAATGTTACAGTGGCGCTGTTGCTACACCATCCTATGCACAGCACTGGTCAGCTGACCATAAACCTCCACAGTATGGTGTAGCAACAGCGCCATTGTAACATTTCAGGTCACTGTGATACTGTAACTAAGAAATTCAAGCTTGAGCTGAAATAACTTTTGAATACAACATCTTTCAGTAGAGGGAGTACCACTGCTTTACTCAGGGAGATAACACTACAATATATATTTTTTCATATTAAGTGTTACTATCCCTTTAACAGAATGAGCGCTGCACAGTTAACTAAATGATGCCGATATAGGAGAGTCGACATAGTCAATAAAAGTGAAAGTTTAGGATTAGATTTTTAGGGATCGAACATAAAATAACTACATTTCTACAGATGTTATTTGGACGGACATGATATTTAATGGTATATCGGTTTAATTTGTAGGAGGTAACTTTCATTTAAACTCACCGTTTTGAGTTTCTTCACAGCATCTTCACACACGTGCATCCCGCGAGATTCCTCCACTTCCACGTGTCCCAGGTACTATGAACAGAGAGATAGGTACAGAGGTCAGGAGCAGGGGCCGAAGTAAAGGGATATTAAAGGAACAGTAAACTTTTTTTATGAAAAATATATGTTGTAGGGATTTTCCTATTGAGTAAAATAAAGGTACTCCCACTGCCGAGAGATTTATATTTCCAGAATTATTACAGTTTAAACCCATTTTTTTTCATTAGCAGTGCCCTCTAGTGGTCAAATTCTAATTAGATTTCCTGTTAGATTCTAATGGAGAGGAAAGTCAGAAAATTCAGACATACAGTTCTCCATAGAATGTGATAAAACTGCCGAGTCACTTCCTGTCAGTTAGAACTACCAGGAAGTAAACACAGTAACTTCAATTCCTGACAGTTAGAACTATCAGGAAGTAAACACGGTAAATTCACTTCCTGGTTATTTAAACTGCTATAAATTTTGAATAAAACCTCTGACAGCGATGGGAGTGACCTTGTTTTATTCAGCAGGAAATGCTCTGTAAAATATGTGTTTTCATAAAAAAAGTTTACTGCTCCTTTAACCCTTTGAGTGCCAGAGGGGTACTCAACGCATTGCGAAGCAATGCGTTGAGTACCCCTCTGGCACTCAAAGGGTTAACACTTAGGTATATACATATTGCAGGATTTTTTTTTCCCCCTGAGTAAAATGAAGCTGATTCCAACTGCAGAGAAATGCTTGCTTCAAAAGCCGTTACAACTCATACTTGTTTTTCATGGTGCATTCTTTTTTGTGGATACGTTGCTGTTACTCAAGCACAGAAAGTTTGCCTGCATTGTAAAGAAATAGTGAGGCACCCAATTTAACCCTTTGCATGCTTTACAATGCATTGTAAAGCAATGTGATGACCATCCCCCCTGGCATCAAATAGTTAAACCTCTAAATACCAGAGGGGGTGCCCCATTCAGGTTTATATGTAAGTATTTGCATTAAAAAAAACCCCACTTTATTTGGGTACACACTAAGAACAGCTCAAAACTAACCCTGCACCCTAGTGTTGCAGGTTCCACCAGAAAAAGTGTCTAACGCGTTTCACGTGTAGGACCACTCTACTCTTAGTTCAGCTGCTGCAGCCACTGACCAAAATCTCCATAAACCGTAATAGCCTCAGAGTATCCAGAAAATTTAAAAGCCCAAAAATAAATTTAAAAAAACAACTCATTCCTCTTACAAAACTGCACAGAGCTGGTTTAGAAACAGAGTTAGGGCTCTTTTTTGACTGTTTAAAACAGTAAATTTAAATTTAAAGGGGAACCATCGCCTCTATACAAGTTCGCCATAGTGCGATGTTCATATAGAGATAACCTGTAATCTGTTTTATTTTTATACAATGCAGGTGAGAGTTTTAAAAATGAGCCAGGGCCTTACTTCAGGATAGACTGTGGGTACAACTCTGTCCTGCAGTCTGTCAATCTTCGTCTGTTACCCCCCCAAGTATTGTCTTGTTCCAACCTCTTCCGATGACGGAGGATTTCTCCATGTAAGCTCGAGCAGTCTCATTGGCTACAGCAGCGGTTCTCAACATTTCTAGTGCCGTGACCCTTTGATAAAAGTTGTGGCGACCACTAACAGTAAAATTATATTCGTTGCTCCTTCATTGCTGTAATTTTGCTACTGTTATGAATCGAAATATAAATATCTGATGGTTTTAGGCGACCCCTGCCAAATCGTCATTCGACCCCCAAAGGGGTCCCGACCCACAGGTTGAGAACCACTGGGCTAGAGGGTGCTCCAGCTTACATGGAGAAATCCTGCTTCATCAGAGGAGGTTGCAGTGATACAATACTTGGGGATCGAACAAAGATTCACAGGTTGCTGGACGCGGTTGTACCCGCAGTCTGTCCTGAAGTAAGGCCCTATTCATTTTTAAAACTGTAAATTTCGCCATAGCATGCTTTGTATAACATAAAAAACAACTATTACAGGTTATCGCTATATGAACATCACGCTGAGGCAAACTTGTATAGAGGTGATAGTTCCCCCTTAAAGTGTTAGTAATGTTTAAAAAAAACTTTTTTGCATTTAGAAGAGCTTAAAAAGCTGATCTAAATGCAAAAAAACATATCTCTCAAACCGCTATGGTTTAAGAGATACAGGCGTTTAAAGTTTGATTTCTCCTACTGACAGCTGTAAAGCTGTCAGCAGGAGATTCGTGTCGGTCGACACGGAGGCGCTTGAGAAGTGCAGAGATCTCGTTACTTACACGGAATCCCTTCATTGGAATGGTCTAAAACGTGTGCCTGTTGTTCAAGCACATAGACCATTCCAATGAAGGGATTCCGTGTAAGTAACAAGGTCTCGGCACTTCTCAAGCGCCTCCGTGTCGACCGACACGAATCTCCTGCTGACAGCTTTACAGCTGTCAGTAGGAGAAATCAAACTTTAAACGCCTGTATCTCTTAAACCATAGCAGTTTGAGAGATACGTTTTTTTGCATTTAGATCAGCTTTTTAAGCTCTTCTAAATGCAAAAAAAGTTTTTTTTAGACATTACTAACACTTTAAAACGTTTATTGCCTTTATACAATCATCAGCAGGGTAATATGCACTGTTCCTGGTCCACAGTGCCTGCCCTGGATGTTATCAATATGGCTGTGTCAATGGCGGAACACACAGGCGTAACTAGAAGCCACCGGGCCTTGGTTCAAAAATTGCAATGGGACCCCTCCGAACACATTGCCCCCCAATGTCCTCTCTCCATATTGCCCCCCAATGTCCTCTCTCCACCTTGCCCCCAATGTCCTTTCTCTAACGCCACACTGCCCCCAATGTCCTTTCTCCACCTCCACATTGCCCCCACTGTCCCACAGTGTCCAACTTGTACCTCCCTGGGGGTCCAGCAGCGTGGCAGCAGAGGTCTATGACTCCTTCACAGACCTCTATTAGCAACTCGGAGCACTCTGTGCATTTCTAGAGTTCTGGAGGGAACTCAGTTGCTAACAGAGGTCTGTGCAGAAAAAGGCACAGACCTCAGCTTGTTGGGGAGGTCACAGGGGGCGGCAGGGCCCCCGGAATGACGGGCCCAGTCGCAGTTGCTATCCCTGCAACCCCTATTGTTACTCCACTGGCAGAACACCAGAGGTTGAGGAGAGGCATTTTATTGTGTCAACGTTTTGATTACCCCAACATGACCTTCCTCAGGAAGGTGAAAAAAAGTCTTAAGGAAGGTCCTATTGTTGTAACCTAAAATCCTCTCTTCAACCCCTGTCATTCCTGCATATTTCCAGTTTCACCTCGAGCAGTATGGTCGTGACATGTTTCTCGCAGGACAATTTTCTTGACATGCCAGAAATCAGTCATTTCGTAATAAAGAAAATCCCAGTAGCAATGTCTTTATAATGAATTTTAATGTCTAACTGAGAGCACAGCTTTCAGGACACGAAGCTCTCTTCTACAGACTTGGGTTAACAAATAAGTCTGTGATAACATGGTATTAACCATTTCTCACCCCGTGGCACTCAAAGGGTTACGATTAAAAGAGAATGACACCAAAACATGCAATAAACTATACTGATACAGAAGAGGGGGGAAATTAACTCAATGGGACTGATGGATTAACCCTTTGAGTGCCAGAGGGGTACGCAATGCATTGCACCCTCTGGCACTCAAAGGGTTAAGAAATGTGGTGCCATTCTGGATCATGGGGAGAATGGTAGACAGGTCTACAATGCATTGCTGAGATTAGATTCCCCAACTACTAGACAAAAAAAACTCTAAAACTATTAACTTGTCTGGAAAACAAAAAGTACGAGATATAGGACAGTTTAAAGGGATAGTAATACTTTGTTTTAACTTTATTTTATTTTTTAGGCATTAAAAAAACATGAAGAATGATATAAGTCTTATCTCTCAGACCTTTATGGTTTATGAGATATTCACAAGCAAAGTTTCCCCTCCCGCCCCTTTTACCTAGTGTAAACAATCTCTTCTCAGATGTGGAATCCAGTCCATAGACCAGACAGATAACAGAAGGGGACAATCTTCTTCCTATGAGAACAATGAAAGCCCTGCCCCCTTGACAAGTTTTTCAGGTTTTTCCCTTATCTTAATTGAAGATTGTCCCTCTCTGCAGTCTACCTGGGCACCTCCCTTCTGCTCTGGCTGAGCAGTGTTACATCAGTAAAAGGGGCGGAAGGGGGATACTTTGTCATTGAATTACTCTTGTACTACAACTCTGACAGAATTGAAATAACACTCTCCAAAGTCCAAATACTATGATGATTAATTAGAGCTGCTTTTATTATGAAACATTACTATCCCTTTAAATAGATTCATATAACAAGAGTAAAATCTGTGTACGTAACAAGTCCACTTTATTGTTTATGACAGGAAGCTCCCTAATTTGTTTTCAGCAAGCTTTCGGTCAAGGTCTGTGGAAGGAGGCACAGCAATGCAATGTCGCACTCTCCCTGCAACATTGAGTGCTCTATATGATGCAGTGGAGACAGGTTTATGAGCTGAAGGGATAGCGCAGCATTATATTACCATCCCTGTTTGCACAGTCCATAACAGAAAGCTCCCTGGATACAAGAAATCAAGGGAGATCACTGGCAGCAACATACAGTTTAAGCAAAATACGGCAAGAAGAAAACAAATAAAAGGATTGACAAATTGACTTTACACAGTATACACTTACAGAATTTATAATGTCAAAAGGAGGCTGACTGCCAGTTTAACCCTCTGAATACCAGAGGGACAGCCGAAACATTGCTTAGCAAAGAGTTGGATACCCGTCTGGCACTCAAAGGGTTAATCGTTATGGACAAGAGACGGTGTGGGACACATTGCTTGGTCCTTACTCCTTTCAATGCTTTGCAATGCGTTGAGTACCCCTTTGGCACTGAAAGGGTTACAAAGTTAATTTCCCTGATTTTCCTTTCTCTTTGATTATGGTTATTTTCATATCTTTTAGACTGTAATTTGGACAGTCACAGGTTCCCTGCCCCCGCAGTAGATAGGTGACTGAGGATATCATAGATGTCTGACTATAAGGTTTATATCATCACAACAATGCAAAGAGAGAAGTAGATGGCAGTGTTTATACACAGTGGAATGTATGCTTATTAACCCCTTAGGGACCCTTGACGTACCAGGACCGTCACGGTCCTTGAACTACTCAAGGACCGATGACGGTCATGGTACGTCACATACTTTTTACTTACAGCGCTCTACCGGGAGCGCTGTAAGTAAAAATAGGGCATGAAATAGACCGCTCCAAGATCGGAGCGATCTCTTTCAAGCCCCATAGTGACGCGCCGATACAAGTGACAGGTCACGTGTACCGGCGCGTCAAAGTGCCCCTATGCGGTCATTATGGGACGGAAATGTCCTGCGACCGCTGGTCGTTAAGGGGTTAAACAGCCCAGCTTAGCCATGACAGGCACTGGGGGTGGTTAGATGAGATCTTGTTTATTGATTTATTTCTATAAACCAAATATTTGCAGACGACTTGAACATTAAAGGATCAATACATGTTTTGTTTTTGTTTTTTTTTTCTGATGGGAAACAATATATATATATAGTAACACTAACAGTCAAGGATATATAAAGTGCAACAGTGTTGATACTTTGAAACAAATGAGGATCTATGAGCTACTGAGTCACTTGTTGGCTCTCCAGCTGTTAAGGACTACAAATCCCATCATCCCCAACAAGCCGTTGGGGATGATGGACATTGTAGTCCTAACTGCAGGAGGTACAAAAATTGATCTGGTGTAGTGCATGAGTTATTTTTTTTTTACCAAGCTAAGGGGAAGACATTTTGCTTTACACTTCCTGTTGTCTACATAGAATGCAGTTTCCTGACCAGGAAGTGAGGACTGCGGATGAAAATGGCTTCCCCCAGCCTGCTGGAAAACTGCACATGCAGCATCACAGATCTTAAAGAGGAACATTCACCTCTTAAAAAGTTGTTACCGTATATTTAATTAATAAAGTATTATTAGGAAACGTGTTTTTTTTTTTTTTTTTTAATTTCCGTACTTTTAAAGATATTTAATCTTCATGCTGTGCACTTTCACATAATGCGGCACCATGAATCTTCGGCACAGGTCTTCATGACTTCTCAGTGTTGTTTAATTCTCCTCCCACTTCCCTCCCAGCTGCCCCAGGGAGCGCATTCACGCTTCCCTTTGGTGTGGTGTGAATGGCTTCTATCTTTACATGAAGCTCCGGTTAGTATTATACTGAGTTGCGATTCACACCACACCGAAGTGAAGCGTGAACGCGCTCCCTGGGGCAGTTGGGAGGGAGGTAGGAGGAGAATTAAACAGTACTGGGAAGTCATAAAGAGCTGAGCCAAAGATTCAGCGTGCCGCATTAAGCGGAAGTGCACAGCTTGAAGACTAAATAACGTAAAAAGTACGTACATTTTAAAAAAACAACACTTTAAGGACGCACGTGCGACCGGCACTTGAGGACCACGGTGCTTTTTTTTTTTTACACTTCCGGTTCAGGTCTTCCAGAGCAGCGTGCAGCCGCGCCGGGAGCCCTAAACTCCATGACGTACCAGGACCGTCACTGGTCCTTAAGTGCCGGACCGCCGTGACGGTCCTGGTACGGCAATGGTCCTTAGGGTGTTAAAAGTATGCTAGCTGATAACTGTCATATCCGCCTCCACTGACATCACATTCAGGACTGATTGAAGATATTACCTCTTGAAAAAAAAGGCACAAGAGTGAAGTTCATAAGGGCCATTAAGATTTTCTGGCCATAGTAAAGTAAGTGGGAGTTATTATTAGAAGTGTTCATTCTCCTTTAAGCCCTCCTACAGACTGCATTATAAAAAAAAACATGCTTTTTGAATGCAAGTTGGTGCTGTTGTTTTAGTACAAAAAATAATAAGACTGAGATGTAATAACTTTTGAAAGAAAAGTGTAAATGTTTTACTCAGAGAGAAAAGAATTGTAACAAAACAAAAAATGTTTAGTTTTCCATTTAAAGAGACAAAGCATCACTCACCCGCACTGGAAAGCTGCATTTCCCCCTCCTTACGGCCTCCTCGTCTGCCCCCCACTGGTGGGGTCGGCTGGCTTCAGGGACATAAGTCGGCTTCTTCCTGCGTAGGCTCTGGCGCAGCTTGTTCATCTCAGAGGCTGCAGGGCTGGAGAGACCAACATAATGGGGATGAGTCAGAGAGGATGATATACAAAGAAAATGGTGAAAATTCAGAGCAAATCTGCACTGTAAGGGGAGATAATAATTCCGCAAAGTCCCACTCAGGTAAAGGGACATTAATGTTTCACAATAAACGCAGCTCCAACTAATCTTCATAGTATTTGGGCTACGGAGAGAGTTACTTCAACACTGTCAGAGTTGTAGTTCAAGAGTAATTGAATGATAAAGTATCCCCCTCCCATCCCATTTTACTGATGTAACACTGCTCACTTCAGAGCAGCAAGACTGTCCGGATGGATCACAGAGAGGGATAATCTTCGGTGAGCATAAGGAAAAACCTGAAAATCCTGTCAAGGGGGCAGGGTTTTCCTTATGATCACAGTAAGAAGATTGTCCCTTTCTGTGATCTGTCCGGTCAAAGGACCAGATTCCACATCTGAGGGGAGGTGACTTACACTAGGTAAAAGGGGCGGGAGGGGGATACTTTATCATTCAATTACTCTTGAACTACAACTCTGACAGTATTGAAACAACACTGCTGTTTTTGTGAAACATTAATATCCCATCAAGTGGGGTCAAAAAAAGACAAGATCGGCCCACGCCCTTTCATCCCTATTGATTCAAAGGAAGGAAAAAAAACATATTGAAGTCATTATGGATAAATAAGAAAGACAGAAACTGAACAAATTTCCAATTAAGCCCTAAGTGGATAAAAACAAAAAATCCTCCGTAACTTATTTATTTCCTTGGATCAACATCCTATCTGCATTGAAACCAACTGTCATACTTCTCAATATTGTTCTGAGCTAGAAAAGTATTCAATATGTTTTTGAGAGCAACTACAGTATCTGCAAATACAGCATTCCAAACCAAAGAATTCCACATATTTACTGCCTTTACTGAAAAAAAAAACCTCTTGCTTTGATTCAGTGGATCTTAAAGGGATAGTAATACTTCGTTTTATCTTTATTTTATTTTGTAGGCATTAAAAAAACATGAATAACGATATAAGTCTTATCTCTCAAACCTTTATGGTTTAAGAGATATTCACAAACAAAGTATCCCCCTGTTCAGCCAGATCAGAAGGGAGGTGCCCAGGTAGACTGCAGAGAGGGACAATCTTCAATTAAGATAAGGGAAAAAGCTGAAAAACTTGTCAAGGGGGCAGGGCTTTCATTGTTTTCATACAAAGAAGATTGTCCCCTGCTGTTATCTGTCTGGTCTTACAACCAGATTCACATCTGAGAAGAGATGACTTACCACTAGGTAAAAGGGGCGGGAGGGGGAAACTTTGCTTGTGAATATCTCTCAAACCATAAAGGTTTGAGAGATAAGACTTGTATCGTTCTTCATGTTTTTTTAATGCCTACAAAATAAAATAAAGATAAAATGAAGTATTACTATCCCTTTAATGGGTGACATTTTTTTTGCTAAGCTTTTTTCCCAGACAATTCTTTGTATCTGCTTCGCATATATTTATAAATAGTAATCATGTTCCGTTTTTAGCTCTAAATTATATAATTTAATAAACCCTAGGCTCTCTTTATAACCAAAATCTTACAATCCATTTATCATATTTTTTTGCAAGTCTTTGTATTTTTTTTTAGTTAAATATTTTTTTTTTTTTTTAAAGCGGATCACCCCAAATATAGCCCCCCCAATAAATATCCTTATATAGTAGTATTATCCAGCATAAGTGCGTTATTAAGAAATCCATCTGAGACTGACGGGCAGGCTTCTTGTTTTACAGGCATCTGCACACCTGCGTCATCAGTCCTTTCCTGTTACCTTAAAGGGATAGTAATACTTCATTTTAACTTTATTTTATTTTGTAGGCATTAAAAAAACATGAAGAACGATATAAGTCTTATCTCTGAAACCTTAATGGTTTAAGAGATATTCACAAACAAAATATCCCCCACCTGTTCAACCAGATCAGAAGGGAGATGCCCAGGTAGACTGCAGAGAGGGACAATCTTCAATTAAGATCATGGAAAAAGCTGAAAAACTTGTCAAGGGGGGAAGGGCTTTCATTGTTTTCATACAAAGAAAATTGTCCCCTTCTGTTATCTGTCTGGTCTATGGACTGTATTCCACATCTGAGAAGAGATGGCTTACACTAGGTAAAAGGGGCGGGGAGGGGAACTTTGCTTGTGAATATCTCATAAACCATAAAGGTTTGAGAGATAATACTTATATCATTCTTCATGTTTTTTTAATGTCTACAAAATAAAATAAAGTTAAAACGAAGTATTACTATCCCTTTAAAGGAGCAGTAAACTTTTTTTATGAAAACACATATTTTATAGAGCATTTCCTACTGAATAAAACAATGTCACTCCCACCGCTGTCAGATGTTTTATTCAAAATTTATATCAGTTCAAATAACCAGGAAGTGAATTTACTGTGTTTACTTCCTGATAGTTCTGACTGACAGGAAGTGACTCAGCAGTTTCAATCACATTCTATGGAGAACTGTATGTCACTGACTTTTTCTGACTTTCCTTTCCATTGGAATCTAACAGGAAATCTAATTAGAATTAGACCACTAGAGGGCACTACTAATGTAAAAAAACATGGGTTTAAACTGTATATAACTGTGGAAATATAAATCTCTTAGCAGTGGGAGTATCCTTATTTTACTCAATAGGAAAATCCCTACAATATATATTTTTTCATTAAAAAAAGTTTACTGCTCCTTTAAGGTACAATGCAGCGCCTCCTAGAGGAGACCAGGACATACAGCCCAGGCATGCAAATGTTTCTAAGCCAAGATGTCTGGACTGATGCCTTCGTGTCAGTCTCAGGTGAAGAAGGATTTCTTAATAACTCTGTACTTATGCTGGATAATACTACTATTTCTATGCATATTGCTATATGAATAATTGTTGGGAGGGGACTTTATTTGCGATGATAGTTCCATTTTAAGAACTGGTTCCCAAAACTGTTCTCCATATTACAGATGAGGCCTTACCAAGGATGTATTTAGAGATAGAAGAATATTCTCATCCCGTGCATCTATACCCCTTATTATCAGGCCCGGACTGGGACAACAAATTTAAGGCATTTAAGGCCGAGCAGCCCATTTTTATGTCACAGGGTTGGGCTGTTGGCCGACGGTGATCGTAGGCGGAGCTTATAATCACGTGCGGTGCGCTGCACGGCCACACGTTGATTGCCCGCCCACCAGGAAACTTGTAACGAGGTGGCCGTCTTTTAGAAAGTGAAAGACGGCACAAACTTGTTTAATGATTTTTTTTTTTTAAACGCCCGGACCGACCCCAGACTGGCCGACCGGCAAATGCCCGGTATGCCCGATGGCCAGTCTGGGGCTGCTTATTATACATCATAATACACTCAGCTGTTGCAAGAGCCAGTAGGGTACTGAGTGTCTATCAGTGTCTCCTAAATCTTTCTCTAATGAGGATTCCCCAAGCAGTTTCCCATTTAGATGAAATGTAGCATGCTTGTTTCTGCAACTTAGATAATTACTATGTAGCAGATACAATACATACATTTAAAGGATAACAGATGAGAGTTGGTGCCGTGTTAGCTGTAGAAATAATACCACTAAACCTCAGAGGAAGAGTGCAATTTACCACTGACTGATCAAAGTATGTGGATCTGGGTTGAATTCTCTTATCTGATTTCCATGCTAAATAATGCAATGTATACTTGTATTTAAAGGGATAGTAATAGTAAGTATTACTAATCCCTATAGTAAAGTCCTTTTAAAAATACATGCATTGCCCCAGTTTCATCTCTCAAACCTTTATGGTTTGAGAGATGATCGCTCCTAAAATTGCCCTCTCCCTCCCCCTTCCCTGATGTCAGAGTTGTAGCTGACTGAAAGGAAATCCTATCTTAGATCATCAGGCGGCTCTGCAGCAGAGCCGCGATCGCGATAATTAAAAAAAATCTTTCATTAAAACAGTCTTCTACGTGCGCTTGCAAACCAAACAGACGTAGAAGACCATTTCAGTGAAAGTTTTCTTTTTTATTAACGCGATCGCGGCTGTGCTGGAGAGCCGCCTGAAAGTTGTACGACTCTGTTCCCTGCAGTCAGCTAGAACACTGACTACGGGGAAGGAGGAGGGAGAGGGCAACTTTAGGAGCGATTATCTCTCAAACCATAAAGGTTTGAGAGATGACACTGGGGGCAATATATGTATTTTTAAAAGGACTTAACTATAGGGATTAATCCCTTTAAGAGAGATGTTTTCATATTTACCTGTATAACATGCCTGAGGAAGAGGCCTAAGGTCTTGAAAGTTTGCATTCGAAATCTGCTTAGTTAGCCAATAAAGGTATCAAAAACTATATTTGCCTCCTGTACAAGGGGCATGATCACCCCTATACAAGTTTACCTAATCACCATCCTGATATATCGCTAAACTTTAATCTGTGTGGTTTTTTTTACATGCATACTCTTTTGGAAATTTACATTATTAAAATTGTGCCGTGCACTTCTGGACAAACTGTGGTCTTTTGTTCCCTCCCCAGGTACTGTCACGTTCCAACCTTCTCCGATGACGGAGGATTTCTCCATGTAAGCTGGTTCGAACGCGACAATACTTGGGGAGGGAACAGAAGCAGACTGACAGACTGCGGTGCAGAGCTGGAACCACAGACTGTCCGGAAGTAATTGCACAGTATATTTGTAACCCTTTGAGTGCCAGATGGGTACAGAATGCATTGCAAAGCAATGCGTTCCGTACCACTCTGGCAATCAAAGGGTTAATAACATATACTACATAACAAATGGTATAACTCTTTCAATGCCAGAGGGGTACGGAACGCATTGCAAAGCAACGAGTTACGTACCCCTCTGGCACTGAAAGGGTTAACCTACAATTGCTACACTTTAGCCTTATAGCGAATGCACAAGCCTCTCGCCTAGACTAACATGTCTACATGAACCATAGGGGCATATGTATAATGGCAATAAGTGGAACAATTCTGGGGAACAACAACTGCAAGATCCCACGAATGTTAAAATTAACTCCTTGAGGACCAGAGGGCAACACCTCTCTGGTCGTAAAGTCTTTAAGAAAGAAAGACAAATTCAGTTAAATAGTATTTTTATCCAGCGATGCATTGGCAACATCGCTTCCATTCAAGGAATTAACATATCCATTTAAACCACTCGGAATTTTGGGAATGTTCCTTTCACCCCTATAATGCAGTTAGCTTGTCTGGGAATCACTCCAGTTTTATTGTATACATTTAACCAACTGGCCGTAAAAAAAAGCCAAAATATGGTATGGACACATGAACTATGCCTGCTGCAGCGCTGCAATGGTTAATTATTAGGTTACAATAGTTCTGCAGGTATTTTTCATGTGTCCTTTTTAAAGCGGAAATATCACACAAATTAAAGTTACTTATACTTATATTCATACTAGTATTATCCTGAATATGTCCAGCGTTTTTGAGAAATCCAACTCGTTCCTAGATGGTCAGGCAGGCATCAGCGCAGACATCTTGTTGTAGAGACATCTGTGCATCTGCACTGTCCGTCCCAGTCTCCTCTAGGAGGTGCTGCATTGTACCTTAAGTTACAGGAACGGAATTGATGAGGGGGAGTTGCATTGTACCTTAAGATACAGGAAGTGACTTGATGAGGGGGAGTTGCACTGTACCTTAAGGTACAAGAAGGGACTTGGTGAGGGGGAGTTGCATTGTACCTTAAGGTACAGGAAGTGACTTGATGAGGGGGAGTTGCATTGGACCTTAAGGTACAGGAAGTGACTTGGTGAGGGGGAGTTGCATTGTACCTTAAGGTACAGGAAGTGACTTGATGAGGGGGAGTTGCATTGTACCTTAAGGTACAGGAAGGGACTTGATGAGGGGGAGTTGCATTGTACCTTAAGGTACAAGAATGGACTTGGTGAGGGGGAGTTGCACTGTACCTTAAGGTGCAGGAAGGGACTTGATGAGGGGGAGTTGCATTGTACCTTAAGGTACAGGAAGGGACTTGATGAGGGGGAGTTGCATTGTACCTTAAGATACAGGAAGGGACTTGGTGAGGAGGAGTTGCACTGTACCTTAAGGTACAGGAAGGGATTTGATGAGGAGGGGTTGCATTGTACCTTAAGATACATGAAGGGACTTGGTGAGTAGGGAGTAGCACTGTACCTTAAGGTACTGGAAGGGACTGATGGCGCAGGTTCACAGATGCCTCTCCAGTAAGATGCCTGCCTGTACGTCTCAGAACGAGTTGGACTGATGTAAAATGCCGGTCTTAGGATAATACAATTATGGATATAATTCTCCCTCTGTGAATATTTATTTGGGGGTAACTTTAACTCCTTAACATCCTATGCCAAGCCAGGACTGTCACGGCTGGCCGGAACTTAAGGACCAGTGACAGTCCTAGCCTGTCATAGAATTCAGGGCTCCCAGTCTAGCTGCACACCGCTCGGGGAGCCCTGAATTAAATTAAAAAAAAAAAAAGACCCGTGGTTCTTAAGTGCCGGCTGCACGTGCCGGTCCTTAAGGGGTTAATTTGTGTAATAGTTCCGTTTTAAAGGAATGAGCTGACAGCCCCTAACATATGGAAAGAGAAATGAAATAAACAGCTGTCTTGACCGTAACTGGGTTTGGCGATTCCCAGAATCCTCTCTCCGCCCTTCCTAACATATGTTACAGAAGATTGAAAGCACATGGTGAGAGGAGAAGAAAAATCCTCCTAGTAGAACAGAATGCAGCCGGAAATGGAGATCTCCAGGGAGGGGGCGGGGGGAGAGAGAGAGATCCCAGGACCTACCACTGTCTAATTTCAAATGTATGGAACACAACCTCAGATTTAAAGGGATAGTGATGTTTCATAATAAAAGCAGCTCTAATTAATCATCACAGTATTTGGACTTTGGAGAGTGTTATTTCAATTCTGTCAGAGTTGTAGCACAAGAGTAATTCAATGACAAAGTATCCCCCTCCCGCCCCTTTTACTGATGTAACACTGCTCAGCCAGATCAGAAGGGAGGTGCCCAGGTAGACTGCAGAGAGGGACAATCTTCTATTAAGGGGAAAAACCTGAAAAGCTTGTCAAGGGGGGCAGGGCCTTCATTGTTCTCATAGGAAGAAGATTGTCCCCTTCTGTTATCTGTCTGGTCTATGGACTGCATTGCACATCTGAGAAGAGATGGCTTACACTAGGTAAAAGGGGCAGGAGGGGAAACTTTGCTTGTGAATATCTCTCAAACCATAAAGGTTTGAGAGATAAGACTTATATCATTCTTCATGTTTTTTTAATGCCTACAAAACAAAATAAAGTTAAAATGAAGTATTACTATTCCTTTAAGTTACACTAACACTTCTTATACTCACATTAATCTGAGAAGAAAATCTTTAAGCCACAGGGAAGATGCACTAAAATGTGATAAAGAGGAGATAAAGCGGAGATAACTTCTCCAGTCTATCACTTCTCCAATTTCTATGTTATTCTATGGAGCCAATGTACCAAGATCTTAGTGCACAGGCTCCATAGAATAACACAGGAACTGGAGAAGGAATCTCTGCTTTATCACCTCTTTATCACACCTTAGTACATAACCCCCATTATATATCAATTCAGGGAGCACTCGTTCCCCAAAATTAGCATTTAAAGGGATAGCAATATGTAAAAAGAAATATATTGTAATGTTAAATATAAAGTAAAATAAAACAAGGGTACCTTCACTACTGAGAGGTGTTTTATTCAAATTTCCTTACAGCTCAAACTTGAATTTTTATGTGCAGCATCAAAGTGGACTGAAATTATACAGTGGCACTGCTGCTATAGCATCCTATGGACAGCTCTGGTCAGCTGACCATCCTCCATAGGATGGTGTAGCAACAGCGCCACTGTAACATTTCAGGAAGCTGTAATACCGCACATAAAAATTCAAGTTTGAAGTGTAATACATTTTGAATAAAACACCTCTCAGCAGTGGGGGTAACCTTGTTTTACTCAGGAGGATAAACATTACAATATATATATAGACAGGGCCGGCGCCACCTATAGACGAGGTAGGCGGCGGCCTAGGGCGCACAAGTACTGGGGGCGCGGGCATGCAGTGGAGAAGAGCTGCGCCCGCACCCACCACACCGGAACGCAACACAGTCAGGTCTGTGTTGCTACTGCGCTCCTTCATCGCGGTTGCTCTTTAGTAATGCAGAGCGCGCTGGGAGTCATGATCTCCTGGTATGTTATTGGGGCAAGTTGGAGCTGATGGGGGCATAGTGGAGCTGCTGGGGGCAAGTTGGTGCGGATGGGGGGCAAATTGGTGCGGATGGGGGGCAAGTTGGAACGAATGGGGGGCAAGTTGGAGCGGATGGGGGCAAATTGGAGCTGGTGGGGGGCATCTCTTACAGGCATCTCCAGACCAGGGGCAGACTGGCCCAGGGGGCAGAGAAAGGACAATCATGAAAATTGTAATATATAAGTAGGTGGGGTATAAAGGGGTGGGACACAAGGGGAGGAGCCAAATGGGCGGCAAAATTAGGTTTTGCCTAGGGTGGCAAAAATCCTTGCACCAGCCCTGTATATAGATAGATAGATAGATAGATAGATAGATAGATAGATAGATATTTTTTACATATTATTTATTACTATCCAAGTCAGTCTCTTAAAGGGATTGTAATAGTTCGTTTTATCTTTATTTTATTTTGTAGGCATTAAAAAAACATGAAGAACAATATGTCTTATCTCTCAAAGCTTTATGGTTTGAGAGATATTCATAAGCAAAGTTTCCCCTTCCGCCCCTATGAGAACAATGAAAGTTCTGCCCCCCCCTTGACAAGTTATTCAGGTTTTTCCCTTATCTTAATTGAAGATTGTCCCTCTCTGCAGTCTACCTGGGCACCTCCCTTCTGATCTGGCTGAGCAGTGTTACATCAGTAAAAGGGGCGGGAGGGGGATACTTTGTCATAGAATTACTCTTGAACTACAACTCTGACAGTATTGACATAACACTCTCCAAGGTCCAAATACTATGATGATTAATTAGAGCTAATTTTATTATGAAACGTTACTATCCCTTTAAGTGCCACCTTTGTCATCAATCAAAAGGGTAGGATGTGTAGAGGACGTGAGTCACCTCTGTGAGTCATACAACTTGGGTCACCTCTGTGTGTCAGGGGACCTTTCACTAGGCGACATGAGAATCTCAGTGCGAGATTCTCATGTGGCCATTTTTATTAAGGCGACATGGTTACTGTGTCAAAAGTTCGCCCGCTCTTTTGCGTGCAACCTTTTAAAAGCATACCAATTTTATCACTATTCTGCAGATGATATACATCCCTTTCACCATATGCTCCTTAGGACTGTATTTATAGTTAAATGAAAACTGGAGTTATTTTCGGGCAAACCTACTGCTGGACAGAAATCAAATAAAAATTCACAATATCCCCACTGATTTACAATGGATTTTCATCCCTCTGAGTGGCGGAGGGGTATGCACCACATTGTAAAGCAATCTACTTACAAATATCGAGGGCATTCAGGGACAGGGTGTGCCAAGGTTTTCCATAAATAAATGTAATAGGAACAGCCAAACCCGACACCCGTACACTGTTCACCATGCACCATCGAGTGGCAGATTTATTGCTGCACTAACATTACCTGTATGAACTAGGCCTTAAGGATGTGTTTAATAGCAAACAGGATTATATCGGCTATAAGGATCATTGTTCCTAATCCATTCAGTTGCTGTGGATGTTAATCTATCCTCTTAATTGTCGGAGGCAGTCAGATGCACTGCAGAACCCTCTTAAAGGGATAGTAATGTCTCTTTAACCCTTTGAGTGCCAGAGGCATACCCCTCTGGCTCTCAAAGTGTTATAAGTCTTTCACCGAGTCTTCTGTATATTAATAGGAACAGATTGTGCTATGTCTAAAATCTTATTTGTGTGTGGTTCAAATGTTATTAAGCGATCAGGGCCGGATTTGTCATAAGGCAGAGTAGGCATCTGCCTACAGGCGCACCCTACAGAGGGACGCCTGTCATTGGAATCAATTATTTTTATTTTTTTTTTTATATATATTTTCATTCAAAGCGCTTTGCGTTGTGGCAACAGTAACCCTGCCCGCTGCATGGTGAGATCCTGCTGTTGCTCCCTCATTGGCTGTTTAGTAATGCAGAGCACTGGGAGATGACATCATCTCCCAGCGCCCTGCATTCCTAAAGAGAAGACCGCGCGGGAGCAACAGCAGCTACAGGTCTGAGCAGAAGGAGGCACAGACTTCTCCTGCCGCTGGACCACCAGGGAGGTAGGAAACGGATACTGGGGGCAATGTGGAGCTGATGGGGGCAATGTGAGGGCAAGCTGGAGCTGATGGCGGCAAGTTGGAGCTGATGGGGGCAATGTGAGGGCAAGCTGGAGCTGACGGGGGCAATGTAGAGATGATGGGGGCAATAGGAGGGCAATATGGAGATTTAGAGCATTGTGGAGGTGTTCAGTGGAGATGGCCAATGGGGGGGCGCTTCACATTTCTGTGCCTACAGGCTCCTGAGATGTAAATCCGGCCCTGTAAGCGATAAAGATCCCTCAACCACCCCTTCTCCCCAAGTCACTCAGAAGATGCAGTCTGGTCTGGACAGCTGCAACGAGGGACAATCTTCAATAAGCAAAGGGAAATTCTGCCCGCCTATGTCAATGGGGCTGGGTTTTCCTTATACTTACTGACTGAAGATTGTCCCTGGCTGCAGCCATGAATGAATATGTTTATTTATATAGCGTCACAAGTGTACTCAGCGCTTTACAATTTCAGGGTTTAAACAATACAGGGTTACAGGTGCTTTGTAGAGTGAAACATTGGGTGCGAGGTCCCTTCCCAAAAGCTTACAATCTAAAGCCATCGAGCTGCACGACCAGATTTGAGATTCAGAGGGAGGCGGACAGAAAGGGGTGGGCTGGGGATCTTTAGCACTGAATAACTTTTGAACTACACACAAGTAAGATCTTAGACATATCGCAATCTGTTACTATTAATATATAGAAGACTCGGCAAAAGTATTTTAAAAGAGACATTACTATCCCTTTAAAGATGAAAAAGAAATACGCAGGCATACATTTAAAGGAATAATAACATTTACCTTTGAAAAAAATCTTTATTGCAGGGTTTATCCTGCCGAATCAAACAAGGGTACTCCCACTGCCAAGAGATATTTTATTCAAAAGTCATTGCAGCTGAAAGTTGCTCTTATTGGGTGCAGTACTTTCATGACCTGAAATTGGACCGTGGCACTGTTTCTACAGCATCCTATGGAGTTTCATGGTCAAAGCTGTTGACAGACTGGAGTAGCAACAGCACCACCATAACATTTCAGGCCATGGTAGGTACTGCAGCCTACAAAAAGTCTGAGCTGCAATAACTCAATAAAACACCTCTGAGCAGTGGGAGAACAACTCTTGCAAAATACATTTTTTCCATATTAATTTAATATCTCTACAATCACAAAAGCAGTACAATTCACAAACAAACCAACAGCAAGGTACAAATATTAATAAGTTTTGATTTACCAGTAAATGGAGCTTTAAACCCCTTTAATGCTAGCACTGAAGAGGGTTTAAAGCCACGTTTGAGAATTAGTAACCCACTTTGCTGCCACTGGTTTGCTCCAGAATGATTCCACTTTCTCCTTCATACATATGCCTCATTTTCTATTTTTGCCCTTTCTATAAAATAACCCTTACATTGTCTCCCGATCAGAAGACAGAGCTGTAACACTTAATCGAGTAAAGAAAACAGAGGTAAGCAACTGCCGCGAGGATTTAATATACAGCCATTAACTGAGCAATGGATTCGTGTAACCCTAGAAATTGAATTAACCCCCGCAGGAAAATAACCAGAGACACATTATTCCCTGTAGACTCTAAACTGTCATTTTCATTCCGTTGCCCTCGTCTGCAAAACATAGAATGATTATATGGGATGCAGGTACTGAAAAAATCAAGGGCAAAATGGCATTTCTTTCAGAGCATGAAAGGTGCTGCAATGAGTTGAACATATCTCCAAGGGTTAATGAGAACTCATAGCCTCCATTCATAAAGGGTTATATAGAGGATGATTTAATAAACAGTGGCGGAGAAATTCCGAAGAACAGGAGTCAAATAGCTATTCCATGGATTTAACTGATTTAATTTAAAGTGCTAGTAATGTCAGAAAAAAAGTATTAACTATATGGTAGATACTATTAAAAGAGAGTACTTGCACTTATTTGTATCACTCAAACCATTATGGTTTGAGAGATATAGGAAAATAAAGTTCTCCGCTCCCTCCCCTTTCTGCTTGACGATCTGTAAAGCTGTCAGAAGCAGATTCTGCCCTTCAGCAGCGCCGATATAATGATATCTAAAGACAAATACTACATTTAGAACGTTCTATAAAATGTTGCTGGTTTGCAAGCACACTTTGTAGACCGTTCCAATGGAGTATTTATTTCTAAATAGTGTGATTTCAGCTCTGCTGAAGAGCCTCTGTCTGGTCAAATGACTGGAATCTGCAGCTGTCAGATAGATGGCAGACTTGAGTGAAACAGCCAGGAAATGGTAAGTTTAGCAAGTTATATCTCTCAACCCATAAAGGTTTGAGAGATAATACTTACATCGATGTTAACCTTTTTTTAATGTCTACAATATTAAAGGGATAGTAATACTTAAAATGTAAAAAAAAACATGTTGTAGGGTTTATCCCCCTGAGTAAAACAAGAGTACTCCCACTGCTGAAAGGTGTTTCATTCAAAAGTTATTAATTTTCAAAGTTGATTTTTTTAGGTGCAATATCACAGTGGCCTGAAATTGTACAGTGGCGCTGTTGCTACACCATCCTATGGAGATTTATGGTCCCGGGACCAGAGCTGTCCATAGGATCGTGTAGCAACAGCGCCACTGTACAATTTCAGGCCACTGTGATATTGCATCTAAAAAATTAAACTTTGAAAATTAATAACTTTTGAATGAAACACCTTTCAGCAGTGGGAGTACTCTTGCTTTGCTCAGGGAGATAAACCCTACAACATACTTGTTTTACATTTTAGGTATTACTATCCCTTTAAATCAACTTAAAATTAACCATTAGTATCCCTTTAAGCCAATGGGAATGTTGAGCATTATTCTTACTGCCCTATGATTTGGCACAGAATTACCCCACATTACCTAGTATTTAAGGCCCACTGAGCAGTATGCAAGAAAGTGAGACATTAGCTGTCATTTAAAAGCCATAAATACAAACGCTGTTAGCAATTGAGCATGTTTCAATGCAACAAACGTACTAACGCCTTGATGTTGTATAAAGCATTCTTCTAAATGAACTCCTCCCTTAGCCAGATGTATGAAAATGAGTGCTAATTGCTGCTGAATTAGGATCATTTGCTAATCCTCACAAAATGGAAGATATGACAATGGCAGTGTAGTCTCAGCAATCTTTATTTACTGCCCTTATACCCCTTTCTACCCAAAATGACTTCAAAGATACAAATATTCAGGTTAATTGAAAAGGGTCATAGCATTTATTAATTAATTGCAAATGTCTTTAACAATTCAATAAATAATAATCCCAACACAGTTTAAACATAAAATAGACTGACCCGGTGCTTGCAACACAATTTATTATGCTAACTAGCCATAAAGAGATGTAATGTTTCACAAAAAAAGCAGCTACAATTAATCTTCATAGTATTTGGGCCATGGAGAGTGTTATTTCAATACTGTCAGAGTTGTAGTACAAGAGTAATTGAGTGATAAAGTATCCCCCTCCCGCCCCTTTTACTGATGTAACACTGCTCACCTCAGAGCAGCAAGACTGTCCGGATAGATCGCAGAGAGGGACAATCTTCAGTGATCATAAGGAAAAACCTGTCAAGGTGGTCAGGGTTTTCCTTATACTCACAGTAAGAAGACTATCCTTTGCTGTGATCTGTCCAGTCAAGAGACCAGATTCCACATCTGAGGGGAGGCAGCTTACACAAGTAAAAGGGGCGGGAGGGGGGAACTTTATCATTCAATTACTCTTGAACTACATCTCTGACAGTCTTGCTGCTCTGAGGTGAGCAGTGTTACATCAGTAAAAGGGGAGGGAGGGGGATACTTTATCATTCAATTACTCTTGAACTACAACTCTGACAGTATTGATGTAACACTCTACACGGCCCAAATACTATGAAGATTAATTGGAGCTGTTTTGGGGGTTTTTTTGTGAATCATTACTATCGCTTTAAAACATCCTAACATTACTGAAATAGTTAGCATAATCTAAAACCATGTTAAGTATACCAACTCATGACTCAAATAACACTAAAACTACATTGACTCTGAGTTAGGCCACCATCAAACCCTATCCAGCGTGGATGAGGTGTTAGTCCAACCCCGAATCCTGAGGCCAAGTTTAAAGTGATAGGAATACTTGAAAACATGTAAATTTAATTCAATAGATAATTTAAAAATACATTAATTGTGCCATTTTCGATCTCCCAAACCTTTATGGTTTGGGAGATATAAGTCTGCAAAGTTCCCCCCTCCCTCCCCTTGTGCTGATGTCAGCTTTTAAACTTAGAGACGGAGATCGCAGTCCATAGACCATCCTGCGGCTCTTCAGCAGAGCCGTGATCGCAGCAGTTACAAAGAAATACTTCATTTGAACGGTGTACAACGTGTGCTTGCAAACCAGGCAGACGTTGTAGACCATTCAAATGAAGTATTTCTTTGGAACTACCGCAATCACGGCTCTGCTGAAGAGCCACAGGACGATCTATGGACTGCAAGCTCCGTCTCTGAGTTTGAAAGCTGACGTCAGCACAAGGGGAGGGAGGGGGGAACGTTGCAGACTGATATCTCCCAAACCATAAAGGTTTGGGAGATCGAAAATGGCACAATTAATGTATTTTTAAATTATCTATTGAATAAAATTTACATGATTTCAAGTATTACTATCATTTTTTTTTTTTATTAAAGGGATAGTAATACTTCGTTTTAACTTTATTTTATTTTGTAGGCATTAAAAAAACATGAAGAATGATATAAGTCTTATCTCTCAAACCTTTATGGTTTATGAGATATTCACAAGCAAAGTTCCCCTCCCCGCCCCTTTTACCTAGTGTAAGCCATCTCTTCTCAGATGTGAATCTGGTTGTATGACAATACAGATAAAAAACAATGAAAGCCCTTCCCCCCTTGACAAGTTTTTCAGCTTTTTCCCTTATCTTAATTGAAGATTGTCCCTCTCTGCAGTCTACCTGGGCACCTCCCTTCTGATCTGGTTGAACAGGGGGGATACTTTGTTTGTGAATATATCTTAAACCATAAAGGTTTGAGAGATAAGACTTATATCATTATTCATGTTTTTTTAATGCCTACAAAATAAAATAAAGTTAAAATGAAGTATTACTATCCCTTTAAGGAGACAAATTTTTGAATCAGGAAACAATCCCAATGAAACCTGGGCTTTACCAGCAAGCAACCCATCATGCTATGATAAAGTATACACCAATTACCAATCCACGGCAAGCAACAGAGCCCACCAAATAACATCACATCACTACTCACTCCACCCAAAGGTGTGTACGCCTCCATCCTAAGCACACATCAATCTGTGCCTAAAACCCCAGGCCCACAACAAAGATGGGCAGGTGGGACGCTCCTGACTCCGTGCGTTTCAGACTGAAGATGGCTGCCGGGGAACTCGCAATCCCCTGCAGCATCGCACTTCCTGCTCTTCTTGGCCTCCTGCAGGCCTAAGAGGAAAAGCAAGCACAGTAGTGAACCAGCCAATCCCCTCGCTCCCCGCACTCTCAAGCCCCCCTATGCCTCCAGTGCCTTGCGGCTGTGGCGGGTTCCACTTTAACCACACCAACTTTGAAATAAAAAAAAAGTTTACTGATTCTAAAAATTAAAAGCACAATCCAGTAAAATTTTTTGACACTAATAATTTTCCATCAAAACTGCACTGTAAATAGCGAACGTGCCAGTTGATGCAGTCCTATGCCTCTAAAAATGGGTCATTTTTTTCTCAGTAGAAATGGCCTCTTCTTTACTTATTTTATGAAGCTGTGAAATCTGTGGCGCTTGGAGCAGCCGTATTGTGAATGTGGGTCCCTCAGTGGGTACAGCTGCTAGTGTACACATCACACCAGGTTTAAAGGCGCTCTAACACCTTAAATTAATTGGATTATATACAATTTAATGAACACTAACACCTAAAAACGACTGGGGTTGTACTTATTTGGGATGATGGGATTTGTAGGCCCCAAGAGCGGGAGATCCAAAGACTGAATAAGGTCTGCTCTAGAAGGCACACAAACCAAGACCCAGAAACGCATACTCACAGCTGCCTCATCTGATGTACCTATATGGACAAAATGGCCGCCCCCAGCACGGCAGCTTCACAACTTCACCAAGTGGTCAATTAAGAAGACGGAACTTAGAGAAAAAAATTGTCTTGGATTTCAGAAGTTACATTACATTGGCAGGTAAATAAATCTTTTTATGATTTGGGGTATATTTCCCTTTAATTTGTAGATACAAAGACTTTTTCTTAGCTTTAAAGGGATAGTAATACTTCAAAATTACTATTGCCCATGTTGTTGCCACTAAAAAACGGAGTTAAATGAGACCAGCGGCATCTCTCAAACCTTTATGGTTTGAGAGATATCCGCTGTCAAAGTTCCCTCTTTTTGGCTTTTCCCCTGACGTCAGCGTTCTAGCTGAAAGCAGGGGAATCCTCTCCTGGGATCAGCCGACGGCTCTGCAACAGAGCAGAGATTGCGTTAATAAAAAAGAAATCCTTTACTAAAAAGGTCTTCTACGTGTACTTGGTTTGCAAGCACATGTAGAAGACCTTTTAAGTTAAGGATTTCTTTTTTATTTCCGCGACCTCAGCTCTGCTGCAGAGTCTCCGCCGGTCCCGGGACCGGATTCCCCTGCTAGAACGCTGACGTCCGGGGAGAGGGAACTTTGAAAGCGGATATCTCTAAAACCATTGAGAGATGCTGATGGTCTTATTTAAAGGGATAGTAATACTTCGTTTTAACTTTATTTTATTTTGTAGGCATTACAAAAACATGAAGAATGATATAAGTCTTATCTCTCAAACCTTTATGGTTTATGAGATATTCACAAGCAAAGTTCCCCTCCCGCCCCTTTTACCTAGTGTAAGCCATCTCTTCTGAGATGTGGAATCAAGTCCATAGACCAGACAGATAACAGCAGGGGACAGTCTTCTTCCTATGAGAACAATGAAAGCCCTGCCCCCCTTGACAAGTTTTTCAGCTTTTTCCCTTATCTTAATTGAAGATTGTCCCTCTCTGCAGTCTACCTGGGCACCTCCCTTCTGATCTTGTTGAACAGGGGGGGGATACTTTGCTTGTGAATATCTCTTAAACCATAAAGGTTTGAGAGATAAGACTTATATCATTCTTCATGTTTTTTTAATGCCTACAAAATAAAATAAAGTTAAAACGAAGTATTACTATCCCTTTAACTCCGTTTTTTAGTGGCTACAACATGGGGGATAAAAATTTTGAAGTATTACTATTCCTTTAACCATTTGAGTGCAGAAAGGTACATGCATTGGATACGTCTATGGCACTCAAAGGGTTATAAGCCAGCGCATATGAAATTGTAGGTCAGTAGGGCCTATCCTCCTGCCAGAGGCTATGGCTGATTACCTGACACTCTGCAGATCTCAAGAACAGTTCCGTCTTCAACTAGGCCTGTAGCAGTGAACGTTCATAGGAATAAACTAGTTCACATGCTAGAATTTCCCTTGTTATCGATAAAAACAATTAACGCAGTCTACACAAATATGGATATCTGATCATGCGCGCCGTGACTGCAAAAACTTAAATGACCCTGTTTTAACCCTTTCAGTGTGACAGTCTTATCGAATGCATTGCATTGCAATGCATTGGAAGCATCACTGGCACTCATTGGGTTAATCCAACGATGACCGGAGCATCACACAGCCCTTTCATCTTCGAAGGGTTAAGAGCAGACAGTCTACATTTTTGGTAAAAAGTCATTTAACCCTTTGAGTGCACTCAAAGGGTTCATTGAGATTTATCTATCCTACATCACCCTTACATTGCCGCAAGGGTTAACAGGATTTGGACAACGCTCCTACCACCGCCACCTTTGAGGGTTCGAGCGAGAGGCAAGGGAAGGGGGATAGGGGGGGATACAATCCTCGGCAGTGTGGAAGGGAGAGGTTATAACCCTGTGCAGTCTGGAAGTGCAGATGCCATTGAGGAGAGGGAGATTTCCTGGGAGACGAGAGCTGGTTTCGAGGAGTGTAAATTACAGATCTCGTCCTCTCTATAAAGACTCGCTAAACACGGCTCTGTGTGCGATTCAACAGGCTGCAACAGAGCGCTCGCACGGAGCCACTCCAGGTATCCTAGATATCTTCTATCTGTATTACACCCTGCACCGGGAGGGACTGACTCCATGGGGGATATGCGCCAAGGTGTGATAAAGAGGTGATAAAGTGGTGATAATGTGGAGAGGACTTCTCCAGTGATTTCACTTCTCCAGTTCCTATGTTATTCTATGGAGCTTATGCACCAAGATTTCTCAAGTGGGAGAGATCGCAGTGAATTGGCTCCATAGAATAACATAGGAATTGGAAAAGTGATAAACTGGAGAAGTTATCTCTACTTTATCACCTCTTTATCACACCTTAGCATATCTCCCCCAGGTCCCATAGCTCCCTTCTGTCTGTGTCACCCTGCAGTGGGAGGAACAGACTCCATGTCCTATAGCTCCCTTCTGTCTGTCACCCTGTAGTGGGAGGGACAGACTCCATGCCCCATAGCTCCCGTCTGTCTGTGTCACCCTGCAGTGGGAGGGAATGACTCCATGTCCCATAGCTCCCTTCTGTCTGTGTCACCCTGCAGTGGGAGGGAATGACTCCATGTCCCATATCTCCCTTCTGTCTGTGTCACCCTGCAGTGGGAGGGAATGACTCCATGTCCCATATCTCCCTTCTGTCTGTGTCACCCTGCAGTGGGAGGGACACACTCCATGTCCAATAACTCCCTTCTGTCTGTGTCACCCTGCAGTAGGAGGGACAGACTCCATGTCCCATATCTCCCTTCTGTCTGTGTCACCCTGCAGTGGGAGGGACAGACTCCATGTCTTATAGCTCCCTTCTGTCTGTATCACCCTACAGTGGTAGGGACAGACTCCATGTCCTATAGCTCCCTTCTGTCTGTGTCACCCTGCAGTGGGAGGGACAGACTCCATGCCCCATAGCTCCCTACAGTCTGCGTCACCCTACAGTGGGAGGGACAGACTCCATGTCCCATATCTCCCTTCTGTCTGTGTCACCCTGCAGTGGGAGGGACAGGCTCCATGTCCTATAGCTCCCGTCTATCTGTATCACCCTGCAGTGGGAGGGACAGACTCCATGTCCCATATCTCCCTTCTGTCTGTGTCACCCTGCAGTGGGAGGGACAGACTCCATGTCCCATAGCTCCCTTCTGTCTGTGTCACCCTGCAGTGGGAGGGACAGACTCCATGTCCCATATCTCCCTTCTGTCTGTGTCACCCTACAGTGGTAGGGACAGACTCCATGTCCTATAGCTCCCTTCTGTCTGTGTCACCCTGCAGTGGGAGGGACAGACTCCATGCCCCATAGCTCCCTACTGTCTGCGTCACCCTGCAGTGGGAGGGACAGACTCCATGTCCCATATCTCCCTTCTGTCTGTGTCACCCTGCAGTGGGAGGGACAGGCTCCATGTCCTATAGCTCCCTTCTATCTGTATCACCCTGCAGTGGGAGGGACAGACTCCATATCCCATAGCTCCCTTCTGTCTGTGTCACCCTGCAGTGGGAGGGACAGACTCCATGTCCCATAGCTTCCTTCAGTCTGTGTCACCCTGCAGTGGGAGGGACAGACTCCATGTCCCATATATCCCTTCTGTGTCACCCTGTAGTGGGAGGGACAGACTCCATATCCCATAGCTTCCTTCAGTCTGTGTCATCCTGCAGTGGGAGGGACAGGCTCCATGTCCTATAGCTCCCTTCTGTCTGTATCACCCTGCAGTGGGAGGGACAGACTCCATGTCCTATAGCTCCCTTCTGTCTGTGTCACCCTGCAGTGGGAGGGACAGGCTCCATGTCCTATAGCTCCCGTCTATCTGTATCACCCTGCAGTGGGAGGGACAGACTCCATGTCCCATAGCTTCCTTCAGTCTGTGTCACCCTGCAGTGGGAGGGACAGACTACATATCCCATAGCTCCCTTCTGTCTGTGTCACCCTGCAGTGGGAGGGACAGACTCCATGTCCCATAGCTCCCTTCTGTCTGTGTCACCCTGCAGTGGGAGGGACAGACTCCATGTCCCATATCTCCCTTCTGTCTGTGTCACCCTACAGTGGTAGGGACAGACTCCATGTCCTATAGCTCCCTTCTGTCTGTGTCACCCTGCAGTGGGAGGGACAGACTCCATGCCCCATAGCTCCCTTCTGTCTGTATCACCCTGCAGTGGGAGGGACAGACTCCATGTCCTATAGCTCCCTTCTGTCTGTGTCACCCTGCAGTGGGAGGGACAGGCTCCATGTCCTATAGCTCCCGTCTATCTGTATCACCCTGCAGTGGGAGGGACAGACTCCATGTCCCATAGCTTCCTTCAGTCTGTGTCACCCTGCAGTGGGAGGGACAGACTACATATCCCATAGCTCCCTTCTGTCTGTGTCACCCTGCAGTGGGAGGGACAGACTCCATGTCCCATATCTCCCTTCTGTCTGTGTCACCCTGCAGTGGGAGGGAAAGGCTCCATGTCCCATATCTCCCTTCTGTCTGTGTCACCCTGCAGTGGGAGGGACAGACTCCATGCCCTACAGCTCAGTTCTGCATCTGTCTATATAAAGCATCACATACCACTTCAACACAGTCAATATCTTTTAAGAGCTAATGACCTGCAGATGCCGTTAGAACGTAAATAATGAATTTCCAGTCTTTGGGGACAGATAATGACACAGTGGTTTGTATTTCTGCTCTAGCTGATGAGAACCAGAAACATTACCCCAGACTTGTTTAGGCTCCTTGTTACCCTATCAGGGGTTAATCAAAGAGCGGGTCCCAAGCTATGTGTGTGTGTGTGTGTGTGTGGTCCCTGTTTGTCGGGTCTCTCTTGTATGGGACACCCGCTGTTAGGATAAAAAGAGGGGAACATGGGGAGAGGGACAGGACAAGTTAAACAGAGCTTTTATTAGGATGCCTTTCTCTAACAAGCGGCTAATTAGCACTTAATTGGTGTGGGGGGGGGCTCTACAAAGGACCTCAGTGTGAATGGGAGAGGAGTCTGATAAATACAGTCACTGTGCACCACTGATTGCATATCTCTGCTATTCCACTACTGACATACTCCTGTGATATTCCAGTACTGACACTACTACTCTCCTGTTCCAATACTGACACTACTACTCTCCTGTTCCAATCCTGACATATTCCTCTACTATTCCAGTCCTGACACTACTACTCTCCTATTCTAATTCTTACATACTCCTCTACTATTCCAGTCTGAAACTACTCCCCTACTATTCCAGTACTGACACTACTACTCTCCTACTCCAATCCTGACACTACTACTCTCCTATTCTAATTCTTACATACTCCTCTACTATTCCAGTCTGAAACTACTCCTCTACTATTCCAGTACTGACACTACTCTTATCCTATCCTATTCCAGTACTGACACTACTACTCTCCTACTCCAATCCTGACACTACTACTCTCCTATTCTAATTCTTACATACTCCTCTACTATTCCAGTCTGAAACTACTCCTCTACTATTCCAGTACTGACACTACTCTTATCCTATCCTATTCCAGTAATGACACTACTACTCTCCTATTCCAATCCTGACACTACTAAACTCATATTCCAAGTCTTACATACTTCTCTGCTATTCCAATCCTGACACTTCTACTCTCCTATTCCAATCCTGACACTACACTACTATACTGACACTACTCTTATCCTATCCTATTCCAGTACTGGCACTACTACTCTCCCATTCCATTACTGACACTACTACTCTCCTATTCCAATCCTGACACTACACTACTATACTGACACTACTCCTATCCTATCCTATTCCAGTACTGGCACTACTACTCTCCCATTCCATTACTGACACTACTACTCTCCTATTCCAATCCTGACACTACTACTCTCCTATTCCAATCCTAACACTACTAAACTCCTATTCCAGTCCTGACACTACTACTCTCCTATGCCATTACTGACACTACTACTCTCCTATTCCAATCCTGACACTACACTACTGTACTGACACTACTCTTATGCTATCCTATTCCAGTACTGGTACTACTACTCTCCCATTCCAGTACTGACGCTACTACTCTCCTATTCCAATCCTGAAAAAAACACAGGGAACAAGCTAGTCTCCTATTTCCCATCAACTTCAATGGAGATTTTAACCCCATGAATGCCAGAGAGTTACACAACACCTTGCAAATCAAATCGTTAGAGGTCTCGCTAGCATTCAAGGGTTACAGCCTCTTTTGATAATCCTTTGAGCTCCAGCTGGACACCTCTCTGGCCTTTTTAAGTATTAAACAATTGAACGTTTTAGTTTTTGCCCATTTAGGAGTTAATTTGCCTGTGACTGTTCCATTTTCATTAGTGCGTGTTGCCGTCAACTCTTTGAATGCCAGAGGGGGTATGCAACACACTGCAATAACGTGTTGCCTACCCCCTCTGGCACACAAAGGGTTGCTTTTATGAACCAGAATGCTAATGAACCATGTGCGCCATTTTGTAGGGTGACCACATTTCCAACCCACCATTCCGCGGACATGTGGTCACCCTAGCTCCCCGGCCCTGCAGGACTGTTTTCGTGAGTTGGAAGAACTACACGAGAACTATCAGGAGATCCAGGTCTGTCACTGGAAAGCTGATTGGTTCATCCTACTCACTCGCCAGGGTAAATGAGCAGCTGTGGTCCGACTCTCTGTGTCAGCCTCAGAAAGCTAGTCAGTGCCGGCGGGAGCTTCAGTCACGGGACTCAGTCTCACTCACACAGCCAGCATACTGCCACCATCCCAGCTGTCTCACACGCACCAGCCAGCCAGCCAGCCAATGAAATGTATTTGCTACATGGTTCAATGAGGACCATATAGTAAAAACATTTCATTGGCTGGTGGTGGTGGTATGTGCTGCGCTATATAGGTAGGCTGTGGGTGCCGTCTTTGTTGGTCCATTCCGGGACTCTTTGTTGTCCCGCTGGGGGGGTTGACCCGGGACTCAGGATACAAACTTCCAATAAGGGACAGTCCTGGGCATTTCGGGACACATGGTCACCCTACTATTTTGTCACTCAGAAAGGGCATTCCCAGAAGCATTTAACAACAACCGCGAGGTCCTGCCTACTCTTCATTGCCACATCTCCATCAGTTGCCGATTACAGATAGAGGACCCCGGTGACAATTTTTTTTGTTGTTTCCTTAAAGGGATAGTATGGTCAAATTTTTACTAAAATGCATCTTGTAGCCATTAAAAAATGAAACTTAATGCCCCAGTCCCATCTCTCAGACCTTTGTGGTTTTAGAGATATTTGGCACTAAAGTTCCCCCCTCTCTCCACTTTCCCTGATGTCTCTAGCTGACTGCAGGGGAATCCGGTCCTGGGACCGGCGGAGGCTCTTCAGCGGAGCCGAGATCGGGATATTGAAAAATAAATTCTTCACTGGAACGGTCTACAAAGTGTGTTTGCAAACCAAGAGCACTTTGCAGACCGTTCCAATGAAGTACTCCTTTTCTTATATCACAATCTCGGCTCTGCTGAAGAGCCTCCACCGGTCCCAGGGACGGATTCCCCTGCAGTCAGCTAGAGTGCTGATATCAGGGAAAATGGAGGGAGGGGGGAACTTTAGTGCCTAATATCTCTCAGACCATAAAGGTTTAAGAGATGGGACAGGGGGCATTAAAGGGATAGTAATACTGTCTGAACTGTCTGAAGATGTTATCTCTTTAAGGCATAAGAATACAATTCATAAGGGTCATTAAGATTTTCTGGCCATAGAATGCGAGTGAGAGGTTAGTAATAGGAGGTAATACTGACCAGCCCTCTAACAGAAAAATAAGAGTACAGAAGTAGCACTAACAGGACTGGATTTAGGGGTCTGTGATCAAGTCTTACTACAGTGTTTTCAACTGATTACCTACGCCTAAGGTGAGATCTGCCCAAAATCTGCCCTGTCCACTGTGTTAAAGGGATAGTAGTACTTCGTTTTATCTTTATTTTATTTTGTAGGCATTAAAAAAACATGAAGAAAGATATAAGTCTTATCTCTCAAACCTTTATGGTTTAAGAGATATTCAGAAGCAAAGTATCCTCCCACCCTGTTCAGCCAGATCAGAAGGGAGGTGCCCAGGTAGACTGCAGAGAGGGACAATCTTCAATTAAGATAAGGGAAAAACCTGAATAACTTGTCAAGGGGGGCAGGGATTTCATTGTTCTCATAGGAAGAAGATTGTCCCCTGCTGTTATCTGTCTGGTCTATGGACTGCATTCCACATCTGAGAAGAGATGGCTTACACTAGGTAAAAGGGGCAGGAGGGGAAACTTTGCTTGTGAATATCTCTTAAACCATAAAGGTTTGAGAGATAAGACTTATATCATTATTCATGTTTTTTTAATGCCTACAAAATAAAATAAAGATAAAACGAAGTATTACTATCCCTTTAAGTTCCATTTTTTAATGGCTACAAGATGCATTTTAGTAAACATTTGACCAAACTATCCCTTTAAATGGCAGAAAAAATAAGGTGAACAACTCCAAATAACTACCCCCACCCACCACCACTAACCTTACTACGGACAAAATGGCCCATATGACTTGTTCTCGATTTGTGCGGTTGTTCAAGAGATAACATCTACAATCGGTCCTCGACGTCAAGTTCACGGACCAGACGTGACTGCTGTTGGCTGTTGCTTTTACTTAAAACTGCATGAGATGCATAAGATTAACATGTGTAATGGGCGGAGTCTGAGGTCCAGTGATATAATTGATGAGGCTGAAAAAAAGACCTGCATCCATCAAGTTCTACCTGTGCTTGGTTTGTGCTTGGTTTGCAAGCACACATAGAAGACCATTTCAGTGAAATAATTCTTTTTTACTAGCGCAATCTCAGCTCTGCTGCAGAGCCGCCTGATGAAAGTCAGACCGGATGTCCTTGCAGTCAGTACAACACTGACTTCACGGAAGGGGGAGGGAGGGGAGAACTTTGAGTTCCGTTATCTCTCAAACCATAAAGGTTTGATAGATGAACCTGGGGGCAATTCAATTCTTTTTCAAATAGCTACAATATGGGGGTTAGTAATAATAAAGTATTACTATCCCTTTAAAGGGATAGTAATACTTCGTTTTAACTTTATTTTATTTTGTAGGCATTAAGAAAACATGAAGAACGATATAAGTCTTATCTCTCAAACCTTTATGGTTTGAGAGATATTCACAAGCAAAGTTTCCCCTCCCGTCCCTTTTACCTAGTGTAAGCCATCTCTTCTCAGATGTGGAATGCAGTCCATAGACCAGACAGATAACAGCAGGGGACAATCTTCTTCCTAAGAGAACAATGAAAGTCCTGCCCCCCTTGACAAGTTTTTCAGGTTTTTCCCTTATCTTAATTGAAGATTGTCCCTCTCTGCAATCTACCTGGGCACCTCCCTTCTGATCTGGCTGAGCAGTGATACATCAGTAAAAGGGATGGGAGGGGGATACTTTGTCATTGAATTACTCTTGAACTACAACTCTGACAGAACTGAAATAACACTCTCCAAAGTCCAAATACTATGATGATTAATTAGAGCTGCTTTTATTATGAAACATTACTATCCCTTTAAGGCGGGATGCAGGAAACATGCGCAATCGCTATTTCCAGTGTGAAAAACACTGGCGAATAGGTTTGCTTATGATTTTGTTGAATTGCACATGAAAAATCAAGATTATCGAATAGCTGCGCATATTTTTTTGTGTGGGAGTGGTCTGGATTAAGGAATCCGTCTGAGCGCCTAATGCAGGAAGTGCTGTGACGAATGAATGTATATGTATGTGTAGTGTTCTTGTAAAAAATGATTTGTTATGCGCAATTCAAGAAGTGTTCAGTATTCGTCTTCCAGGTTTAAAACAAGTGCAATATCTATCTGCGCACGAAAAATGCCTTTAGCGCATACGCGCATTTCTTGCATCCCGCCATCAGTTCCTTGAAACCATGACATTGCCAGACTTACAGTGGCGGCGGGAGAGGCAGGGTGATGCGTTCTTGGCATTCACTTGTCCAACTGTTCAGCCTGACGCCTCTTCAGGGCGGAGAACGGTTCAAGCGACACGGATCATACAGCGTCACGGCCTAGGGAGACACAAAGGGAGATCATTTATATAAAGAAGATGAAATTATTATTCTATATATATTAGAAGAATGGAGGTTTAGGACATTTTTTTGGTTCTCTCCAGGGAAGCAAATACACGATTCAAGTCCAGGCTTTGGTAAGGACACCCAAAGAAAAAAAAACACATTTACAATTGCTGGAGTGCAACCAATTTTGACCAAAATAGCTAAAAGCAAATGCACAAAATATTGGTGGGGGGAAGCACCTCTTCAGTGTCTTTAATTGTGCCTTCACCCTTTGAGTGCCAGGGGGATCTGAGTTATAAAGAGAGACTAGCCAAACTGGATTTGTTTACATTAGAGAAGGGACATCTAAGGGGTGATATGATTACTATTTACACTTATTTTCAAGGTCAATACAAAGAACTATCTAATGAATTATTTATGCAAAGAGCTGAGCTAGGTCATCCATTAAGACTAGAGGAAAGGTGCTTTCATCTAAAACAAAGGCAGGGTTTTTTTAGCAGTAAGGGCGGAAAAAGCTATGGAATTCTTTGCCTCGGGATGTTGTACTCGCAGATACGGTAACTGCTTTCAAAAAAGTAATGGATACCTACCTAGCACAGAACAATATTTAAAATTATGACAGTTGGCTTCAATGCAGATAGGCTGTTGATCTGACTGCCATTCGGAGCCAGGAAGGATTTTTTTACCCACTTGGGGCTAAATTGGAAATGGCTTCAGGGTTTGTTTGTTTTTTTGCCTTCCTCTGGATCAACAGGGGTGATTTTGGCATGAGCTGGATTTGATGGACACAGGGCTTTTTTCAGCCTTGTCAACTATGTTACTATGTTATTTGTATGTGTATATACACACACACACACACGTATAAATATATATGTCAACAAAGGATAAGCAATCACACAAACAACATCATTAATGATAGGTGCATCAGAAAAATAGACATATCAAGAGTAGACTGCACACTCACTGTCTTACATGAAACAGAAACCAATTTAAAGGGATAGTAATACTTAATAATTACTAATCTCTATATTAGTCATATTAAAAAGAAATGTATTGCCCCCAGTGTCATATCTCAAACCTTTATGGTTTGAGAGATAATCACTCCTAAAGTTGCCCTCTCCCTCCCCCTTCCCCATAGTCAGCGTTCTAGCTGACTGCAGGGAAGCCAGTCGTATAGCCGTCAGGCGGCTCTGCAGCACAGTCAAGATTATGTTAATAAAAAATAAATCTTTCACGGAAATGGTCTTCTACATGTTCTTGATTTGCAAGCACACGTAGAAGACCATTTCAGTGAAAGATTTATTTTTTTATTAACGCGATCTCGGCTCTGCTGCAGAGCCGCCTGATGATCTTAAGATTGGATTTCCCTTCAGTCAGCTACAATGCTGACTTCAGGGAAGGGGGAGGGAGAAGGCAACTTTAGGAGCGATTATCTCTCAAACTATAAAGGTCTGAGAGATGACACTGGGGGAAATACATTTCTTTTTAATATGACTTTACTATAGGGATTAGTAATTATTAAGTATCACTATTCTTTTAATGGTAAAACATAGTGCAATGTTTCGGTCCTCTCCCAGGACCTTTGGCAAGCAAATATATATCATCATCATCATCATCATCTTCATCTTCAGCCATGGTTGATCCACTGCAGGATGAAGGCCTCCAACAGCTTCTGTCCTGTGCCTTTTGTTGCCACTGTGTACCAACTAAATTTCATCCATCATTTCTTAGGTCTTCTTCTTCTGCGTTTTGTATTGAGTGGAATCCATTCCAAAATTAGTTTGGTCCATCCACCATCAGGTCTTCTTGCTATGTGTCCTGCCCATTTCCATTTCAGGCACGTCACTCTTTCAATGATGTCATAGACCTCTGTTCGCTGGCGAATCTACGCACATGTTTTTCAGTCTCTTTTTGTACGTTTAGAGTCTGCCACTACATACTTCTCAGCGTTGTATGGCTTTGGCGTTCACTGTCCACGTTTCACAGCCGTATGTAAGGACTGAGAGGACACAATGGTCAAAAACCTTTTGCATGAGGCAGAGTGGTAAATTTGTTTTAAAGACAATACTTCTAAGTTTTCCAAAAGATTGTAATCCCAATTTTATTAGACTCTCAATCTCTATCAAGGTGTTTCCATCTGTTGACATTTCTTGTCCAAGGTAAACATATCTGTCCACTTCTTTGAGTTCTTGTCCATCTACTGTGATTTTCCTTGGTATGGCAAATTTCTTAAACATGACGCGTTTTGTTGATAATCATCTTCAGCCCTTTCCATTTGTATCTCGTCAATGCGTTCTTGCAGTTCTTCAGGACTACTGGCAAAGACTATGATATCGTCTGCCAAACATAAGTGATGTCGGTAATCTCCACTGATCTTAAATCCTTTTTGTCCCAATTTAATTATAATTTTTTTAACAGATGCTGAGCTGGAGTACTAGATATATTAAAGAGACAATCAACCTTTTTGTCTTTACATATTCCAAAAGTGAATACATAATATCTAAAATTAAACTGCCTGTACTTATTTTTTTCCACTTTCTCCTATTTTATTAAAGGGATAGTAATACTTGATATGTAAAGAATATATATATATATATATATATATATATATATATATATATATATATATATATATATATATATTTTTTTTTTTTTTTTTTTTTATTCATTTTATTTATTTATTTTTTCTAGGTTTTATCAACAAGGGAACTCAGAATGCTGACAGGTGTTTTACTCAAAAGTTATTTCAGCTCAAGGCTGAAATTTTTTAGGTGCAGTATCACAGTGGCCTGAAACTGTATAGAGGCGCTGTTGCTTCACCATCCTATAGACAGTTCTGATCAGCTGACCATAAACCTCCTTAGGATGGTGTAGCAACAGCGCCACTGTAATTTTTCAGGCCACTGTTATACTGCACCTAAAAAAAATCAGGTTTGAGCTGTAATAATTTTTGAATAAACTCAGCACTGGGTATAACCTTTGTTTTACTCAGGAGGATAAACCCTAAAATATATATATATGTATTTTTTTTTTTACATGTCAAGTTTTACTATGTCTTTAACCCTTTGAGTGCCAGAGAGAGATTTCTGGCAGGGACTGTGAAAACAGGGGTCATTATATAATGTAACAAAATGTCTGCCTCCACTACAGTATAGAGTACTCAGTGCTGCATGGATAGCGTTACATTGTACCATTACTATTCCCGCATTCACCGTCCCTGACAGACGCTCTCCAGAAACAGATATTCACTGTCCGGAACATACAATTGTAAAAATAAATAAATAAAAATAAAAAATATGAAGTAAAGGGAGGTTGACTGTCACTTTAACTCAGGGGTGTCACACAGCATTCCTAAAGATCTGTTTTGTGCATTTTTTTGGGATATTCCCGATTATATGCAGGCGTTTCAGTCAATAGATCATTTCATATGACTCCAGCGCCTGTCCGGAATCAAGGATAACATGCAATACAAAATACACTATACGCCAAACGCAATATACTAGTTTAAAAGCCCGTGTACACAGGCCACAGTGCCACCCAGCAGCCTCTGTTGGTGCCCGGAGCCTTTCTGGTCACTGCCCGCGCTGCAGTCAAGTGCAGTACAGAGTGCTCGAACTCGTCGCGGCTGATATGGTGCGGGGTGCTCTGAATTCGGACCGCAGTGGTCCCAGGAAGGTGCGCAGTGAGCACTCCGGTCTGAATTCTGAGTACCCCACCCTGTATCAGCCGCGGAGGTTTCGGGCAGTCTGTACTGTGCGTGACGGCTTCTGACAAACATCCTAGTGAATTATTATATAGGATGCCAAGATTTATATGCTAAATGCAAAATGTTGTACCCAATATGACAAACGCAATAAGCTATATGCCAATTTCTAATATATATATATATATATATATATCTCCTCCTATTGCTCCATCTCACCTCCCCAGGTAACACAGACTGTTATCCTTCCCTGTATCATATAGTGGTACTGTGTATGACCTGCCCATCTCAGAGCTTAGCTATCAATGCATCAGTAAGTGGTGCTTCCCACGTATCCCAGGAGCCAGGTATCCATGGTAACAGTTGCCGGGTTACGGAATTTAAAACGTTAGAGGGTGTCGCAGGGATGAGCATTTTCCCGGTGGTTACGGCCAAGTTTTACGAGGGCCCCTGACATTTGCCCGTGTCTGTATGTAATCACTAGGGAGTTGGGGGGGGGGGGTCTCTGGGGATGTCTACAAGTCAAGGATGGGGGGGGTTTGTTTGAAAGAAAGTGTGGTGCAATTCTGGAGCAAATGGTCTGCACCACAGTGGACAAATAAAAATCCCCCTAGAAGTTGGTGCTGTAACCTCTTCAGTGACAGAGGGGTATGCAGTGCATTGCTCTGGCGCTGAAAGGGTTAACCCACTGAATGCTATACCCCTTTCTGCTATTCCATGAGTTAAATCACCAATTGAAATCTGTAGAAATTTTTGTAACTTTATTTGGACCAGTTGCCTCTCCCACGGTACGCGTTCATGGTCCCTCGACGTGTGGCTCCCCAGCTCTTCTCAGACTATAACGCCCATCAACCTCAGCAGCCAGACATGCCTTTCACAAACATCTAGACAGCCGTGAGCAGCAACGTTTGTTTTTCAACCTTGTTTAACCCTTTGAGAACCAGGAAGGTGCTCAAAGCTTTGCCAGGTAATGCGCTGGGCACCCCGCTGGCACTCTGAGGGTTAACTCCTTGGATGGTGTTGATACATCCAGTGCTTTGTGAGATGTGAAGCATCCAAGGAACAGGGGAAAAAAAAACTAATTAAAATTAAAAAAAAAAAAAAAACAGATAATTGCTCTGAAATCACAGGCGAGAAAATTAATTCTCAGTTTATCTCAATTCAGCAGACACTGCACTCGTTATATCAGCAAACAGGGGTCAATCGTTAAGCGTAGCTGTCTGCGCCTGCGTAGGACGGGACAGAAAGGGTTAACGCACCACACGTATTATGCATATCAGAAGTAAATAATAATACAAACTATATCCACGTTGGAGCCAGACAAACATTTTAGGCACCAGTTGGAAATGGAAATCGTAGGGGCCTTTGAAGGGGTCTAAATATATAGCGGTAAATAAAGTGCTCGTAAATTTAGCGGCCAGTAGTGTAATCTTAGGAGCACTGGCCTTTCCTCAAAGGGATAGTAATGTTTCACAAAAACAGCAGCTCCAGTTAATCTTCATAGTATTTGGACTTTGGAGAGTGTTATTTCAATACTGTTAGAGTTGTAGTACAAGAGTAATTGAATGATAAAGTATCCCCCTCCCGCCCCTTTTCTCTACTGTAAACCGCCTCCCCTCAGATGTGGAATCTGGTCTCTTGACCGGACAGGTCACAGCAATGGACAATCTTCTTACTATGACCATAAGGAAAACCCTGTCCCCCTTGACAGGTTTTTCCTTATAATCACTGAAGATTGTCCCTCTTTGTGATCCATCCGGACAGTCTTGCTGCTCTGAGGTGAGCACTGTTACATCAGTAAAAGGAGCAGGAGGGGGATACTTTATCATTCAATTACTCTTGTACTACAACTCTGACAGAATTGAAATAACACTCTCCATGGCACAAATACTATGATGATTAATTGGAGCTGCTTTTATCATGAAACATTACTATCCCTTTAAAGGGATAGTAATACTTCATTTTAACTTTATTTTATTTTGTAGGCATTAAAAAAACATGAAGAATGATATAAGTCTTATCTCTGAAACCTTTATGGTTTAAGAGATATTCACAAACAAAGTATCCCCCCCCTGTTCAACCAGATAAGAAGGGAGATGCCCAGGTAGACTGCAGAGAGGGACAATCTTCAATTAAGATAATGGAAAAAGCTGAAAAACTTTTCAAGGGGGGCAGGGCTTTCATTGTTCTCATAGGAAGAAGATTGTCCCCTGCTGTTATCTGTCTGGTCTATGGACTGCATTCCACATCTGAGAAGAGATGGCTTACACTAGGTAAAAGGGGCGGGAGGGGAAACTTTGCTTGTGAATATCTCTCAAATCATAAAGGTTTGAGAGATAAGACTTATATCATTCTTCATGTTTTTTTAATGCCTACAAAATAAAATAAAGTTAAAATGAAGTGTTACTATCCCTTTAAATAAGAAACTTCCCAATGTAAAGTGAAACATCTTTGTACATTGACAACAGGACAAGGACATTTCACCCCTCTTTATATTCCTGTTAAAGAGACATTAATGCCTAGAAATGACCTGGGGTTATACGCGCTTACACTCCCTCTACACCATGCAGGATGTGTAAAAACTTACTGTATATCACAGGAACATAGTATAAAGATACAGCAGGACAGATCTGTACAGAGGTCTATGGGACTGTATTATTACTGTATCACACAGGAACGCAGTATAAAGATACAGCAGGACAGATCTGTACAGAGGTCTATGGGACTGTATTATTACTGTATCACACAGGAACACAGTATAAAGATACAGCAGGACAGATCTGTACAGAGACCTATGGGACTGTATTATTACTGTATCACACAGGAACGCAGTATAAAGATACAGCAGGAAATATCTGTACAGAGGTCTATGGGACTGTATTATTACTGTATCACACAGGAACGCAGTATAAAGATACAGCAGGACAGATCTGTACAGAGACCTATGGGACTGTATTATTACTGTATCACACAGGAACGCAGTATAAAGATACAGCAGGACAGATCTGTACAGAGGTCTATGGGACTGTATTATTACTGTATCACACAGGAACGCAGTATAAAGATACAGCAGGACAGATCTGTACAGAGGTCTATGGGACTGTATTATTACTGTATCACACAGGAACGCGGTATAAAGATACAGCAGGACAGATCTGTACAGAGACCTATGGGACTGTATTATTACTGTATCACACAGGAACGCAGTATAAAGATACAGCAGGACAGATCTGTACAGAGGCCTATGGGACTGTATTATTACTGTATCACACAGGAACGCGGTATAAAGATACAGCAGGACAGATCTGTACTGAGGCCTATGGGACTGTATTATTACTGTATCACACAGGAACGCGGTATAAAGATACAGCAGGACAGATCTGTACTGAGGCCTATGGGACTGTATTATTACTGTATCACACAGGAACGCGGTATAAAGATACAGCAGGACAGATCTGTACAGAGGCCTATGGGACTGTATTATTACTGTATCACACAGGAACGCAGTATAAAGATACAGCAGGACAGATCTGTACAGAGGTCTATGGGACTGTATTATTACTGTATCACACAGGAACGCGATATAAAGATACAGCAGGACAGATCTGTACCGAGGCCTATGGGATTGTATTATTACTGTATCACACAGGAACGCGGTATAAAGATACAGCAGGACAGATCTGTACAGAGACCTATGGGACTGTATTATTACTGTATCACACAGGAACGCAGTATAAAGATACAGCAGGACAGATCTGTACAGAGGCCTATGGGACTGTATTATTACTGTATCACACAGGAACGCGGTATAAAGATACAGCAGGACAGATCTGTACTGAGGCCTATGGGACTGTATTATTACTGTATCACACAGGAACGCGGTATAAAGATACAGCAGGACAGATCTGTACTGAGGCCTATGGGACTGTATTATTACTGTATCACACAGGAACGCAGTATAAAGATACAGCAGGACAGATCTGTACAGAGGCCTATGGGACTGTATTATTACTGTATCACACAGGAACGCGGTATAAAGATACAGCAGGACAGATCTGTACAGAGGCCTATGGGACTGTATTATTACTGTATCACACAGGAACGCAGTATAAAGATACAGCAGGACAGATCTGTACAGAGGCCTATGGGACTGTATTATTACTGTATCACACAGGAACGCAGTATATCAATACAGCAGGACAGATCTGTACAGAGGTCTATGGGACTGTATTATTACTGTATCACACAGGAACGCAGTATAAAGATACAGCAGGACAGATCTGTACAGAGGCCTATGGGACTGTATTATTACTGTATCACACAGGAACGCGGTATAAAGATACAGCAGGACAGATCTGTACTGAGGCCTATGGGACTGTATTATTACTGTATCACACAGGAACGCGGTATAAAGATACAGCAGGACAGATCTGTACCGAGGCCCATGGGATTGTATTATTACTGTATCACACAGGAACGCGGTATAAAGATACAGCAGGACAGATCTGTACAGAGGCCTATGGGACTGTATTAATACTGTATCACACAGGAACACGGTATAAATATACAGCAGGACAGATCTGTACAGAGGCCTATGGGACTGTATTATTACTGTATCACACAGGAACGCAGTATATCAATACAGCAGGACAGACCTGTACAGAGGTCTATGGGACTGTATTATTGCTGTATCACACAGGAACACAGTATAAAGATACAGCAGGACAGATCTGTAGAGAGATCTATGGGACTGTATTATTACTGTATCACACAGGAACGCAGTATATCAATACAGCAGGACAGATCTGTACAGAGGTCTATGGGACTGTATTATTGCTGTATCACACAGGAACGCAGTATAAAGGTACAGCAGGACAGATCTGTACAGAGGTCTATGGGACTGTATTATTACTGTATCACACAGGAACGCAGTATATCAATAAAGCAGGACAGATCTGTACAGAGGTCTATGGGACTGTATTATTGCTGTATCACACAGGAACGCAGTATAAAGATACAGCAGGACAGATCTGTACAGAGGTCTATGGGATTGTATTATTACTGTATCACACAGGAACACAGTATAAAGATACAGCAGGACAGATCAGATCTGTACAGAGACCTATGGGACTGTATTATTACTGTATCACACAGGAACGCGGTATAAATATACAGCAGGACAGATCTGTACAGAGGCCTATGGGACTGTATAATTGCTGTATCACACAGGAACGCAGTATTAAGATACAGAAGGACAGATCTGTACAGAGGCCTATGGGACTGTATAATTGCTGTATCACACAGGAACGCAGTATTAAGATACAGCAGGACAGATCTGTACAGAGGTCTATAGGACTGTATTATTACTGTATCACACAGGAACACAGTATAAAGATACAGCAGGGTAGATATGTACAGAGGTCTATGGGGCTGTATTATTACTGTATCACACAGGAACGTAGTATAAAGATACAGCAGGACAGATCTGTACAGAGGCCTAAAACTCCTAGTTGACTCCTACAGTTCCATTTGGCTCCAAAGAAGTTTTTATTTTTGTCCAAACCGGCCATAAGGGACAAGAGTGAATTCCCATGGGATCAAAATGTTTAGTTAAATACAAATAAACAATCACTGAAGACTAAATTTAGTGTATATTCCCTCAGGTTCAATTCCAGCACAGTCTGGAGTACAGAGATCCATCTGAGAGGAATCAGAGCATCTGAGCTATGGGAGAGAAATACCATCCCCATTTATTTCAAGGGGCTTTCAACACCTTAAAGAAGAACTAACACCTCCAAATAAACCTCCACTTATCTCAGGAAATCTTAATAGCCCTTACGAATGTTGCCCTTGCGCCTCTGTACAAGACAGAACATCTCCAATCAGCCCTGCACATCAGGTCCGTGGAAGCCGACATGACAGCTGATGGCAATTCCTGTTTAACTGAAGAAGGTCAAAAGATCAAGGCTTCTTAACCCTTTAATGCGTCGCAATGTGTTGTGTACCCCTCTGGCACTCAAAGGGTTAAGAACAACATGTGCAGCAGGCAAATTATGTTTCCTACTCTTCTGCCAGCAACTGTTTTATTTCCGAATCCATAAACATCCCATCCAGAACTGTCTGAAGATGTTATCTCTTTAAGGCATAAGAATACAATTCATAAGGGTCATTAAGATTTTCTGGCCATAGAATGCGAGTGAGAGGTTAGTAATAGGAGGTAATACTGACCAGCCCTCTAACAGAAAAATAACAGTACAGACGTAGCGCTAACAGGACTGGATTAAGGGGTCTGTGATCAAGTCTTAGTACAGTGTTTTCAACTGATTACCTATGCCTAAGGTGAGATCTGCCCAAAATCTGCCCTGTCCACTGTGTTAAAGGGATAGTAGTACTTCGTTTTATCTTTTTTTTTATTTTGTAGGCATTAAAAAAACATGAAGAACGTTATAAGTCTTATCTCTCAAACCTTTATGGTTTGAGAGATATTCAAAAGCAAAGTTTCCCCTCCCGCCCCTTTTACTTAGTGTAAGCCACCTCTTCGCAGATGTGGAATCCAGTCCATAGACCAGACAGATAACAGCAGGGGCAATCTTCTTCCTATGAGAACAATGAAAGCCCTGCCCCCCTTGACAGGTTTTTCCCTTATCTTAATTGAAGATTGTCCCTCTCTGCAGTCTACCTGGGCACCTCCCTTCTGATCTGGCTGAACAGTGTTACATAAGTAAAAGGGGCGAGAGGGGGATACTTTGTCATTCAATTACTCTGGAACTACAACTCTGACAGAATCGAAATAACACTCTCCATGGCCCAAATACTATGATGATTAATTAGAGCTGCCTTTATTACGAAACATTACTATCCCTTTAAAGAGTGGAGTTTAATGCACTAAAATGTATCTCTCAAAACGCAATGGTTTGAGAGAGATCTTCGTTCAAAGTATGACGTCTCCTGCTGTTAGTACAGCTTACAGCTGACAGCAGGAGACGTCAAACTTTGAATGAAGATATCTTTCAAATCGTTCCGGCTTGTTTTAAGCACTACAAGATTAGAAAAACATGTTCAGGGAAATTACTATCCCTTTAACAACCCTTGATGTGCCAGGACCATCACCGCCTGGTCCAGCACTTAAGGAACGGTGACAGTCCTGGCACATCGTGGAATTCCGGAGTCGCCGTGAGACTACGGTCCCCGCCATGCCCCGGAATCCATTGGAGCAAAAAAGAAAAAGCTCCATGGTCCTTAACAGCCGACCGCGAGCCGCGCCGGACGGTTATTAAGAGGTTAAAAAGTAATTATGAGGCAAATCAATTTTACCAGAGGGAATAAATACTGTCCAAATTCCAGATGATTTAAATCTGGCTTTTAACCCCTGAATTTCTTGAAAGGTATCCAATGCAAACACTACTCAGCACGAATCTACTCTCTGTCTACAAAACAGCCACTTAGTGATCACGATCTACCTATGGGTCACCACTGATTTAAAGGGATAGTAATGTTTCATAATAAAAGCAGCTCTAATTAATCATCATAGTACTTGGACTTTGGAGAGTGTTATTTCAGTACTGTCAGAGTTGTAGTTCAAGAGTAATTCAATGATAAAGTATCCCCCTCCCGCCCCTTTTACTGATGTAACACTGCTCAGCCAGAGCAGAAGGGAGGTGCCCAGGTAGACTGCAGAGAGGGACAATCTTCAATTAAGATAAGGGAAAAAGCTGAAAAACTTGTCTAGGGGGCAGGGCTTTCATTGTTCTCATGGGAAGAAGATTGTCCCCTTCTGTTATCTGTCTGGTCTATGGACTGCATTCCACATCTGAGAAGAGATGGCTTACACTAGGTAAAAGGGGCGGGAGAGGAAAACTTTGCTTGTGAATATCTCTCAAACCATAAAGGTCTGAGAGATAAGGCTTATATCATTCTTCATGTTTTTTTAATGCCTACAAAATAAAATAAAGATAAAACGAAGTATTACTATCCCTTTAAAGGGATAGTAATGCTTTATTATTACTATCCCCCATATTGTAGCTATTTGAAAAAGAACTGACTTGCCCCCAGGTTCATCTATCAAACCTTTATGGTTTGAGAGATAACCGAACGCCTACAAAATAAAATAAAGATAAAACAAAGTATTACTAACCCTTTAACCCCTTGAGTGCTACAGAAGTATCCAACCATACCTGGGAAATTTTCGGATCCGCCCCGGTTTTCAGACGGACTTACCTGGTCTCAGGGCAGAGACCAGTTCTCCAGTTTGGTGAATTCAGATATAACCCCATGCGTTTTACTGCCCACTCAGCCCTGTTCGTTCCACTTCCAATGCGCGTTTCAGGACAAATTCCACCTTTCAGCCTACCAACCCTGCCCAACCCCCCCCCCCATTAAGCCTTGTCGCCATCATAAAGTGAATCAGGTTATTTAGACAATGCCATTCCTTGGGTACAAGAAGGTTGCCAGGTTTGTGTCAAACGCATCACATTGCAGTGAGTTGCACTTACTTCCAGCACTAAAAAAGCTTAAAATAAAAGGACGAGAAACATAGAATATGCGGCGCCAAGTGCTTTTTTTTTAGTCACCATGGCGACCTTGTCCCAAGGGTTTGTCGAGCCCTGTATTAAGATGTGGAAATGTTTCCTTATATATGCATGATTTATCGATGACTAACTTGTATTTTAACCCTTTGCGTGCCAGAGGGGCAGGCAACGCAATGCGTTGCCTACCCCTCTGGCACTCAGAGGGTTAACTTTAGCTTTCTTTTAATCCTTTGAGTGCCTGAAAGTTGTACAACGCATTGCGTTGGATACTTCTCTGGCACTCAAAGGGTTAATCCCTCGGCAGGGTGTCTCCGAAGCAATGAGACACCTCTATCATCTTAGGGGGGGTTAACTTCATTTGAACTCGAAATGAACTTTTTTTTTTTTTTAAATATCTTTCGTCTAAAATCTTCTACAAAAGATGGAAAAAAAAAAGTTGCTTTAAATCTTTGGCTTTTGAGTTGGATTGAATGGGGAGGGCAAATTTAACCCTTTGAGAGGCTCTGTCATTTAAAGTGGGCGAGGGGGAGGTATCCAGGAGAGGAAAGACTTACAGATGGTCAACACAATCCATTTAAATCTAACATGCAAATAATTAATATAAATGACCCTTTGCTCATGCGGGGGGGTGAGGGTGGTCTGGGTGACAGACCAGCGTGTGCCGCAAACAATACCAGTCGCCTGTCCCTTTTATGTCTCTTGAATAGGCTCAGCACGAGCGTCTAAGCAGAACACAGATGCCCTGAAAACAAAAGCTCCCCCCACCCCATTTATCCCCAAAACTCTCCTCCCTCCCACCAACTAAAAGCTCATTTACTGCGGCCCAAGGCCTGAGCAGGACAGGCTTCAGAGCCGATTCATTTTGGTTGCCTTGGAAGGCGTGACTGATACCCCCCACCCTTCTCCATTGTGTCTCCTTATTTTAATTAAGGCCAAGTAAAGTCAGAGTTGGCGACAGCTGTTTGGGGAAGGGGGGCGGGGGGGGGCCGACAGACTGGGGTGTTGAGGAGGCACAGGACAAAAGATTCGGACAGAGGACAGGGTATTGAAAGCAGCTGGGGAGCAACTAAAACAAAAAACAATATTAGGACAGCTGTTTGCCAGACCCCCCTCCCTACCCAACCGGTGTAAGGACCACGAACAGTGAGCATCAGTAGCTGACATGAGGCAGGGGTGGGTCAGTGCCCCCTTCATGATGCTAAGGGACGTACGCACCAAACAAAAGAGAAGCAGCTCTGGCAAAAACTAAGTGAACTACTGAGGAGACATAAAAATTACCACTGACATAAATGGGTGTATTAACCCTTGAATCTCCATTGCTTTCCACATACAGGGATCAGTTAAATGGGCGATGAGTCTTAGGTAAGGTTTTCAAGAGAACTTCAAAAGAAACTACATACAGATGAAAGACTCAAGAACATATTCCCACAGCCTCCCTTACTCTCCTTCAGACAGCCTCCCAATTTGAAACAACTGATGGTAAGGAGTGCCCTGAATAAAAATACAAAAAATGGTACATCTCCCTGCCTACAAAAGAGATGTGAAACTTGTGCACACATTTACACCACGGACAACATACCAATTCCAAACACCCAGTTACACCATAAGATCAATGGTATGTTCACCTGTAAATCATCCAATGTAATATACCTTATCATGTGTGCAAAATGCCCAACAGCTCTGTATGTGGGAGAAACTGGACAAGCACTACATAGGAGATTTAATTCCCACAGATCCAGTGTTAATAACAAAAAGACAGAGACACCAGTGGGAGAACATTTTTGCCAAAATGGGCACAGTGTCAAGGATATTAAATTAACTGTATTGATGGGACTGTTTCGCACTCAGAGGGACAGAAAGGTATGGGAGGTAAAATTAATGTTAAAATTTATTGCAATTTGTAGTGGGTTGAACAGGGATAAGGAATTTATGACAAAATATAATTTCTAAGCAAAAGCCTACAGCACCTGGGAGTCCCAGGCGGTCTCCCATCCAAGTTGACTGACCTTTCCACAGACCCAAGAGCATCGTAAATACCTCTAAAGCCTCAGAGGAAGAGTGCAATTTACCATTGACTGATGAAAGATATCTGGATCTGGACTGCATTCTGTTATCTGATTTCCATGCTAAACAATGTGATGTGTACTTGTATTTAAGAGAGATGTTTTCATATTTATCTGTATAACATGCCTGAGGAAGAGACCTAAGGTCTTGAAAGCTTGCATTTAAATCTGCTTAGTTAGCCAATAAAAGGTATCAAAAACTATATTTGCCTCCTGTCTTAGGTAAGGTTAACTGACTTTTTTTCACCCTTTGAATGTCATAGAGGTTGCGTTGCATTGCGTTGATCTTGGTTTCTGTTTTTATGCACTATATTTTTGTTTTTGCTATTCTCTAAGCATACATATATATTACTTGTGTGCATCCTTCATAACACCCTTAACAAATAACATATAAAATGTTAGGGGTGCCCTGTAAAATGTAGATTGTGTGTTAAGGGTGCCCTGAACGAAAAAAGATTGAGAACCACTGGTCAAGGGACCATCCCCAGAAAACAGGGATGACTGATCAACCTGGCGTTAGGGGAGGTGCTGGGTTTCTAAAAGACCTGGGTCTTGGGCCAACCAACCATCATTCAATTACTCTTGTACTACAACTCTGACAGTACTGAAATAACACTCCATGGCCCAAGTACTATGAAGATTAATTGGAGATGCTTGTATTGTGAAACAGTAAATATTTTAACCCTCTGAGTGCCAGAGGAGTACACAACGCATTGCTTTGCATACTCCTCTGAAACGCAATGGGTTAGTTTTTAGTTTTCTTTGATGGAAAATTCAGAAGATTCGTCCCCATTTCCCGTATGACCAGAAAATAATAATAATGTCTTTCATTAATGTGTTCTGTGGTTCCAGAGACAACATCTTCAGTCAGTCACTCTGAATAATTTAAGATGAAGAAAAACCTTATTATTCTTATGCAGAAACAATGCAGGGGTACTTTATATTTAAAGTCTCCATCAACCATACAGACCACTGGGTTCAGGGGCTCAGGATTACCCACTTATGTCTTTCACCACAGAGCGCAACAAAACAGATTGTGTCTGATATTTACTAATATGTGAATTGTGCTTTATCTGCAAAAATGTAATACAATGTTATATAACAGATAGATAGATACATACATAGATACATAGATAGATATGAGATATATATTACATAATTAGATAGATATGTGATAGATAGATAGCACAGTGGCTCAGTGGTTAGCACTGTTGCCTTGCAGCGCTGGGGTCCTGGGTTCCAATCCCACCAAGGACAACATCTGCAATGAGTTTGTATGTTCTCACTGTGTTTGCGTGGGTTTCCTCCGGGTACTCCGGTTTCCTCCCACACTCCAAAAACATACTGATGGGTGAATTTAGATTGTGAGCCCCAATGGGGACAGGAACCAATATAAGTGTAAAGCGCTGCGGAATCTGTGTGCGCTATATAAATAAAGGATTATTATTATAGATAGATATGAGATATATATTACATAATTAGATAGATATGAGATAGACAGATAGATACATACATACATACATATGAGATATGTATTAGATAATTAGATAGATAGATCGATAGATATGAGATAGACACATAGATAGATATGCGATAGATAGATAGATAGATAGATAGATAGATAGATAGATAGATAGACTGATATGAGATAGATAGATACATACATAGATAATTAGATAGAAATATAATTAGATAGATAGATAATTAGATAGAAAGATATGCAATAGATACATGGATATATATGATATATTTATTAGATAAATAGATAGATAGATAGATAGATAGATAGATAGATAGATAGATAGATAGATATGAGATATATATTACATAATTAGATTGATATGAGATAGACAGATAGATATGAGATAGATACATACATACATATGAGATATGTATTAGATAATTAGATAGATAGATCGATAGATATGAGATAGACACATAGATAGATATGCGAAAGATAGATAGATAGATAGATAGATAGATAGATAGATAGATAGACTGATATGAGATAGATAGATACATACATAGATAATTAGATAGAAATATAATTAGATAGAAAGATATGCAATAGATACATGGATATATATGATATATTTATTAGATAAATAGATAGATAGATAGATAGATAGATAGATAGATAGATAGATAGATAGATATGAGATAGATAGATAAAACTGACAGTTCTTGCCACTGTAAAAGGACACTTGGGAGGTACAGAGCCCTAATATCTCCTAATGAGGAACACTTGGGAGGTATGGACCCCTAATATCTCCTAAAGAGAGACACTTGGGAGGTATGGACCCCTAATGTCTCCTAAAGAGAGACACTTGGGAGGTATGGATCCCTAATATCTCCTAAAGAGGGACACTTGGGAGGTACGGACCCCTAATATCTCCTAAAGAGGGACACTTGGGAGGTACAGACCCCTAACATCTCCTAAAGAGGGACACTTGGGAGGTACAGACCCCTAACATCTCCTAAAGAGGGACACTTGGGAGGTACGGACCCCTAATATCTCCTAAAGAGGGACACTTGGGAGGTACAGACCCCTAATATCTCCTAAAGAGGGACACTTGGGAGGTATGAACCCCTAATATCTCCTAAAGAGAGATACTTGGGAGGTACGGACCCCTAATATCTCCTAAAGAGGGACACTTGGGAGATACAGACCCCTAATATCTCCTAATGAGGGACACTTGGGAGTTATGGATCCCTAATATCTCCTAAAGAGGGACACTTGGGAGGTATGGATCCCTAATATCTCCTAAAGAGGGACACTTGGGAGATATGGACCCCTAATATCTCCTAAAGAGGGACACATGGGAGGTATGGACCCCTAATATCTCCTAAAGAGAGACACGGGAGGTACAGACCCCTAATATCTCCTAAAGAGGGACACTTGGGAGGTATGGACCCCTAATATCTCCTAAAGAGGGACACTTGGGAGGTATGGACCCCTAATATCTCCTAAAGAGGGACACTTGGGAGGTATGGACCCCTAATATCTCCTAAAGAGAGACACTTGGGAGGTATGGACCCCTAAAGTCTCCTAGATAGGGACACTTGGGAGGTACGGACCCCTAATATCTCCTAAAGAGGGACACTTGGGAGGTATGGATCCCTAATGTCTCCTAAAGAGGGACACTTGGGAGGTACAGACCCCTAATATCTCCTAAAGAGGGACACTTGGGAGGTATGGACCCCTAATGTCTCCTAAAGAGGGACACTTGGGAGGTACAGACCCCTAATATCTCCTAAAGAGGGACACTTGGGAGGTACGGACCCCTAATATCTCCTAAAGAGGGACACTTGGGAGGTATGAACCCCTAATATCTCCTAAAGAGGGACACTTGGGAGGTATGGACCCCTAATATCTCCTAAAGAGAGACACTTGGGAGGTATGGACCCCTAAAGTCTCCTAGATAGGGACACTTGGGAGGTACGGATCCCTAATATCTCCTAAAGAGGGACACTTGGGAGGTATGAACCCCTAATATCTCCTAAAGAGGGACACTTGGGAGGTACGGACCCCTAATATCTCCTAAAGAGGGACACTTGGGAGATATGGACCCCTAATATCTCCTAAAGAGGGACACTTGGGAGGTACAGACCCCTAATATCTCCTAAAGAGGGACACTTGGGAGGTACGGACCCCTAATATCTCCTAAAGAGGGACACTTGGGAGGTATGAACCCCTAATATCTCCTAAAGAGGGACACTTGGGAGGTATGAACCCCTAATATCTCCTAAAGAGGGACACTTGGGAGGTATGGACCCCTAATATCTCCTAAAGAGGGACACTTGGGAGGTACAGACCCCTAATATCTCCTAAAGAGGGACACTTGGAACGGACCCATAATATCTCCTAAAGAGTAGTAAGATAAGTGGAGGGTTATTATTATGATGTGTTAGTTCTCATTTAAGAGAATTTTCCTCAACAACGGGAACAGGGAAACTTGTTACGACAGAAGGTACAATGAACATATAGAACAATGCAGTCCTGTAAGGAAATCCTGCTGCAAGTCACATGTAATAGGAAGAGACACGGCAGGAAGTGAGGTGTGCGAACAAAAATGGCTTCCCTCCCCAGCCTGCTGACAAACAGCACATAGAATTATATCTCTTACATTCTGTCAGGGCGAGGGAAACCATTAGACATAGATCTAACAATATTACCACGTTCTTTTTTCTCTTAGACTAAATTGTCATGTGTTTTTATTAACCCTATGAGTGCCAGGCGGCAATACTTTGGATATCCCTCTGGCGCTCAAAGAGTTAACTCCTTTTGGATGTAGGAGTTGCCAGATCATCCCTTTAAAATCGGACACGTTAATCCTTTGATTGTCAGAGGGGTTACACAATGTATTGCAAAGCAATGTGCTCGGTAGCCCTCTGGCGCTGAAGGGGTTAAAACTGTCTGCTGCCTGCATGCATGGGGACCGCTGCAGCGCGGTAATAACCACTGTGGCCCTGCAGCGGGTCAGTTTACCAGTGTTAACCCTTTGAGTGCCAGAGAAAGAGAAAGGTGTCCAACCTATTGCGATGCCTCTCTCTGGCACTTACAGGGACAATAATGTCCAATAAATATAAAATCTTCTACTTTTATAGAGCTTAAAAAAATAAACCAAGTCCCACAAATCCTATCTCTCTAACCGCTATGGTTTGAGAGATATTCACACTGAAAGTTCCCCCCTTCTCTTGATGACAGCTGTAAAGCTGACAGCAGGAGATTCAAGTCATGCAACTAGAGGGGGCTCTTCAGCGGAGCCGAAAGCGTGTTATGTAAAAAGAATTACGTCATTGGAACGGTCTACAAAGTGTGCTTGCAAACCAGGCACGCTTCGTAGACCTTTCCAATGAAGTAATTCTTTTTAAATAACGCAATGTCGGCTCTGCTGCAGAGCCTTCGGCTGGTCCCGGACCGGAATCTCCTGCTGTCAGCTAGACGCTGACGTCAGGAGAAGGGGAGGGAGCGGGGAACTTTCAGTGCGAATATCTCTCAAACCGCAGTGGTTTGAGAGATAGGATTTGTGGGATATAGTTTATTTTTTCAAGCTCTATAAAAGTAGAAGATTTGTTTCATGGGACATTAGTGTCACTTTAAAGGGTTCAAGAGACAATCTGGCAACTTGACTTGGATGCTATAGAAGTATCCAGCCTATCGAGAAGCAATAGACTGGAGACCTCTGCAGCACTGACAGGGTTAACGCGTTGCGTACCCCTCTGGCACTCAATGGGTTAAAGGCACAATTTCAATGAACAGGAATTTTTCTACTCTCCCAGCAGTGCAGCCCGCTTGCCTCTGAATTGCTCCAATTTTTTTCTTATACGTAAATCATTATAAGTCAGCTCTAGCCAGGACCTGAGTTTAGTAGGGAAAAAAGCATTGTAGCCTTCTAGTATACAAGGGGTTAAAAGCCAGATTTAAATCAGGAATTTTAATCGGTGTCCTTCGTCGCTTGGGATGACCGCAGAATCGTTTGAGGTCCTCTTTGCGTGTGTGTTCCTTATCGTTTCATGGAGCAGAGGGTTGGGAGGTATGTGGCTTCGGCGAGCACACTCCGGCACACAAAGGGTTAATATAACATAAAGACTATCCTGTTTACTGCCACATTTCATATTACTTAACCCTTTCTCAGCCAGTGTGGCACTGAGAGCATCTTGGCCAGGAAAAAATTCAAAATAGTTTGTGGCTAATTATAATTCAAATCTAATATTTTTAATAATAAATCATGGCTTTCTCCCCAATACAAGTTCTAACACATGGGGGGAGATTCACTAAGCGGTGATAAAGTGGAGATAACTTCTCCAGTTTATCACTTCTCCAATTCCTATGGTATTCTATGGAGCCCATGCACTAAGATCTCCAGAGTATAAAAGGTCTCATTACACTGGTTCCATAGAATAACACAGGAATTGGAGACGTGATATAACCAGAGAAGTCATCATCTCTTTATCGTCTCTTCATCACCTCTTCATCACCTCTTCATCACCTCTTCATCACCTCTTCATCACCTCTTTATCACCTCTTTATCACCTCTTTATCACCGTTTAGTGAATCTCCCCCTGATGTATCTGAAGGAGGGAGCAGAGAGGTTTCTGCTGGTTGCAGAGTGAATTGGTTATAAGGGAAGGGCAGATTTCTTAAACTAAATATAACCCCCTATTTCCTTCCTGGATGCCCCAGACCAGCGTCTTCCAGGGCGCGGAGCCCCCTCAGACAGAATGGGGGCAGCCGGAGACGGCGGGAGGGTGTGCGCTTTTATTACAACAAAAGGCTTTCCTTCCGGACGGACGGAGAGAGACAGCCCAGCTCATATACATCTGTGAGGCTGATGTATTAATAAGAATTGGAGCAATTCCGGGACTAACCAGCAGTGCTATAGTGTTGAAATAAAAATGCCGTTGACTTAAATTGGGATTTTTTTATTTTAACCCATTCAGTGCCAGAGAGGTCTCCAACTCATTGTGAAGCTTGCATTTAAAGGGATAGTAATGTTTCACAAAAACAGCAGCTCCAATTAATCTTCGTAGTATTTGGACTTTGGAGAGTGTTATATCAATACTCTCAGAGTTGTAGTTCAAAATTAATTGAATGATAAAGTATCCCCCTCCCGCCCCTTTTACCTAGTGTAAGCCCCCACACCTCAGATGTGGAATCCAGTCCATAGATACACCTGATACCACTCTGGCACTCAGAGGGTTAATGTCCTTCTTGAGGTGCGGTCTCAAAAACTGTACACGGTGCTCTAGGCGAGGCCTTACCAGTGATCAACAGAGTGGCATTAATACGGCTAACGCCTCTTCCTGCACAACATATCAGGTTCGCTTTTCCCACTGAATTACTACATTGCTTGCCTACCTTGAAGTCATCTGAAATAACAACACCAAAGCCTCTTTCCTCTGATGTTGTTATCAGCAAAGCACTTTTAATCCTGTATTGCACCACTGGGTTTGCAGCATTAAACTTTAGATCCCACACTGTTCTTTATTCTTCAAGTATCTTAAATCCTTAAGAATTTGTTTTTTCCCTGCCCCCAGACAGTAAAACTTGTTGCAGATTCTTGTATCATCTCTGGAGTTTTGGGGTAAACCAACTGCACAAATAAATTCCAGACCCAAACTCCCAAGAACCAATGCCCCTTACTCAGCTCGCACTTACATATCTATCTCGATTTGTATGATTGTTGCTCCATTCTACAATATGCACAGCTCCTGGAGCCCCCCCCCCCCACACACACACACAAACTCATCTCACCCTATGACCTCTCCTGAACTGCACCCTTCTTAGGAAATTCACTATGATGACCCCTCAGGCTTCTTAACTTTCAAACATTTAGAATTTCACTGTAACCCACCCACAGTTTCTCTGAAAGTGTACGTGAAGATCAACTTATCAGATGGTTAAAAATAACTCACATTTCTCCTCTAAATTTCTGGAGGGTGATTCACTAAAGTGAGATAAAGAGGAGATAACTTCTCCAGTGTGATAAACTCTCCAGTTCCTATGTTATTCTATGGGAGATCTTTAGTTATAGACTACAGGGGAGATGTACTAAGGTGTGATAAAGAGGAGATAACTTCTCCAGTGAGATAAACTCTCCAGTTCCTATGTTATTCTATGGGTGAGATTTAGTTATAAACTACAGGGGAGATGTACTGAGGTGTGATAAAGAGGAGATAACTTCTCCAGTGAGATAAACTCTCCAGTTCCTGTGTTATTCTATGGGAGAGATTTAGTTATAGACTACAGGGGAGATGTACTAAGGTGTGATAAAGAGGAGATAACTTCTCCAGTGTGATAAACTCTCCAGTTCCTATGTTATTATATGGGTGAGATTTAGTTATAGACTACAGGGGAGATGTACTAAGGTGTGATAAAGAGGAGATAATGTCTCCAGTGTGATAAACTCTCCAGTTCCTATGTTATTCTATGGGTGAGATATAGTTATAGACTACAGGGGAGATGTACTAAGGAGTGATAAAGAGGAGATAATGTCTCCAGTGAGATAAACTCTCCAGTTCCTATGTTATTCTATGGGAGATCTTTAGTTATAGACTACAGGAGAGATGTACTAAGGTGTGATAAAGAGGAGATAACTTCTCCAGTGAGATAAACTCTCCAGTTCCTATGTTATTCTATGGGTGAGATTTAGTTATAGACTACAGGGGAGATGTACTGAGGTGTGATAAAGAGGAGATAACTTCTCCAGTGAGATAAACTCTCCAGTTCCTGTGTTATTCTATGGGAGAGATTTAGTTATAGACTACAGGGGAGATGTACTAAGGTGTGATAAAGAGGAGATAACTTCTCCAGTGTGATAAACTCTCCAGTTCCTATGTTATTCTATGGGAGATCTTTAGTTATAGACTACAGGAGAGATGTACTAAGGTGTGATAAAGAGGAGATAACTTCTCCAGTGAGATAAACTCTCCAGTTCCTATGTTATTCTATGGGTGAGATTTAGTTATAGACTACAGGGGAGATGTACTGAGGTGTGATAAAGAGGAGATAACTTCTCCAGTGAGATAAACTCTCCAGTTCCTGTGTTATTCTATGGGAGAGATTTAGTTATAGACTACAGGGGAGATGTACTAAGGTGTGATAAAGAGGAGATAACTTCTCCAGTGAGATAAACTCTCCAGTTCCTGTGTTATTCTATGGGAGAGATTTAGTTATAGACTACAGGGGAGATGTACTAAGGTGTGATAAAGAGGAGATAACTTCTCCAGTGAGATAAACTCTCCAGTTCCTATGTTATTCTATGGGTGAGATTTAGTTATAGACTACAGGGGAGATGTACTAAGGTGTGATAAAGAGGAGATAACTTCTCCAGTGTGATAAACTCTCCAGTTCCTATGTTATTCTATGGGTGAGATTTAGTTATAGACTACAGGGGAGATGTACTAAGGAGTGATAAAGAGGAGATAATGTCTCCAGTGAGATAAACTCTCCAGTTCCTATGTTATTCTATGGGAGATCTTTAGTTATAGACTACAGGAGAGATGTACTAAGGTGTGATAAAGAGGAGATAACTTCTCCAGTGAGATAAACTCTCCAGTTCCTATGTTATTCTATGGGTGAGATTTAGTTATAGACTACAGGGGAGATGTACTGAGGTGTGATAAAGAGGAGATAACTTCTCCAGTGAGATAAACTCTCCAGTTCCTATGTTATTCTATGGGTGAGATTTAGTTATAGACTACAGGGGAGATGTACTAAGATGTGATAAAGAGGAGATAACTTCTCCAGTGAGATAAACTCTCCAGTTCCTGTGTTATTCTATGGGAGAGATTTAGTTATAGACTACAGGGGAGATGTACTGAGGTGTGATAAAGAGGAGATAACTTCTCCAGTGAGATAAACTCTCCAGTTCCTGTGTTATTCTATGGGAGAGATTTAGTTATAGACTACAGGGGAGATGTACTGAGGTGTGATAAAGAGGAGATAACTTCTCCAGTGAGATAAACTCTCCAGTTCCTGTGTTATTCTATGGGAGAGATTTAGTTATAGACTACAGGGGAGATGTACTAAGGTGTGATAAAGAGGAGATAACTTCTCCAGTGTGATAAACTCTCCAGTTCCTATGTTATTATATGGGTGAGATTTAGTTATAGACTACAGGGGAGATGTACTAAGGTGTGATAAAGAGGAGATAATGTCTCCAGTGTGATAAACTCTCCAGTTCCTATGTTATTCTATGGGTGAGATATAGTTATAGACTACAGGGGAGATGTACTAAGGAGTGATAAAGAGGAGATAATGTCTCCAGTGAGATAAACTCTCCAGTTCCTATGTTATTCTATGGGAGATCTTTAGTTATAGACTACAGGAGAGATGTACTAAGGTGTGATAAAGAGGAGATAACTTCTCCAGTGAGATAAACTCTCCAGTTCCTATGTTATTCTATGGGTGAGATTTAGTTATAGACTACAGGGGAGATGTACTGAGGTGTGATAAAGAGGAGATAACTTCTCCAGTGAGATAAACTCTCCAGTTCCTGTGTTATTCTATGGGAGAGATTTAGTTATAGACTACAGGGGAGATGTACTAAGGTGTGATAAAGAGGAGATAACTTCTCCAGTGTGATAAACTCTCCAGTTCCTATGTTATTCTATGGGAGATCTTTAGTTATAGACTACAGGAGAGATGTACTAAGGTGTGATAAAGAGGAGATAACTTCTCCAGTGAGATAAACTCTCCAGTTCCTATGTTATTCTATGGGTGAGATTTAGTTATAGACTACAGGGGAGATGTACTGAGGTGTGATAAAGAGGAGATAACTTCTCCAGTGAGATAAACTCTCCAGTTCCTGTGTTATTCTATGGGAGAGATTTAGTTATAGACTACAGGGGAGATGTACTAAGGTGTGATAAAGAGGAGATAACTTCTCCAGTGAGATAAACTCTCCAGTTCCTGTGTTATTCTATGGGAGAGATTTAGTTATAGACTACAGGGGAGATGTACTAAGGTGTGATAAAGAGGAGATAACTTCTCCAGTGAGATAAACTCTCCAGTTCCTATGTTATTCTATGGGTGAGATTTAGTTATAGACTACAGGGGAGATGTACTAAGGTGTGATAAAGAGGAGATAACTTCTCCAGTGTGATAAACTCTCCAGTTCCTATGTTATTCTATGGGTGAGATTTAGTTATAGACTACAGGGGAGATGTACTAAGGAGTGATAAAGAGGAGATAATGTCTCCAGTGAGATAAACTCTCCAGTTCCTATGTTATTCTATGGGAGATCTTTAGTTATAGACTACAGGAGAGATGTACTAAGGTGTGATAAAGAGGAGATAACTTCTCCAGTGAGATAAACTCTCCAGTTCCTATGTTATTCTATGGGTGAGATTTAGTTATAGACTACAGGGGAGATGTACTAAGGTGTGATAAAGAGGAGATAACTTCTCCAGTGAGATAAACTCTCCATTTCTATGTTATTCTATGGGAGAGATTTAGTTATAGACTACAGGGGAGATGTACTGAGGTGTGATAAAGAGGAGATAACTTCTCCAGTGAGATAAACTCTCCAGTTCCTGTGTTATTCTATGGGAGAGATTTAGTTATAGACTACAGGGGAGATGTACTGAGGTGTGATAAAGAGGAGATAACTTCTCCAGTGAGATAAACTCTCCAGTTCCTGTGTTATTCTATGGGAGAGATTTAGTTATAGACTACAGGGGAGATGTACTAAGGTGTGATAAAGAGGAGATAACTTCTCCAGTGAGATAAACTCTCCAGTTCCTGTGTTATTCTATGGGAGAGATTTAGTTATAGACTACAGGGGAGATGTACTAAGGTGTGATAAAGAGGAGATAACTTCTCCAGTGAGATAAACTCTCCAGTTCCTATGTTATTCTATGGGTGAGATTTAGTTATAGACTACAGGGGAGATGTACTAAGGTGTGATAAAGAGGAGATAACTTCTCCAGTGTGATAAACTCTCCAGTTCCTATGTTATTCTATGGGTGAGATTTAGTTATAGACTACAGGGGAGATGTACTAAGGAGTGATAAAGAGGAGATAATGTCTCCAGTGAGATAAACTCTCCAGTTCCTATGTTATTCTATGGGAGATCTTTAGTTATAGACTACAGGAGAGATGTACTAAGGTGTGATAAAGAGGAGATAACTTCTCCAGTGAGATAAACTCTCCAGTTCCTATGTTATTCTATGGGTGAGATTTAGTTATAGACTACAGGAGAGATGTACTAAGGTGTGATAAAGAGGAGATAACTTCTCCAGTGTGATAAACTCTCCAGTTCCTATGTTATTCTATGGGTGAGATTTAGTTATAGACTACAGGGGAGATGTACTAAGGTGTGATAAAGAGGAGATAACTTCTCCAGTGAGATAAACTCTCCAGTTCCTATGTTATTCTATGGGAGAGATTTAGTTATAGACTACAGGGGAGATGTACTAAGGTGTGATAAAGAGGAGATAACTTCTCCAGTGAGATAAACTCTCCAGTTCCTATGTTATTCTATGGAAGAGATTTAGTTATAGACTACAGGGGGAGATGTACTAAGGTGTGATAAAGAGGAGATAACTTCTCCAGTGAGATAAACTCTCCAGTTCCTATGTTATTCTATGGGAGAGATTGAGTTATAGACTTCAGGGGGAGATGTACTAAGGTATGATAAAGAGGAGATAACTTCTCCAGTGAGATAAACTCTCCAGTTCCTATGTTATTCTATGGGAGAGATTTAGTTATAGACTACAGGGGAGATGTACTAAGGTGTGATAAAGAGGAGATAACTTCTCCAGTGTGATAAACTCTCCAGTTCCTATGTTATTCTATGGGAGAGATTTAGTTATAGACTACAGGGGGAGATGTACTAAGATGTGATAAAGAGGAGATAACTTCTCCAGTGTGATAAACTCTCCAGTTCCTATGTTATTCTATGGGAGAGATTTAGTTATAGACTACAGGGGGAGATGTACTAAGATGTGATAAAGAGGAGATAACTTCTCCAGTGTGATAAACTCTCCAGTTCCTATGTTATTCTATGGGAGAGATTTAGTTATAGACTACAGGGGGAGATGTACTAAGATGTGATAAAGAGGAGATAACTTCTCCAGTGTGATAAACTCTCCAGTTCCTATGTTATTCTATGGGAGAGATTTAGTTATAGACTACAGGGGAGATGTACTAAGATGTGATAAAGAGGAGATAACTTCTCCAGTGAGATAAACTCTCCAGTTCCTATGTTATTCTATGGAAGAGATTTAGTTATAGACTACAGGGGGAGATGTACTAAGGTGTGATAAAGAGGAGATAACTTCTCCAGTGAGATAAACTCTCCAGTTCCTATGTTATTCTATGGGAGAGATTGAGTTATAGACTACAGGGGGAGATGTACTAAGGTATGATAAAGAGGAGATAACTTCTCCAGTGAGATAAACTCTCCAGTTCCTATGTTATTCTATGGGAGAGATTTAGTTATAGACTACAGGGGGAGATGTACTAAGGTGTGATAAAGAGGAGATAACTTCTCCAGTGAGATAAACTCTCCAGTTCCTATGTTATTCTATGGGAGAGATTTAGTTATAGACTACAGGGGAGATGTACTAAGGTGTGATAAAGAGGAGATAACTTATCCAGTGAGATAAACTCTCCAGTTCCTATGTTGTTCTATGGGAGATCTTTAGTTATAGACTACAGGGGAGATGTACTAAGGTGTGATAAAGAGGAGATAACTTCTCCAGTGAGATAAACTCTCCAGTTCCTATGTTATTCTATGGGAGAGATTTAGTTATAGAATACAGGGGAGATGTACTAAGGTGTGATAAAGAGGAGATAACTTCTCCAGTGAGATAAACTCTCCAGTTCCTATGTTATTCTATGGGAGATATTTAGTTATAGACTACAGGGGGAGATGTACTAAGGTGTGATAAAGAGGAGATAACTTCTCCAGTGAGATAAACTCTCCAGTTCCTATATTATTCTATGGGAGAGCTTTAGTTATAGACTACAGGGGAGATGTACTAAGGTGTGATAAAGAGGAGATAACTTCTCCAGTGAGATAAACTCTCCAGTTCCTATGGAGCATATGCAGTTGGAGAGATTTTAGTGCAGAGGCTTAGAAGTCGCCCATTGTCATTTGGTTTACTCCTCACATTTAGGGATCTGCAGGGCTGGATGACGTCAGCGCCTCACTTGGCACTCACTGCACAGGAAGCAATATTTTAATTATCTCTATAGAAGCCCATGTGCTGACGAATCAGCTGTCAATATGGGCTTCTTTGGAGAGGAGCGCTCAGTGAGGAGCAGACATCACAGAGCCCTACACATTTCTGTGATCTGCAGGGCAAACATGAAGACAGCGGGTGAGTTCTAAGCTATGGGAACTCAGTTTCAATATCTGTGAGTTCACTGCCAAGTATTTAACCCTTTGAGTGCCAGAGGGGTATGCATCCATTGCAAAGCAATGCGTTGCGCACCTCTCTGGCACTCAAAGGGTTAAAAGAGTCTTTAATTGACCCCCTACATCCTCTTTAATAAGAACTAGCATTGCTCAGTCTGAGGTAGTATGTAGTTGTTTCTCTGAGTGTCTCTCGGTGTGTGAATAATTTAACCCTTGAGTGCCCGAGTGCTATCCAGTGCATTGCGTTGCAATTAACCAGATACCTCTCTGGAACACAAAGGGTTAAGTAGGATATACTAAAAGCTGAAGGGGTTTTCTAGCAAACCCCTCAATTATGCATTGACTTAACCCTTTGCGTGCCAGACGGGTATCCAAAGTATTGCTTTGCAATGGGTCGGGTACCCCTCTGACACTCAGAGGGTTAATTTTTTATTTTTTTTTTTGCCCCTTTGAATGCTACAGAGTTCTCCTAAGCACTGCTTTGCAATGCGTTGCGTACCCCTCTGGCACTCAAAGGGTCAAGGGGTTAAAGCAATGCATTCTGTATCCCCCCCAGCACACAAAGAGTTAAAAAGCCTGATTTAAATGAACAGTAATTTATCTTTTATCATTTGGTTTTCCCCATATTTTCTCCATTCCTTCTTGGTACATCATCCTCAGCGTTTCTCTCCAGGGTACGTGTGTGAGATTGTGCCCTTGTACAGATCTCCTCCTGTATCCAGTGTGTGTGTGTGGATATCAGTACCACGCTCCATCTCACTCCCACACATTTCTCACATTCTAACGCTCCCACTCACTTCTACAAACACTCATAATCCCACTTACCCTAAATCGTCTGCAATCTGATCTAGGACCAGCCAAGGTTATACTGAATAATGTCCCCCAATCCATGTTTACACAGCACCCACTCTGTCTCCTACATACGCTGCACAGTCACACATTCCCCTTGTATAGGTACATTATGTCGTCTCCTGAGATACACTCAGACTAACACACAGATTTATCTCACAGAGAATGAGTGTATGTGTGTGTGTATATGTGTGTATGTGCGTGTGTGTGTATTTATATGTATGTGTGTGTGTGTATGTTCATGTGTATATGTTTGTGTTTCTGTGCGTATGTATGTGTGTATATGTATGTATGTATGCATGTGTGTATGTAGTTTGCGTGTGCATAGGCACATGTATATGATTGTGTGGGTTTATGTGTATGCATATTTTTGTGTTTGTTTATGTGTGTGTCTGTGTATATATATATATATATATATATATATATATATATATATATTTATGTGTGTGTGTGTGTCTGAGTGTGTTTGTATGTGTGTATATATGTCTATGTGCATATATTTGTGTTCAAAATTGAATTTAGATTGTGAGCCCCAATGGGGACAGGGACCAATATGAGTGTAAAGCGCTGTGTAATCTGTGTGCGCTATATAAATAAAGGATTATTATTAAGGATTATTATTATACGTATATATATTTGTGTAAATATGTATATGTGTGTATATTTGTGCATGTGTGTGTGCGTCTGTGTGTCTTAGTCAGGCTATGTATTAATGTAAAGTGGAGCAATTCTGGAACAAGAAACAAACAAATGTCCCCTCTGATATAAATGGGACCTCTAACCTCCTTAATGTTATGGGGTCTCCGGGTCACTGTCCTCCAGCAGTGAAGGGGTTAGAAGCCCCATTTAAACCAATGGGAATGTTTGGGATTTGTATTCGTTCTGTATTGTGCAGTTGGTGGAACAAGAACTGCTCATTTCCTTAGTGCACCAGCATCAGTGTCTGTGTGTCTGTCTGTGTATGACTCTGATCTGTCTGAGTGTCTGTCCGTGTATTACCATGATCAGTCTGCCTGTCTGTGTATGACCCTGGTCAGTCTGTCTGTGTCTCTGTTAGTCAGGCTGCTCTGTGTAGTACACTGATGTGATCAGTATGTCTGTGTGTCTGTCTGTCAGGCCACTCTGTGTATGACCACTGACTGGCCTCATACCCAGGATAGCGTAGTCCACCCCTCACATTCCGGGCCCCTCTTTGGCACTGAGTAATCAGTACAGTCAGAGGTCAGCGGGGCACTGAGACTGAAGTGTCACTGAGAGGTGAATCTGGCCCAGTTCAAGGAGGCCTGAAGCCCACTGGCACCAATGACTCATGTAGCACTGGGGGAAGGGGGTCAGCTGCCTGGAATGGGAATAACAGTTCTTTACTGGAATCCCCTAGGGAGAGGAACAAATATCCAATACATACAGAGACAGGCAGATCCTGGCAGCGCCCCCCTGTGCTGGGAACAGACTTCCACACACACTGGGAGGAGATCTCTGAACCTGTGAGAGATCAAGGGAACTGGTCTAGATACAGAGCAACAGAGGTACAGCCGGGGCCACTTTACTGACCAGTGTGTCCAAACGAGAAACAGCTAATCACACTGATAATCCAGTAATCCAGCTGCTGAAAGACTACAACTCCCATGATTCCCCTCCAGTCAACAGCCTCACATTACCCATCACTACCCTGTACCCTAGGTTACGACATGGTAAAATGTGATAATCTATCTATCTATCTATCTCATATCTATCAATATATCTCATATCTATCTATCTAATATCTATTGATCTCATATGTATCTATCTATCTAATATCTATGTATCTCATATCTATCTATCTATCGATCTATCTATCTAATATCTCTGTATCTCATATCTATCTATCTATCTATCTATCTATCAATCTCATATCTATCTATCTATCTATCTATCAATCTCATATCTATCTCATATCTATCTATCTATCTATCAATCTCATATCTATCTATCTATCTATGTATCAATCTCATATCTATCGATCTATCTATCTATCTATCTATCTATCTCATATCTATCTATCTATCTATCTATGTATCTCATATCTATCTATCTATCTATCTATCTATCGATCTATCTATCTATCAATCTCATATCTACCTATCTATCTAATATCTATGTATCTCACATCTATCTATGTATCTCATATCTATCTATGTATCTATCTATCTATCTATCTATCTATCTATCTATCTATCTATCTATATATCTCATATTTATCTATCTCATAACTATCTGTCTGTCTATCTATCTATTATCTCATATCTATCTATCTATCTATCTATCTATCTATCTATCTATCTCACATCTATCTATGTATCTCATATCTATCTATCTGTCTATCTATCTATCTCTCGTATCTATATATCTCATATTTATCTATCTCATAACTATCTGTCTGTCTGTCTATCTATCTATCTATCTATCTATTATCTCATATCTATCTATCTAGCATCATATTTGCAATTTCCTATACACAGTGATCTACCTTGCAGTCTGCATCTAGGTCTCATTTCCTCACAAAAAAAAATAACAGGCTACAATAGATGTGAATGGCTATCGATCTATCTATCAATCTCATATCTATCTATCTATCTATCTATCTATCTATCTATCTATCTATCTAATATCTATGTATCTCATTATCTATCTATCTATCTATCTATCTATCTATCTATCTATCTATCAATCTCATATCTATCTATCTATCTATCTATCTATCTAATATCTATGTATCTCACATCTATCTATGTATCTCATATCTATCTATCTATCTATCTATCTATCTATCTCTCGTATCTATATATCTCATATATATATATTTATCTATCTCATAACTATCTGTCTGTCTATCTATCTATCTATTATCTCATATCTATCTATCTATCTATCTATCTATCTAATATCTATCTATCTCACATCTATCTATGTATCTCATATCTATCTATCTGTCTATCTATCTATCTATCACTCGTATCCATATATCTCATATTTATCTATCTCGTAACTATCTGTCTGTCTGTCTATCTATCTATCTATCTATCTATTATCTCATATCTATCTATCTAGCATCATATTTGCAATTTCCTATACACAGTGATCTACCTTGCAGTCTGCATCTAGGTCTCATTTCCTCACAAAAAAAAATAACAGGCTACAATAGATGTGAATGGCTTGTAAGGGTCGAATAACTTTATCAGCTTATAAACAACTAGCAGTGGACTACAACAGAGATCAGATACAAAATAAAACAGGTATATAGATATACCAACTGCTGGATTTTAGGAACCTACCTAGGCAATCCTTTCCCTTCAAAGGGCAACAGCCACCCAAAAATTATATTTTTATGTATTACAGTAGGTAGTCATCCATTTACAATATTTTAACTCTTCTTGTATTTCTCTTCCCATTTGCTGAGATCACCGGGCAGTTCCTACATTGTGTTACATTGCTGGTGCCACACGTACTACTCATTGTTACACCACCCAGGCGTCTAAAGTGAATCCATTGTGCTTTAGTGGCATTGTTGCTTTAAAGCGTACCTATCACTTTAAACACAGTTTTGCCTAATAATTAAAAAAGAAAGTCTAGTTACATTTTTTATCTAACAAGCACTGTTTTCGTAACATTTTTAAAGATGTTATCAGTTTTTCCAAGTCCTCCCCTTAGTGGGGGATTCCATCTTGAAAGGATTTGCATGACTATCCCTCTTTATCAATTCATGCCGCCCTGCTGGCGGAAACTGACATCTTCCAGAAGCCTAAGAAAGTGAAAAGAGGTGATTTTTTTTGATGTGTCAGTAATTTACGCAGAACTTTCACCCTGAATAAAGTTGAGCTCAGTAGATCTTTCTACGAAAAGGAACACCAATTGTGTAATATTTTGGTTTTTAAATCGCCATAGTTTTTTATATAAAAGATAATTAAAGCGGAACTTTCACATGATTAAAGCTCCGAAGAGCATAGTTACATTAGCAATATAGACAGATTTATGCTTCAAAATAAAACAATTGCTTCATTAACGAAAAAAAAATCACCTTTTAACCAGGCAGGCACCGGCAGGGATCTTACAGGAAGCGCTCTCTGCTCCGTCAGTCACTTTCCGTACCATATGGTACAGTGGCAGCCAACCGCCAATCCTGGATTTGAAGGGGACGGACAACACAGACGCAGAGATGCCGGCTCTGCAAGATGTCTGCACTGTTCTCCGGTGCCTGCCTAGTTAAAAGTTGATTTTTTCATTAATGAAGCAATTCGTTGTATATTGAAGCATAAATCTTTCTATATCTCTAATGTAACTATGCTCTGCGGAGCTTTTTTAATCATGTGAAAGTTCCGCTTTAAAGGGATAGTAATACTTTATTATTACTATCCTTCATATTGTCGGTATTTTCAAAATAAGTTAATAGCCCCCATGTTCATCTCTCAAACCTTTATGGTTTGAGAGATAACCGAAGGCAAAGGTTCCCCCCTCCCTCCCCCTTCCCTGAAGTCAGCGTTGTACTGACTGCAGGGGAAGTCTGTCGTACGACTGGCTTGCGTCTCTGCAGCTGAGCAGAGATCCCGTTAGTGAAACATAATTATTTCACTGAAACGGTCTTCTACGTGTGCTTGGTTTGTGCTTAGTTTGCAAGCACATGTAGAAGACCGTTTCAGTGAAATAATGATTTGTCACTAACGCGATCACGGCTCTGCTGCAGAGCCACCTGATGAAAGTCAGACCGGATATCCCTGCAGTCAGCACAACACTGACTTCAGGGAAGGGGGAGGGAGGGGGGAATTTTGCCTTCGATTATCTCTCAAAGCATAAAGGTTTGAGAGATGAACCTGGGGGCTATTAACTTATTTTGCAAATTCCTACAATATGAGGGATAGTAATAATAAAGTATTACTATCCCTTTAAGACTGACGTGGTGAGGCACTGTGCGGTACAATCTATACTGCACAGCTCTCTGGGTCTGCCCTCTGTACACTAAATCCCCACCCACTGCCCGTCCCAAGCTTTGTCAATCCTGTGCACATTCGCCTGCCTACAAGCTTAGAGGCAATCTTTGAGACCAAGACTGACAGCTGCTGGTGAGGGAGAACACTGCCAATCATTGGCAACATAATAAAGATGGTGCCACTCTCTCTCACAGTATCGTGCAAGAAATAGGTATTTTTTTATACTTGAAGTTTTTACACTTGGCCCTGGGAGATCAACGCATGGGACTGCGGATCCAAAAGCGTGACAGTTCCGCTTTAATTATGCAGAGAACACAGCTCTGCTGACATTAGAATCCCCAACCACTAAACCAAAAATTTCTAAAACAATTAACCTGTTTGGAAACCAAAAAAAGTACAATATCTCGGCAGTTTAAATCGATGCATTTAATGAGACTAAATGATGTGTAGGTAACAGGTCCACGTTAAGTACTAAGATATTTTCTACAAATCAGTTCTTTTATCATGCACCAGTTTTCTGTGAAAAACTCCGATATAGTAATTATCTGTTGTCTCTATAAAGCAGAGGAAATTACAGGGAACTATTCTCCCACCTCCAGCCTCTGTTATTATAAACTCATAACCTGGACGTCCGCGCACAACAGAATTCATGCCACTATCATTTGAATCTCCTCCTCTGCCCTTTTTTTCCATCCTCTAGGGTAAATTGCTATTTTGTTTCTGTGGAATGAAGATCGGTATAAATAAGCATCTGAATATCTCGCTGATAGGAAATGTTTAATTAAACTCAATTACAGACCTGTCACAGGATGCCACATGTGGAAAGCGAGATATTTTCATGCTAAGTGTTTACGATGAAGAAAAATAAACAGTGTGATTCATTTTATGATGTAAATTAGGGAGGGGTAAATGGTGATTTTATAGATGTTGTTGAACTATAACTCCCATCCTCCTCAGCCAGCCAACGACTGAGAGTTGTAGTCCAACAAAACCTGGACAAATTTAATAGATAAAGGAGAGATATAAGCAGCTGGAAGAGGCAATGATAACAGTGTATAGGTCACTCGTAAGAACGCACACACCTAGCACTGTGCTTTCATATCCACTGGACTGGATGAACAACTTAGTATCTTAGCCCCGCCTGTGGTCATGACCCCATACATCATGATCCATTACCGCGTCGTCGTCCCCCCATACACACAGACACAATGTAACTCGGCAAAGAAAATGCTCTTAGAGCTGCATAACATGCAATTACAAAAATAAATCACCTAATCATTGGATAATGTGAAATGCGTTGGGAAACCACCACAGCATCCTCTGCATGGCACAGGTTAAAGAGGGACTGTCACCTGTCCAAATTTTCAGCTCAGTGGAAGTAATCCATCTTGAAAAGATTTGAATGATAATTCCTCACCATTCATTAAAGGGATAATAATACTTAATTATTACTAATCCCTATATTAAAGTCCTATTAAAAATAAATGTATTGCCCCCAGCGTCATCTCTCAGACCTTTATGGTTTGAGAGATAATCGCTCCTAAAGTTGCCCTCTCCCTCCCCCTTCCCCGAAGTCAGTGTTGTAGCTGACTGAAGGGAAATCCGGTCTTAGATCATCAGGCGGCTCTGCAGCAGAGCTTCGATCGCGTTAATAAGAAAAAAATATTTCACTAAAACAGTCTTCTACGTGTGCTTGCAAACCTGGCGCTTGAAGGGTTAAAATCCCATTTTAGATAAGCTACATTTTTGTTTGCTCTTTACAGTGCAGCCCGTCTGATCCAGAATTTATCCACTTTTGCTATTATACATATGTCCCTGTGTTTCCCTTCTTAAATACATGGTGGTAAGATTTCTCTGCATATTTATCAATGGTAAATAAAGCTTCCCTTTGATTTAAAGGGATAGTAATGTCATTATTAAAGGGATAGTAATGTTTCATAATAAAATCAGCTCTAATTAATCATCATAGTATTTGGACTTTGGAGAGTGTTATTTCAGTTCTGTCAGAGTTGTAGTTCAAGAGTAATTCAATGACAAAGTATCCCCCTCCCGCCCCTTTTACTGATGTAACACTGCTCAGCCAGATCAGAAGGGAGGTGCCTAGGACTGCAGAGAGGGACAATCTTCAATTAAGAGGAGGGAAAAACCTGAAAAATTTGTCAAGGGGGACAGGGCTTTCATTGTTCTCATAGGAAGAAGATTGTCCCCTTCTGTTATCTGTCTGGTCTATGGACTGGATTCACATCTGAGAAGAGATGGCTTACACTAGATAAAAGAGGCGGGAGGGGAACTTTGCTTGTGAATATCTCTCAAACCATAAAGGTTTGAGAGATAAGACTTCTATCATTCTTCATGTTTTTTTAATGCCTACAAAATAAAATAAAGCTAAAACGAAGTATTACTATCCCTTTAAAGTTCTGCTACGAGTCTTCTTTAAAGTGGAACTATCATCAAGATAACATTGCCCCCCCAAACACTTACTAGCATAGCGATAAGCAAAGGCAGACTGTCATTAGTCTGAATAAGTCCCACGTTATTCAGGAAAAATAACTTTTTTGGCAGGCAACAGCAGACAACAGGGCAGAAATCTTGGAGAAAATGTACCTGTGCTTCTGCTCTGTCCATCCCGTTCACTGCCAGGATTGGCAAGTGGCGTTCCTTGGTACCTTAAGGTACAGGAAGTTACTGACGGAGCAGGCATACAAAGATTCTCTTGTAAGCAATGTGCAGCTGGTGCCTGCCCAACAAGTTGGTTTTCCTCAATAAACTTGGACTTATTCAGCCTAATGACAGTATGCCTTTGCTTATCGCTATGTCAGTAAGTGTTTGGGGGCAATGTTATCTTGATGATCGTTCTGCTTAAAGCTTTTTATAACAACGTAGTGCTATGTTTAAAGGAATAGTAATACTTAAGTATTACTAATCCCTATATTAAAGTTCTATTAAAAATAAATGTATTGCCCCCAGTCTCATCTCTCAAACCTTTATGCTCTGAGAGATAATCGCTCCTAAAGTTGCCCTCTCCCTTCCCCAAAGTCAGCGTTGTAGCTGACTGAAGGGAAATCCGGTCTTACGATCATCAGGCAGCTCTGCAGCAGAGCCGCGATTGCGTTAATAAAAAAAGAATTCTTTCACTGAAATGGTCTTCTACGTGTTCTTGGTTTGCAAGCACACGTAGAAGACGGTTTTAGTGAAAGGTTTTTACAGCTCGTCAAGCAGAAAGGGGAGGGAGCGGAGAACTTTATTTTCCTATATCTCTCAAACCATAATGGTCTGAGAGATACGTATAAGTGCAAGTACTCTCTTTTAATTGTATCTACCATATAGTTAATACTTTTTTTTCTGACATTACTGTCAGTTCTGGTCCGAGGCTTCTTTAAAGGGATAGTATTACTTCAAAATTACTATCACTCATATTGTAGCCCTTAATAGACCGGATTCTCTTGCTGGCAGCAGAACGCTGACAGCAGGGGAGAGGAAACTTTGAAAGCGGCTATCTCTTAAACCATAAAGGTTTGAGAGATGCCTCTGGTGTCATTTAACGCAGTTTATTAAGGGCTACAATATGAGGGATAGTAATTTTGAAGTAATACTATCCCTTTAAGCTTTTTATAACACATAGTGGTATGTTTAAGTACTTGCAGTTCTGTAGTTCAAAAAGATATCTAAGCAGAAAGGATCCCCCTCCCGCCCCTTCTGGCCGTGGCACTGATCCTCTAAGTCTGGTCCAGATGGAGAGAGGCGAGGGACAATCTTCAGTAAGCAAAAGGAAAATCCTTCCCTCCTTCATCAAGGCGGCAGGGTTTTCCTTATACTTACTGAGTGAAGATTGTCCCTCGCTGCATCCGTCCCACGACCAGACTGCAGATCTGATGGGAGATGTCCAGGAGGGGGATCCTTTTGAATTGAATAGCATTTAAACTACAAACATGTAAGTAATTAAAGGGATAGTAATGGTTAATTTTAAGTTGATTTAATATTGTAGACATTAAAAAAGATTAACATCAATGTAAGTCTTATCTCTCAGACCTTTATGGTTTGAGAGATATAACTTGCTAAAGTTACCTTTTCCTGGCTCTTTTACTCAAGTCTGCCATCTAGCTGACAGCTGCAGATTCTAGTCATTTGACCAGACAGAGGCTCTTCAGCAGAGCTGAAATCACACTATTTAGAAATAAATACTTCAGTGGAACAGTCTACAAAGTGTGCTTGCAAGCCAGGCACACTTTGTAGACTGTTCCAAATTAAGCATTTATCTTTAGATATCATTATATCGGCGCTGCTGAAGAGCCACATCTGGTCAAGCGACCAGAAGCTGCTTCTGACAGCTTTGCAGCTTGTCAAGCAGAAAAGGGAGGAACCAGAGAACTTTATTTTTCTATATCTCTCAAACCATAACGGTTTGAGAGATACGAATAAGTGCAAGTACTCTCTTTTAATTGTATATACCATATAGTTAATACTTTTTTTCTGACATTACTATCCCTTTAAACATACCGCTACGTGTTATAAAAAAATATAAGGAAGACTCGGAGCTGCTCTTTAACCCTTTGAGTGCATAGCAATGCGTTGTGCACCTCTCTGGCACTCAAAGGGTTAAGAGAGACATCACTATCCCTTTAACACTACTACTGCCAAGGGGACTCCAATGAGGATGTCTGTGGTCATTTTTGGATGTAACTTTCCTCTACTCAGTGTTACTCTACATATATTAAACAATGCGTATAGCAAACTGTATAACTTTACACCATTTTCCTGTGGTTTCTGGGGGAAAGATTAAGAGGCTTCCTGGCATTAAATTCATAAAGGGATAATAATACTTTAAATGTAAAATATACACATTGTACAGTTTATTCTCCTGCTTAAAACAAGGCCACTCCCAACCCTGAGTGGTGTTTTATTCAAAACTTATTGCAATTCAAACTTGAAGTTTTAGGTGCGCTATCTCAATGGTCAGTTGAAAGCTCTGATCAGTTGACCATAAATCGCCACAGGATGGTGTAGCAACAGCACCACTGTACAATTTCAGGCCACTGAGATGCTGCAGCTACAATTTAAAAAAAAAAAATTCAAGTTTGAGCTGCAATAATGTTTGAATAAAACACCTCTCAGCAGTGGGAGTACTCAGGAAGATAAACTCTGCAATATGTATATATTTTTACATATTAAGTGTTAATATACTTTTAAAGTAATCAGAGTTTGTGCGCCGGTGCACAGTACAGGGATTATACAACGTATATCTCTATACAACATGAGAATCCCACTGTCATGCCAAGGCATGAGTTGGGCCTTGCAGGGCCCTGGTATGTTTAATTTGTTGTATATTATTGTACCTTTTAAAGTTTTAGCTAAATTAGCTGAGTAGATAACATCACCAGAAACTGAATGAGCATCGCCAGTGCAGAACAGAGTGTCATAAACTATATTGGACCCTCTGCTCTAATGGAGGTCATCCAGGGGGTTTGGCCTCTTAGAAGGAACTGTGGAAACTATTTAATATGTGTTTTTTGGATAAAACAGGGAATTTCTTTGTAACAACTGAAGGGGGATATACTATCTGAAGTTCCCAAGGACTCTTAGAATACCGGTAATTGTATTTAAGGATTTCTTGTGTTTCTCCCATTTTATTTTATGGACTGTTTTGCCAATGTGTAATCTTTATTTCTGTATTTTTGTAACCAGCACTGTGAAGCCTTTTTTCAGATTAAATGTTCAATTAATCAGCTCTTGTCTCTGTTCTCTAATATGAACTCACTACTCTGAAGGAAGCTCAGTTAGAACACGCTAGTAAAGGGTTAATTCATATGTCTGATTATTAAGGTGATTTTATACTGTAATTCTGTTGTGTTTGGGGTAACCGAAGAAGCCCAGATATAAAGTCTTGGTGGTGGCAGCAAATTGTAGTACTGGGGAGATAGTGCAGGAGGGATTTCAGGGGTTAATGTGGTGGTTGCTAGGAATAATAACAGGTAACCAGGGGTCTGGTTTTGTTAACCCTTGCACTCCCACTCTCTCCCCACTATCTCAGCAGGGCCTATAGTCCTAGATTGTGACACCAACCATGCATAAAAAGCGCAAGATTCTCATGTTGCCTCCTTATATGTCACTGAATGTACCAGGAGGTGGATATCACTGCCCACGATCTTTTCCTGCGTCTCTGGGATGTCTAATTTTGCACACAGCAATCTCTTTCTCTCTCTCTCTCTTCACTCTGTCCAGGTAATTATTTTTTTAAACCTTTTTGGCACCCGGAGAGGTACTGCATTGAAGAAATCCAGTAACACTGGCAGGAAAGGATCGTGGCCAGTGACATCTGCCTCCTGATACATACAGAGACACATATGGAAGCAACATGGGAATCTTGCGCTTTTTATGCATGGCGAGATTCTCATGTCACCCTTTTAAACAATGCGACACGCTGAAGGCACCCTTTTGTATCACACTCTTTTTAGTGCGACCTTTTAAAAGGATCCCATAGTACATACCCTGCTGTATATATAGGATACCAATGGGGGTCTCGAAAGGGACAGCTGGAATTTTACGTGTCTAACTGGAGGCTATAATTTATACCAGTGCTGGGCAACATGAGGCTCTCCAGCTGTTGATGGACTACAACTCCCATCATACCCAGCAGCCTTGGGAGATACAGTCCGGTAACAGCTGGGGAGCATCACATCGCCCACCCTAATCTATACAAAAATAACATAAAGGGATCTGGGATCTGAGGTTTCATCCAATTTGGGGGAATGGAAAGATAGAGTCTCTAATCTGAGGTCATGGTTTGTGATTCGGAATAATAATTTTGATGTCCAGGACATCATTGAGTGAAGCAGATATTGACTCCCCCCTCCCTCGCTCCCCATCAGGTCTTGTGGATGAGTCAGACTTTCACCAGAGCAGAAAATTCCCAGGAAGAAAGAGACAGCGTGGGGGGGAGTGGAGGAGAGAGACAGTGTGGGAGAATGAAGGAGAGACAGAGTGGGGGAGTGGAGGAGAGAGACAGAGTGGGGGAGTGGAGGAGAGAGACAGAGTGGGGGGGAGTGGAGGAGAGAGACAGTGTGGGAGAATGAAGGAGAGAGACAGTGTGGGGGAATGAAGGAGAGAGACAGTGTGGGGGAGTGAAGGAGAGACAGAGTGGGGGAGTGGATGAGAGAGACAGAGTGGGGGAGTGGAGGAGAGAGTTAGTGTGGGAGAGTGAAGAAGAGAGACAGAGTGGGGGAGTGGAGGAGAGAGACAGTGTCGGGGAGTGGAGGAGAGAGACAGTGTCGGGGAGTGGAGGAGAGAGACAGAGTGGAGGGGGAGTGGAGGAGAGAGACAGAGTGGGGGGAGTGGAGGAGAAAGACAGTGTGGGGAGTGAAGGAGAGAGAAAGAGTGGGGGAGTGGAGGAGAGAGACAGTGTGGGGAGTGAAGGAGAGCGAAAGAGTGGGGGGAGTGGAGGAGAAAGACAGTGTGGGGAGTGAAGGAGAGCGAAAGAGTGGGGGAGTGGAGGAGAGAGACAGTGTGGGGAGTGAAGGAGAGAGAAAGAGTGGGGGGAGTGGAGGAGAAAGACAGTGTGGGGAGTGAAGGAGAGAGAAAGAGTGGGGGAGTGGAGAAGAGAGACAGTGTGTAGGAGTGGAGGAGAGAGAGCAGGAGAGTGGAGGAGAAAGACAGTTCGGGGGAGTGGAGGAGAAACAGAGTGGAGGAGAGATAGGATGGGGGGTGAAGGAGAGAGATAGGATGGGGAATGGAGGAGAGATAGGATGGGGGTGTTGAAGGAGAAATAGGATGGAGGAGTGAGATAGGATGGGGGAGTGGAGGAGAGATAGGATGGGGGAATGGAGGAGAGATGGGGGGTGTTGGAGGAGAGAGAGAGATAGGACGGGGGAGTGAAGGAGAGAGACAGAGTGAGGGGAGTGGAGGAGAGAGATATGATGGGGGAGTGGAGGAGAGACAGGATGGGGGAGTGGAGGAGAGAGATAGGATGGGGGAGTGGAAGAGAGAGATAGGATGGGGGTACTGATAGGATGGGGGGTGGAGGAGTGGGATAGGACAGGGGGTGAAGGAGAGACAGGATGGGGCGTGGAGGAGAGATATACGATAGGGGGGAGTGGAAGAGAGAGATAGGATGGGGGGAGTGATAGGATGGGTGTGCTTTGAAAATGTTGCACACAAAAGAGCATGCAACATAAGGCACTTTAACCATGTTGCTGTGATGTAAAGGACAAAATGAGAATCTCTCCCTGTATCAAAGTGTGAGATTCTCATGTCACCTCCTTAAATGTAACTTCAACCTAACCTGCTTTCATTTTAATGCCCGCAGCAAACATTTTGGTACTTGCATACCTTAGCATAGCTTCAACCCAATCTGCATTCATTTTAGTGCCCGCTCCAACCTCCGTTCATCCCTTCCCTCATAAAGACTACTTTTTTTGTGTGTTTATACCGAGATGTCTCTCCGGCTCTGGTGCAGCCTCCTCCCGCGGACAGTTGCATCATGCTGCCCCATTGTCAGAGAGCTCCGTATTCTTGTTCCCTGTCTCTGAAATCAAGCGGGAGATCGGCTCACTGTAAAAGGCGTGCGTGGGATCCTTAGCACTGGGAGGGGAGTGTGCAAGAGGGAAGGCTGACAGTGTTTGGTGCACAAAGAGTTAACCATTACAGCCCTTAAACTTTTGAGTGCCAGAGGGGTAGCAGAGCAATGTGTTGCATACCCCTCTGGCACTCAAAGGGTTTCTGGAACTCAGAGCATGATGGGACAGCATGATGGAACCATCTGCGGGGGGAGGCTTCACCAGAGCCAGAGAGACAGCTTGGTATGAACACAAAAAGTAGTTGGTAGACAGTGAGGGGGTGAACAGAGGTCAGTGCAGGCACTAAAATGCTTACTGCAGGAACTAAAATGAATGCAGGTTGGGTTGAAGCTATGCTAAGGTATGCGGGCACTAAAATGATTGCTGCGGGCACTAAAATGAAAACAGGTTGGGTTGAAGTGACATTTAAAGGGATAGTAATACTTAAAAATTACTATCCCCCATCTTGTAGCCCTTCAAAAAAGAGTAAAATGTGTTCAGCGGCATCTCTCAAACCTTTATGGTTTGAGAGATATCCGCTTTGAAAGCTCCCTCTTCCCTGACGTCAGCATTCTAGCTGACAGCAGGGGAATCCTGTCCCGGGAACGGCGGAGGCTCTGCAGCAGAGCCGAGATCGCGGTAATAAAAAAACACATCCTTAAAGTGATAGTAATACTTTGTTTTATCTTTATTTTATTTTGTAGGTATTAAAAAAACATGAAGAACGATATGTCTTATGTCTCAAACCTTTGTGGTTTGAGAGATATTCACAAGCAAAGTTTCCCCTCCCACCCCTTTTACCTAGTGTAAGTCATCTCTTCTCAGATGTGGAATGCAGTCCATAGACCAGACAGATAACAGAAGGGGACAATCTTCTTCCTATGAGAACAATGACAGCCCTGCCCCCCTTGACAAGTTTTTCAGGTTTTTCTCTTATCTTAATTGAAGATTGTCCCTCTCTGCAGTCTACCTGGGCACCTCCCTTCTGATCTGGCTGAGCAGTGTTACATCAGTAAAAGGGGCGGCAGGGGGATACTTTGTCACTGAATTACTCTTGTACTACAACTCTGACAGAATTGAAATAACACTCTCCAAAGTCCAAATACTATGATGATTAATTAGAGCTGTTTTTATTATGAAACATTACTATCCCTTTAACTTAAAAGGCCTTCTATGTGTGATTGCAAACCAAACACACGTAGAAGACCTTTTTAGTGAAGGATTTATTTTTTTATTACCGCGATCTCGGCTCTACTGCAAAGCCGCCAGCTGGTCCCAGGAGCGGATTCCCCTGCTCTCAGCTAGAATGCTGACATCAGGGGAAAGGCAAAAAGAGGGAACTTTGAAAGTGGATATCTCTCAAACCATAAAGGTTTGAGAGATGCCGCTGGGCTCATTTTACTCAGTTTTTGAAGGGCTACAAGATGGGGGATAGTAATATTTAAGTATTACTATCCCTTTAAGGAGGCAACATGAGAATCTCTCGCTTTGATGCTGGGCGAGATTCTCATGTCACCCTTTTCATGGTGGCAGCCTGGTTAAAGTACCTTTTGTGTGTGACATTTTCAAAATGAACCAATAGGATGGGGGGGTGAAGGAGAGAAAGAGTGTGTGGGGGGGGGGGGGTTGGAGGAGAGATAGGATGGGGGAGGTGTTGGAGGAGACAGTCTATAGAAATACCCCTGCTCAGAACTCTGTACTAATCCCAGACCTACAACATTTTTCAACAAAAACAGTTATTTATACTTTGGTTCATTCTCAGTGAATTCATCACTTCTGGGATATTATTGTTTTTTTGGCTTTTAAATACTTTGGACTCAGGAGAAATATCGACTGTGGGACCCACATAGGGTCCAAGGAGTTAATACGTTACGTGTACCGGCACGCCACTTTGGGGCCTAAGAGAGATCGCTCCAGTCTTGGAGCGCTCAATTTTAGGCCCCGTTTTTACTTACAGTGCTCCCGGTAAAGCGCTGTAAGTAAAAAGTATGTGACGTGCTATGACTGTCACCGGCCCTTAAGGGTATAAAGACCGTGACGGTCATAGTACGTCATCTGGTCCTTAAGGAGTTAAGATAAAAAAAACTTTAATAGAGTTGAGAGTTCACCTTTAAAGAATTAGAAGAAAATTAGAAACATAAAACCCTTTAAAGGGATAGTAATACTTCATTATCACTATCCCCCATGTTGTAGCCCTTAAAATTATGAATTCAACGATATCAGCGGCATCTCTCAAACCTTTATGGTTTGAGAGATATCCGCTTTCAAAGTTCCCTCTTTTTGGCTTTTCCCCTGAAGTCAGCTTTCTAGCTGACAGCAGGGGAATCTGGTCAGTGAGCAAGCGGCGGCTCTGCAGCAGTGCTGAGATCTCGTTATAGAAACAGAAATCCTTCACTAAAATGGTCTTCTACGTGTCCTTGGTTTGCAAGCACACATAGAAGACCATTTTAGTGAAGGATTTATGTTTCTATAACGAGATCTCAGCACTGCTGCAGAGCCGCCGCCGGTCCCGGGACCGGATTCCCCTGCTGTCAGATAGAACACTGACGTCAGGGGAGAGGGAACTTTGAAAGCGGATATCTCGCAAACCATAAAGGTTTGAGAGATGCCGCTGATATCGTTGAATTCAGAATTTTAAGGTCTACAACATGGGCGATAGTAATAATGACGTATTACTACCCCTTTAATACCCTGTACTCCATTCTAAGACCTGTAAAAAAACTGTATTTGTTACCAGAGGCCTAAGATCTAGTCTTACATAAACAACTGTGGAGGCTGTGTCTATGTGTTACAGACAAATTGTACCTATTTTCCTGGATAGACACAAGTCCTATAGGAAAGTTTTCATTCTTGTTTTATAAAGAGGAACTACCACCCTATATAAAGTCACCCCCAAATAATTAGGCATAGGGCAATTAGCTCCTTAACAGTGCTATTATCTCACACAAGTACAAGGTTCTGAAGTAATCCTTTTTCTTCTAAGACAACAGACAGGCTTGTGCGCAGACATCTTGGCTTAGAGACGTCTGCGAGCTTGCACTGTCCGTCCCGGTCTCTACAACGACGTTAAAGGGATAGTAATACTTAACAATTACTAACCCCTATATTAAAGTCATATTAAAAAGAAATGTATTGCCCCCAGTGTCATCTCTCAAACCTTTATGATAAAGTTGCCCTCTCCCTCTCCCTTCCCTGAAGTCAGCGTTGTAGCTGACTGAAGGGAAATCCAGTCTTATGATCATCAGGTGGCTCTGCAGCAGAGCCGCAATCGCATTAATAAAAAAAAAAAAATCTTTCACTAAAACGGTCTTCTACGTGTGCTTGTAAACCAATCACATGTAGGAGACCATTTCAGTGAAAGATTTCTTTTTTTATTAACGCGATATTGGCTCTGCTGCAGAGCTGCCTGGTGGTCGTATGACAGGCTTCCCTGCAGTCAGCTAGAACTCTGACTACGGGGAAGGGGGAGGGAGGGGGGAACTGTATCATAAAGGTTTAAGAGATGACACTGGGGGCAATACATTTCTTTTCAATATGACTTTAATATAGGGATTAGTATTTATTAAGTATTACTATCCCTTTAAAGAAAGAAGCCTGGCTGTCAGGGTCAGAAGAAAAAGGATTACTTCAGAACCGGCTATTTGTGTGAGATAACAGCACTGTTAAGAAGCTAGTCGCCTTATGCCTAATTATTGAGTGGCGATGCGTTGCGTACTCCTCTGGCACTCAAAGGGTTAAACTATTGGCTGCTCACCTTTTCTCTTCGTGCATAAACAATCGCTACTATTGTAAGGCGCTGCATAAAATGTGCGGCTCCTTATGAATAAAGATATACATACATACAATAAAATGCCCATGACATCACAGAGAGGTTAGCCAATCAGAATGAACTTCTCCCAGAATGCTTGTCACCCAATACCTAGAACAGGTCTCATTATATCGTACATGTCTTAGGACAAAATTGGAAATCCCAACAGGAGCGGAAAATGAATATCTGTGAGGGTTAAAAACTCAGAACCCTATTGATCTTTGGAAATATCCAGTGCTCTTACTGGAATCGGGAAGGATGATACTTTTACCATCCCCCCCGTGACTCTTCCTGGTATGTAATTAGCAACCGTTTTAGGTTTTCTTTTCTCTGGGTCAATATATATATACAGCATTATGTTAGCAGCTGTTAAATAGCAATACTGATTATTTATGAATGTGCTATGTGTGTGTGTATATATATATTCTGGATTCTTTGCTGTTGAATATTTAGGTATAATATATAAAGGGGTAATTTCCAAAAAGAAAGGTACCAGCTAATCCAAATCTGTAATGGTGTATTCCTCTGCTGGTGTCATGTAATGGTCTACTGTCCTGCTCATGGCGTGTAACTGTGTATGGCTTTGCTGGTGATATGTAATGGTGTATGGCTTTGCTGGTGATATGTAACGGTGTATGGCTTTGCTGGTGATATGTAATGGTGTATGGCTTTGCTGGCAGAATCTAATGGTGTAGTCATCTGTTGCTGGCAGGTAGTGATGTGTTGCTTTGCTGGTGATATGTAATGGTGTCTTTCCCTGCTGGTAGTATGTAATGGTGCAATGCACTGCTGGGAGCAGGTAATGGTATATTGCTCTGCTGATGATGTGTACTGGTGCATTATCGTGCTGGTGGTATGACATGATGTGTTGCTCTGTTGATGGCATGTAATGGTGTATTTCTCTGTTGGTGGCATGTAACTGTGTGTTATTCTGTTGGCAGCATTTAAAGAAGTACTGTTCTGCTGGTTGTATTTCACTGGTCTGCTGGTAACATTTAATGGTGTATTCCTCTGCTGGCAGCAAGTAATGGAGAAATGCTTTGCTGATGGCATGTAATGGTGTAGTGCCCCACTGGGGTCATGTAATGGTGCATTGTCTCACTGGTGACATGTAATGGTGTATTGTCTCACTGGTGGTATGTAATGGTATATTGCCCCACTGGTGGTATGTAATGGTGTATTGCCTCTCTGGTGGTATGTAATGTTGTATTGCCCTACTGGTGGCATGTAATGGTATATTGTCCCACTGGTGGCATGTAATGGTATATTGCCCCACTGGTGGCATGTAATGGTGTATTGCTCCACTGGTGGCATGTAATGGTATATTGCCCCACTGGTGGCATGTAATGGTATATTGTCCCACTGGTGGCATGTAATGGTATATTGCCCCACTGGTGGCATGTAATGGTGTATTGCTCCACTGGTGGCATGTAATGGTATATTGCCCCACTGGTGGCATGTAATGGTATATTGTCCCACTGGTGGCATGTAATGGTATATTGCCCCACTGGTGGCATGTAATGGTGTATTGCTCTACTGGTGGCATGTAATGGTATATTGCCCCACTGGTGGCATGTAATGGTATATTGTCCCACTGGTGGCATGTAATGGTATATTGCCCCACTGGTGGCATGTAATGGTGTATTGCTCCACTGGTGGCATGTAATGGTATATTGCCCCACTGGTGGCATGTAATGGTGTATTGCCCCACTGGTGGCATGTAATGGTGTATAGCAGGGCTTGTCATAGGTCCTCCAGGCTGAACACCATGTTGAGGAGAAGGTAGAGGAAAGGTGGAAATCGGCTTCTTGGTCGCAGCATTGATCACCTATTCTATCAGATAGGATTTGCAAAAAAGTAAAATAACACATACATAAATAACTGATAAATTATAAAAATAAAAATAATTTGAAAATAAATAAAATACAACCCCCCCACCCCAGCCTGGTCAGGTCACATGACAGACATACAATGTCTGACACCCCCCAACACACCCAGCCTAGTTCCCTTGCCCACAGGAAGCCACAGATCCCCACATACACTGAGTGGTCACACCAGCTTTGTTACCATCGCCCTGATAGCCGCAGATCCCCACGTACAATGTCTGACCCCCTAGCTGGGCCCCACTGCCCTTGACTAACACTCAACTCTAGACGTGCCCTTCACATTTCTTGCTTAGTATACAACCACTTGTGTGGAAAGCTACCAGACCGCCTGAGCAGTACGATCACTCCAGATCTCCATACTAACTATAACCTCCGCTACTAACAACTCACTGACTATTCCACACTACCTGAGCAGTATGATCACTCCAGATCTCTATACTAACTATAACCTCCGCTACTAACAACTCACTGACTATTCCACACTACCTGAGCAGTATGATCACTCCAGATCTCTATACTAACTATAACCTCCATTACTAACAACTCACTGACTATTCCACACTACCTGAGCAGTATGATCACTCCAGATCTCCATACTAACTATAACCTCAACTCCACTGCTAACAACTCACTGACTATTCCACACTACCTGAGCAGTATGATCACTCCAGATCTCCATACTAACTATAACCTCCACTACTAACAACTCACTGACTATTCCACACTACCTGATCAGTATGATCACTCCAGATCTCCATACTAACTATAACCTCCACTGCTAACAACTCACTGACTATTCCACACTACCTGAGCAGTATGATCACTCCAGATCTCCATACTAACTATAACCTCCATTACTAACAACTCACTGACTATTCCACACTACCTGAGCAGTATGATCACTCCAGATCTCCATACTAACTATAACCTCCACTACTAACAACTCACTGACTATTCCACACTACCTGATCAGTATGATCACTCCAGATCTCCATACTAACTATAACCTCCACTACAAACAACTCACTGACTATTCCACACTACCTGATCAGTATGATCACTCCAGATCTCCATACTAACTATAACCTCCGCTACTAACAACTCACTGACTATTCCACACTACCTGATCAGTATGATCACTCCAGATCTCTATACTAACTATAACCTCCGCTACTAACAACTCACTGACTATTCCACACTACCTGAGCAGTATGATAACTCCAGATCTCTATACTAACTATAACCTCCATTACTAACAACTCACTGACTATTCCACACTACCTGAGCAGTATGATCACTCCAGATCTCCATACTAACTATAACCTCCATTACTAACAACTCACTGACTATTCCACACTACCTGAGCAGTATGATCACTCCAGATCTCCATACTAACTATAACCTCCACTACTAACAACTCACTGACTATTCCACACTACCTGATCAGTATGATCACTCCAGATCTCCATACTAACTATAACCTCCACTACAAACAACTCACTGACTATTCCACACTACCTGATCAGTATGATCACTCCAGATCTCCATACTAACTATAACCTCCGCTACTAACAACTCACTGACTATTCCACACTACCTGATCAGTATGATCACTCCAGATCTCTATACTAACTATAACCTCCGCTACTAACAACTCACTGACTATTCCACACTACCTGAGCAGTATGATAACTCCAGATCTCTATACTAACTATAACCTCCATTACTAACAACTCACTGACTATTCCACACTACCTGAGCAGTATGATCACTCCAGATCTCCATACTAACTATAACCTCCATTACTAACAACTCACTGACTATTCCACACTACCTGAGCAGTATGATCACTCCAGATCTCCATACTAACTATAACCTCCACTACTAACAACTCACTGACTATTCCACGCTACCTGATCAGTATGATCACTCCAGATCTCCATACTAACTATAACCTCCACTACTAACAACTCACTGACTATTCCACGCTACCTGATCAGTATGATCACTCCAGATCTCTATACTAACTATAACCTTCACTGCTAACAACTCACTGACTATTCCACACTACCTGAGCAGTATGATCACTCCAGGTCTCCATACTAACTATATCCTCCACTACTAACAACTCACTGACTATTCCACACTACCTGAGCAGTATGATCACTCCAGATCTCCATACTAACTATACCCTCCACTACTAACAACTCACTGACTATTCCACACTACCTGAGCAGTATGATCACTCCAGATCTCCATACTAACTATAACCTCCACTACTAACAACTCACTGACTATTCCACGCTACCTGATCAGTATGATCACTCCAGATCTCTATACTAACTATAACCTTCACTGCTAACAACTCACTGACTATTCCACACTACCTGAGCAGTATGATCACTCCAGATCTCCATACTAACTATAACCTCCAGTCCACTACTAACAACTCACTGACTATCCACAATACCTGAGCAGTATGATCACTCCAGATCTCCATACTAACTATAACCTCCACTACTAACAACTCACTGACTATTCCACACTACCTGAGCAGTATGATCACTCCAGATCTCCATACTAACTATAACCTCCACTACTAACAACTCACTGACTATTCCACACTACCTGAGCAGTATGATCACTCCAGATCTCTATACTAACTATAACCTCCAGTCCACTACTAACAACTCACTGACTATTCCACACTACCTGAGCAGTATGATCACTCCAGATCTCTATACTAACTATAACCTCCAGTCCACTACTAACAACTCACTGACTATTCCACACTACCTGAGCAGTATGATCACTCCAGATCTCTATACTAACTATAACCTCCACTACTAACAACTCACTGACTATTCCACACTACCTGAGCAGTATGATCACTCCAGATCTCTATACTAACTATAACCTCCGCTCCACTACTAACAACTCACTGACTATTCCACACTACCTGAGCAGTATGATCACTCCAGATCTCCATACTAACTATAACCTCCACTACTAACAACTCACTGACTATTCCACTCTACCTGAGCAGTATGATCACTCCAGATCTCCATACTAAATATAACCTCCACTACTAACAACTCACTGACTATTCCACACTACCTGAGCAGTATGATCACTCCAGATCTCCATACTAACTATACCCTCCGCTGCTAATAACTCACTGACTATTCTACACTACCTGAGCAGTATGATCACTCCAGATCTCCATACTAACTATAAATTCCACTACTAACAACTCACTGACTATTCCACACTACCTGAGCAGTATGATCACTCCAGATCTCCATAATAACTATAACCTCCACTACTAACAACTCACTGACCATTACACACTACCTGAGCAGTATGATCACTCCAGATCTCCATACTAACTATAACCTCCACTCCACTGCTAATAACTCACTGACTATTCCACACTACCTGAGCAGTATGATCACTCCAGCTCTCCATACTAACTATAACCTCCACTACTAACAACTCACTGACTATTCCACACTACCTGAGCAGTATGATCACTCCAGCTCTCCATACTAACTATAACCTCCACTCCACTACCAACAACTCACTGACTATTCCACACTACCTGAGCAGAATGATCACTCCAGATCTCCATACTAACTATAACCTCCACTGCTAACAACTCATTGACTATTCCACATTGCCTGAGCAATATGATCACTCCAGATCTCCATACTAACTATAACCTCCACTACTAACAACTCACTGACTATTCCACACTACCTGAGCAGTATGATCACTCCAGCTCTTCATACTAACTATAACCTCCACTACCAACAACTCACTGACTGTTCCACACTACCTGAGCAGTATGATCACTCCAGATCTCCATACTAACTATAACCTCCACTCCACTGCTAACAACTCATTAATAATTACATAGATACACCTGACTGCTGTATGATGGACCCCGGTCCAGGTAAGTGCTTCTATTACACACAGTAATTATATAGATACACCTAACTGCTGTATGATGGACTCCTACCTAGGTAAGTGCTTCAGTTACACACAGTAATTATATAGATACACCTGACTGCTGTACGATAGACTCCTACCTAGGTAAGTGCTTCTGTTACACACAGTAATTATATAGATACACCTGACTGCTGTGTGATGGACTCCTACCTAGGTAAGTGCTTCTGTTACACACAGTAATTATATAGATACACCTGACTGCTGTACGATAGACTCCTACCTAGGTAAGTGCTTCTATTACACACAGTAATTATATAGATACACCTAACTGCTGTATGATGGACTCCTACCTAGGTAAGTGCTTCAGTTACACACAGTAATTATATAGATACACCTGACTGCTGTACGATAGACTCCTACCTAGGTAAGTGCTTCTGTTGCACACAGTAATTATATAGCTACACCTGACTGCTGTGTGATGGACTCCTACCTAGGTAAGTGATTCTGTTACACACAGTAATTATACAGATACACCTGACTGCTGTGATGGACTCCTACCTAGGTAAGTGCTTCTGTTACACACAGTAATTATATAGATACACCTGACTGCTGTATGATGGACTCCTACCTAGGTAAGTGCTTCTGTTACACACAGTAATTATATACATACACCTGACTGCTGTATGATGGACTCCTACCTAGGTACGTGATTCTGTTACACACAGTAATTATACAGATACACCTGACTGCTGTATGATGGACTCCTACCTAGGTAAGTGCTTCTGTTACACACAGTAATTATATACATACACCTGACTGCTGTATGATGGACTCCTACCTAGGTACGTGATTCTGTTACACACAGTAATTATACAGATACACCTGACTGCTGTATGATGGACTCCTACCTAGGTAAGTGCTTCTGTTACACACGGTAATTATACAGATAAACCTGACTGCTGTATGATGGACTCCTACCTAGGTAAGTGCTTCTGTTACACACAGTAATTATATACATACATCTGACTGCTGTGTGATGGACTCCTACCTAGGTAAGTCCTTCTGTTACACACAGTAATTATATAGATATGCCTAACTGCTGTATGATGGACTCCTACCTAGGTAAGTGCTTCTGTTACACACAGTAATTATATACATATACCTGACTGCTGTATGATGGATTCCTACCTAGGTAAGTGCTTCTGTTACACACAGTAATTATATAGATACACCTGACTGCTGTATGATGGTCTCCTACCTAGGTAAGTGCTTCTGTTACACACAGGAATTATATAGATACACCTGACTGCTGTATGATGGACTCCTACCTAGGTAAGTGCTTCTGTTACACACAGTAATTATATAGATACACCTGACTGCTGTGTGATGGACTCCTACCTAGGTAAGTGCTTCTGTTACACACAGTAATTATATAGATACACCTGACTGCTGTATGATGGACTCCTACCTAGGTAAGTGCTTCTGTTACACACAGTAATTATATAGATACACCTGACTGCTGTGTGATGGACTCCTACCTAGGTAAGTGCTTCTGTTACACACAGTAATTATATAGATACACCTGACTGCTGTGTGATGGACTCCTACCTAGGTAAGTGCTTCTGTTACACACAGTAATTATACAGATACACCTGACTGCTGTATGATGGACTCCTACCTAGGTAAGTGCTTCTGTTACACAAAGTAATTATATAGATAAGTCTGACTGCTGTATGATGGACTCCTACCTAGGAAAGTGCTTCTGTTACACACAGTAATTATATAGATACGTCTGACTGCTGTGTAATGGACTCCTGCCTAGGTAAGTGCTTCTGTTACACACAGTAATTATACAGATACACCTGACTGCTGTGTAATGGACTCCTACCTAGGTAAGTGCTTCTGTTACACACAGTAATTATATATATACACCTGACTGCTGTATGATGGACTACTACCTAGGTAAGTACTTCTGTTACACACAGTAATTATATAGATACACCTGACTGCTGTATGATGGACTCCTACCTAGGTAAGTGCTTCAGTTACACACAGTAATTATATAGATACACCTGACTGCTGTATGATGGACTCCTGCCTAGGTAAGTGCTTCTGTTACACACAGTAATTATATATATACACCCGACTGCTGTATGATGGACTCCTACCTAGGTAAGTGCTTCTGTTACACGCAGTAATTATATACATACACCTGACTGCTGTATGATGGACTCCTACCTAGGTAAGTGCTTCTGTCACACACAGTAATTATATAGATACACCTGACTGCTGTGTGATGGACTCCTACCTAGGTAAGTGCTTCTGTTACACACAGTAATTATATAGATACACTGACTGCTGTATGATGGACTCCTACCTAGGTAAGTGCTTCTGTTACACGCAGTAATTATATAGATACACCTGACTGCTGTATGATGGACTCCTACCTAGGTAAGTGCTTCTGTTACACACAGTAATTATACAGATACACTGACTGCTGTATGATGGACTCCTACCTAGGTAAGTGCTTCTGTCACACACAGTAAATGATATAGATACACCTAAATGATATATGATAAACACCTATCTAGGAAAGTCAATATCTTCTGTACTAAAGAGTCACTTATTCCTAGGGTAAAGTTCCCTATAAAACACCTCACTGAACAGGTAATCTAGGTTTCCCTGTGCTCTCCTATATCCCCTGTGGGGCTCCCTCCTCCTGACATTGGCCGGTACGAGAACATTTTGTGGCTGGGTTGGGCCTCTCTCCCAAATCCACATGTCTGTTTAATCCAATTACAGGGACACGACATGTAAATAAGCAGGAAACGAGGGGAGGGAGTGAGAGCGAGAGGAGGAGAAGGTTTTACACGACGTGAAAACAAAAACCAATTCTGCTTCTCTTACTAAAAAGAAAATTCATCTATCCCTAAATTCCTTTCACCCAAGAAGCTCAGTGTCCCAAATTCCTCAAGAGAAAGAGTAGCAAGTAACCCTTACATACTCGGTATGTCCCCTTTTTATTCACTGTAGATTTTAACCTCTTCAGCAGAAACTTTACTCCTTTATTTTAATTCTGTAAACAGCTTGTGTAACCCTGTATTGTCTAAACCAGCTTAGGACAACCTGCAGCCCTCCAGCTATAATTCCTTAGTACATCAGCATCAGTGTGTGCATGTGTATACACCCGCTGGAGATTTCACCAGCATTTAAAGGGATAGTAATACTTTGTTTTATCTTTATTTTATTTTGTAGGCATTAAAAAAAAACATGAAGAACGATATAAGTCTTATCTCTCAAACCTTTATGGTTTGAGAGATATTCACAAGCAAAATTTCCCCTCCCGCCCCTTTTACCTAGTGTAAGCCATCTCTTCTCAAGATGTGTTTGTGCAAGTGTGTGTGCATGAATGTGTGTGTGTTTGTGTGTGTGTGTGTGTGTGTGTGAGTGTGTGCATGTGTGTGATTGGAGCAAACTACCTGCACCGTAGTTAACACCTGTGAATTCCCCACATTCCCAACAGATTTAATTGAGGCTTACAACCCCTTAAAGGAATAGTAATGTTTCATAATAAAAGCAACTCTAATTAATCATCATAGTATTTGGACTTTGGAGAGAGGTATTTCAATTCTGTTGTAGTTCAAGAGTTGTAGTTCAAGAGTAATTCAATGACAAAGTATCCCCCTCCTGCCCCTTTTACTGATGTAACACTGTTCAGCCAGATCAGAAGGGAGGTGTCCAGGTAGACTGCAGAGAGGGACAATCTTCAATTAAGATAAGGGAAAAACCTGAAAAACTTGTCAAGGGGGGAATGGATTTCATTGTTCTCATAGGAAGAAGATTGTCCCCTGCTGTTATCTGTCTGGTCTATGGACTGGATTCCACATCTGAGAAGAGATGGCTTACACTAGGTAAAAGGGGCGGGAGGGGAAACTTTGCTTGTGAATATCTCTCAAACCATAAAGGTTTGAGAGATAAGACTTATATCGTTCTTCATGTTTTTTTAATGCCTACAAAAACATAAACATAAAATGAAGTATTACTATCCCTTTAGGAGTAACTGAATGATAAAGTATCCCCCTCCTGCCCCTTTTACCTAGTGTAAGCTGCCTCCCCTCAGATGTGGAATCTGGTCTCTTGACCAGACAGATCACAGCAAGGGACAATCTTCTTACTGTGAATATAAGGAAAGCCCTGCCCCCCTTGACAGGTTTTCCCTTATGATCACTGAAGATTGTCCTTCTCTGCAATCCATCCGGACAGTCTTGCTGCTCTGAGGTGAGCAGTGTTACACTAGGTAAAAGGGGCGGGAAGGGGATACTTTATCATTCAATTACTCTTGTACTACAACTCTTGAGAGTATTGAAATAACGCTCTCCATGGCCCAAATACTATGAAGATTAATCTGATCTGTTTTTTTTGTGAAACTTTAATATCCCTTTAATGTCAAAAGTCATACACCATGGCAAGACTTTTCGCACAACAACAAGACACAATGTAGTTCTACAGCATCAACAAGGTCTCTCAGAAGTGATCTTCATGGAAGAGTTGTGGCAAAAAAAGCCATAATTCCAACGTGAAAACAAGGCCAAGCAACGCAGCTATGCACGAAAACACAGAAAAAATGGCAACAGGTGCTCTGGACTGATGAGTCAAAATGTTAAATATTTGTTCACCGAAGGGCTGGAGAGCGGTATAGAATGAGTGTCTGAAGGCAACGGTGAAGCATGGTGGAGGTTCCTTGCGAGTTTGGGGCTGTATTTCTACAAATGGAGTTGGGGATTTGGTCAGAATTAATGATCTCCTCAATGCTGAGAAGTACAGGCAGATACTTACCCATCATGCAATACCATCAGGGAGGCATCTGCTTTGCCTCATATTTATTCTTCAGCATGACAATGACCCCAAACATACAGCCAACATCAATAAGAGGTATATTCCGTGTAAAGAAGAAAAAGGAGTCCTGGAAGTGATGGTATGACCTCCACAGAGCCCTGATCTCAACATCATCCAGTCCGTCTGGGATTATATGAAGAGAGAGAGGCAACTGAGGGGCCTAAATCTGTGGTTAGTTCTCCAAGATGTTTGGATCAACCTACCTGCTGAGTTTGTTAAAAACTGCGTGTAAGTGTATCTAGAAAAACTCATGTTGTTTTGAAGGCAAAGGGTGGTCACACCAAATACTGACTTGATTTAATATGTCTATTTTAAAAAGCATTCTCATTTTACAGAATTTTACACACCTGACTAAAGCGTGTGTGTGTGTGTGTGTGTGTGTGTGTGTGTGTGTGTGTGTGTGTGTCTGTGTGTGTGTGTACTGGAAGATGTAAGCACATGGATGAGGTGTGTGTGTGTGTGTGTGTAATGGAAGATGTATGTACATGGATGAGGTGTGTGTGTGTAATGGAAGATGTATGTACATGGATGAGGTGTCTGTGTGTGTAATGGAAGATGTATGTACATGGATGAGGTGTGTGTGTAATGGAAGATGTATGTACATGGATGATGTGTGTGTGTAATGGAAGATGTATGTACATGGATGAGGTGTCTGTGTGTAATGGAATATGTATGTACATGGATGAGGTGTGTGTGTGTGTGTAATGGAAGATGTATGTACATGGATGAGGTGTGTGTGTAATGGAAGATGTATGTACATGGATGAGGTGTCTGTGTGTGTAATGGAAGATGTATATACATGGATGAGGTGTGTGTGTGTGTGTAATGGAAGATGTATGTACATGGATGAGGTGTCTGTGTGTAATGGAAGATGTATGTACATGGATGAGGTGTCTGTGTGTGTAATGGAAGATGTATGTACATGGATGAGGTGTTTGTGTGTAATGGAAGATGTATGTACATGGATGAGGTGTCTGTGTGTGTGTAATGGAAGATGTATGTACATGGATGAGGTGTGTGTGTGTGTGTGTAATGGAAGATGTATGTACATGGATGAGGTGTGTGTAATGGAAGATGTATGTACATGGATGAGGTGTCTGTGTGTAGTGGAACATGTATGTACATGGATGAGGTGTGTGTGTAATGGAAGATGTATGTACATGGATGAGGTGTCTGTGTAATGGAAGATGTATGTACATGGATGAGGTGTGTGTGTGTAATGGAAGATGTATGTACATGGATGAGATGTGTGTGTGTAATGGAAGATGTATGTACATGGATGAGGTGTCTGTGTGTAATGGAAGATGTATGTACATGGATGAGGTGTGTGTGTGTGTGTGTGTGTGTGTGTGTGTGTGTAATGGAAGATGTATGTACATGGATGAGGTGTCTGTGTGTGTAATGGAAGATGTATGTACATGGATGAGGTGTGTGTGTAATGGAAAATGTATGTACATGGATGAGGTGTCTGTGTGTAATGGAAGATGTATGTACATGGATGAGGTGTCTGTGTGTAATGGAAGATGTATGTACATGGATGAGGTGTATGTGTGTGTAATGGAAGATGTATGTACATGGATGAGGTGTCTGTGTGTAATGGAAGATGTATGTACATGGATGAGGTGTGTCTGTGTGTAATGGAAGATGTATGTACATGGATGAGGTGTGTGTGTGTGTAATGGAAGATGTATGTACATGGATGAGGTGTCTGTGTGTAATGGAAGATGTATGTACATGGATGAGGTGTATGTGTGTGTAATGGAAGATGTATGTGCATGGATGAGGTGTCTGTGTGTAATGGAAGATGTATGTACATGGATGAGGTGTATGTGTGTGTAATGGAAGATGTATGTGCATGGATGAGGTGTGTGTGTAATGGAAGATGTATGTACATGGATGAGGTGTCTGTGTGTGTAATGGAAGATGTATGTACATGGATGAGATGTGTGTGTGTAATGGAAGATGTATGTACATGGATGAGGTGTCTGTGTGTGTAATGGAAGATGTATGTGCATGGATGAGGTGTGTGTGTAATGGAAGATGTATGTACATGGATGAGGTGTCTGTGTGTGTAATGGAAGATGTATGTACATGGATGAGATGTGTGTGTGTAATGGAAGATGTATGTACATGGATGAGGTGTCTGTGTGTAATGGAAGATGTATGTACATGGATGAGGTGTGTGTGTGTGTGTAATGGAAGATGTATATACATGGATGAGGTGTGTGTGTGTGTGTAATGGAAGATGTATGTACATGGATGAGGTGTGTGTGTAATGGAAGATGTATGTACATGGATGAGGTGTCTGTGTGTGTAATGGAAGATGTATGTACATGGATGAGGTGTGTGTGTAATGGAAGATGTATGTACATGGATGAGGTGTGTGTCTGTGTGTAATGGAAGATGTATGTACATGGATGAGGTGTCTGTGTGTAATGGAAGATGTATGTACATGGATGAGATGTCTGTGTGTAATGGAAGATGTATGTACATGGATGAGGTGTCTGTGTGTAATGGAAGATGTATGTACATGGATGAGGTGTCTGTGTGTGTGTAATGGAAGATGTATATACATGGATGAGGTGTGTGTGTGTGTGTAATGGAAGATGTATGTACATGGATGAGGTGTGTGTGTAATGGAAGATGTATGTACATGGATGAGGTGTCTGTGTGTGTAATGGAAGATGTATGTACATGGATGAGGTGTGTGTGTAATGGAAGATGTATGTACATGGATGAGGTGTGTGTCTGTGTGTAATGGAAGATGTATGTACATGGATGAGGTGTCTGTGTGTAATGGAAGATGTATGTACATGGATGAGATGTCTGTGTGTAATGGAAGATGTATGTACATGGATGAGGTGTCTGTGTGTAATGGAAGATGGATGTACATGGATGAGGTGTTTGTGTGTAATGGAAGATGTATGTACATGGATGAGGTGTCTGTGTGTGTGTAATGGAAGATGTATGTACATGGATGAGGTGTGTGTGTGTGTAATGGAAGATGTATGTACATGGATGAGATGTCTGTGTGTAATGGAAGATGTATGTACATGGATGAGGTGTCTGTGTGTGTAATGGAAGATGTATGTACATGGATGAGGTGTCTGTGTGTAATGGAAGATGTATGTACATGGATGATGTGTGTGTGTAATGGAAGATGTATGTACATGGATGAGGTGTCTGTGTGTGTAATGGAAGATGTATGTACATGGATGAGGTGTCTGTGTGTGTAACGGAAGATGTATTTACATGGATGAGGTGTGTGTGTGTGTGTGTGTGTGTAATGGAAGATGTATGTACATGGATGAGGTGTCTGTGTGTAATGGAAGATGTATGTACATGGATGAGGTGTATGTGTGTGTAATGGAAGATGTATGTACATGGATGAGGTGTCTGTGTGTGTAATGGAAGATGTATGTACATGGATGAGGTGTCTGTGTGTAATGGAAGATGTATGTACATGGATGAGGTGTATGTGTGTAATGGAAGATGTATGTACATGGATGATGTGTGTGTGTGTGTGTGTGTGTGTGTGTATGTGTGTGTAACGGAAGATGTATGTACATGGATGAGGTGTCTGTGTGTGTAATGGAAGATGTATGTACATGGATGAGCTGTGTGTGTGTACTGGAAGATGTATGTACATGGATGAGGTGTGTGTGTGTAATGGAAGATGTATGTACATGGATGAGATGTCTGTGTGTAATGGAAGATGTATGTACATGGATGAGATGTCTGTGTGTAACGGAAGATGTATGTACATGGATGAGATGTCTGTGTGTAATGTAAGATGTATGTATATGGATGAGTTGTGTGTGTAATGGAAGATGTATGTACATGGATGAGGTGTATGTGTGTGTGTAATGGAAGATGTATGTACATGGATGAGGTGTATGTGTGTGTGTAATGGAAGATGTATGTACATGGATGAGGTGTGTGTGTGTAATGGAAGATGTATGTACATGGATGAGGTGTGTGTGTAATGGAAGATGTATGTACATGGATGAGGTGTCTGTGTGTAATGGAAGATGTGTGTACATGGATGAGGTGTGTGTGTGTGTAATGGAAGATGTATGTACACGGATGAGGTGTGTGTGTGTAATGGAAGATGTATGTACATGGATGAGGTGTGTGTGTGTAATGGAAGATGTATGTACATGGATGAGGTGTGTGTGTGTAATGGAAGATGTATGTACATGGATGAGGTGTGTGTGTGTAATGGAAGATGTATGTACATGGATGAGGTGTGTGTGTGTGTAATGGAAGATGTATGTACATGGATGAGGTGTGTGTGTGTAATGGAAGATGTATGTACACGGATGAGGTGTGTGTGTGTAATGGAAGATGTATGTACATGGATGAGGTGTGTGTGTGTAATGGAAGATGTATGTACATGGATGAGGTGTGTGTGTAATGGAAGATGTATGTACATGGATGAGGTGTATGTGTGTGTAATGGAAGATGTATGTACATGGATGAGGTGTATGTGTGTGTAATGGAAGATGTATGTACATGGATGAGGTGTGTGTGTGTAATGGAAGATGTATGTATATGGATGAGGTGTCTGTGTGTAATGGAAGATGTATGTACATGGATGAGGTGTATGTGTGTAATGGAAGATGTATGTACATGGATGAGGTGTGTGTGTGTAATGGAAGATGTATGTACATGGATGAGGTGTGTGTGTGTAATGGAAGATGTATGTACATGGATGAGGTGTGTGTGTGTGTGTAATGGAAGATGTATGTACATGGATGAGGTGTCTGTGTGTAATGGAAGATGTATGTACATGGATGAGGTGTCTGTGTGTAATGGAAGATGTATGTACATGGATGAGGTGTCTGTGTGTGTAATGGAAGATGTATGTACATGGATGAAGTGTGTCTGTGTGTAATGGAAGATGTATGTACATGGATGAGGTGTCTGTGTGTAATGGAAGATGTATGTACATGGATGAGATGTGTGTGTGTAATGGAAGATGTATGTACATGGATGAGGTGTATGTGTGTGTAATGGAAGATGTATGCACATGGATGAGGTGTGTGTAATGGAAGATGTATGTACATGGATGAGGTGTGTGTGTGTGTGTAATGGAAGATGTATGTACATGGATGAGGTGTCTGTGTGTAATGGAAGATGTATGTACATGGATGAGGTGTCTGTGTGTGTAATGGAAGATGTATGTACATGGATGAGGTGTGTGTGTGTGTGTGTGTGTGTGTGTGTAATGGAAGATGTATGTACATGGATGAGGTGTCTGTGTGTGTAATGGAAGATGTATGTACATGGATGAGGTGTGTGTGTGTGTGTGTGTAATGGAAGATGTATGTACATGGATGAGGTATCTGTGTGTAATGGAAGATGTATGTACATGGATGAGGTGTGTGTGTGTGTGTGTGTGTAATGGAAGATGTATGTACATAGATGAGGTGTGTCTGTGTGTAATGGAAGATGTATGTACATGGATGAGGTGTGTGTGTGTAATGGAAGATGTATGTACATGAATGAGGTGTGTGTGTGTGTGTGTGTGTGTGTGTGTGTGTGTGTGTGTGTGTAATGGAAGATGTATGTACATAGATGAGGTGTGTCTGTGTGTAATGGAAGATGTATGTACATGGATGAGGTGTGTGTGTGTAATGGAAGATGTATGTACATGGATGAGGTGTGTGTGTAATGGAAGATGTATGTACATGGATGAGATGTCTGTGTGTAATGGAAGATGTATGTACATGAATGAGGTGTCTGTGTGTAATGGAAGATGTATGTACATGGATGAGGTGTCTGTGTGTGTAATGGAAGATGTATGTACATGGATGAGGTGTCTGTGTGTAATGGAAGATGTATGTACATGGATGAGGTGTATGTGTGTAATGGAAGATGTATGTACATGGATGAGGTGTGTGCGTGTAATGTAATATGTATGTACATGGATGAGGTGTATGTGTGTGTGTAATGGAAGATGTATGTACATGGATGAGGTGTATGTGTGTGTGTAATGGAAGATGTATGTACATGGATGAGGTGTGTGTGTGTCTGTGTGTGTAATGGAAGATGTATGTACATGGATGAGGTGTGTGTGTGTGTAATGGAAGATGTATGTACATGGATGAGGTGTCTGTGTGTGTAATGGAAGATGTATGTACATGGATGAGGTGTGTGTGTGTGTAATGGAAGATGTATGTACATGGATGAGGTGTGTGTGTGTGTGTGTGTGTGTAATGGAAGATGTATGTACATGGATGAGGTGTATGTGTGTAATGAAAGATGTATGTACATGGATGAGGTGTGTATGTTTGTAATGGAAGATGTATGTACATGGATGAAGTGTGTGTAATGGAAGATGTATGTACATGAATGAGGTGTCTGTGTGTGTAATTGAAGATGTATGTACATGGATGAGGTGTATGTGTGTGTAATGGAAGATGTATGTACATGGATGAAGTGTGTGTAATGGAAGATGTATGTACATGAATGAGGTGTCTGTGTGTGTAATTGAAGATGTATGTACATGAATGAGGTGTCTGTGTGTGTAATTGAAGATGTATGTACATGGATGAGGTGTGTGTCTGTGTGTAATGGAAGATGTATGTACATGAATGAGGTGTCTGTGTGTGTAATGGAAGATGCATGTACATGGATGAAGTGTGTGTAATGGAAGATGTATGTACATGAATGAGGTGTCTGTGTGTGTAATTGAAGATGTATGTACATGAATGAGGTGTCTGTGTGTGTAATTGAAGATGTATGTACATGGATGAGGTGTGTGTCTGTGTGTAATGGAAGATGTATGTACATGGATGAGGTGTCTGTGTGTGTAATGGAAGATGTATGTACATGGATGAGGTGTGTGTAATGGAAGATGTATGTACATGGATGAGGTGTGTGTGTGTAATGGAAGATGTATGTACATGGATGAGGTGTGTGTGTGTAATGGAAGATGTATGTACATGGATGAGGTGTGTGTGTAATGGAAGATGTATGTACATGGATGAGGTGTGTGTGTGTGTGTGTAATGGAAGATGTATGTACATGGATGAGGTGTATGTGTGTAATGGAAGATGTATGTACATGGATGAGGTGTGTGTGTGTAATGGAAGATGTATGTACATGGATGAGATTTCTGTGTGTAATGGAACATGTATGTACATGGATGAGGTGTATGTGTGTGTACTACTAGATGTATGTAAATAGATGACGTGTGTATACTGCGAGCTGTACACATGTGTGTAATGAGCAGGCATGGCTGAATTGGGAAGGAAGAGGGTAATGTCTGTGGCTGAAGCAAATGCCTTTAAATCCCAAATCCAGACACTTTGGCAGGCGAGCTGAATTCTGCAGAGGCCGCTTCATCCAATCACACATCTTCCAGCACACAGAGCGTCCTGCTCTCTGGCAGACATAGGGTGAATGTACTGGGCCACACACGCTCTGTATACATGAACCACAGACTGATCATGCATACAGATCCCTAAACACACACACTCCTGTTTCTTATCTGTTCCATATCCATACACACTGTATATTGTATGTACACACACACACACACAATGTATATTGTATGTATACAGACACACACAGAGTATACTGTATGTATACAGGTACACACTGTAAATTACAGCACATGTATATAGACACACACTGTATATTGCAATGCACATATACAGATACACACACACTATATATTGTATGAATACAGACACACATTGTATGTTACAGCACATGTATACACACAAGTAAATACATAGAGCGAGTCACATAGAGAGATACAGAGGTATGTACATACAGGGATCCACAGATGTGTACACATAGTGATTTACAGGAACGTACATAGGGGATTCACAGGTGTGTGCACACAGCAATTCATAGGTGTGTACCCAGAGATTGATTCACAGGTGTGTACACACAGCAATTCATAGGTGTGTACCCAGAGATTGATTCACAGGTGTGTACACACAGCAATTCATAGGTGTGTACCCAGAGATTGATTCACAGGTGTGTACACACAGCAATTCATAGGTGTGTACCCAGAGATTGATTCACAGGTGTGTACACACAGCGATTCGCAAGTAAGTATGCAGAATGATTCACAGGTGTGTACAGAGAGATTCACAGGTGTGTACAGAGAGATTCACAGGCGTGTACACAGAGAGATTCACAGGCGTGCACACAGATGGATTCACATGCATTCAAGCTCTTACACATGCATGAACACACACACAGACACACATATTTACAACAGGGTAAGTTCACGCTAACAATTTGCTTGTAAAATGTAATCGATGTGCACGCAATTATTATGTGCTTTTCTATGTGATTTGAACTGTATGACTCTCTGCTCCAGATTGAATATCGCACAGTAATCATATTCACCGGCTGTGTCTGGTGTGATACCAACTGCACGTAGTTGTGATAACGCACTGTCAGAACAAAAGTTGCAGCAAGATGCATTACCTTGGGACATGAGCTGCATTGTTCATTAGTGTTACCGGTCCTATAGGGAAATCTCAGACATTTTTTGCAAGTGATCAAATAGTTGCGATTCAGTCACCAGTGATAAACAGGCCTAGCGCATACACACTAATTATACATTATTAATAATAAATATAAACTCATAGATACGCACCAAATATATATTACACATACACAAACACTATATATATATATATATATATATATATATATATATATATATATATATATATATGTGTGTGTGTGTGTTACACGTGCATCCTATTTAATAATTTGCTAAAACGTGTGTAACAACGCAGTCATGCGCAGTAGAGACTGCACGCGCCGCGGCTGCGTCCAGCTCTGTATCAGCCACGGCGCGGACAGTCTCTACTGCGCATGACTGCTCCGCGACTGGCTGGCAGTGGTACTGTCACCCATATAACCAACTTTTCAACTAGTATAAATATATATTTATATATATATAAGAACACATGCTCATACATACATGCCAAATATATATTACCCATACAAACTAATTATGTATACTATACACTCATATATATGTACCAATATCATATATATATATTACACATACACACAAACTCTACATGTTCATAATAAACAGAGAAGCAGACATATGCATCAAATATATATTACACATACAATATATATATATATATATATATATATATATATATATATATAAATCTTATCCACACACTCTAATTATATATGTGTACAGTGTACACAGTATCACACGTTATGTAGTTGTACACAGTGTATATCCATCACAGTACACTATGTACACAGTGTATATCCATCACAGTGCACTATGTACACAGCGTATATCCATCACAGTGCACTATGTACACAGCGTATATCCATCACAGTGCACTATGTACACAGCGTATATCCATCACAGTACACTATGTACACAGTGTATATCCATCACAGTACACTATGTACACAGTGTATATCCATCACAGTACACTATGTACACAGCGTATATCCATCACAGTACACTATGCACACAGTGTATATCCATCACAGTACACTATGTACACAGCGTATATCCATCACAGTACACTATGCACACAGTGTATATCCATCACAGTACACTATGTACACAGCGTATATCCATCACAGTACACTATGTACACAGTGTATATCCATCACAGTGCACTATGTACACAGTGTATATCCATCACAGTACACTATGTACACAGTGTATATCCATCACAGTACACTATGTACACAGCGTATATCCATCACAGTACACTATGTACACAGTGTATATCCATCACAGTACACTATGTACACAGCGTATATCCATCACAGTACACTATGTACACAGCATATATCCATCACAGTACACTATGTACACAGCGTATATCCATCACAGTGCACTATGTACACAGTGTATATCCATCACAGTACACTATGTACACAGCGTATATCCATCACAGTACACTATGTACACAGTGTATATCCATCACAGTACACTATGTACACAGTGTATATCCATCACAGTACACTATGTACACAGTGTATATCCATCACAGTACACTATGTACACAGCGTATATCCATCACAGTACACTATGTACACAGCGTATATCCATCACAGTGCACTATGTACACAGTGTATATCCATCACAGTACATTATGTACACAGCGTACATCCATCACAGTACACTATGTACACAGCGTATATCCATCACAGTACACTATGTACACAGTGTATATCCATCACAGTACACTATGTACACAGTGTATATCCATCACAGTACACTATGTACACAGTGTATATCCATCACACTACACTATGTACACAGTGTATATCCATCATGGCGCACTATGTACACAGTGTATATCCATCACAGTACACTATGTACACAGCGTATATCCACCACAGTACACTATTTACACAGTGTATATCCATCATGGCGCACTATGTACACAGTGTATATCCATCACAGTACACTATGTACACAGCGTATATCCATCACGGTACACTATGTACACAGTGTATATCCATCACAGTACACTATGTACACAGTGTATATCCATCACAGTACACTATGTACACAGCGTATATCCATCACAGTACACTATGTACACAGCGTATATCCATCACAGTACACTATGTACACAGCGTATATCCATCACAGTACACTATGCACACAGTGTATATCCATCACAGTACACTATGTACACAGTGTATATCCATCACAGTACACTATGTACACAGTGTATATCCATCACAGTACACTATGTACACAGCGTATATCCATCACAGTACACTATGTACACAGCGTATATCCATCACAGTACACTATGTACACAGTGTATATCCATCACAGCACACTATGTACACAGTGTATATCCATCACAGTACACTATGCACACAGCGTATATCCATCACAGTACACTATTTACACAGTGTATATCCATCACAGTACACTATGCACACAGCGTATATCCATCACAGTACACTATGTACACAGTGTATATCCATCACAGTACACTCTGAGGATGATGCATTAGACAGAGTTGGAGTCATTTTGGAGTAAACCCAGATGGACCACACAGTGCACATTGATACATATGGCTCTTTGAAGCTCTTGAAATTTAGAAAGGACTTTCAACAATTCCCTGTAGTCTCCTCCGGCATCCAAGGGGCAGAGGTGTGCGTTTGAAATGCGTTGCACATCCCTCCGGTAATAAAGGTGTTAAGAGTTCCCCTTTAAATCCCTGGTAATAATCTGATCTGTTCTCAGTGGTGCACAATGACCCCAAGACCTCTCCTTAGTACATCAGTACACACACAGCAGATCACACCCAGCAGGGGACAGGTTAACACCCCCCCTTCCCCTCCATTTACACACAATGGACTCACACTGTACATTGGGGAGAGGACGTTTAAGTTTAACCCTTTCTGCTTCCGCTGCATTTTAAGGATAACCCAACCTTTTTTTGAACGACATTCAGTGGTGAAAAATAAGCCCATCTTAACCCTTTCAGCGCCAGAGCGTGTCTGTGTGTGTTGGGGGGGGGGTGCAACATATTGCTCTGGACTCACACTGTACATTAGGGAGAGAACATTTCAGTTTAACCCTTTCGGCTTCCGCCGCATTTTTTGGGATAACCTAACCCTTTTGAACGACATTCAAGGATGCAAAATAAGGCAATCTTAACCCTTTGAGTGCCGCAATATGTGTGTGTGTGTGGGGGGGGGTACAACGCCCCCCCCCCCCACACACACACACACACTGGCAGTCAAAGGGTTAACAGATAATAAAACGAAGAAAAAAAACCCTGACCAGGAATTATCCACCCACTCCCTGCCCTTCCTGTAGAGCCAGATTAAAGTGCCACCCTGACTCATTCAACCCATTGGCCCAGCCTTGGGCACACATCATGCCAACCTGCGCCCCCCACACCCACATCTCACCCACTGAAGATGCCAATGGCTGTCTCCTGTACTCACCCAGACTGCAGGCGAGAGGTGCACTGATTCACACCAAGGCTGAGCTCCTCCAGGATTTTATATGATGTGTTTTTTTTTTCCTTTTTGCACAATCCCACTTCAAAGGTTAGTAAATGAAATCCTCCCACTTCACAGGCTGGTGCCCACTGCTGCTGCACAGGTTTGCAAATAAATCAGATGATAAACAAAATCCAAGTTCCCAGGTTCCCAGCAGATAAACCCTCTCCCCCTGCCCAGATCTGCCCAAATGGATGTGATTGTCTGTCTGCTTTGTTACTCACTGCTACACGCATGCTCCCTGGGTAAAGAATTCATCTGCATAGCCCCGCCCACCGCCTCGCTGGGTGGCCACATTGCCCATAACATGTAAATATAGCTGCTTCCCGGCCCCGCCCTCCTCCTTCACTTGCCCCGCCCCCTCCCGGTCAGCTCTGAGATTTCTTCCTTGTGTTACAAAGTATGTGGAGTTAGGAAACATTCCTTCCTCTAATCAAAGGGCAGGAAATTCAATAAAACAACAGAAATACATGTGTGGGGGCTCAGAGGATGCTTTGATGGGGCTGGGGGGGCATTTAAAATGTGGAATTAAAAATAATAATTGCACAGCTGAATGGAATAGAAATAGTTTAGAAAAAATATTTCCCATAGAAATGGATCTGGGTTACACTTATATAAGTGCCGTTATATACATATGAACTGGTTACAATAAATGAATAAAAAAAAAAATATAATACGCACACATACATAGACACGGATACTCACGCACTCATACACATGCATAGACACATATACTCACACACTCATACACATACATAGACACGTATACTCACACACCCATACACATGCATAGACACATATACTCACACACTCATACACATGCATAGACACGTACACTCACACACTCATACACGTGCATAGACACATATACTCACACACTCATACACATACATAGACACATATACTCACACTCATACACATGCATAGACACATATACTCACACACTCATACACATACATAGACACGTATACTCACACACCCATACACATGCATAGACACATATACTCACACACTCATACACATGCATAGACACCTATACTCACACACTCATACACATGCATAGACACGTACACTCATACACTCATACACATACATAGACACGTATACTGACGCACTCATACACATGCATAGACACATATACTCACACACTCATACACATACATAGACACGTATACTGACGCACTCATACACATACATAGACACGTACACTCACACACCCATACACATGCATAGACACATATACTCACACACTCATACACATACATAGACACGTATACTGACGCACTCATACACATGCATAGACACATATACTCACACACCCATACACATACATAGACACGTATACTGACGCACTCATACACATACATAGACACGTATACTGACGCACTCATACACATGCATAGACACGTATACTCACACACTCATACACATGCATAGACACGTATACTGACGCACTCATACACATGCATAGACACCTATACTCACACACTCATACACATGCATAGACACGTATACTCACACACTCATACACATGCATAGACACGTATACTCACACACTCATACACATGCATAGACACGTATACTGACGCACTCATACACATGCATAGACACATATACTCACACACTCATACACATGCATAGACACGTATACTGACGCACTCATACACATGCATAGACACATATACTCACACACTCATACACATGCATAGACACGTATACTGACGCACTCATACACATGCATAGAAACATATACTCACACACTCATACACATGCATAGACACGTATACTCACACACTCATATACACATATACTCACACACTCATACACATGCATAGACACCTATACTCACACACTCATACACATGCATAGACACGTATACTCACACACTCATACACATGCATAGACACGTATACTGACGCACTCATACACATGCATAGACACTTATACTCACACACTCATACACATGCATAGACACGTATACTGGCACACTCATACACATGCATAGACACATATACTCACACACTCATACACATGCATAGACACGTATACTGACGCACTCATACACATGCATAGACATGGATACTCACGCACTCATACACATGCATAGACACCTATACTCACACACTCATACACATGCATAGACACGTACACTCACACACTCATACACATGCATAGACACGTACACTCACACACTCATACACATGCATAGACACGTACACTCACACATTCAAACACATGCATAGACACGTACACTCACACACTCATACACATACATAGACACGTATACTCACACACTCATACACATACATAGACACGTACACTCACACACTCATACACATGCATAGACACGTATACTCACACACTCATACACATACATAGACACGTATACTCACACACTCATACACATGCATAGACACGTATACTCACACACTCAAATACATGCATAGACACGTTTACTCACACACTCATACACATACATAGACACCTATACTCACACACTCATACACATGCATAGACACATATACTCACACAGTCATACACATGCATAGACACATATACTCACACACTCATACACATGCATAGACACGTATACTCGCACACTCATACACATGCATAGACACGTATGCTCACACACTCATACACATGCATAGACACATATACTCACACAGTCATACACATGCATAGACACATATACTCACACACTCATACACATGCATAGACACGTATACTCACACACTCATACACATACATAGACACGTATACTCACACACTCATACACATGCATAGACACCTATACTCACACACTCATACACATACATAGACACATATACTCACACACTCATACACATACATAGACACATATACTCGCACACTCATACACATGCATAGACACGTATACTCGCACACTCATACACATGCATAGACACGTATACTCGCACACTCATACACATGCATAGACACCTATACTCACACACTCATACACATGCATAGACACCTATACTCACACACTCATACACATACATAGACACATATACTCACACACTCATACACATACATAGACACGTATACTCGCACACTCATACACATGCATAGACACGTATACTCGCACACTCATACACATGCATAGACACGTATACTCGCACACTCATACACATGCATAGACACCTATACTCACACACTCATACACATGCATAGACACCTATACTCACACACTCATACACATGCATAGACACGTATACTCACACACTCATACACATGCATAGACACCTATACTCACACACTCATACACATGCATAGACACATATACTCACACACTCATACACATACATAGACACATATACTCACACACTCATACACATACATAGACACATATACTCACACACTCATACACATACATAGACACATATACTCACACACTCATACACATACATAGACACCTATACTCACACACTCATACACATACATAGACACATATACTCACACACTCATACACATACATAGACACATATACTCACACACTCATACACATACATAGACACATATACTCACACACTCATACACATACATAGACACATATACTCACACACTCATACACATACATAGACACATATACTCACACACTCATACACATACATAGACACATATACTCACACACTCATACACATACATAGACACATATACTCACACACTCATACAATGCACAACACAGAGGCGTAACTAGAAGCCATGGGCCCTGGTGCAAGAATTGCCATGGCCCCCCCCGACCACATTGGCCCCCCTCAACTACATTGGCCACCTCCACATTGCCCCTTTCACATTGCCCCTTCCACATTGCCCCCATCTCCACAATGCCCCTCATTCTCCACACTGCCTCTTCCACATTGCCCCTTCCACAATGCCCCCATCACAATGCCCCTCTTTCTCCACATTGCCCCTTCCACAATGCCCCCATCTCCACATTGCCCCTCAGTCTCCATAATGTCCCTTCCACAATGCCCCTCATTCTCCACAGTGCCCCTCATTCTCCATATTGCCCCTTCCACAGTGCCCCTCATTCTCCACATTGCCCCTTCCACATTGCCCCTACTGACCGCCCCCCTCCTCCTACCTCGAGTCCCTGGTGGTCTAGCGGTGTGAGATGACAGATCTGTGCCTCATTCGGCACAGACCTCTGTCTGCATCGCAAGCTCCCGCGCGGTTCTTAGTAATGCAGAGCGCTGGGAGATGATGTAATCTCCCAGTCTCTGCATTACTAGAGCGCCGGTTACCGGGAGATCAGCTGTGCTGCGGACGCGTGACGAGGGTGTCACAGGGGGCGCCTGGGCCCCTGAGAGTGACGGACCTGGTCGCAGGTGCGACCCCTATTGTTACACCACTGCACACATATCTATATATATAAAAGAAGACTTTGTGCCTGCCAAAACACACCCAGGGGTGGTATTAAGGAGGAGTTACTGTTCCCATTGGGTGATTCAGTCATGCAGGGAGTTGGCCCGCCCCCACTATGCAGCCCACCCACCACTATCAAAGTCAGAAAAAAACAATATGGCCGCCACTTGCTCCTACACCACAGACAAACACACATGCCCCACTCACACAGCACCACACAAACACACACACATGCCCCACTCACACAGCACCACACACACACGCCCCACTCACACAGCACCAAGCAGACATGCCCCCACTCACACACACAGCACCACATACACCACATACACACACAAAGCCAGAAATACATATGGCTGACACACACACAGTCACTCACCCTGACTCCCAGAGGCCTCAGCAGGACCTGTAGTGCAGCACCAGAGGAACAAAATTGCACTCAAAGGGTTAAGGTAGGTCCTCATTGCTCAATTATTTCTTCACTGTCATCATTTGCCATGCAAGACACAGGACAGACAGCCATCAGGTACACACTTAACCCACTGACTGCCACAGGGTTGTGTATCAAGTCTTACCCCTCAGGGAGTGTGTTCAAACTCCTCACACTGTAAACTTGCATTTCTCTCCCACTTCTCCTCCTTCCCCAGCCTATTACTAACACTTTTCCATATTTATGTTAAGCCCCGCCCCCTACTCGCGATTAAGCCCCGCCCCCTTTTAACCCAGATTGCCCCATTGCTCTCTTCACATCAGCACCACATGAGGGACTCCACAAGTAAAAATTCCCAGGTATAACACATACATGCCTCACTCACACAGCACCAAACACCCATACACACACACAAAGCCAGAAAGAAAGATGGCTGACACACAGTCACTCACCCTGACTCCCAGTGGCCTCAGCAGGACCTGTAGTAAAGCCACTGAATGGTGCTGCATCAGCAGGGGAACAAAATGGCACTCAAAGGGTTAAGGTAGGCCCTCATTGCTGAATTACTTCTTCACTGTCACCATTTGCCATGCAAGACACAGGACAGACAGCCATCAGATTCACACTTAACCCACTGACTGCCACAGGGTTCTGTATCAAGTTTTAGCCCTCAGGGAGTGTGTTCAAACCCCTCACACTGTAAACTTGCATTCCCCTCCCACTTCTCCTCCTTCCCCAGCCTATTACTAACACTTTTTCACATTTATGTTAAGCCCCGCCCCCTACTCGCGATTAAGCCCCACCCACTTTTAACCCAGATTGCCCCATTTGTTTCTCCACATCAGCACCACATCAGTCCCCTCTAGGGACTTCACAAGTCAGTGTTCCCAGGTATGAACACACTTCCCACTGCTATTTAACTCTGACATGCCTCTCTATACCTTAACCCTTTGAGTGCCAGAGGGGTGCACAACTCATGAGCACATGTGTTTCTGCTCATATATGTTGCGTGTCTGTGTGTGTACATCTCTGTTACATATGTGTGTCCATATGTGCATCTCCAGTGTGTCTGTGTGTACATGTCTTTTGCATGTTTCTGCCGCTCACTGTGTGTATGTGCATACCTCCCAACATTTCACAGGGCCAAAGAGGGACACGTTAGTTTTAGGTAATATTATTGGGGGTGTGGCTGGTGGGCGGGGCATTAGTAAGAATTTTTAGGTTATTTCATGACCTATTACTGGCTATTTATGTAACTGAATAAATGATTTAGTTCAAGACCAAAGTATTTTATTTGCACAGACTAATGTATACACACATATACTGAAGTTTATTGCTTTATTGCTGTAGAGCAAAGTAATACACACCACACAGTCAGGGCTGGTGCAAGGATTTTTGCCACCCTAGGCAAAACCTAATTTTGCCGCCCATTTCGCTCCGCCCCTTGTGTCCCACCCCTTTATACCCTGCCTACTTATACCCAACCTCTTTTCATGATTGTCCTCTCTCTTCCCCCTGAGCCACTCTGCCCCTGTTCTGGAGATGCCTGTACGAGATGCCCTCCACCAGCTCCAACTTGCCCCTTATCAGCTTCACTTTGGCCCACCAGCTCCACTTTGCCCCTATCAACTCCAACTTGCCCCCATCAGCTCCAACGTGCCCCCACCAGCTCCATTTTGCCCCCTCAGCTTCACTTTACCCCCTCAGCTCCAACTTACCCCCATCAGCTCCACTTTGCCCCCCATCCTCTCCAACTTACCCCCATCAGCTCCACTTTGCCCCCCATCTGCTCCAACTTGCCCCCATCCGCTCCAACTTGCCCCCACCAGCTCCACTATGCCCTCTCAGCTCCAACTTTCCACTATCAGCTCCACTATGCCCCCAGCAGCTCCAACTTGCCCCCATCCGCTCCAACTTGCCCCCCCATCCGCTCCAACTTGCCCCACCAGCTCCACTTTGCCCCCCCTCAGCTCCACTTGCCCCCCCTCAGCTCCAACTTGCCCCCCCTCAGCTCCACTTTGACCCTCATCAGCTCCACTTTGACCCTCATCAGCCCCAACTTGCCCCCATCATCTCCAACTTGCCACCACCAGCTCCACTATGCCCCCTCAGCTCCAGCTTTCCCCTAACAGCTCCAACTTGCCCCCATCATCTCCACTTTGCCCCACATCTGCTCCAACTTGCCCCCTCAGCTCCACTATGCCCCCTCAGCTCCAACTTGCCCCCCATCACATACCTGTATCTCCCGCGCAGTCTTCTCTTCAGTAATGCAGAGCGCGGAGGGAGATCATGACTCCCAGCGCGCTCTGCATTACTAAAGATCCGACCAGATGAGGAAGCGCTGTAGCAACACAGACCTGACTGTGTTGTGGTTCCTGGCGTGGTGTGTGGGCGCAGCTCTTCTCCGCTGCATGCCCGCTCCCCCAGTACGTGTGCGCCCTAGGCCGGCGCCTACCTCGCCTATAGGTGGAGCCGGCCCTGCACACAGTCTGACCTCCTAAAAAGAGGGACAACAGGGTGGGAAAGAGGGACAGAGGGATTTGGCCCTCAAAGAGGGACTGTCCCTCCTAAAGAGGGACACTTGGGATGTATGGTATGTGTCTGCCTGTATGCTGCATATGTCTGTGTTTATCAGTGTGTCTGCATTTCAAACACGTGCGCCCAATGGTCATAACATGACGGGCAACGCCGTCCCATGTTGCTAGTATTCTATAACATAAAGTCCTAGAATGCGTTGTTCACTGTGTGTGTAACCGCACATGCGCAGTAGGGTCTCACAGAACGGGCTGATCCGGAGCAGAGAGCTTCAGAAGGAACTGTCACCCAGCGCCTCCGCTGCTGCCCTGGAGCCGGGAGCACAAATAGGCTGTCAGCCTTCTGGAGATCCCCGCTCCGGATCAGCCTGTGTATACGGGCTGTGTAAATAGTATATATATAAATAACATAAAGCTCTAGCCTGCGAAGCTCCCTGTGTGCATAACTGTACATGCGCAGTAGAGACTGGCCGAATGCGCTGATCCAGAGCGGGGAGCCCAGACGGCTCACCGCCTATCTCTGTACGCAGCTCCAGGGCAGCAGAGGAGGCCGCTGGGTGGCACTTTAGCCCGTGTATACGAGCTGTCTAACTAGCATATATCTATGTAATAATTAACTAGGATGTTTGTCAGAAGCCATCATGCACAGTAGAGACTGCCCGAACGCACAGAATGCTGGGAGCACGGAATGCTGGGAGTTCTGTGCTGGGATGATTCTGTGCGGAATGCTGGGAGTTCTGTGCCAGGAGCGTTCTGTGCGGAATGCTGGGAGTTATTCTGTGTTTGGAGTTCTGTGTTGGGAGCATTCAGAGTTCTGTGCTGGGAGCGTTCTGTGCTGAATGCTGGGAGATCTGTGCTGGGAGTGTTCTGTGCGGAATGCTGGGAGTTCTGTGCTGGGAGCGTTCTGTGCGGAATGCTGGGAGATCTGTGCTGGGAGTGTTCTGTGCGGAATGCTGGGAGTTCTGTGCTGGGTACATTCTGTGCGGAATGCTGGGAGATCTGTGCCGGGAGCGTTCTGTGCGTAATGCTGAGATATCTGTGCTCGGAGCATTCTCTGCGGAATGCTGGGAGTTCTGTGCTGGGAGCATTCTGTGCGGAATGCTGGGAGTTCTGTGCCGGAAGCGTTCTGTGCGGAATGCTGGGAGTTCTGTGCTGGAAGCATTCTGTGTGGAATGCTGGGAGTTCTGTGCCGGGAGCATTCTGTGTGGAATGCTGGGAGTTCTGTGTCGGGAGTGCGGAATGCTGGGAGTTCTGTGCTGGGAGCATTCTGTGTGGAATGCTGGGAGTTCCGTGCCGGGAGCGTTCTGTGTGGAATGCTGGGAGTTCTGTGCTGGGAGCGTTCTGTGTGGAATGCTGGGAGTTCTGTGCCGGAAGCGTTCTGTGCGGAATGCTGGGAGTTCTGTGCTGGAAGCATTCTGTGTGGAATGCTGGGAGTTCTGTGCCGGAAGCGTTCTGTGCGGAATGCTGGGAGTTCTGTGCCGGGAGCATTCTGTGCGGAATGCTGGGAGTTCTGTGCCGGGAGTGCGGAATGCTGGGAGTTCTGTGCTGGGAGCATTCTGTGTGGAATGCTGGGAGTTCTGTGCCGGAAGCGTTCTGTGTGGAATGCTGGGAGTTCTGTGCCGGAAGCGTTCTGTGCGGAATGCTGGGAGTTCTGTGCCGGGAGCATTCTGTGCGGAATGCTGGGAGTTCTGTGCCGGGAGTGCGGAATGCTGGGAGTTCTGTGCTGGAAGCATTCTGTGCGGAATGCTGGGAGTTCTGTGTTGGGAGCATTCTGTGTGGAATGCTGGGAGTTCTGTGCTGGGAGCGTTCTGCGTGGAATGCTGGGATTTCTGTGCTGGGAGCGTTCTGTGCGGAATGCTGGGAGTTCTGTGCCGGGAGCATTCTGTGCGTTCGGGCAGCCTCTACAGCACATCGTGTGAATGATGGCAGACAAAGCAGAACCGGCTTGTTAACTCTTTGAGTGCCAGAGGGGTACACAATGCATTGCAAAGCAATGAGTTGCGTACCCCTCCGGCACTCAAAGGGTTAACATCTCCCAGACCTTGGCCCATGTACACGGGCTTTTACACTAGTACCTCCCCTTTTACTGATGTAACACTGCTCACCTCAGAGCAGCAAGACTGTCAGAGTTGTAGTTCAAGAGTAATTGAATGATAAAGTGTCCACTCCCACCCCTTTTACTGATGTAACACTGTTCAGCTCAGAGCAACAAGACTGTCAGAGTTGTAGTACAAGAGTAATTGAATGATAAAGTATCCCCCTCCTGCCCCTTTTACCTAGTGTAAGCCTCCTCCCCTCAGGTGTGGAATCTGGTCTCTTGACCGGACAGATCACAGCAAGGGACAATCTTCTTACTGTGATCGTAAGGAAAACCCTGACCCCCTTGACAGGTTTTTCCCTTATCTTAATTGAAGATTATTCCTCTCTGCAATCCACCTGGACACCACCCTGTTGCTCTGAGCTGACTAGTTACATCAGTAAAAGGGTTGGGAGGGGGATACTTTATCATTCAATTACTCTTGAACTACAACTCTGACAGTACTGAAATAACACTCTCCATGGACCAAATACTATGAAGATTAGTTGGAGCTGCTTTTATTATGAAACATTACTATCCCTTTAATGCTGGTCTCTAATGAAAAACACACGCTGTGAGGTTGTACGGCTTCGTATACTGTTCTGCAGAATGAAAATACACTACATGGCCAAAAGTATGTGGACACTCCTTCTAACTAGTGGATTTGGCTATTCCCGCCACTCCTGATGCTGACAAGTGTAAACATTCAAGCACAAAGACACGCAATCTCCATAGACAAACACTGGCAGGAGAACGGCCCACACTGCAGAGCTCAGTGACTTTCACCTTGGCACGGTCATAGGATGCCACCTTTCCAACAAAACAGTTTGTCTACTTTATTTCCATAGTGATGTCTGCGCGCCTGCGCTGTCAGTCCCAGCCGGCTCTAGGAGGCATTGCGAGAAGCCGTACGGCTCCAAAAGGGACTGACAGCGCAGGTGCGCAGACGTCACTATGGGACGATGTCTGCGCTCTTTACTGCCTGTCAGCCCCGAAGCAGGGTATAATTCTATTTAAAGCAGAAGTTTCACATAATAGCCACTTGCCATGCATTCAATAAATGCATGGTGACTAGCTTGAAAATAGATGTCTTACCATAAAAAAAATACTTGTGTCTAAAGGAATTTGTCCCGTTTGGAGACCGGAACTGAGGCTAGAGCGCGGACATCTTGTCTGTGCGCATGCGCCGTCAGTCCCGGTCTCCATAGAGTAGACTGCAGTGCACCATACGGTCACCGGAAGGGACTGACGGCGCAGGCTCACAGACCGCACTAACCTGCCCGTCAGTCCTGAAACGGGACGGATTCCTTTAGACACAAGTATTTTTTTAACGGTAAGACATCTATTTTCAAGCTAGTCACCATGCGTTTAATGAATACCTGGCGACTGGCTATTATCTGAAAGTTCTGCTTTAACCAGTTAATAATTCTGGAGACTAGCACTACTGAGCAGCTAGTCACCAGATGGGTAATTATTTGCCACAAAGTTTAAGATGGGTGGTAGTTCTGCCTGCGCTGTCAGTCCCGGTCTCTGTAAGAAGCACTGCAGTGTGCCACAAGGTAACAGGAAGGACTGATGGCGCAGGCACGCAGACTGCACTAACCTGCCCGTCAGTCCCTGCAGATTAACCCCTTAACGACCGGCCGCACACTCACCTCACGGTCCGTTAAGGACCACGGAGCATTTTTTTTTTTCGCGGCTGGGTTCCGGAGCCCCCGAACGGCGTGCAGCCGTGAGGGGAGCCCGGAATTCCATGACAGTCCAGTTCCGTCATGGGTCCTTAAGGGTATAACAACCCATGACGGAACAGGATCGTCATGGGTCCTTAAGGGGTTAAGGATTACTTTAGAATCCTGTAGTTCTGTGAGGTAAGAGAATTATCATTAAGCTAGTCACCACCTGCCCAATTATTGCAGGGCCACTTTAACTATGGTGAAAGTTCCGCTTTAACCCCTTAACGACACTTGACGGTCATAGTACGTCATGGGTCGATCTGACTGAAAGACCCGTGACGTACTATGAACGTCATGGAGTTCTGGGCTCCCCCCGCGGCTGCACGCCGTTCAGGGAGTCCGGAACCAGAAAAACAAAAAAAAATGCTCCGTGGTCCTTAACTCACCTCACAGCGCCGATCGGCCGGTCGCTGAGGGGTTAAAGGTCCATTGTGTTGAAGATGTAATCCGTTTTTATTTCTCAGTAGAATTCTGCATTTGCTGAGATATTGGCTTATAAACTGGTGATATCAGTTCTGTACAGGTTGTGATACAGATCTATACCGCAACCTGTCAACCTTCCTCTGTTCCCCTCCCCAAGCACTGTCTCCTTCCCTTCAATGAGGGAGGATTGTGGTATATGACTTGGTGCTCTCTCTTGCAAATGCTCGTCCAGCTAATTGTACAGTCACAGACCAAGTGCGTTCATGCGCTCAAGTGTCAGTCCACGCGCCGAACTAACAGGAATGAGCATATGAACGCACTCAGTTAGTGCATGTACAATTAACTGGACGTGCATTTGCTAGAGAGTGCGCCAGGTCAATACCGCAATCCTCCATCATCGAAGGAGGAAAGGGGAACAGAGGAAGATTGCCAGACTGTGGGGCAGACCTGCACCCGCAGCCTGAACCAAACTGACGTCACCAGCAGAATGTTAAAAGCCAATATCTCAGCCAACAGAGAATTTTATTTATCTTCAACACGATTAAACTTTAAGAGGAGGACAAGTTTACTACAGATGAGAGTTCCCCTTTAACGCTACACTGTACAGTGGCCTTCTAGATGATTCTGTGAATCCAACTTTGTGGCAACAGTCTGGGGAAGGCAGTTTCCTGTTTCAGCAAGACAATGTCCCTGTGCACCAGGCAAAATCCTTACAGACATGGCTCGTAGAGACTGGTGTGGAAGAACTTGAATGGTTTTCGTACAGGCCGGACCTCGACCCCATCCAATACATTTAGGATGAATTTGAACGAACTGAGAGCCAGGCCTAATCTCCCAACATCAGTGTCCGACCTCAGTAATGATCTGGTGGCTGAACGGAAGCAAATCCCTGCAGTAATGTGCCAGCTTCTAGTGGAAACCTTCCCAGAGAGTAGAGGCTGTTAGAGCAGCAAAGGAGGGGGACCAACTCCATATTAATGGCCCTAATTTTGGAATGAGATGTTCAACAAACAGGTGGCCACATACTTTTAGCCATGTTATTTATATATTGATTGATATCCCATATATAATACATCAATATACTCAGTCTGAGTGTTCCAAGTAGAGGCAGCAGAGGTATAGGAGCAGAATGTGTAGACATGTATTTAAATAGATCCATCTCTCGCTGAGTAGATAGATAGATATGAGATAGATAGATAGATAGATAGATAGATAGATAGATAGATAGATAGATATGAGATAGATAGATAGATAGATAGATAGATAGATAGATAGATAGATATGAAATAGATAGATAGATAGATAGATAGATAGATAGATAGATAGACAGATAGATAGATAGATAGATAGATAGATAGATAGATAGATAGAGAGATACATACATACATAGATATGAGATACATACATACATAGATATGAGATAGATAAGAGATGATAGATAGATAGATAGATAGATAGATAGATAGATAGATAGATAGAAATATATGAGATAGATAGATAGATAGATAGATAGATAGATAGACACAGATAGATAGATAGATAGATAGATAGATAGATAGATATTAGATAGATAGATAGATAGATAGATAGATAGATAGATAGATAGATAGACAGAGACAGACAGACAGATAGACAGATAGATAGATAGATAGATAGATAGATAGATAGATAGATAGATATGAGATAGATACATACATACATAGATATGAGATAGATAGATAGATAGATAGATAGATAGATGATAGATAGATAGATAGATAGATAGATAGATAGATAGATAGATAGATAGATAGAAACATATGTGATAGATACATACATACATAGATATGAGATAGATAGATAGATAGATAGATATGAGATAGATAGATATATAGATAGATAGATAGATAGATGATAGATAGATAGATAGATAGATAGATAGATAGATATGATATAGATAGATAGATAGATAGATGATAGATAGATAGATAGATAGATACATACATACATACATACATACATACATACATACATACATAGATACATACATAGATAGAGAGAGAGAGATATAAAATATTTTTGCAAAATTACACAAAATAAATCCTATCAGCCAAATGTACAAAGAGAGTGGATCAATTCTTTGTAAAAACAAATGTACCCTAGAAGACAATGAATGATGAGTATAAAATCCCTGAATGCCAGGAATTAAATTGCCTATTTAAATCAATGGGAATCTGGGGAATTGTTAATTGCCCCCAGTGGTGAAGTTAGGAACCCAATAATCACTCCACTTCTAGCTTTGTGCATATGACCCTGGGCTCTCTTAGTACATACTTGTTTTCTGGGGGGGGGGGTTGTTTTTGTTTTTTTTGTTTGAAAAAACCTTATCTGGTTGTAAAACTTGGGAATAAATTAACACCTAATTCTAGTTAAATGGGTCTTTACACCTCTTCATATCTACACAAAGTAGAGCGAAATGCCGTTGAGTCACAGACTCTTTTTACAGACTGCAGTAGGGGGAGCTCCTGTCAAAAAGTACAAAGTGTTGAAGATGTTAACTGACACTTAATGTGTAAAAAAAAAAAACATATACATAAATATTTATATATGGTAAGGCTTACCCCCTAAGTAAAACAAGAGTGCTCCCACTGTTGAAAGGTGTTTTATTCAAAAGTGATTACAGCTCAAACTTGAATTTTTGCAGGTGCAGTATCTCAGTGGCCTGAAATGTTACAGTGGCGCTGTTGTTACACCATCCTATGGACAGCTCTGGTCAGTGTGACCATAAATCCCCATAGGATGGTGTAGCAACAGCTCCACCGTAACATGTCAGGCCACTGTGATATTGCACCTAAACAAATTCAACTTTGAGCTGTAATAACTTTTGAATAAAACATCTCTCAGCAGTAGGAGTTCCCTTGTTTTACTCAGGGGGATAAACATTACGACGCATTTTTAAAAAAATATTTTAAGTATTACTATCCCTTTAAAGGGATAGTAATAGATGAAAACAAACAGAGCTCCGATTGCGCTATATAGTTTTATGAACATGTAGAGCAATATGGCAATAGTATGCGACGTGTAGTTCAATAGTAATTAATTATAAAGGACTAGTGTAAAAGCCCGTGTACACAGGCCAAGGTCCGTCGCATACCCCTCTGACATTCAAAGGGTTAAGAGGCTGCTACCTCACTGCTCCACGAGATGCAGTCTTGCGTCGCCTCACTCATGAGATGCAATCATGAGCAGCAGAGACTGCCTGAACGCGGACAGTCTCTACAGAGCATGACTGCATCGTGACAAACATCCTAGCGAATTATTATATAGGATACCCCTCCCGTCCCTTTTACCTCTCCCTAGCCACCTCCCCTCAGTTGTGGAATCCATTCATCGGACCGGACAACTCACAGCGAGGGACCATCTTCATGCATTGAGTATAAGGAAAACCCTGGTCCCCTTGACGAAGGAGGATGGGATTTTCCTTTTGCTTATTGAGGATTGTCCCTCGCTGCGCTCCATCCGGACCGGCTTGGACAGCCGTGTGACGTGGGTAAAAGGGGCGGAAGGGGGATCCTTTATAATTAAATTACTATTGAACTACACATTGCATACTATTGTCATACCGCTCTAGATGCTCAGAAAACGATGTATAGCAATCAGAGCGCTGTTTGTTTTAATCTATTACGAACTCTTGAATGCGCACTGTGCAGTTTGCCCTGCGGCGCGGGCAGTCTCTACTGTGCATGACTGCACCGCGACCGGCCGGCAGTGGCACTGCAGCCCGTGTAACGGGCTTTTCAACTAGTATATATATATTACTGTTCCTTTAAAGGGATAGTAATACTTCATTTTATCTTTATTTTATTTTGTAGGCATTAAAAAAACATGAAGAATGATATAAGTCTTATCTCTCAAACCATAAAGGTTTGAGAGATATTCACAAGTAAAGTTTTCCCTCCCGCCCCTTTTACCTAGTGTAAGCCATCTCTTCTCAGATGTGGTATCCAGTCCATAGACCAGACAGATAACAGAAGGGGACAATCTTCTTCCTATGAGAACAATGAAAGTCCTGCCCCCTTGACAAGCTTTTCAGGTTTTTCCCTTAATTGAAGATTGTCCCTCTCTGCAGTCTACCTGGGCACCTCCCTTCTGATCTGGCTGAGCAGTGTTACATCAGTAAAAGGGGAGGGAGGGGGATACTTTATCATTGAATTACTCTTGTACTACAACTCTGACAGAATTGAAATAACACTCTCCAAAGTCCAGATACTATGATGATTAATTAGACCTGCTTTTATTATGAAACATTACTATCCCTTTAATGGGCCTGAGTCTCAGGGACCTTTAAGGTTCTCAAAGAGACAAATGAACTATGAGGAACTGGGGGCAATTTTGTAGAAAAACCAATTTCAGCACAGAAGAAAAATCTCTCTAGCATTCAAGGGGTTAAAACAGTCATTTAAATCATGTATTCATCTGTGTACGGTGCAGCTGCATTATTCCAGAATTTACTGGGCATTCGTTTATGAAGATATCTCCTTGGACTGCTTCGGTTTGCCCTGAGATATAAACATAGATTTGGCCAGGCTGCCCGGCCAGTTGTGCCAGCTTCTACCACTTTACAGGGATTTGGCTACACTGCCCCCATGCCCTCTGCCTACAATCACGCCTGGCAGACTTACTGCATGGATTGGTCAGGAGCGTAATTAGCATAGTAATTATGTATGCATGCATGGCAATTAATTAATCAACTGACACTGGCACAGGCCCATGCAAGACTGGCAAGGACTGGCGAAGAAGATAACATTTGTATGTGCAACATGTGGCTCCCCATCAGCTGTCCAAATTCATCTCCCATTACCTTCAGCTGTCCAAATCAGGGATGGGCAACCTGTAGCTCTCCAGCTGTTGAAATACTGCAACTCCCATCAGGGCAGAATATAACTTTGGGTGATTATTTGTCCTTAGTCCGGACAATGGCCACAACCACATTGCTTATATGGCCCCGCCCCAGCTTATCCTATTAATAACTGCCTGATCTGGGGGCGGCCAGCCATTAAGGACCACGGCACTTTTTCCTACGTCACATTGCCTCCCCTCAGATCTGAAAGCTTGTCGCAATTAGTATAAGGAAAACCCTGTACCACTTGCTGAAGCGGTGCAGGATTTCCCTTATGCCGACACGATTGTCCCTCATCGCCATCCGTCCGGACCGGCTCTGGAAGAAGTCAACGTGACGCAGGGAAAAGGGGTGGGAGCTGGACACTTAAAATAACATGAAGACAAAGTTCTGGAAACTTGGAGAAGGTATGTTTTGTTACAAAAAGTTATAATGAATACTCTACATTAACTTAAAGCAGAACTTTCACCTATCAATAAGTCGCCATTCAGTTATTAATCATACTAGTTGAACAGCCCTTGTATACAGGCCACAGTGCCAGGCAGCAACGGCCGCGGCGCAGTAGAGACTACCCACTCCATGGCTGATAACGGAGTGGGGCAGTCCGAATTCAGACCATAGTTCTCTCTGCGCGCCTTCAGTGCACAGAGAGGACAATGGTCTGAATTTGGAGCACCCCGCTCCGTTATCAGTCACAGCCCGGGCAATCTGTACTGTGCATGACAGCTTCTGACAAACATACATTAGCAAATTATTATACAGGATGGTGACTAGCTTGAAAATACATGTCTTACCTATCAAAAACGGCAGATTCTAAAGAAATCTTTACCCTTTGGAGATCAGAAGCCAGGTAACAGGACAGAAATCGTGTCTCCGCGCCTGCGATATCAGTAGGGTTGCCACCCAGCCGGCATTTTACCGGCAAGCTGGTAAAAAATTGGCTTTTTTCTAATGTTAAGTCTATGGAATGAATGCCTTGGCTGGTATTTTTTTGAAGAAAAGGTGGCAACCCTAGCTGTCAGACCCGGTCTCCATTGAGTACCACTGCCGTGTGCAACAAGGTTACCGGAAGGGACTGACGGCACAGGCGCGCGGACTGCACTAACCTGGTCGTCAGTCTCCATAGAGTAAATATTTCTTTAGAATCTGCCACTTGTGATAGGTAAGACACGTATTTTGCCAGCTTGGGACATGTTTATGCGTTAGTATTTCTTTAAAACAATCAATGTGAGTTATAATTTGCTCTCGTGGTGAATTTGATTTTTGCCAAATTACTCCTTGGTGTTTATCCTCAAGGAGTGATAAATAGGTGATAACGCGGAGATAACTTCACCAGTGATATCACTTCTCCAATTCCTATGTTATTTTGTGGAGCCAATGCACTAAGATTTCTGCCAGTTGACAAATCTTAAAGTGTTAGTATTGTCCACAAAAAAGTTTTTTTGCATTTAGAAGAGCTTAAAAAGCTGAGCTAAATACAAAAAAAAGTATCTCTCAAACCGCTATGGTTTAAGAGATACAGGTGTTTAAAGTTTGATCTCTCCTACTGACAGCTGTAAAGCGGTCAGCAAGAGATCTGTGTCGGCCGACACGGAGGCGCTTGAGAAGTGCCGCAATCTCGTTATTTACCACAAATCCCTTCATTGGAATGGTCTATGTGCTTGAAAACCAGGCACATGTTATAGACCATTCCAATGAAGGGATTCGTGGTAAATAACGAGATCGCGGCACTTCTCAAGCGCCTCCGTGACAGCTTTACAGTAGGAGATCTTTTTTGCATTTAGCTCAGCTTTTTAAAGGGATAGTAATACTTAAAATGTAAAAAAAAAATATGTTGTAGGGTTTATCCCCCTGAGTAAAACAAGAGTACTCCCACTGCTGAAAGGTGTTTCATTCAAAAGTTATTAATTTTCAAAGTTGAATTTTTTAGGTGCAATATCACAGTGGCCTGAAATTGTACAGTGGCGCTGTTGCTACATGATCCTATGGACAGCTCTGGTCCCGGGACCATAAATCTCCATAGGATGGTGTAGCAACAGCGCCACTGTACAATTTCAGGCCACTGTGATATTGCACCTAAAAAATTCAACTTTGAAAATTAATAACTTTTGAACAAAACACCTTTCAGCAGTGGGAGTACTCTTGTTTTACTCAGGGGGATAAACCCTACAACATATTTTTTTTACATTTTAAGTATTACTATCCCTTTAAGCTCTTCTAAATGCAAAAAAACTTTTTACTGGACATTATTAACACTTTAAAGGGATAGTAATACTTAAGTATAACTAATCCCTATATTAAAGCCCTAGTAAAAAAAAGCGTATTGCCCCCAGTGTCATCTCTCAGACCTTTATGGTTTGAGAGATAATCGCTCCTAAAGTTGCCCTCTCCCTCCCCCTTCCCCGTAGTCAGCATTCTACCTGACTCAGGGAAATCCGGTCAGAGATCATCAGGCGGCTCTGCAGCAGAGCCGCGATCGCGTTAACTAAAAAAAAAAACTTTCACTAAAACGGTCTTCTACATGTGCTTGCAAGCCAAGCACAGATAGAAGACCATTTCAGTGAAAGTTTTCTTTTTTAGTAACGCGATCTGGCTGTGCTGGAGAGCCGCCTGAAAGTCGTACAACTCTCTTCCCTGTCGTCAACTAGAATGCTGACTACGGGGAAGGGGGAGGGAGAGGGCAACTTTAGGAGTGATCATCTCTCAAACCATAAAGGTTTGAGAGATGACACTGGGGGCAATATGTTTTTTTTAAGTAGTATTTTGCTATAGGGATTAGTAATACTTAAGTATTACTATCCCTTTAATGAATTGGGTCAACAGAATAACACAGGAATCAGCAAAGTGATATCACTGGAGAAATGATCTCTACTTTATCACCTCTTTATCACACCTTAGTGTATCTCCTCCTATGTGTCTTTATGCATAAAGGCCCCAAACCATCCGTATGATGAAAAAATATATATATAAATATACATAAGTAGATCAGGAACAGATTTTGCCAATGCTATACATAGAGACAGCAGATGAATTAGCAGACGCATGGAAATCAATGCTATTTGAGTTCATAATCTCATTAATGGAGCCTCAGGGCCCAAACTGGGGCTCTGATCTGTCAGCGAGACATAATGAACCAGAAAGGGGAAAGCAAGATTTTTTTCCACTTTAAAATGACAAGTACAAAACCACAGAGGGCATCACCGATGTGCATAATAAATATGATTTAGACTTCAGGACCCCAGCCTGGCTCCATCTAATCCATCTAAACACCACTTCCTCATATTGATGGGGGCAACCTGTGGCCCTGCATCTGTTGAACAATTCCCATCATCTTCAGCTAGCAGTGGGCAATGTGTGGATCCCTACCTGTTAATGAACTACAAGTCTCATCATTCTCAGCTCAGGTTGCCTTCGCTACCAGGGACAGACAACCCATGGCCCTCCAGCTGTCAATGGTCTTATATACAAGAAGTGGGCAACCAGGGCTTCTCCAGCTACCGTTGGCTTTCTAATCAAAAAGCAAGCTACCAGTGGCTCTCCAGCTGTCTTTATTTTACAACTCCCATCATCCTCGGCTGTCAGTCTACATGACCAGTGAGCAATATGTGGCTTTGCAGCTGTTGTCAAATTACAGCTGCCATCATTCTCAGTGATCCATCTATACCAGAGATGAGTAATATATGGCTCTCCGGCTTTTGTTGCTGGACTACTATTCCCATCAACCTCCTTGGCTGGTTGTCTACATCCGTGACTCTGCACCTGTTAGTAGACAATTCCCATCATCCTCTGCAGCTTGCCAGCTATGGGTAACCTGTGGCTCTCCAGCTGTTGAACTGCAAGTCCCCTCGTACTCAGACATCTGTCTAGATCAGTGATAGGCAGCCTATGGCTCTCCAGATATTCATTAACAAACACATATACTGAAGATAAACTAAACATTTATGTGAATTTCATTGCTTTGGAGCAATGTGATAGACTAATATACACAACACTCACGCTGATGTCCTATAAAGAGGGACACCAGGGTAGAAAAGAGGGACAGGGGGATTTGGGTCTCAAAGAGGGGCTGTCCCTCCTAAAGAGGGACACTTGGGAGGTATGCTAGTGATACCACAGAGCTTACAATTGAAGTGGAGATACACTACTAATAGTACAGAGCTTACAATTGAAATGGAGCTACTCTAGTGATACCACAGAGCTTACAAATTGAGTGAGGCAGTGGCTCCCAGCCCAAACTTAAAACTACCCCAGGGGGCAAATGCCCCCCTTCCCCTCCAGGACAGCCCTCCCACACCTCTCAGTTAGAGACAGTGGGGTGATATCAGCCAGAATTTATATGATGGGAACTTTAAAGGGATAGTAATACTTCGTTTTATCTTTATTTTATTTTGTAGGCATTAAAAAAACATGAAGAACGATATAAGTCTTATCTCTCAAACCTTTATGGTTTAAGAGATATTCACAAGCAAAGTATCCCCCCCCCCTTTCAGCCAGATCAGAAGGGAGGTGCCCAGGTAGACTGCAGAGAGGGACAATCTTCAATTAAGATAAGGGTAAAACCTGAAAAACTTGTCAAGGGGGGAAGGGCTTTCATTGTTTTCATACAAAGAAGATTGTCCCCTTCTGTTATCTGTCTGGTCTTACAACCAGATTCACATCTCAGAAGAGATTGCTTACACTAGGTAAAAGGGACGGGAGGGGGAAATTTTGCTTGTGAATATCTCTCACACCATAAAGGTTTGAGAGATAAGACTTATATCATTCTTCATGTTTTTTTAATGCCTACAAAATAAAATAAAGATAAAACGAAGTATTACTATCCCTTTAAGGGTCAGTATTTACCAAATCTGAGGGCCAGCTCATTTGGAAAGCTCCCTGGTATGACGAATATAACAGCAACGTGGGGAAAGTCTGGGATAAACACATTTTACAAATAAAACATTGCAGTAAATTAAAAAGTGATTTTAATCCCTTGAATAGTAGAGAGGTCTGCGTCGGAGAGCTCTCTAGCATTCTAGGGGTTAAAATCATCTATTTACATCACTGGGAATTTTGGGACGTTCTGTTTTCCGTTACCGTGCAGTTGCTTTGCCCTAGAACTGGTCTACTTTGCTTGTGTACATAATAGGCCCTATATGCTTAACCCAGTGATTGCCAGAGATGGGGAACCATTGCTTTTTGCATTGCAATGTGTTGGACATCCCCACTTACACTCAGGTTTAAATCGATATATTCCAGGAACTGCAGATAAGAGACGGGGCAGGCTAAGGACACGGCTGGGCCCATTGCCTGGGTGTGTGCACAGTGACTCACCTCTCTGGATTCTGCTGAAAGAGTTGACAGCACAGAACCCAGGATGAGGAGAACTAGGCCCCAGATTGTGATAGGTCACAGGGATGTTTTAACCCCTTAACGACCACCAGACCCGGCGAGTGGGTGAACATTACGTACCACAGACCTTTTTTTTTTTTCCTGCACACTGAATTCTTGGATGGCAGTGCGCCGTGTAGCAGAGCTGCGTGCACAGAATTCCATAACTTGCAAGGACCATCACTGATCCTTAACACCCGGGACAGAGTGACGGTCCTGGAACGTCATGTGTCACTAAGGGGTTAAAGGAATAGTAACTCTTCGTACTGTAAAATATATATTGTAGCATTTATCGTGCAGATTAAGACAAGGGAACTCCCACTGCTGAGAGGTGTTTTATTTAAAGGTTATTACAACACAAACTTGCATTTTTGTGGGTGCAATACATCCATGGCCTCTAATGTTACAGTGGAGCTGTTGCTACAGAATTCTATGGACCAGAGCTGTTGACAGACTGCTGTGCAACAGCGCCACCATAACATTACAGGCCACGGTAGGTACTGCACCTAAAACAGCATCTCTGAGCTGCAATAACATTTGACTAAAGCATCTCGGTCGAGGGAGTACTTTATATGCTCAGCAAGATAAACACTGCTATAGATATATTTTCCAATATTAAGCTATGCCTTTAAGACTTTGCTGGGCTTAGGGCATAGTATGAAGCAGTGGATCTCATTAACCCCTTAGATGCTAGATTGTTCTCACACCCCTTGCTTGGTCATGGTTTGGAGACTTTTGACCTTTTTAATATCAAAGGGGTTAAATAATAATTTCCCCTGTTTTCTAAACCTTCTAAGATTGACTAGGTAATCTTACTGCAGCTTCTCACAATTCTGAGCTTCATTAGCGTCACAGAAGGATCAGTAACTACAGGGTTACTGAAGGTGCTTACGCCTACGGTAACTTTATGCAACAGTGAGAGTTCGCAAACATTTCACACAATACTCGGTTTTCACACACATTTCCACCCATGGATAAATTTACAAAGCCATCTTCACACAAAACTGTTTTCACAACCATCTTCACACAATACAGAGTTTTCACACCAATCTTCACACAAAGCTGAGTTTTCAAACACATCTTCACATAACTCTATTTGCTATAATGTATTTCATACCCATCTTCATCTTGACCCAAATCTCAGAATCACAGAGTGAAGGACCGAATTCTGTGGGTGAGGGAGTCCAATGTTAACCACTATGTGATCTGCAGCAATAGCTGTTCTTTTAGTCTCTAAATTGGTGTCATTTCTAACACAAAGACTGATGGAGAAGACCTGGGGGGAGATTCACTAAGGTGTGATAAAGAGGGGATAAAGCAAATAACATCTCCGGTGATATCTCTTCTCCAATTCCTATGTTATTCTGTGGAGCAATGCAAGATTTCTAGAACGCTGGAGATCTTAGTGCATAGGCTTCATAGAAAAACACAGGAACTGGAGAAATTTTATCACTGGAGAAGTCATCTCCATTTTATCTCCTCTTTATCACGCTTTAGTACATAAGGCCCCTGTTTGTCTTGTATGTGTTAAAGGGATAGTAATACTTCGTTTTAACTTTATTTTATTTTGTAGGCATTAAAAAAACATGAAGAATGATATAAGTCTCATGTCTCAAACCATTATGGTTTAAGAGATATTCACAAACAAAGTATCCCCCCCTGTTCAGCCAGATCAGAAGGGAGGTGCCCAGGTAGATTGCAGAGAGGGACAATCTTCAATTAAGATAAGGGAAAAACCTGAAAAACTTGTCAAGGGGGGCATGGCTTTCATTGTTCTCATAGGAAGAAGATTGTCCCCTGCTGTTATCTGTCTGGTCTATGGACTGGATTCCACATCTGAGAAGAGATGACTTACACTAGGTAAAAGGGGCTGGAGGGGAACTTTGCTTGTGAATATATCTTAAACCATAAAGGTTTGAGAGATAAGACTTCTATCGTTCTTCATGTTTTTTTAATGCCTACAAAATAAAATAAAGTTAAAACGAAGTATTACTATCCTTTTAAGGCAGTGACATATCCAAACTGTATCATGTAAAGTGTTCCTTGTGCAGAGATTGCTGCACCTCTTGGTTACAGCAAGCAGGGGCCTATTGCACAGAATCTATGTTTTGGGGACTGTTATTGATTAATATTTTATGGGACAGTAATACTTAAAAAGTATTAAAAAAATAAAATGTTGCAGGGTTTATCATGTGCTTTCACTGCTGATAGGTGTTTTATTCAAAAGTTATTAAAGCTCAAACTCGAATTGTTATGGTACAGTATCTCAGTAGTGTGAAACTGTACTGTGGCGCTGTTGCCACACTGTCCTATGGAGATTAGGATGGCGTAGTGACAGCCCTATTGTAGAATTTCAGGCCACTGAGATACTGCAGCTAAATATGCAACTTTAAGCTTTAATAACATTTTAATAAAACAAGTTTCAGCAGCGTGCGTACCCTGGTTTTACTCAGGGTTATAACCCCTATAACAATTTATATAGATATTTTACATAGTATTACTATTCCTTTCAAAAATCACAGGGTCAGAGCTTTCTGAAAGTTCCCATGAATGTTCATAGAGCACTGTTTTCACTCCTGTCTTCACACAATGTGCAGTTTCCAATCCATATTTAAAGGAGCAGTAAACATTTTGTATGAAAAAATATATATTGTAGGGATTTTCCTACTGAGTAAAATAAGGGTACGCCCACTGCTGAGAGATTTATATTTCCAGAGTTATTGCAGTTGAAACCCAGGTTTTTTTTACATTAGCAGTGCCCTCTAGTGGTCAAATTCTAATTAGATTTCCTGTTAGATTCTAATTGAGAGGAAAGTCAGAAAAGTCAGAGACATACAGTTTTCCATAGAATGTGACAGAAACTGCTGAGTCACTTCCTGTCAGAACTACCAGGAAGTAAACACAGTAAATTCACTTCCTGTCAGTTAGAAATATCAGGAAGTAAACACACAGTAAATTCACTTCCTGTCAGTTAGAACTATCAGGAAGTAAACACAGTAAATTCACTTCCTGATTATTTAAACTGCTATAAATTTTGAATAAAACATCTGACAGTGATGTGACTGACCTTGTTTTATTCAGCAGGAAATGCTCTGTAAAATATGCGTTTTCATAAAAAAGTTTACTTCTCCTTTAAGCAACGGTAATTTTCTGCATCTGTCTTCACCATGGATGAGTTTCATAACCATCTTCACATAATGATGACTTTTCACATCTTCACATAATGATGAGTTTTCACAACCATCTTCACATAATGATGAGTTTTCACTCCTGACTGTATTGTGTTTCGTAGACTGTAATGTGTGCCCCAGATCATTAGAGAGAGGGTGATCCAGAGGGTCTCACACTGTGTTGTCAGAGTTTCTCCTTGACTGTGTGGGGCCTTCCACTAGTGAGCCCTGACAGCTGCCTACTTTTCCCTGCAGGGTCTACACCATGGGATCCTACCAGAGAAGGGGAGAGGGACCTTAATGACCCCACTCAGGAAAACAGAAGGGGGAGAAGGGACGGCAGAGAGAGGGTTCCATGACAGGGCATCTTCAGGTCATCCACCTCTTTCCCAACTTTCTCCCCTTTAAAACACACACAGACACCTTGGATGGGTTGAAAAGGCCACAGCATTTATTACCAAAATAAAACAATACTTATTACATGTATTCAGTGTATTAACAACTAAAACCTGAAAACATAACCAGTTCTTGCTAATACATAGTCATTACTTGACTTTAAAGGGATAGTAATACTTCAGTATTACAAATCCCTATATTAAAGCCCTTGTAAAAAGAAACGTATTGCCCCCAGTGTCATCTCTCAGACCTTTATGGTTTGAGAGATAATTGCTTCTAAAGTTGCCCTCCCCCTTCCCCGTAGTCAGCATTCTAGCTGACTCGGGGAATCCGGTCAGAGATCATCAGGCGGCTCTTCAGCAGAGCTGCGATCTTGTTAACTAAAAAAAAAAACTTTCACTAAAACGGTCTTCTATGTGTGCTTGCAAACCAATCACAAACCAAGCACACGTAGAAGACCGTTTCAGTGAAAGTTTTTTTTTAGTTAACGCGATCAGGCCGTGCTGGAGAGCCGCCTGAAAGTCGTACAACTCTCTTCCCTGCAGTCAGCTAAAATGCTGGCTACGGGGAAGGGGGAGGGAGAGGGCAACTTTAGAAGCGTTCATCTCTCAAACCATAAAGGTTTGAGAGATAACACTGGGGGCAAAACATTTCTTTTTACAAGGGCTTTAATATAGGGATTTGTAATACTGAAGTATTACTATCCCTTTAACAATATAATACCCAAACATTATTAACACTACGTGACTGAGGGCCATGCCACTATCCAAACCTGAACTATTTGAATGTAGCAAGTGTTAGTCCAACAGCCGTACCCCCGACTCTTAAGACCAAGCCTAAGAACAATGATCCTGTACCCCATGCTTCACCCAGCAAGCATCCCGCCATGCTATGACACCATAACACCACCAGGCCAGCACCGTGCAGGCCACACATGTTCCTGATACCCACAACCACCTCAGGTCCTGTACCCATATGCCCTTAGCACATACACTAAGGTGTGTACTCAGCATAGGGGCGATTGGGGGGGAAGCTCCTCACTGTACGCCGTCTCCATCACAATGTCTGTTGGACACAACACCCCCACAGCCGTCACTTCCTGGTGCCCCCCCCCAAACCTATTGCTCCATCGAGAACTGCCCCACTTCCTACTCTACCACCTCCTTCCTTTCTAGTCCCTGTCAAGCCCCCTCCTCCTGATAGGGTGACCACATGCCCCTGATTGTCAGGGACAGTCCCAGAATTTATGTGTGTGCCCCATGTCCCTGGCAGCCCCCATCAGGGACAATACAAGGTCCCTGAATAAAGAATCTAAACACTACAAACATAATTGCCTATTGCCTACTGTGACACAAATTGATGCCTCTGCTGGGCTACAAGAAAATGGCTTCTAGACAGCGCCCTAAGCACTAGAGACAGAGCTGAGCCTTGATCCTGACTTGAAACAGGAGCTGCAGTGCAATTTTATTGTAGTGTAATACTAGTCTAAGGCTTTGGGCATGATGTATATTATCTTGTAGTCCACCAGAGACAGCGCTTTCTGTCACAGCAGTCAATGGACAGTTCTCCCTCTAGTGGTTATAACTCTGCAGAGCGCCAGTTAAAGAGCAATCTGTGCACTGATCTCCAGTGATGTATACTGACCCCTCCCACATAGCTGCACTAGAGCTGGAGAGAAGTCCTCTCGTCACCACACTGTCCCTAAATGGCAGAATGGAAATGTGGTCACCCTACCTCCTGAGTTGCACTCTGCTCTGGAGGGTCTCATCGTACATAGCGCAAAGCCCTCTCTCTCACCAAACATAGGTGGCAGTCTCATCCGGTCATATGCACAAAGACACAAGTGTGGCAAAATCATAACAAACAAGTAAAATTCCCACTGACTTAAATTTTAACCTCTTGATCACTAGAGAGGCCTCCAACGACTTGCAAAACAAGGCTCTGGAGACGTCACTTGTATTCGAGAGGCCTGCATTTCACTCTTCCTTTCTGTATAGCACTATTAAAAAAAATATATATATGATTAACCCCTTAAGGGCAAGAGGGGTGCTAAATGCACTGTGAAGCACTGGGGGCACACCCCTCTGGTTCTACCAGTTAGGGGTTAAGTCTAAGACATTATACAGAGAGAGAGAGAAGGGCATGGTAAACATGTTCTTAAATGACTGAGGACACATCGCCACCTGGTGGCAAAATAACAGAATGATCAGCTACAAAGCAAAGAAACATAATGATACAAAATTATATTTTTTTATGACATTAAGGTACTGTACTGTAACATTCAGAGGAATGCAGGTAAAAGTTTCCTTATTTTGATAGAAGATAAGATATACGCCTGAACGGCTTTTCGTCAGAATATGGGAAACGATTTCCCTTCACGCGTCTCGCTGTCTGGTCAGTAGGGTGTATACCATACTTAACCCTTTGAGTGCCAGAGGGGTTTGCAATGCATTGCGCACACCTCTAGCATTCAAATGGTTAACTCTTAGAGCACCAGAGGGGTTTGCAATGTGCTGCGGACCCTCCATGGCACTCAAAGGTTAAAAAAATATCAAGAAGTGCAATCTTCAGGGGCAATTTTATTAAAGGAGAAGTAAGTTCTCCTAATAATAACTCTCTACTTAGCTTACTATGGCCCAAAAATCCTAATGACCTTTACCTATTTTACCCATGTGCTTTTATTCAAGAGATAACGTCCTCAGTCAGTCCTGACTGTCATGTCAATGGAGGCAGCCATGACAGGATACAAACTCCACCCACTGCATGCTTGGTACACCCTTCTTTTCCTTAAAAGGTTAAGCCAGCCCATACGTGCCAACTGCTTCAGTTGCCAGCAACCGTCATGTCGGACTCCATGGATTTAACCTACAGAACTGATGGAAGATGTGATCTCTTTAAAGTCGATCTATCACCATTTTACAAGTTAGGTCCAGTAGGTAGATTCTTTAGCGAATAAGTTTAAAGGGATAGTAATACTTTGTTTTATCTTTATTTTATTTTGTAGGCATTAAAAATCATGAAGAACGATATAAATCTTATCTCTCAGACCTTTACGGTTTGAGAGATATTCACAAGCAAAGTTTCCCCTCCCGCCCCTTTTACCTAGTGTAAGTCATCTCTTCTCAGATGTGGAATCCAGTCCATAGACCAGACAGATAACAGCAGGGGACAATCTTCTTCCTATGAGAACAATGAAAGCCCTGCCCCCCTTGACAAGTTTTTCAGGTTTTTCCCTTATCTTAATTGAAGATTGTCCCACTCTGCAATCTACCTGCGCACCTCCCTTCTGATCTGGCTGAGCAGTGTTACATCAGTAAAAGGGGCGGGAGGGGGATACTTTATCATTCAATTACTCTTGAACTACAACTCTGACAGAATTGAAATAACACTCTCCAAAGTCCAAATACTATGATGATTAATTAGAGCTGCTTTTATTATGAAACATTACTATCCCTTTAAAAGGTTTTTTTTTTTTTTTTTAAACTTTATTTGTGCAAAAATAAAGGTTTAAAGTTTGCCCTGCATCCTACTTCCGGGTAGACTGCCCTTGCCGCAGTTTGGTGCTCTGCCTCTGCTCACGTCACTCTCCCCAGCATCCTCCGATGACAGAGGCTGCCTGTCTGTAAGCTGGAGAGATCTCATTGGCTAGATATCGATCCCTGCCAATGAGATTGCTCCATCTTACTAACAGAACGCCTCCTTCATCAGAGGATGCTGGGTAGAGGGAGCGGAGCAGAGGCAGAGCGGCAAACTGCGGCAAGATCAGTCTACCCGGAAGTAGGCAGCAGAGCAAATTTTAAACCTTTATTTTTGCAAAAATAATGTTTTGTTTTTGCTTTTTTTTAAAAAAAAAAATAAACAACCTTTTAAACGTATTTGCTAAAGAATCTACCTATTGGACCTAACTTGTAAAGTGGTGATAGATACACTTTAATACTGCTGCAACTGCAAAATTCATAAGGGCAATTAGGATTTTCTGGCCATGGTAAGGTTAAAGGGATAGTTATGTTTCATAATAAAAGCAGCTCTAATTAATCATCATAGTATTTGGACTTTGGAGAGTGTTATATCAATTCTGTCAGAGTTATAGTACAAGAGTAATTCAGTGACAATGTATCCCCCTCCCGCCCCTTTTACTGATGTAACACTGTTCAGCCAGATCAGAAGGGAGGTGCCCAGGTAGACTGCAGAGAGGGACAATCTTCAATTAAGATAAGGGAAAAACCTGACAAACTTGTCAAGGGGGGCAGGGCTTTCATTGTTCTCATAGGAAGAAGATTGTCCCCTGCTGTTATCTGTCTGGTCTATGGACTGGATTCCACATCTGAGAAGAGATGGCTTACACTAGGTAAAAGGGGCGGGAGGGGAAACTTTGCTTGTGAATATCTCTCAAACCATAAAGGTCTGAGAGATAAGACTTATATCGTTCTTCAGGGTTTTTTTTAATGCCTATAAAATAAAATAGAGATAAAACTAAGTATTACTATCCCTTTTAGTTGGGGTTATAATTAGGAGGTGCAACGTCTCTTTCAAGGAGAGTCCTACGAGTCCCTTATTTTTATAATAATTGCCCTTTAACCCTCTGAATGCCTGATAGGTATCCAACACATTGCTCCGCAATGAGTAAGATACCTCTCTCACAGGGTTAAGTAATTCCACAGAAGGGAAACAGATTTCAGTGCACACTGTAGCGAGGCCTGGGACCAAAGATACGTTGTCCCACCGTGTCACCCATCCAATTTCTGCACCCCCATTCCCTTTACTACTGGTACATGAATATTCAAACCCATACCTCCCAACATTTCACATGGCCAAAAGAGGGGCACTTTACTTTTATGGGGTGTTGCTGGTGGGCGGGGCATTACTGAGAATTTTTAGGTGACCATGTCCTATTGATGACTCTTTTGGGGTCATGCACTAAGGCGCGATGATGAGGTGATAACTTCTCCAGTGATATCAATTCTCCATTTCCTATGTTATTGTATAGGTCCTATGCACTAAGACTTCCAAAGCAGGAGAAATCTTAGTGCATTGGCTCCATATAATAACGTAGGAACTGGGGAAGTGATCACCACTTTAGCACCTCTTTATCACGCTTTAGTGCATAACCCCCTTTATGTTATTAAAAAAGACCAAATTATTTTATATACACAGACTAATTTATAAATACTTATACTGAAGTTCATACAAACATGAATGTGAGTTTTCTTGTTGTGGAGCAATGTGATACACTTATATACACACACCACACAGTCTGATCTCCTAAACACAGGGACACCAGGGTGATACACTTCTATACACACCACACAGTCTGATGTCCTAAACACAGGGACACCAGGGTGATACACTTATATACACACCACACAGTCTGATCTCCTAAACACAGGGACACCAGGGTGATACACTGATATACACACCACACAGTCTGATCTAATAAACACAGGGACACCAGGGTGATACACTTCTATACACACCACACAGTCTGATGTCCTAAACACAGGGACACCAGGGTGATACACTTCTATACACACCACACAGTCTGATTCCCTAAACACAGGGACACCAGGGTGATACACTTCTATACACACCACACAGTCTGATTCCCTAAACACAGGGACACCAGGGTGATACACTTCTATACATACCACACAGTCTGATCTCCTAAACACAGGGACACCGGGGTGATACACTTATATACACACCACACAGTCTGATCTCCTAAACATAGGGACACCAGGGTGATACACTTATACACACACCACACAGTCTGATCTCCTAAACACAGGGACACCAGGGTGATACACTTATATACACACCACACAGTCTGATCTCCTAAACACAGGGACACCAGGGTGATACACTTCTATACACACCACACAGTCTGATCTCCTAAACACAGGGACACCAGGGTGATACACTTATATACACACCACATAGTCTGATGTCCTAAACACAGGGACACCAGGGTGATACACTTATATACACACCACACAGTCTGCTCTCCTAAACACAATGACACCAGGGTGATACATGTCTCTACACATCACACGGTCTGATCTCCTAAACACATTGACACCAGGGTGATACACTTCTATACACACCACACAGTCTGATCTCCTAAACACAGGGACACCAGGGTGATACACTTATATATACACCACACAGTCTGATCTCCTAAACACAGGGACACCAGGGTGATACACTTATATATACACCACACAGTCTGATCTCCTAAACACAGGGACACCAGGGTGATACACTTATATACACACACCACACTGTCTGATCTCCTACACACAGGGACACCAGGGTGGGACAGAGGGATTTAGGTCTGAAAAAGGGACTGTCCAGACTAAAGAGGAACATTTGGGAGGTATGCAAACCTCCTTCCCAGTAGTTCAAGCTGGATTGTGGGAATCATGTTACAGTAAAGCCATTGTTCCCTGGTCAGTGACCCTCGCCAAGTGAACTTCTCCCCTGCTCTGCAGGCCTTTGTGTGAGGGCTTAAATCTGCCCAGAGAAAATCATGGCTAACGTCCAAGGCCATTGTCATTTCTTTAATTGTACAAAACTTTTAAACGCTGATAGAAAAATTGGTTCAACCCGGAGTCACGGTTTCACAGCAGAGGGAAGAGGCAGACGTTGTAAGACGTGGATTAACACTTTGAGCTCCAGAGCGGTGATCAATGCATTGTGAAAGCAACTGAAAGCCTTGATATAAGCGTAGCAGGGAATTCCCTGGCTGGTTACCTTTAATGGTAGCCCTCCCCCCCTTTGATTATTTCCCCAATAAGCGAACCCTTTATCCCATCTCTGTCTCTGTATATTTGGGCTGATGTGAGTTTGGGAAGCTCCATCATGCTCACAGCTTGCAACTATGTTTCTACTGCTGCAGGAGCATGTGAGTCCTGTGTCTGTGCCAGGGTTTCTTGTCAGACACACCCTCATGCATTAAAGGGATAGTAATACTTCGTTTTATCTTTATTTTATTTTGTAGGCCTTAAAAAAACATGAATAACAATATAAGTCTTATCTCTCAAACCTTTATGGTATGAGAGATATTCACAAGCAAAGTTTCCCCCTCCCGCCCCTTTTACCTAGTGTAAGCCATCTCTTCTCAGATGTGGAATCCAGTCCATAGAGCAGACAGATAAAAGCAGGGGTCAATCTTCTTCCTATGAGAACAATGAAAACCCTGCCCCCTTTGACAAGTTTTTCAGGTTTTTCCCTTCTCTTAATTGAAGATTGTCCCTCTCTGCAGTCTACCTGGGCACCTCCCTTCTGATCTGGCTGAGCAGTGTTACATCAGTAAAAGGGACGGGAGGGGGATACTTTGTCATTGAATTACTCTTGAACTACAACTCTGACAGAATTGAAATAACACTCTCCAAAGTCCAAATACTATGAAGATTAATTAGAGCTGCTTTTATTATGAAACATTACTGTCCCTTTAAGCACTTTAGACCAGAGAGCTTCATCCCTGGAGTTAGTGCCAGTGCTGTTCCCTGCCAAGCTGCATTGCTGTGCCCAGTGCCTCTACTGCACAAATACTGGTGAGTCACTGACTACCACTAACTGCTGCTTCCTCAATCCATGCTGAGGTTTGTCTAAAATCCATATTGGATTAAACGTGCAGAAACCTCAGTGTTTTGCATTAGCTCCTTATTTCTAAACAACTAGCAATATTGGCATGGTGTTGCCCATGCGATTAATAAAACAGTGACTGCTTTAAAGGGATAGTAATACTTCATTTTAACTTTATTTTATTTTGTAGGCATTAAAAAAACATGAAGAACGATATAAGTCTTATCTCTCAAATCTTTATGGTTTGAGAGATATTCACAAGCAAAGTTCCCCTCCCGCCCCTTTTACCTAGTGTAAGCCATCTCTTCTCAGATGTGGAATCCAGTCCATAGACCAGACAGATAACAGAAGGGGACAATCTTCTTCCTATGAGAACAATGAAAGCCCTGCCTCGTCTTGACAAGCTTTTCAGGTTTTTCCCTTATCTTAATTGAAGATTGTCCCTCTCTGCAGTTTACCTGGGCACCTCCCTTCTGATCTGGCTGAGCAGTGTTACATCAGTAAAAGGGGCGGGAGGGGGATACTTTGTCATTGAATTACTCTTGTACTACAACTCTGACAGAATTGAAATAACACTCTCCAAAGTCCAAATACTATGAAAATTAATTAGAGCTGCTTTTATTATGAAACATTACTATCCCTTTAATGACTGGATTGTTGAATTATCAGTGCTTAGCCCTTTCAGGTCCAAAAAAGGCGTGCAATGCTTTGCAAAGCACTGTGTTCCATAACTCTCATTCAGTAAGCGTGTGTGTGTGAGTATATCTGAGCAACGGAGTGAGAGTGAGCGCATGTGTGAACAAGAGCATGTGATAGCTTATGTGTGTATTGTATACAGAATTTTGCCTATATCGCACATATAGAGATTTGCATAACTTCTCCTTACTGCCACCCACGGGTGTGTTTTGCCTGACACATGTTTCGTCTTTTATAAATAGACATAACATCCTAGGAGCAGTGAATATAAAGGGTTACTGTTCAACAGATTGATGCACTGCCTGTTTATCGCCTGTGCCCGAGCCAGGTGATAGAACCTGAGGGGTTAATTTAAAGGTTATACATAAGAGTTTAAAAAAAAAAAAAAAAAAAAAAACTCTCCATGAAAGCAAAGTATCACACCACAAAAAACAGTGAAATGAGGAAATATAAATTACCATCCACTGAAACTGGATTATTAACCATTTGAGTGCCAGAGGGGTGTCCAGCGCACCGTTTTGCAATGTGTTGACTCCTCTCTGCTACTCAAAGGGTTAAAATCTCTACTACTAGAGATATCTCTCACTGTCATCCAAGGGGATCATTTTACAAATAACGTGAAGTTGTTTGACTCCCGTTGGTCCATTTTCTAGAGAAAAGACGACTAAGAGGAGATCTTATCACAATGTACAAGTATATGAGAGGTCAATACAAGGATCTCTGCGGTGAGCTATTTATTCCAAGGCCTGATCAGGTGACCAGGGGACACCCCTTGAAATAAACTTCAGCAGAGGAAGGGGTTTTTTACAGTAAGGTCTGTTAAATTGTGGAATTTGTTGCCCAAGGAAGGGGTTATGGCAGATACAATGGAAACATTTAAGAGAAGATTAGATACATTTCTTTCAAAAGGGAACATAGAGAGTTATACTGTTTATCAGTAGGCTGATCAGGAAGGTCTGATAAAGACTAACTTATTTGGTAGCAGGAAAGCTATTTAATTCTCATATCTCTGGGTTATGAGGAGAAGGTTGAACTTGATGGACTTGTGTCTTTATTCAACCTAATTTGCTATGTTACTATGTGTAATTTTGGTTTGTTTAAAATTTTCAGCAGATGTTAGAAAATGCATCCCCCCCCAGTGGCCACAACTGGAGATTACAGTTTGATTAAAATCAAAGCAGAGGTGTAATACTTTTGAAACGAGTTGTCTCCAAGCAGTGGGAGAAAAATAATTCCAATATATTTCTTTTAATTTAAAGGGACAGTATGTCCCCTAAAAATATTTAGAGTTAGGTAGAGGTTAAAACACAAACCCTCTCTCAAACCGCTATGGTTTGAGAGATATAGGGATTCAAATTTCCCCCCTCCCTCTCCCTGATTTGAGTCATACGACTCAAATCTCTTCAGCAGAGCTGGAATCGCGTTACTTAAAGGGATAGTAATGTTTCATAATAAAAGCAGCTCTGATTAATCATCATAGTATTAGGACTTTGGAGAGTGTTATTTCAATTATGTCAGAGTTGTAGTTCAAGAGTAATTCAATGATAAAGTATCCCCCTCCCACCCCTTTTACTGATGTAACACTGCTCAGCCAGATCAGAAGGGAGGTGCCCAGGTAGATTGCAGAGAGGGACAATCTTCAATTAAGATAAGGGAAAAAGCTGAAAAACGTGTCAAGGGGGGCAGGGCTTTCATTGTTCTCATAGGAAGAAGATTGTCCCCTGCTGTTATCTGTCTGGTCTATGGACTGGATTCCACATCTGAGAAGAGATGGCTTACACTAGGTAAAAGGGGCAGGAGGGGGAACTTTGCTTGTGAATATCTCTCAAACCATAAATGTTTGAGAGATAAGACTTATATCGTTCTTCATGTTTTTTTAATGCCTACAAAATAAAATAAAGATAAAACGAAGTATTACTATCCCTTTAAAAAGAATTCATTCATTGGAACGGTCTACAAAATGTGCTTGCAAACCAGGCACACTTTGTAGACCTTTCCAATGAATGCTTTTTAAGTAACGTGATTCCAGCTCTGCTGAAGAGCCACCTGCTGGTCCCCAGACCGGGATCTCCTGCTCTCAGCTAGGCGCTGACATCAGGAGAAGGGGAGGGAGGGGGGAACTTTGAATCCCTATATCTCTCAAACCATAATGGTTTGAGAGATAGGGTTTGTGGCAATTAATTTCTTTTTTCAACCTCTAGCTAACACTAAATATTTTTTAGGGGACATTACTGACCCTTTAAGCAGGTTTATTGCTTGTTTACTATGTTAAGAACCTGAGAGGTGCACAACGAATTTGGTACTCTAAGGGGTTAAATATTAGATAGACCTCTGATGTATTACAAAGCCGTGGGTTGGAGATGGTCTCTGGCAATTTAGGGATTGAAGTCCAGCCAATAGGTCCTGCCAGTTGTGCAGTGGGATGATCTGCAAGTGCAATGTACAACCAGTAGGGGGCCTCAAATAGCATTCCTAAAACTGGATATGACAGGTGGGGCCTGGACTGGGGGAATGATGTCCTGGGATGGACAATACATGTACTGTGTACAGACCAGTCTGGAGGGGACGGAGCAGTGTCAGAGGTGGGTGCAATCGGGCATTAATACAAAGAAACCAGTGCCATTCTGGGGCCGACCAATCCCATCGCAGGACAAATAAACATTCCTGCTGATTTAATTGGAGTTTTTAACCCCGTCAGTGCTAGAGAGGTCACCAATGTCACTCCTAGTTCAGCTGCAGTAGAAGTGAAAGGCCAGGAACTCATTAACAGTTCCCACGCCTGTCATTAAAAGTTCTGGAAATTACAGTGAAAGTTCAGAGAGACTATAGCGTTAACTGAACCCCCCCCATAATTAACCCTTTGAGTGACAGAGGGGTAAGCAATGCATTGCGTACCCCTCTGGCACTCAAAGGGTTAATGAAAGCAAATCACTGGGCGTCTGCTCTGGGAAAGTGGTACTAAAACTTAGGTTATTTTGAATGGGCTTCAGAATCAGGTATTTATCTTTTAGCCATTCTGTATTTAAAACTATAGGAGATATTTCAGACAATTTATTTGTTAGTTTATACAAATTAGACAGAACTGGCTAGCACTGCCTGGTGTGTGGGATATTAACATTCCACTCCCCCTCCCAACTACCACATCCTACCGGCCAGATACTAACATTCCACTCCCCCATCCAACTACCACATCCTATCGGCCAGATACTAACATTCCACTCCTCCATCCAACTACCACATCCTACCGGCCAGATACTAACATTCCACTCCCCCCATCCAACTACCACATCCTATCGGCCAGATACTAACATTCCACTTCCCCATCCAACTACCACATCCTACCGGCCAGATACTAACATTCCACTCCCCCATCCAACTACCACATCCTACCGGCCAGATACTAACATTCCACTCCTCCATCCAACTACCACATCCTACCGGCCAGATACTAACATTCCACTCCCCCATCCAACTACCACATCCTACCGGCCAGATACTAACATTCCACTCCCCCATCCAACTACCACATCCTACCGGCCAGATACTAACATTCCACTCCCCCATCCAACTACCACATCCTACCGGCCAGATACTAACATTCCACTCCCCCATCCAACTACCACATCCTACCGGCCAGATACTAACATTCCACTCCCCCATCCAACTACCACATCCTACCGGCCAGATACTAACATTCCACTCCCCCATCCAACTACCACATCCTACCGGCCAGATACTAACATTCCACTCCCCCATCCAACTACCACATCCTACCGGCCAGATACTAACATTCCACTCCCCCATCCAACTACCACATCCTACCGGCCAGATACTAACATTCCACTCCCCCATCCAACTACCACATCCTACCGGCCAGATACTAACATTCCACTCCCCCATCCAACTACCACATCCTACCGGCCAGATACTAACATTCCACTCCCCCATCCAACTACCACATACTACCGGCCAGATACTAACATTCCACCCCCCTCCCAAATGCCATGTCCTACTAGTCAGATACCAACATTCTACTGCCCTTCCCAACTGCCATGTCCTACTAGTCAGATACCAACATTCCATTCCCCTTCCCAACTGTCAGTTGCTACTAGCCAGATACTAACACTCCACTCCCCCTCCCAGTTGCCAGTTCCTACCAGCCAGATACTAACATGCCGCTCCCTCTCCCAACTACCACTTCCTACCAGCCAGATACTAACATTCTACTACCCCTCCCAACTGCCACTTCCTACCAGCCAGATACCAACATTCTGATGTGCAGATTTCTTTTAGTGTGCTCCCCTGACTACACTCAATTTGAATACTATTGAAAGTGCTATTTTGAGTACCCCAGGAACCTGTATATTATATTACCACCCCCATCTCAACTACTACTTACTGCAAACCAGATACTAACATTTCACTTTCCCTCCCAACTACCACTTCCTACTAGTCAGATAGCAACATTGCACTCTCCCTCCCAACTGCTACTTTCTACCAGCTAGATTCTGACACTTCAACCCCCCTCCCAAATGCCACTTCCTACCAGCCAAATACTAACATTCCACTCTTCCTCCCAACTGCCACTTCATATCAGTCAGATACTAACATTCCACTCTCCCTCCCAACTCCACTTCCTACCAAGAAGTATTAGCTAATCTGCTTAAACTGACAAGTAAATAAAATATCTCCTACTCTGTAGTTAACCACATAATGAACAGAGGGGTACTTATGTTAAAGCCTTTGGTATTGGTGCCATTTGGGACATGTAATGGTGCTAATCTCACCACCTGCCAGTACCTGGGGTGCACTAATAGTGCATTAGGTTGGCTAGTCACCTAATTCATTAACTGCAGCATAGGGGAACGAAAATTCATGCTGATTTAAATTGGACTTTTAACCCCTTGAATGCCAGAGAGGCCTCACAATGTGCTGGCAACTTCTCTAGCATTAAATGGGTTAAAATCCCCACTTAAAGGCATAGTAATGTTTCATAATAAAAGCGGCTCTAATTAATCATCATAGTATTTGGACTTTGGAGAGTGTTATTTCAGTTCTGTCAGAGTTGTAGTACAAGAGTAATTCAATGACAAAGTATCCCCCTCCCGTCCCTTTTACTGATGTAACACTGTTCAGCCAGATCAGAAGGGAGGTGCCCAGGTAGACTGCAGAGAGGGACAATCTTCAATTAAGATAAGGGAAAAACCTGAAAAACTTGTCAAGGGGGGCAGGGCTTTCATTGTTCTCATAGGAAGAAGATTGTCCCCTGCTGTTATCTGTCTGGTCTATGGACTGCATTCCACATCTGAGAAGAGATGGCTTACACTAGGTAAAAGGGGCGGGAGGGGAAACTTTGCTTGTGAATATCTCTCAAACCATAAAGGTTTGAGAGATAAGACTTATATTGTTCTTCATGTTTTTTTTTAATGCCTACAAAATAAAATAAAGATAAAACAAAGTATTACTATCCCTTTAAGTCAGCAGCAGTTTGCAGAATTGTGTTTTCCACCCCATAGTGGTTCTTGTTTTCTTCAAAACTGCACCTTTTTAGCTTCATATATCAGGCCCCTGGTAATTCCCCTGAATGTTATTGCTGTCTATGGAAAGCTTTGGTCAGTGACGCTATAATGCCACAGTAGAACGGAATGGGCAAGGAACACATCGCACCCATTCGCTCTCAAAAATGCCAGTTTTCTCTATAATAATGTTTGAACGAGGCATCACCTTTCAGTTGGAGTACATTGTTTTATTCAGCAGGAAAATCAATATATATAATTTTATAATAAGCATTACCTCTGCACTTTACTAACATAAAAAAATACAGTCAGACCAGGCACGTCTATATAAATATATGTATAAAATGGGCAGTCACACTGTACACAGCATAAACACAGACACACACTAAATGCTTCCACTTCTCTTTGGTGAAGACGGTTTTGTGGCAGTGAACACTGGCTTGGTCGTAATCTGACCTTTCTTATACACCAATTAACCCCTTGGATACTAGTGTGAAATGTCTCTAGCATACCAATGTTTTAAAATGGACCTATCACCTTAATTTTTTTTTAATATTTGGAGAATTCAAAGCGGTCTATGGGTCATGTTAACCAAAAGTCAAGCAGATGTCTAGGTTAGGAAATATTCACAATTATTGCCAGGAAAAGTGAAAGTTTCCTGGTATGGCTCAGAGCATAATTAGCATACGAAACGTCACTGAAAAGCTTGATTATCTTATGACACGTCATTGGTAACGCACTTAGCATATGGTAACAAATATGAATAACGCTTTTACCCCTTGAGTGTCAGATGGGTTTGCAATGCGTTGCGTACCTCTCTGGCACTCAAAGGGTTAACAGTACATTTGCTGGTCTTTTGGTCAACATGACACATAGGGAGTTTTCTCAAGTGGTGAGAACGTTTCATTATTCTCATGAATTGTTGTCTTATGTGCGAAACTATACAGGTGTACACCGTGAAAGAAATAATAAAGTACTCGACCTGAATATCTCCAGTATTTTAAATTCCGGAGTGTTTGCAAATATGCAAAGTTGAATTAAGGTGAAAGGTCCACTTTAACCCTTTGAGTGCCAGAGGGGTACGCAACGCATTGCTCTGCAATGCGTTGCGTACCCCTCTGGCACTCAAAGGTTTAAAGGGATAGTAATACTTAATTATTACTAATCCCTATATTAAAGACACATTAAAAATAAACGTATTGCCCCCAGTGTCATCTCTCAGACCTTTATGGTTTGAGAGATGATCACTCCTAAAGTTGCCCTCTCCCTTACCTGTAGTCAGCGTTGTAGCTGACTGCAGGGAAGAGTTGTACGACTTTCAGGCGGCTCTCCAGCACAGCCTGATCACGTTAATAAAAAAAGAAATCTTTCACTGAAATGAAGCACACGTAGAAGACCTTTTAGTGAAATATTTTTTTCATTAACTCGATCTCAGCTCTGCTGCAGAGCCGTCTGATGATCGTAATACCGAATTTCCCTTCAGTCAGCTACAAAGCTGACTTCGGGGAAGGGGGAGGGAGAGGGCAACTTTAGGAGCGATTATCTCTCAAACCATAAAGGTCTGAGAGATGACACTGGGGGCAATACATTTATTTTTAATATGACTTTACTATAGGGATTAGTAATAATTATTACGATCCCTTTAAAGAGACTAGCGTAATAGTCAGATTTATCAAGTAAGTGAATAAATCATGCTTGTACTCCGCAGAACAAGGACAAGACTGGCGGAATGGATGAAGCACCGACTGGATGGCACTTGGAGCGCATTACTCCACAATCTGTTACAAGCATCCCGCCATGGCAGTTGAAACTTTTAAAAAGACCGCAAAGAGCTCTAATAATTCCCAACTTAACTTAATCTGGACAGAAAATCTTAATGGCCCCTATGAATCTTTTATGTGCGACAGTTCCGCAAAACTAATTAAAAAAAAAAAAAAAAAAAAAGATGTAACGCCTATTAATAATAACATCCCACTTTGCTTATTACGGCCAGAAAATCATAATAGCGTCCATAAATTTTGTGCCCTTTTTTTTCAAGAGGTAACATCTTCAGTCATTCCGTGGGGGCGGACATGACAGTTGCTGGCAGGCAGAGTGCATGAGCCCATTTCTTTGGTCTTTAAAAGGTTACAATCACCATGTTCAATGGGTGAAGTTTAACCCTTTTAGTGCCAGAGGGGTACGCAACGCATTGCTTTGCAATGCGTTGCGTACCCCTCTGACACTCAAAGGGTTAAGACCTGTGGTAACACTAGTAACAATCATGTCTACTTCCATGGACATGTCATCCAGGATGTTTTTAACCTTCTGGACCGCTAAGGGTTAATATGTTATCTCCTGAGCAAGAGAAATATTCATGAGGGCCATAGGAGATTTTTGGCCATAGTAACGCAAGTGTGTGTGTGTTTTTGTTAGGCGGCATTAATGTCCATGGAGATAGATGTGATTTTTTTTGTTGCAGGACTCGAATTCTGCAAAAAGAATAATTATCTTCCTTCATGGACGCAATATCCAGTAGTAAAGAAAAGATAATTCTGCGTGGATTGGTTCCCCCACAAATTAATTGAGAAGGCCTTATCCACTAAATAACAAGGGTGCAATTCTGAGGCAAACCAACTGCACTATGAGGGTTCACAATCTAAATCAATGGCAGTTTGGGGAATTTTAAAGGGATAGTAATACTTCATTTTAACTTTATTTTATTTTGTAGGCATTAAAAAAACATGAAGAACCATATAAGTCTTATCTCTCAAACCTTTATGGTTTAAGAGATATTCACAAACAAAGTATCCCCCCCCCTGTTCAACCAGAGCAGAAGGGAGGTGCCCAGGTAGACTGCAGAGAGGGACAATCTTCAATTAAGATAAGGGAAAAACCTGAAAAACTTGTCAAGGGGGGCAGGGCTTTCATTGTTCTCACAGGAAGAAGATTGTCCCCTTCTGTTATCTGTCTGGTCTATGGACTGCATTCCACATCTGAGAAGAGATGGCTTACACTAGGTAAAAGGGGCGGGAGGGGAAACTTTGCTTGTGAATATCTCTCAAACCATAAAGGTCTGAGAGATAAGACTTATATAATTCTTCATGTTTTTTTAATGCCTACAAAATAAAATAAAGTTAAAACGAAGTATTACTATCCCTTTAAGGGATGGTAATGTATGCCAATAAATGTAGCTCCAATTAATACTCATAAGTTATGTTTCATGTCGCTCTGAATATTAGTCATGTCCAACTTGTAGTTCTAACGTAATTAAGTTTTAACCCCTTGAAACCAGCCGCGCAGGCCCGTTGCGGTCACTAAAGGACCACGGAGCATTTTTTTTTCCGATTCGGATTCTGGACTCCCCGAACGGCGTGCAGCCACCGGGGAAGCCTGGAAGTCCATGACGGTCATAACACGTCATGGGTCGTTAAGTCAAAACAACCCACGATGTGCTATGACCGTCAAGGGTCGTTAAGGGGTTAAAGTATTCCCCCTCCTGACCCTTTAACCACTTGCACGCGCTTCCCCCACAGATGTGGAAGCTGACAGAGAAGGACAATCTTCTCGCTGTGAGCATAATGGAAACCCTGCCCCCCATGACGACGAGGGCAGGATTTTCATTCTGCTCACTGAAGATTGTCCCTCTCTGTGCTGTGTCCAGACCGGTTTAGGAAGCGCTTTGTGCTGGTAAAAGAGGCGGGAGGGGGATACTTTAAAATGGAATTACTTTTGAACCACAAGTCGGGCATTATTAATAGACGGTGCAAGATGAAATAAAACATAGGATCATTAATTGGAGGTACATTTATTAGTATCCATTATGATCCCTTTAAATTGTGTTTTTAACCTCTTGAATGCTAGAAATGAAGTTGAATTTTTACCCCCCTCTCCGGTGCAGTTACTTTGTCCAGTTACTCCCGCTTATGAATAAAGCATCTCGTGGACGCATAGATGTACGCGCTTTTACTTATTACTTGTATTTTCATGTCACGAACATACTAATGCCTTGATGCTGAATAGCGCATACTCCTCGATTAAAGCCGTGGTCACCCAGACACATGAACACGGATGCTAATTGCTTTGCTGAATTAGGAGCAGGGGAGGGCTGGCAATTTGTGGCCTAGAGGGCAGCTACACTCAAGTGGCCTGATTTTACTATCGTTCCAGCCTACTGTCCCAGCCCACCCACTTTTTTTTAATTTTAAAATTGCCATTAACCCTTTGAGTGCCAGAGGGGTATGCCACGCATTGCGAAGTGCAATGCGTGGCATACCCCTCTGGCACTCAAAGGGTTAGTGTTGTGAAGTAAGGCAATACCAGAGAGCTTACAATTGAAATGGGGTTACACTGGTGCAACTACAGAGCTTACAATGTAAGTAACGCTACACTAGTGATACCATAGAACTTACAAGAGAAATGGGTTATGGCTACTAATGTAGCGCCACTTGGATTGTAGCTCCATTTCAATTGTAAGCTCTGTGGTATCACTACTGTAGCATATTTATAGCAAAAAGAGGGACATAAGACTGGCCCAGAGGGCAATTGCCCCCCTGCCCCCCGGCCAGCCCTCCCCTGATTAGGAGTGATCGCTAATTCTCTCTCAAGATGGTGAACATTTTAGCTGCTCCTACTTTTTGAAGTGAATTCACACAAAAAAAAAAAAAAAGAAAAAAGAAAAAAGTTCTCCTATGGATACAAAATATGTGAGATTAAGTAACATTTTGCGCTAATCATCAAAACTAATTGTAAATAGTGAATAAGGCACTTGCTTTCTATAGTGTTCATTAGGAATTTCTGTCCAGATAAAGGTGGAGGTGATAGTGTTCTTTTGAGACCTGTATTTTGCAGTTAACGGTTACAGTTCTTATGTATTTTTCTCTATATATTTTATCACGTGGAAAAAAAATATATCATTTATGTACAGAATAATTACAGACTCGTTTGTTGGACACGTAGCGTATACATACTGGTTTTAGACATGTACAGTACATCAGACTGTTACAGATTCAATAGACACACAGGGCCTTCGTGATCTGTTTCATCTCATGCTGAAAAGCCATCCTATTAGACACATTTCTACAGGGATTATAGGATTCTACACAAGCAGAGCACTTCAAAGGACTCATAATAGCAGCTTAAGTGACTACAATTTTAAAAGAAAATACTTAAAGGAGCAGTAAACTTTTCTATGAAAATGTATATATTGTAGGGATTTTCCTATTGAGTAAAATAAGGGTACTCCCACTGCCGAGAGATTTATATTTCCAGAGTTATTACAGTTTAAACCCATGTTTTGTTTTGTTTTTTACATTAGCAGTGCCCTCTAGTGGTCAAATTCTTATTAGATTTCCTGTTACATTCTAATGGAGAGGAAAGTCAGAGACATACAGTTCTCCATAGAATGTGATAGAAACTGCTGAGCCACTTCCTGTCAGTTAGAACTAGAAGGAAGCAAACACAGTAAACTCACTTCCTGTCAGTTAGAACTATCAGGAAGTGAACATAGTAAATTCACTTCCTGTCAGTTAGAACTATAAGGAGGTAAACACAGTAAATTCACTTACTGTCAGTTAGAACTAGAAGGAAGTAATCACACAGTAAATTCACTTCCTGTCAGTTAGAACTATCAGGAAGTAAACACAGTAAATTCACTTCCTGATTATTTAAACTGCTATAAATTTTGAATAAAACATCTGACAGCGATGGGAGTGACCTTGTTTTATTCAGCAGGAAAATATCTATAAAACATGTGTTTTCATTAAAAAAAGTTTACTGCTCCTTTAAAAATGATAAGTCTGTTGAAATCAATCCAGAGGAAAAAAAACGGTGGTGTTTTCCTGAAACGTACATTATCACAATTAATAAGGGGAAATTTATCCTAAGAATAAGTGGTTCTTAATTTGTTCATCAGGACTTATCTAAGAAGGTGTCCTTCAAACATCGGCCAGATTTCTACGTACTGTTGAGGTTTCAATTTGATCTCTGTTTAGTCAACAGCTAGATGTTTCAGTTTCAATTAGAAAGCAACTAGGGTTCCTTACGAACCATTCAGGTCTAGTCAAGGATGCTCTTTTCAGTTTTGGTAGATTTTTACAAAAATGTATATTGCAGACATTAAAACCATGACTAGAAAGAGTTATCTCCCATCTCTCAAACTTTTATAGTTTGAGAGATAAAAGCATGTAAAGTTAGGATTTTCCAGGACCATCCTGCGGCTCTTCAGCAGAGCTGAAATAGCGCAAAGAAGGAAGAAATACTTAATTGGCACAGTCTACAAAGTGTGCTTGCAAACCTGGCTTGTGCTTTTCTCAGCTAGGTGGCAGACTTCTGAGAAACCCGAACTTTACATGCCGTTTGAGAGATGGGAGATAGCTCTTTGTATTCATTGTATCAATGTCTACAATATTAATTTTTGTAAAAATCTAGCAATACTATCCCTTTAAAGGGATAGTAATGTTTCAGAAAAATCACAGCTCCAATTAATCTTCATAGCAGGGCTCAAAATTTCCACTCGCCACTAGCGAGTGAAAATTTAGCCCTGGTGAGTAGAAATTCAGCCCTGGAGGGTATGTTATGGCTTGCAGTGGCAAGTAACTTTTCAGGTCTGGCTAGTAGCAAAGGACTTAAAATTTTAAGCCCTGTTCATAGTATTTAAGCCATAGAGAGTGTTATTTCAATACTGTCAGTTGTAGTTCAAGAGTAATTGAATGATAAAGTATCCCCCTCCCACCCCTTTTCTCTAGTGTAAACCGCCTCCCCTCAGATGTGGAATCTGGTCTCTTGACCGGACAGCTCATAGCAAGGGACAATCTTCTTACTGTGATCATAAGGAAAACCCTGCCCCCCTTGACAGGTTTTTCCTTATGATCACTGAAGATTGTCCCTCTTTGTGATCCATCCTGACAGTCTTGCGGCTCTGAGGTGAGCAGTGTTACATCAGTAAAAGGGGCGGGAGGTGTATACTTTATCATTCAATTACTCTTGAACTACAACTCTGTCAGGACTGAAATAACACTATCCATGGCCTAAATACTATGAAGATTAATTGGAGCCGCCTTTATTATGAAACATTACTATCCCTTTAAGCAACAGACTTCAATAGAGATCACTATATACAGCAAACTGCAGATAGAATGCAAAATATGCACTATATATATATATATATATATATATATATATATATATATATATATATATATATATATATACTGGAATATATAGATTTATCTGACTGTATAAAAGACACCTCCCTAGGTGAATCAGTGTGTTAAACAAATTAAAAAAAAAAAAAAAAGTGACTTTTTCCTTGGATGAAGTTCCCCTTTAACCCTTTGCCATGCGTTGTGTATCCCTTTGGCACTCAAAGGGGTTAACTTCGCCTTATTAAATGCAATATGATGTGTCTCTGGGTATGTGAGATGTATCTTTCTGCTCTGATTCACGGATTAAAGATTTTGAGGGGGATTTACCGTAATAAGTGATTTGAGGCAAACCAACTGCAACATGGGTGGCAAATAAATGTTTATGTTGATTTAAATTAGGCTTTAAACACCTTGAATGCAAAGCTAAGCGATGGAGACAACTAACATTCAAAAGGTTACAAGTCCCATTAAAATCGGAGTAAGTTTGGAGTATTTTTTTTCTGCCCCCTATTATGCGGTTGGTTTGCACCTTTCTTATTAAATCAACCAGTCTGTTTAAAGCAGATGTGGGTAACATGTGGCTCTCCAGTTTTCATTACCTGTAATGTCCCCCAGCCTTAGCTTGCCCGTGGAGTTCATGTCTCAGTGCATTTGGGATATCCGCTCAGGATGGACATCTACCAGCCCCAATGAACACACAGAACAGTCGTACATTTTAACCCAGGGACACAGGAAGTGATGTAGATATATCTGTGTCTTATGCCAGTCATGTGGTGGGGGCAGGCCAATAGGAATATAAAGTAGCTTTTACATTGTTAAGAAACAAAGGACTTTGTCGCTGAAAAACATGTTTATAGGACACGTAGAGAGAAAAATTCAAGATATCGGGGCAAACTGAGAGAATGTGCACAATTAAAGGTACACTGCACCACATATTTAACCCACTGAGTGCCACAGGGGAGTGCAATGGATAACTCCATAATGCGTCAACCCCCCTCTAGCATACAAAGGGTTAACTTCAAGGGGTTCGAAAACAATGAGCTGCCTACCCTTCTGGGACTGAAGTGGTTACAAAGTAATTAAAGTATTTGTGATAATTTCCATATAAATTTTATATATATATTATATATAATATATTTATAAAGATAAAGAGAGGCCATTCTGGAGCAAACCAACAGTACAGCAGGGATGATATGAAAAGGATGCAAACTCCCATTGATTCAAAGCTGGCTTTTAACGCCTTGAATGCTATTGAAATCTCCAATAAATCGTTATTTGTCCCCCTGTGGTGCAGTTGCTTTGCCCTAGAATTCTTCATCCTCGCAGTCTTTTCTGCTGTGTGCAAAATAATGTCCCTCCATTAACCCTTTAAGGACTCTGAGGTCTCTAAAGTGGATATGTCACCTATTTATAACACAGTCTAAATAGATAGGCTACATATCGAATACTTCTAAAATTTTATTGATTTTTTTTTTTTAATTTTTATTTGTTGTAAATTTAACATAGAAAGTCGATCTCTGCCAATGAGACCGCTCCAGCTTACAGTCATTGGAGGAGATAGGAGAGCAGAGACAGAGCGACGGACTGTGGTTACAGAGCAGGTAACCACAGTCTATGAGGAAGTAGCTGGGGGACAGACTGCTTGATTATCTTATGACACGTCATTGGTAACGCACTTAGCATATGGTAACAAATATGAATAACGCTTTTACCCCTTGAGTGTCAGATGGGTTTGCAATGCGTTGCGTACCTCTCTGGCACTCAAAGGGTTAACAGTACATTTGCTGGTCTTTTGGTCAACATGACACATAGGGAGTTTTCTCAAGTGGTGAGAACGTTTCATTATTCTCATGAATTGTTGTCTTATGTGCGAAACTATACAGGTGTACACCGTGAAAGAAATAATAAAGTACTCGACCTGAATATCTCCAGTATTTTAAATTCCGGAGTGTTTGCAAATATGCAAAGTTGAATTAAGGTGAAAGGTCCACTTTAACCCTTTGAGTGCCAGAGGGGTACGCAACGCATTGCTCTGCAATGCGTTGCGTACCCCTCTGGCACTCAAAGGTTTAAAGGGATAGTAATACTTAATTATTACTAATCCCTATATTAAAGACACATTAAAAATAAACGTATTGCCCCCAGTGTCATCTCTCAGACCTTTATGGTTTGAGAGATGATCACTCCTAAAGTTGCCCTCTCCCTTACCTGTAGTCAGCGTTGTAGCTGACTGCAGGGAAGAGTTGTACGACTTTCAGGCGGCTCTCCAGCACAGCCTGATCACGTTAATAAAAAAAGAAATCTTTCACTGAAATGAAGCACACGTAGAAGACCTTTTAGTGAAATATTTTTTTCATTAACTCGATCTCAGCTCTGCTGCAGAGCCGTCTGATGATCGTAATACCGAATTTCCCTTCAGTCAGCTACAAAGCTGACTTCGGGGAAGGGGGAGGGAGAGGGCAACTTTAGGAGCGATTATCTCTCAAACCATAAAGGTCTGAGAGATGACACTGGGGGCAATACATTTATTTTTAATATGACTTTACTATAGGGATTAGTAATAATTATTACGATCCCTTTAAAGAGACTAGCGTAATAGTCAGATTTATCAAGTAAGTGAATAAATCATGCTTGTACTCCGCAGAACAAGGACAAGACTGGCGGAATGGATGAAGCACCGACTGGATGGCACTTGGAGCGCATTACTCCACAATCTGTTACAAGCATCCCGCCATGGCAGTTGAAACTTTTAAAAAGACCGCAAAGAGCTCTAATAATTCCCAACTTAACTTAATCTGGACAGAAAATCTTAATGGCCCCTATGAATCTTTTATGTGCGACAGTTCCGCAAAACTAATTAAAAAAAAAAAAAAAAAAAAAAGATGTAACGCCTATTAATAATAACATCCCACTTTGCTTATTACGGCCAGAAAATCATAATAGCGTCCATAAATTTTGTGCCTTTTTTTTCAAGAGGTAACATCTTCAGTCATTCCGTGGGGGCGGACATGACAGTTGCTGGCAGGCAGAGTGCATGAGCCCATTTCTTTGGTCTTTAAAAGGTTACAATCACCATGTTCAATGGGTGAAGTTTAACCCTTTTAGTGCCAGAGGGGTACGCAACGCATTGCTTTGCAATGCGTTGCGTACCCCTCTGACACTCAAAGGGTTAAGACCTGTGGTAACACTAGTAACAATCATGTCTACTTCCATGGACATGTCATCCAGGATGTTTTTAACCTTCTGGACCGCTAAGGGTTAATATGTTATCTCCTGAGCAAGAGAAATATTCATGAGGGCCATAGGAGATTTTTGGCCATAGTAACGCAAGTGTGTGTGTGTTTTTGTTAGGCGGCATTAATGTCCATGGAGATAGATGTGATTTTTTTTGTTGCAGGACTCGAATTCTGCAAAAAGAATAATTATCTTCCTTCATGGACGCAATATCCAGTAGTAAAGAAAAGATAATTCTGCGTGGATTGGTTCCCCCACAAATTAATTGAGAAGGCCTTATCCACTAAATAACAAGGGTGCAATTCTGAGGCAAACCAACTGCACTATGAGGGTTCACAATCTAAATCAATGGCAGTTTGGGGAATTTTAAAGGGATAGTAATACTTCATTTTAACTTTATTTTATTTTGTAGGCATTAAAAAAACATGAAGAACCATATAAGTCTTATCTCTCAAACCTTTATGGTTTAAGAGATATTCACAAACAAAGTATCCCCCCCCCTGTTCAACCAGAGCAGAAGGGAGGTGCCCAGGTAGACTGCAGAGAGGGACAATCTTCAATTAAGATAAGGGAAAAACCTGAAAAACTTGTCAAGGGGGGCAGGGCTTTCATTGTTCTCACAGGAAGAAGATTGTCCCCTTCTGTTATCTGTCTGGTCTATGGACTGCATTCCACATCTGAGAAGAGATGGCTTACACTAGGTAAAAGGGGCGGGAGGGGAAACTTTGCTTGTGAATATCTCTCAAACCATAAAGGTCTGAGAGATAAGACTTATATAATTCTTCATGTTTTTTTAATGCCTACAAAATAAAATAAAGTTAAAACGAAGTATTACTATCCCTTTAAGGGATGGTAATGTATGCCAATAAATGTAGCTCCAATTAATACTCATAAGTTATGTTTCATGTCGCTCTGAATATTAGTCATGTCCAACTTGTAGTTCTAACGTAATTAAGTTTTAACCCCTTGAAACCAGCCGCGCAGGCCCGTTGCGGTCACTAAAGGACCACGGAGCATTTTTTTTTCCGATTCGGATTCTGGACTCCCCGAACGGCGTGCAGCCACCGGGGAAGCCTGGAAGTCCATGACGGTCATAACACGTCATGGGTCGTTAAGTCAAAACAACCCACGATGTGCTATGACCGTCAAGGGTCGTTAAGGGGTTAAAGTATTCCCCCTCCTGACCCTTTAACCACTTGCACGCGCTTCCCCCACAGATGTGGAAGCTGACAGAGAAGGACAATCTTCTCGCTGTGAGCATAATGGAAACCCTGCCCCCCATGACGACGAGGGCAGGATTTTCATTCTGCTCACTGAAGATTGTCCCTCTCTGTGCTGTGTCCAGACCGGTTTAGGAAGCGCTTTGTGCTGGTAAAAGAGGCGGGAGGGGGATACTTTAAAATGGAATTACTTTTGAACCACAAGTCGGGCATTATTAATAGACGGTGCAAGATGAAATAAAACATAGGATCATTAATTGGAGGTACATTTATTAGTATCCATTATGATCCCTTTAAATTGTGTTTTTAACCTCTTGAATGCTAGAAATGAAGTTGAATTTTTACCCCCCTCTCCGGTGCAGTTACTTTGTCCAGTTACTCCCGCTTATGAATAAAGCATCTCGTGGACGCATAGATGTACGCGCTTTTACTTATTACTTGTATTTTCATGTCACGAACATACTAATGCCTTGATGCTGAATAGCGCATACTCCTCGATTAAAGCCGTGGTCACCCAGACACATGAACACGGATGCTAATTGCTTTGCTGAATTAGGAGCAGGGGAGGGCTGGCAATTTGTGGCCTAGAGGGCAGCTACACTCAAGTGGCCTGATTTTACTATCGTTCCAGCCTACTGTCCCAGCCCACCCACTTTTTTTTAATTTTAAAATTGCCATTAACCCTTTGAGTGCCAGAGGGGTATGCCACGCATTGCGAAGTGCAATGCGTGGCATACCCCTCTGGCACTCAAAGGGTTAGTGTTGTGAAGTAAGGCAATACCAGAGAGCTTACAATTGAAATGGGGTTACACTGGTGCAACTACAGAGCTTACAATGTAAGTAACGCTACACTAGTGATACCATAGAACTTACAAGAGAAATGGGTTATGGCTACTAATGTAGCGCCACTTGGATTGTAGCTCCATTTCAATTGTAAGCTCTGTGGTATCACTACTGTAGCATATTTATAGCAAAAAGAGGGACATAAGACTGGCCCAGAGGGCAATTGCCCCCCTGCCCCCCGGCCAGCCCTCCCCTGATTAGGAGTGATCGCTAATTCTCTCTCAAGATGGTGAACATTTTAGCTGCTCCTACTTTTTGAAGTGAATTCACACAAAAAAAAAAAAAAAGAAAAAAGAAAAAAGTTCTCCTATGGATACAAAATATGTGAGATTAAGTAACATTTTGCGCTAATCATCAAAACTAATTGTAAATAGTGAATAAGGCACTTGCTTTCTATAGTGTTCATTAGGAATTTCTGTCCAGATAAAGGTGGAGGTGATAGTGTTCTTTTGAGACCTGTATTTTGCAGTTAACGGTTACAGTTCTTATGTATTTTTCTCTATATATTTTATCACGTGGAAAAAAAATATATCATTTATGTACAGAATAATTACAGACTCGTTTGTTGGACACGTAGCGTATACATACTGGTTTTAGACATGTACAGTACATCAGACTGTTACAGATTCAATAGACACACAGGGCCTTCGTGATCTGTTTCATCTCATGCTGAAAAGCCATCCTATTAGACACATTTCTACAGGGATTATAGGATTCTACACAAGCAGAGCACTTCAAAGGACTCATAATAGCAGCTTAAGTGACTACAATTTTAAAAGAAAATACTTAAAGGAGCAGTAAACTTTTCTATGAAAATGTATATATTGTAGGGATTTTCCTATTGAGTAAAATAAGGGTACTCCCACTGCCGAGAGATTTATATTTCCAGAGTTATTACAGTTTAAACCCATGTTTTGTTTTGTTTTTTACATTAGCAGTGCCCTCTAGTGGTCAAATTCTTATTAGATTTCCTGTTACATTCTAATGGAGAGGAAAGTCAGAGACATACAGTTCTCCATAGAATGTGATAGAAACTGCTGAGCCACTTCCTGTCAGTTAGAACTAGAAGGAAGCAAACACAGTAAACTCACTTCCTGTCAGTTAGAACTATCAGGAAGTGAACATAGTAAATTCACTTCCTGTCAGTTAGAACTATAAGGAGGTAAACACAGTAAATTCACTTACTGTCAGTTAGAACTAGAAGGAAGTAATCACACAGTAAATTCACTTCCTGTCAGTTAGAACTATCAGGAAGTAAACACAGTAAATTCACTTCCTGATTATTTAAACTGCTATAAATTTTGAATAAAACATCTGACAGCGATGGGAGTGACCTTGTTTTATTCAGCAGGAAAATATCTATAAAACATGTGTTTTCATTAAAAAAAGTTTACTGCTCCTTTAAAAATGATAAGTCTGTTGAAATCAATCCAGAGGAAAAAAAACGGTGGTGTTTTCCTGAAACGTACATTATCACAATTAATAAGGGGAAATTTATCCTAAGAATAAGTGGTTCTTAATTTGTTCATCAGGACTTATCTAAGAAGGTGTCCTTCAAACATCGGCCAGATTTCTACGTACTGTTGAGGTTTCAATTTGATCTCTGTTTAGTCAACAGCTAGATGTTTCAGTTTCAATTAGAAAGCAACTAGGGTTCCTTACGAACCATTCAGGTCTAGTCAAGGATGCTCTTTTCAGTTTTGGTAGATTTTTACAAAAATGTATATTGCAGACATTAAAACCATGACTAGAAAGAGTTATCTCCCATCTCTCAAACTTTTATAGTTTGAGAGATAAAAGCATGTAAAGTTAGGATTTTCCAGGACCATCCTGCGGCTCTTCAGCAGAGCTGAAATAGCGCAAAGAAGGAAGAAATACTTAATTGGCACAGTCTACAAAGTGTGCTTGCAAACCTGGCTTGTGCTTTTCTCAGCTAGGTGGCAGACTTCTGAGAAACCCGAACTTTACATGCCGTTTGAGAGATGGGAGATAGCTCTTTGTATTCATTGTATCAATGTCTACAATATTAATTTTTGTAAAAATCTAGCAATACTATCCCTTTAAAGGGATAGTAATGTTTCAGAAAAATCACAGCTCCAATTAATCTTCATAGCAGGGCTCAAAATTTCCACTCGCCACTAGCGAGTGAAAATTTAGCCCTGGTGAGTAGAAATTCAGCCCTGGAGGGTATGTTATGGCTTGCAGTGGCAAGTAACTTTTCAGGTCTGGCTAGTAGCAAAGGACTTAAAATTTTAAGCCCTGTTCATAGTATTTAAGCCATAGAGAGTGTTATTTCAATACTGTCAGTTGTAGTTCAAGAGTAATTGAATGATAAAGTATCCCCCTCCCACCCCTTTTCTCTAGTGTAAACCGCCTCCCCTCAGATGTGGAATCTGGTCTCTTGACCGGACAGCTCATAGCAAGGGACAATCTTCTTACTGTGATCATAAGGAAAACCCTGCCCCCCTTGACAGGTTTTTCCTTATGATCACTGAAGATTGTCCCTCTTTGTGATCCATCCTGACAGTCTTGCGGCTCTGAGGTGAGCAGTGTTACATCAGTAAAAGGGGCGGGAGGTGTATACTTTATCATTCAATTACTCTTGAACTACAACTCTGTCAGGACTGAAATAACACTATCCATGGCCTAAATACTATGAAGATTAATTGGAGCCGCCTTTATTATGAAACATTACTATCCCTTTAAGCAACAGACTTCAATAGAGATCACTATATACAGCAAACTGCAGATAGAATGCAAAATATGCACTATATATATATATATATATATATATATATATATATATATATATATATATATATATATATATATATATATATATATATACTGGAATATATAGATTTATCTGACTGTATAAAAGACACCTCCCTAGGTGAATCAGTGTGTTAAACAAATTAAAAAAAAAAAAAAAAGTGACTTTTTCCTTGGATGAAGTTCCCCTTTAACCCTTTGCCATGCGTTGTGTATCCCTTTGGCACTCAAAGGGGTTAACTTCGCCTTATTAAATGCAATATGATGTGTCTCTGGGTATGTGAGATGTATCTTTCTGCTCTGATTCACGGATTAAAGATTTTGAGGGGGATTTACCGTAATAAGTGATTTGAGGCAAACCAACTGCAACATGGGTGGCAAATAAATGTTTATGTTGATTTAAATTAGGCTTTAAACACCTTGAATGCAAAGCTAAGCGATGGAGACAACTAACATTCAAAAGGTTACAAGTCCCATTAAAATCGGAGTAAGTTTGGAGTATTTTTTTTCTGCCCCCTATTATGCGGTTGGTTTGCACCTTTCTTATTAAATCAACCAGTCTGTTTAAAGCAGATGTGGGTAACATGTGGCTCTCCAGTTTTCATTACCTGTAATGTCCCCCAGCCTTAGCTTGCCCGTGGAGTTCATGTCTCAGTGCATTTGGGATATCCGCTCAGGATGGACATCTACCAGCCCCAATGAACACACAGAACAGTCGTACATTTTAACCCAGGGACACAGGAAGTGATGTAGATATATCTGTGTCTTATGCCAGTCATGTGGTGGGGGCAGGCCAATAGGAATATAAAGTAGCTTTTACATTGTTAAGAAACAAAGGACTTTGTCGCTGAAAAACATGTTTATAGGACACGTAGAGAGAAAAATTCAAGATATCGGGGCAAACTGAGAGAATGTGCACAATTAAAGGTACACTGCACCACATATTTAACCCACTGAGTGCCACAGGGGAGTGCAATGGATAACTCCATAATGCGTCAACCCCCCTCTAGCATACAAAGGGTTAACTTCAAGGGGTTCGAAAACAATGAGCTGCCTACCCTTCTGGGACTGAAGTGGTTACAAAGTAATTAAAGTATTTGTGATAATTTCCATATAAATTTTATATATATATTATATATAATATATTTATAAAGATAAAGAGAGGCCATTCTGGAGCAAACCAACAGTACAGCAGGGATGATATGAAAAGGATGCAAACTCCCATTGATTCAAAGCTGGCTTTTAACGCCTTGAATGCTATTGAAATCTCCAATAAATCGTTATTTGTCCCCCTGTGGTGCAGTTGCTTTGCCCTAGAATTCTTCATCCTCGCAGTCTTTTCTGCTGTGTGCAAAATAATGTCCCTCCATTAACCCTTTAAGGACTCTGAGGTCTCTAAAGTGGATATGTCACCTATTTATAACACAGTCTAAATAGATAGGCTACATATCGAATACTTCTAAAATTTTATTGATTTTTTTTTTTTAATTTTTATTTGTTGTAAATTTAACATAGAAAGTCGATCTCTGCCAATGAGACCGCTCCAGCTTACAGTCATTGGAGGAGATAGGAGAGCAGAGACAGAGCGACGGACTGTGGTTACAGAGCAGGTAACCACAGTCTATGAGGAAGTAGCTGGGGGACAGACTTTCTAAGTTACATTTACAACAAATAAAAATTAAAAAAAAAATTAATAACATTTTAGAAGTATTCGATATGTAGCCTATCCATTTAGGCTACGTTATAAATAGGTGACACATCCACTTTAAAGCATTAAAATCTGCTTCGGCAAACTCGAAGGGCAGTGTGCAGAAAGAAAGAGGAGCAATTCTAGAACAACCAAATGCACCACAGGAGACAGATAACATTTACCCAAATCACCATGGATTTAAAGGGATATTAATACCTCAAATAAAATTTAGCTCTGAGTATTATTTACAATGTTGTTTTTAACATGTAGCACTATATATAGTTACATAGAGTGTTGTAGTTCAAACACTATTCAAGATGAAAGGATCCCCCTCCCGCCCGTCCCTTCTGGCCTCCTTGTACTAGATCTGGAATCCAGTCCTGGGACCGGACAGATGCAGCAGGTGACAATCCTCACTCAGTAAGTATAAGGAAAACACTGCCCCCTTGAGGAAGGAGGCCAGCATTTTCCTTTTGCTTACTAAAGATTGTCCCTCACCACTCCATCCAGACCAGACTGAGAGGCAGCGTGACGTAGGGAAAGGGGCGGGAGAGGGATCCTTTTGGCTTCAATAGCTTTTGAACTACAACACTGTAAGTATCTATATATAGCATAACACGTTAAAAGAAAAATTGTAAATAATACTAGGAGCTAAACTTTAATTGAGGTATTACTAGCCTTATAAATGGTCATTTACCCCTTGAATGCAAGAGATATCTCCAATGCATTGCGAAGCATTCAAGGGCTTATTACATACCACTGTGTGTTCCCTATGATGCAGTTGATGTGCTCCATAATTTCTCCTATTTTATCTCCTGCGTACAGCCTTAAATTGCCCAGTTTCAGTGCTCTATATTTGTGGCTGTAGGTATCGCTGGTTCCCGGTGGAATGAAGAAATCCATCTTTAGGATGAGGTAACATGAAGATGTAGATTAACAAGCTGCTGCCCCCTGCTGTTCGTTCCTCCTCCTCTCCCAGTACTGAGAGTAAATTTGCTCGAACATCTCCTTGCACTGGATGACTGCCTGCAGCTTAGAGCAGATCAGGAAGGAGCCAGCCATTTTACGGTGTAGAGAATAGGATTCCTCTGGTGGAGGAGTGAGCCGGTGCTTCACCAAGATGGGAATGAAGTCGTGGATCCTTCGGGTGGTGTTTTGGGTGCCGAAATTGAATGGTTCCTCAGAGGCGAAGGCCTCTCCTAAAATCATCACTGCATCAACGTGTGCTTCCTCAAACACCTGGGGACAATAAACAGTAATTAATAAACTGGGCTTGTCCTCTTAGAGTGATAGTAATGTTGCGCAAAAACAGCAGCTCCAATTAATCATCATAGTATTTGGGCCATGGAGAGTGTTATTTCAGTACTGTCAGAGTTGTAGTACAAGAGTAATTGAATGATAAAGTATACCCCTCTCACCCCTTTTACCTAGTGTGAGACACCTCCCCTCAGAGGCACTAAGCTGAGATATTTTACAGTAATTTCTGACTTTAGTGTAAATTTTTGAAAGCTTTCTAAAAAAAAACCCTAATTTCAACATTTTCTCGTTACATCATTTAATGTAGGAAGAAACTTCAGTCATTTGCCGATAAATATATCCTTTTATATAGTTAATGAGCTGTTTTAGGGTAGTTTTATTATGTAACCAATGACATGTGCATTTTTAGTTTATAAAGATGAAAATACCTTTTTGCTCTCCTTTAAAGTAGGGGTCTGTGCAGGCCGTGCATGTAAGCAAAACTTTTAAATAGTTGGTGTTTTTGTACTCAAGGGGTTCAGGGCTTTTAACCCCTTAACGACCCTTGACTGTCATAGTATGTCATGGGTCGATCTGAGTTAACGACCCATGACTTACTATGACCGTCATGGAATTCCAGGCTCCCCCCATGGCTGAACGCTGTTCGGGGAGTCCAGAACAGGAATTAGAAAAAAAAAAAAAAAAAAATGACTGCAACGTGCCGATCAGCCGGTCGTTAAGGGGTTAAAAATAACTGAAACTTTCACAGTCAAATGCTTTTGGTATACAGTGTATGATATTGGAAAAATAAGTATTTTTTTTCTTTCATATTTTTGTACTTATGATATCAGCTTGTTGCACGATGTATAATATACATAATGAGGCACCATGAAAAAGATGCATTTATTCTGAAAAAACACAATATAGTTTTCCATGCGTAACTAGGAAGTTACCTCCGGGAATATCACCCAAACAGATGGATAGCAAAATGATGAAAAAGTGCCTGGCCTCCTCAGTGAACAAAATTCCTCAGACCTCCAGCACTAAAAGGGTTAAATGTACTGGCAACACACTATTAATGAGCAATGTACTTCTGTTCTCTAGACGGGGCTGGAATTGCACCTGGGGGGATATGCACTAAATTTAGCGTTTTGGTTGTTTATTTGTGGGTGATTAAACATTTCTGTTCCTCCAGGAAGCACATTCCTTTTAGATGCCTTCAGACCTGTGTAATCTCATATATGGCAAATCAAGTGGAAAAACATTCTAATGTGCAGCTCCCTCCCCTGGTGAAAAGCTTAAATCATTGACTTGTATGCCTTCTGGCCTCTAACAAGGACTGCAGAACAGATCGGTTGGGAGAGCTCTGTGCAACTCAGAATGTTATACGTCCAAGGTCTAGTTCATATCCCAAAAACTGACCTGCAGGGATTCCAACACATTAAAAAAAATGCATTAAAGGGATATAAATATTTGTATTAAAGTTGAGATCCGAGTCTTCTTTATATTTTTTTAACACATAGCACTATAGCTCAATACTTACAGTTTTGTAGTTCAAGCACTATTCAATCAGAAAGGATCCCCCAGCCTCCCCTTCTGGCTGCCTCCAATTAGATCTGGTATCCGGTCGTGACACTGGACGGATGCAGTGAGGGACAATAATCTTCATTCAGTAAATATAAGAAAAACCCTGCCCCCCCCTTGATGGAGAAGGGCAGGATTTTCCTTTTGCTTATTGAAGATTGTCCCTCTCCGTTCTCCATCCGGACCAGACTGAGTAGGAATGATGCAGGGAAAAGGGGCGGGAGGGGGAGCCTTTCCTATTGAATAGCGATTGAACTACAACACTGTATTGAAATATATCGCTATATGTGTTAAAATAAAAACAAAACAAACAAAAAAAAAAAACATAAAGAAGACTCGTACCTCAACTTTAACACAAGTATTACTATCCCTTTAAATTGGTATCAGTCCATTGTATGGGAGTGTTCACACTGCTGAAACATGTGGTGCATGTTGCAAGGTAAAGCATCTTGCGGTGACACAGTGTTATCCGACTTGCGGTTTGTATTGACGTCAATGGCATTGCACCAAATATCACGTTAAAGCGGAACTACCACCTGACAAAATCTTTAGCTTAACTAAGTCCCCATCTGGCGACTAGCTGCTTAGTAGCGCTAGTCGCCAGAATTACCTTATTTAATAGATTTCTGCTCTCCTCCATGGGTGACAGGCAGGACGGAGCGTGAACATCTTGCCATAATGACGTCTGCGCGCCTATGCTGTCAGTCCCTTCTGGAGCAGGCCGGCTCCCAGCAATGCCTCCTAGACCCGGCTGGGACTGACAGCGCAGGCACAAGGACGTCACTATGGCAAGATGTCCGCGCTCCGTCCTGCCTGTCACCCATGGAAGAGAGCAGAAATCTATTAAATAAGGTAATAATTCTGGCGACTAGCGCTACTAAGCAGCTAGTCGCCAAATGGGGACTTAGTTAAGCTAAAGATTTTGTAGGGTTGTAGTTCCGCTTTAATGCAAAGAGCATGTGATACTGAAGCTGTGTTATAGGTGAAAAATAAGATTCATGCAATTCAACATGCATTAGCAAATCAGGATAATCACATGCAAATCTCATATATATATATATATATTTCTATGCATTTTCGTGTGCGATTTCAAAGCATCAAACAAATCAGTGTGAACTAAGCCTGACTCCACAAATGAATTTGAGACCTCTCAAGCATTCAAAGGGTTAAAATCCCCATTTAAATTAATGGAAATTTTGGGACCATAAAAATTCAGATAGTGAACAAAAAAACCCAAAAGATTAACATGGGGATTTTGATCCCGTTAGATAAGGGATTGGCCACCTAAGGCTCTTCAGCTGTAGTGGATTACAACTCCTACCATCCCCCACCCATTCATGATATTTCATTTTGAGGTGCTAGTGTCTGGATCCTCTCTCTAACCAGACGTGATCTACCCTTCTAGTCTGTGAATTGATATATACAAAGAGTTGTGGATTATTTATGGTTTGTTTTATTCGTATATTTCACCAGGTTATGTTCATTTTCTCTTAGAGTTTAGAAGAGGAATTCATTTAAGTTATTTGATCAAACAATTATGCTGTTCACATTCAATAGTGCAATATCCCTTTTTGGAACAAACCAGCGCCAAAAAAAAATACATGTTGGTTATAGATGGACTTGTGATTATTTTCAAATACAAGTATGATACAGGCCAGAAAGCAATGTTATCTCCAAAATAAGCACCCTCTTTCTGACTGGATGTTCACTAGCTACGAATCATTCCTTGCAGACTGGCTATTAATCTTTTGTTCCTGGACCTGCACAAGCCCTGGACACTGACGATTCCTTGTATGTACAATAGTATATCGCTTACATGCAAAGTGATGTATATGTTAGTACCGCCATGTAATGGGATGTATATGTTAGCAACGCCATGTAATGTGGTATACAGCATATCTTCCATGTAACCGGATGTATATGTTAGCATTTCCATGTAACATCAGGTATATCTTAGAACACCATGTAAGTGAAGTATTTATGCATGATATGACTGTCAGAACTGTGACTAATAAAACACTGTAAATAATTTACATACCTGTGATACGCAGAGATTTCAGAGCTCGTGCAGGTCAAAGAAAAGAAGTAAGATTAACCATTTGAGTGCCAGAGGGGTATGCAACGTATTGCTTTGCAATGTGCTACGTTCCCCCCTGGAGCTCAAAGGGTTAACAGCCAGTTAGCAAGGAGCGAGCCACAGCTAGTGAACAGTCAAATCTGAATCCAGCTGAGTCACTGTATTATTTATTTTATTTTTTTTTTTTACAAGAAATGACAATGACCTGCTATGAAAAATTATTGCCATCTTTACAGTGATATATGCACCAGCCAGCCCATCACTAAGTGGGTTTGAATGGGCATGCTCCTTTGAAGTTTACATACATGCAAACGCTTTTCATAATTGTGTTTGCGTGATGTTGACTACAAGCCCAAGATATTCAGATTATATTGTAAAGTGCAGGATCACTCACCTTTGTTTCAAATCCTGTTAAAAATTTTAGGTCCCGCGACTTCTGAAGCACTTTTGCTCGGTCGCCGTCTGCAGCTGCTTTCACAACCTAGAGAGAAACATGTCACATTGAGGTTCTTTAAAGGGATAGTAATACTTTGTTTTATCTTTATTTTATTTTGTAGGCATTAAAGAAACATAAGGAATGATAGAAGTCTTATCTCTCAAACCTTTATGGTTTGAGAGATATTCACAAGCAAAGTTTCCCCTCCTGCCCCTTTTACCTAGTGTAAGCCATCTCTTCTCAGATGTGGAATGCAATCCACAGACCAGACAGATAACAGAAGGGGACAATCTTCTTCCTATGAGAACAATGAAAACCCTGCCCACCTTGACAAGTTTTTCAGGTTTTTCCCTTATCTTAATTGAAGATTGTCCCTCTCTGCAATCTACCTGGGCACCTCCCTTCTGCTCTGGCTGAGCAGTGTTACATTAGTAAAAGGGGCGGGAGGGGGATACTTTGTCATTGAATTACTCTTGTACTACAACTCTGACAGAATTGAAATAACACTCTCCAAAGACCAAATACTATGATGATTAATTAGAGCTGCTTTTATTATGAAACATTACTATCCCTTTAATTCATCAGCCTCAATGCGTATTACTAGATACAGAAGAGGTAAGTGTCTTGGTGTCTGGGTATTAGGACAGGGTGTGAGGTGCGTGAGTCCGGGTATCTTAGGATTAGTAGGACATGTGAGGCGCGTGGATATATATGTTTTCTGTCTGTCTGTGTGTGTGTGCTTGTCTGTCTGTCTGTCTGTCTGTCTTCCTGTACAGAGGTGTCTAGGTGTGGCTGCGTGACAGATTTCCCTCAGCTCACCTCAATATAATCGTCTGTAAACTCTGCTCCAAATCCTCGGCTGGCACCAAAGTCCAACAACATGACCTAAAGAGACAGAAATGTGTTTAGCAGCTTAATTGCGGCGCAGTGGGAGGTGCCGAACAGAAGACAATGTATTATTTTATCCCAATTTCCAGCAAAGGATATTATCAATAGTAAATAAAATGTTGAATGATGGCTTATTGGCCCCACTGGAACATAAAAGATTAACCCATTTGGATCACTCTGAAGACACATACCATCACCTTCTTCCTTATGTGCTCTATTGCTCTAAGACCCCTGTGTGCCTCTCGCAAAAACCCCTCCACCCCACCATCACTAAGACTCCAGTCTATGTCTTTATGCTCCCTTACCTTTCTACAACCAACATTAACCTTTCTACAGGTTCCATTACAGTCCTTAATGGGATAGTAATGTTTCACAATAAAAACAGCTCCAATTAATCTTCATAGTATTTGGGCCATGGAGAGTGTTATTTCAATATGGTCTGAGTTCTAGTACAAGAGTAATTGAATGATAAAGTACCCCCCTCCTGCCCCTTTTACCTAGTGTAAGCCACCTCCCCTCAGATGTGGAATCTGGTCTCCTGACCGGACAGATCACAGCAAGGGACAATCTTGTTACTGTGATCATAAGGAAAACCCTGCCCCACTTAACAGGTTTTTCCTTATGATCACTGAAGATTGTCCCTCTCTGCGATCCATCTGGACAGTCTTGCTACTCTGAGGTGAGCAGTGTTACATAAATAAAAGGGACGGGAGGGAGATACTTTATCATTCAATTACTCTTGAACGACAACTCTGACAGTATTGAAATAAAACTCTCCATGGCCCAAATAATAAGATTAATTGGAGCTGCTGTTTTTGTGAAATATTACTATCCCTTTAAGTACCCACCAGGCTCTCTACAAAGCCACATTTCCTCCTACTTCCAGATCCCCACTTCCCTCTCTAGGATCCCCCAAACTCTCCAATACCTCCAAGACCCTCCCAACCTCTTCCAAACTGGATAACTGTTTCTTATGATCATATTTTTAAAAGATAAGTGCAGCAGTTTTCAGGCAAACCAATTTCCCTGTGAAAGAACAAAAAACTCCCTATTTATTTAGATGGGCCTTTTAAACCTTGATTACTTAGAGAGGTCTCATACACCTTGTTTCAAAGGGTTAAAAACCCCATTTAACTTGATGAGAATTTGGGGAATTTTTTGCCGCCTGGTGTAGTTGGTTTGATTTGGAATTACTCCATGGTCTACTACTACCACCTTAATTCACTCCCCCCCCCCCCCACTACCTGGTACCTTCATCTTGAAGAAGTCTATTTAACCCTTTGTGTGCCAGTGAAGAATCCACTGAAACTCAAAGTGTTATGAAAATGGTGCCTGAAAAACGCAGGGCAAAGAGGTAATGCTCTTAATTTTTTAATGCATCTTAGAGCTGCCACGTTTGCATTTGCACAGAAATACATGAAGCTTTAGATGCTTGAAAAATTGCTAACGTTTCTTAGAAACAATAAGAATTGTTACTGGCAGAAAGCAGAAATGAAAAATTGTATGCATTTTCCTAATTTTATTTAGTGGTTTTCTCATCTCTCTTTTTCTGAAGTAATGCCAAACTTATTAGCAATGTGATTTTTTTTTTTCTATAAGAAATGCAGTATTTTTTTGTTTAATAAGGTATGGCCATTTTTTTTTTTTTTTTTTTAGGAGCATAATTACTTTTTTACCAATATTAAATGTGACCAACACAATGATAATCGCTACTTGGTTTTCACTGGGTTTTTAAAGCACAATTTTATTAACTTGAAACCGAAGACCTGCACACAGGGGTAGCCAGCCGTTGTTCTCAGGAGCTAACAGTGCATGTTTAAGGATATCCCAGCTGGAGCACAGGTGGGCTAATTAATGGCTTAGTCACTTTAATTAGTCATCCTGTGCGCATTCATGGAAATCTTGAAAACATGCACTGATGGCAGATGGACCAGGGTTGGCTGGTCCACCTCAACCATAATTCTCTAAATCCCATTACCTAGCTAAGACCCCTAACTTCTTCTCTACCAACTTTCCAAATCCCGCTTAGCTCCCATTCTATGACCCCAGTACTCATGGGGGGGCAGTGTACCAGACTCACTTTGTTTTGCTCTGCATCATAGAAAAAGTTGGACCAGTTGGGATCGGTCTGCATGAAGCGGAACTCAAACACTTCCTGTAAGCAGAGGCGCAGGAGGTTGTACGAGATCTGGAAAAGAGAGGGACAGGGTGAGAGCGGCATCCAACAGCGTGAACGGTGTTTTACGTGCAAGACCAGATGTTCGTCTTATAACATAAGGGCCATACGTAGCAATACAAAAGTGCAACAATTCTGGGTTAAGCCGACTGCACCACTGGAATCAAACATTCCCCAATACCTTGTGGATTTAAATTGGGCTTTTAAAACTGAACTCCTAGTAAGGAAATATTTAACTGTTCCCAGAAGTGCAGCTGGTTTACCCCACAACTGTTTCCAATTAAGCCCCAAGCAGGTTAAAAGAAATTCCTTCCATACTCCAAAGAGCAATTGGATAACTCCCAGGATCAACTTCCTATCTGCAGTGAACAACACAGTCAAAATACATAGGTTAGGCAAGTGCTGGGTTTAACCCTTACAGCTCCAGAGGGATGTGCAATGCACTTTGTATTACAATGTTATTTTTAAAGGTGTCTCCTCATGCATAAGGAGTAAATACACAACAGAATATATAGAAGAATAAAGGCGTGCACCTACACTTTAAAGGGATAGTAATACTTCGTTGTATCTTTATTTTATTTTGTAGGCATTAAAAAAACATGAAGAATGATATAAGTCTTATCTCTCAAACCTTTATGGTTTGGGAGATATTCACAAGCAAAGTTTCCCCTCCCGCCCCTTTTACCTAGTGTAAGCCATCTCTTCTCAGATGTGTAATGTAGTCCATAGACCAGACAGATAACAGCAGGGGACAATCTTCTTCCTATGAGAACAATGAAAGCTCTGCCCCCCTTGACAAGTTTTTCAGGTTTTTCCCTTATCTTAATTGAAGATTGTCCCTCTCTGCAATCTACCTGGGCACCTCCCTTCTGATCTGGCTGAGCAGTGTTACATCAGTAAAAGGGGTGGGAGGGGGATACTTTATCATTGAATTACTCTTGTACTACAACTCTGACAGTATTGAAATAACACTCTCCAAAGTCCAAATACTATGATGATTAATTAGAGCTGTTTTTATTATGAAACATTACTATCCCTTTAAAGCAGGAGCTGGCAACCTGCAGGTCCCCAGCATTCTTGACCTTTTGGCTAAGACCAAGTGTAGTATCCGCTCAGTTGGGTGAGTGCTGCCTGGGAAGGGGTGGCGTGATGCACTTGGTCTGGAAGCTAGAGGACCGGGAAGTCCTATGAGAGCCTGGGGATGCAGCAGAGTCCCCCCATTGGAGCCAACAATTCGGGGGAGGGGGTGGCAGAATATCACTTTTCACAAGACTGGGACGTGGAGAAGATCACTCACAGGAACACACTAATACTTTACTTTTATCACTTCCCCTGCTCTGGTCTTCCGTCTGACAGGGAAGAACGCTCTGATTCCTGCAGAAAGACTGGATCCATCCCATGGCGATGTAAGCATGTACGCACGTACAATTCACTAAGAGCACAGATACTACTTCTTTTTTTTTTTTAATCCTTTTATCACTAGAAACGCCACAGTCGGATCAGGCTGAAGCTTGTTGGGATAGGTGGGCTAACTTGCCTTTTAGCTATCACCTCTCCCTAAAGTAACTTGGGCTTCCCCCCTCAGAAGAAGCCAAAGAAAAGGCCCTGGGGTAAGAGGTAAGACCCCAGGGCTGAGGACCAAACCTTCCGCAGGACCTTTTTGTCAGGAAGGGAAGGTAAACGGGGCTCCCCAAACCCTCAAGTTGAAGTGAGCCTAAAGACTAATGGGCCTGACCCCCCCCCCTTAGGATCGCAAACTGCATGGAGAACCGGATAGCACTAGGTGGAAGATGGCACAAGATAACACTGCACCCCAGGCTTCAAAAACAGCTGTTGTTGAACTACAATCCCCTTCATCCACCAGGAGGATGATGATAGCTATAATCCAACAATAGCTGGTGAGCCACAGATTGCACCACATATCTACACCAACTAAAAACACTCATGATATAGAAACTACCCAATCAAAATAGTCTACTCTCCCCATACTCCCAGAGATTCACAGGTTCCCTCCCACTGACAGAGTAAGACCGCTGGTTAATTCTGAGGGTATATACCTGGTTTTGTGTCTCCTGGTCCATCTCAACACATTTGTCCAGCGGTACCCCAGACACCAGCTCTAGAGTCAGTACCCTCTCAGTTGTCAGTTCGTCTATCACTTGTGGGACTGTGAAGAAAGGATCGCCGCTCAGTAGCTGCCTGTGGGGGAGAAAGAGTCAGAATCCCAGTGGATTTTCTTACAGGAGACAGAGAGAGTAAGTCAGAAAGGAAGATCAGTTATGTTACAGTGTGAAAGTGAAGATGTTAATATAATTTACTTTATATGGAAAGTTTTAGTCCAAGTAAAACTATTTCATAGAAAACAACAGAAAAAAATGTGCGGTTTTGGAATCAGATGGGACTGCTGCTAACCATTTAATTCATATTTCAAAAAATGATCTATAATAAATGCATCACTACATATAAAGCCTCATAAAGGACTGAGCTAAGGATGAAACACTGACCCAACTTAAATAAAAAAAAAATTCAATTTTTATATATAAAAGTCCTGAAGTGCCATTCATTACCAAACAGAGGTGTGTGTGTGTGTGTGTGTGTGTAGGACAATATGGATAATTCTGACAATGAAGATAGGACATTGATCCAGGGAAATATTTTTACCCACTCGGGGCCTCATTACAAATGGCTTCTCTTGGATTTTTTTTTGCCTTCCCCTGGATCAGAAAAAGGAGTATGGCATGGGCTGAACTTGATGAAAGCAGGTCTTTTTTTCAGCCTCATCACCGATGTTATGCACTGTGAAGCAATGCATTAAGACCTTGGGAGCATCTGAGAGGTTAAGACATCATTTAAAGAGACAGTAATAATTCAAATTTGTATCTATGGCTGCACAGCCACAGCCACAAATCAATGCACTGGATACCCTATGGCAGGGCTCAAAATTTCCACTCGCCACTAGCCAATGGCGAGTGAAAATTCAGCCCTGGCGAGTAGAAATTCAGCCCTGGTGGGTATGTAATTGCTTGCAGTGGCGAGTAACTTTTCAGGTCTGGCTAGTAGCAAAGGACTTCAAATTTTAAGCCCTGGGCCCTATGGTACTCAAAGGGTTATTAAAGAAAAGAAATCCTTTACTATGCAAAAAAACTATCACAGGGCACTTCCACATCTGGGAGATACTAGGTGCCAATGTTACTACAGTTTAATGTGTTGTGTTTTATATTAAAGGGATACTAATACTTGAAACAAAATGCAGGTCTAATTCTTCTTCATACATGTTGTCCCACTTAGCGCTTTATTTCAGTACTATCAGTCTTGTAGTTCAGCAGCAATTGAATGGGAAAGAATCCCCCTCCAGCTCCTTCTAGCCGCCTCACATGAGCTGTGGAATCCAGTCCTGGGACCGGACGGATGCAGCAAAGGACAATCTTCATGATGTAAGTATAAGGGAAAACCTTGCCCCCTTGACAAAGTAGGACAGGATTTTCCTTTTGCTTACTGAAGATTGTCCCTCGTTGCTCTCCATCCGGACCAGACTGAGAAGCAGAGTGCTGCAGGGGAAAGGGATGGGAGGGGGATACTTTCAGATTCGATTGCGGTTAAACTACAAGCCTGTTAGTAATGAAATATATCAGTACCCTGAGTAAAATCCTATTTTCTCTGTCATCCAATACAGGTTACTGGTACCTTTGGGATGTCCAACCATTAAGTTCCCAAGGGGCGGGAAGAAAGGAAAGGACCAGGCGCAGGCACCCCAAAGTCACCAGAGCACCAATGAACCTACAGATCATAAATAGCTCAACACGAACCACAAAGTGTCAACGGGCACGGAACAGGGGTAAAACAGACCCCAGGAACTGTTACACAGCACACTGAACTAGAGCCAAGAGGGCTCAAAAGGGAAAGAGTACTGAGAGACTAAGGAGATCCTAGACAGGCAAGGCCGCCTCCAGGATCTTCCTCCCAAAACTGGCATCAGCCGACGCCAGCACATTCACACGACAGTGTATAGAAAAAGTGTGCACAGACGACCAGGTGGTTGCCTTGCACAACTGATCAGCTGAGGCCTGGTTCTTGTAGGCCCAAGAAGCCCCAGTAGACCTCACAGAAAGGGCCGTGACGCTGAAGGAAACAGGCTTCTTCCGAAGTTCGTAAGCCTTACGAATTGTGTACTTGATCCAAGAAGCAATGGTTACATTGGAAGCAGGCTTCCCTGCCCTAGGACCCTCAGGAATGACAAAAAGACTGTCAGACTGCCGCAAAGACTCAGTGCGATGCACATAGAACTTGAGACAACAAACAACATCCAACAAATGAAGATCTTTCTCTTTGTCAGAAGTAGAGTTAGGACAGAAGGAAGGGACCACAATCTACTGATTAATGTGAAACTCAGACACCACCTTCGGGAGAAACTCTTGTAAGGTGCGAAGCACTGCCTTGTCCTTGTGAAAGACCAAAAAGAGTGGTCTACAGGACAGGGCATGCAGCTCCGCAACTCGGCGAACAGAAACAATCGGCATCTTCCACGTCAGCATACGTAGAGGAATGGTAGCCAAAGACTCAAAAGGAGGGTGCTGAAGCACTCCCAAAACCAGGTTAAGGTCCTACTAAAGAGCAGGGGACTTAAACACCAGACATGTATGAGCAACACCCTGGAAGAAAACCCTGGGAATTGATAGCAAGACGCCTCTGAAAGAAGACAGAGAACACGGAAGTCTGAACCTTAAGAGAGCTCAGACTGAGACCCCTATCCACACCATCCTGGAGGAAGGAAAGAATTGTAGGCAGGTCAAAATCCTGAGACAGGTCTTTTTCAGCACAACAAGATAGAAAGATAGACCAAACATAATGGTAAGACTTAGAGGAAACAGGCTTATGGGCACTAAGCATAGTAGCCACCACACCAGAAGAAAATCCCTTCTTCAAAATTGAGGATTCAATCTCCATGCTGTCAAAGACAGACGATGAACGTCTTCCTTCCAGAGGTAACCCTGTAGAAGATGGTCCGGACGGGGGGGGGGGGGGGGGAGTCGAAGAGGTTCCGCCACTGAGAGGTCCAAAAGCTCCAGAAACCAAGCCTGTCGAGGCCAGTACAGAGCAATCAGAATTACTGGGCAGCGCTCCAGTCTCAGTTTCCGTAGCACCCTGTTCAGCAGGGGAACGGGAGGAAAGATGTATGCCAGAGGAAATGTCCACGGGATCGACAAAGCATCCACCGCCAGAGCCAGGGGATCCGCCCAGCGAGAGCAGAACGTTGGAACCTTCCTGTTGTGCCTGGTTGCCATTAGGTCGATGCATGGAAGACCCCACTGCTGGATGATGAGGATGAACACCTCTGGATGTAGCTCCCACTCTCCGCTGTCCACCATGTGTCGACTGAGGAAGTCTGCCAGAATGTTGTCTACGCCAGGAATATGAACTGCGGAAATGGCAGGGACATGCTTCTCTGCCCATGATAAAATAGCCTTGACCTCTAGCCAAGCTGCAAGACTTCTTGTGCCGCCTTGCTTGTTGATGTAGGCTACCGCTTTGGCTCTGTCTGACTGTGTCCAGTGATGTAGGGCATGAAATATCGCCCGAAGCTCCAAGACATTGATGCGAAGGAGAGATTCCTCCTGAGACCACCAGCCCTAAACACTCAAGTGCCCCAGCACCGCTCCCCATCTGGAGAGGCTGGCATCCGTCGTCAGTGATCCAGAAGGGCACCTGGAAAGGTCTGCCTTTCAGGAGATTGTTTAGGTTGAGCCACCACGAGAGGCTCTGTTCCACGTGAAGAGGGAGAGATAGGGATCTTTCCAGGAGATCTGGTTGGCCCCTGCATGCCAGGCTGCAGCAAAGGCAGGGTAGAGACAGCAGTCGCAAAAATAGCCTTGAGAGAGGTCTCAAGCTTCTTATCAGTCCAGTCTTTGAGAGCAGAGGTGTCAGGAACAGCTGAACAGTCGCCATCATCATCATCAGAGTCCACCAATAATTTGTCCTCAGAGGAGTCAGACACATCAGGTACACCCTGCGGTTTAGGCACGGAAGATCTGATAGGGGCGGGGGTCTGCCACTAGTGGAAGACCCCCTGTAAAGTGGATGGAAGGAGTCGTTAAATGGATCAGAGGTCCCTGGTTGTAGCCTTAAACTCTTGCATCCATATTGGCTCTAGTGCATGGCTTGAGGCCCCAAGCAGGGGATTCAGGGGAAGCTGGGCAAACATGACCTGAGTATTCTCTAGGTAACCCTCAGTGACATGAGGAGAAATGAGCAATGGGGGACACAGACACCCCAGTGTCCTTTGTCTTAAGTTTAGCCCCAAGTTCTAATGGAGTAGACATTCTCACAGAGTCAAATGGTGAAAGTTTCAAAACAACCACAAAACAGTGTGTATGATAAATAAATGCACCCCAGAAACGCTAAATAAGACATATCTGGTAGGCAAAGGGTTAAACTGTGGAGGAGAGAAGGAGAGTCCAAACCCTGCGTAGGATACTCAATCTGCGAATAAACAAAATGGCTGCCGCAACGGGAGATATAAAGATAAACCCAGTGAGTGCATGAGTATGTAATAGGAACTCCAAATGAGACCCCTGTGTGGAGGGGAAGCATGGGACATGTGGACCTCAGCACTCAAAGGGTGCTCACCTTTTTCAGCAGGTCTTCTGTCTTCAGATTACCATATATCAAGAAGAAGCCTCAGTGAGCAACTCCTGGGGAAATAACTTGCAGCCAAGATCCCCCCCCCAGGGCTTAGGTCCACAAAAGCACCTGGTAAACTGAGCTATCCACATTTGGGTGATGGGAATTGTCAGTGATGGTAATCCTAATGCTGGTATTCCATATCGAACAGAAAAATAATAAAAAAGCTAAAACTATAGCAGAACTGTTCTCTTGCCTTGTGTCTTGACCAAGGAACAAATCTTATTGGTTGGGGATTGGCTAGCTGCAAGCTAAGGAGAGGAGGTAATAGGCTCCACTCAGCAGTTACTTCTAAGAATTGTTCCTGCCTATTTAAAGGGGCTGATCGCCTACCCAAAGTTACCAGTAACCTGTATTGGACGACAGAGAAAGGGAAGTTTGACGTGTCTGCACACGTGACTGATCACGTGTGCCGGCACTCCGACCTGAGGACTGATAGTGACCGATCTGGTCTTAGAGAGGTCAATTTCAATCCCTGCTACTAGTAAAAAAATACATGACGTGCCAGGGAAAAACAACAGTGACGGTCTTGACACATCACTGTACGTTAAGGAGCTGTCGATTTTGATGTGTTTTTCTACTAATAAAGATTATTTGCTATGTCTTATTGCTTCTCTGTGTGACTCTAAAACATGGCTCTTTTTTTCTGTTTATTGTGTTGTTCTCTCTTAGACTTTGGCTCTTTTATAAATTACTAGTTGAAAAGCCTGTGTACACGGGCCACAGTGCCACACAGCAACCTTGGCTGGTAGCCGGATCCTGTTGGCCGCACTGCAGTCATGAGCAGTGCTGACTGCCTGAATGCGCCGCGGCTGATAACGGAGCGGGGCGCTCCGAATTCAGACCGTAGTCCTGAAGGTGTGCAGAGAGGACTACGGTCTGAATTCGGAGCGCTCCATTCAGTTATCAGCCGTGGCGTGTTTGGGCAGTCTCTACTGCGTGTGACTGCAGCGCACGCAGCCGTCTTTACGGAGCATGACGGCTTCTGACAAACATACTTTTAGCGAATTATTATATAGGGTTAACCTGTGAGTGCACCACACTAACTAGTGGTTAATTTTATATTGCAGCTATTATATTTACAAATCACCAAAACATTCCTCAGTTGTGGAGCGATAATTATATACACGTGATGTTAATACAAATGATGAGATGGCCCTGTGTGTAAGAACTTGCTGTCGTTTTAGGATAAATTGCAGAAATAAGTATAGCACAAGGAACAATTACTGGGGGTCCCTTTAGTTCAGGGGTAGTAAACTGCTGCAACTCCAACACAAAACATCAGATAGCGGGAGGACAAACCACTGACTACCTCTGCATTAGTTGGAAGGCAGCGAGCGGTTGGTCCCAGATAGGAATGAGTCACTATAGAGAGTCTGCCTGCTATTATCAACTGCAAAGTTACTCTCTTAGTTAGAGACTGAAGCCTTCAGTGGTGGTTTGAGGCCTAGAGCCTGGCAACAGGGAGGCAGACATGATTTTTTGTTGCAGGACTCCGAGACCCCAAACTCCTCAGAATGAAGTGCTCTGAGAAATCCTTCAGCGGGAGGAGTTTGGAGTTCTGGAATCTGGCCACAAACGATCATGTCTGCCTCCGTGGACATGAATTCCAATACTAATTTTAGATTAATTTAGACAGAATGAATTAGTAATGAGCATTTGCTGCCCTGGTTAAGGTAAGTGGATATTTAGGAGGTGTCATTGTCCATTTAACACTCTTTCTTCCACCAAGGCTGACCTGAATTTCTTTGCAGACTCGGCTTCACGTGTGTAATCGCACTCCCAGGACAGTTCTCTCTGCAGAACCTGCACGCTGTTCTCAGGAAACAGACCTGCCAAGAGGAGGAGGGTGAGAGAGGGAGAGACAAAGAGAGAGAGAGAGAGAGAGGGAGAGAGAGGAGAGAGAGGGAGAGAGAGGAGAGAGAGGGAGGGAGAGAGAGACAGAGAGATAGGGAGGGAGGGAGAGAGAGAGAGACAGGGTGAGATAAAAAGATGGAGAGGGAGACACAGAGAGAGAGAGAGAGAGAGAGAGAGAGAGAGAGAGAGTGTGTGAGAGAGAAGGAAACAAAAAGCGAGACAGGGAAACAGAGGTGGGAGAGAGAGAGAGAGAGATGGAGGGAGACAGCCAGAAGGCGACAGACAGACAGGGCAAGAGACAGACAGGAGAAGTAGAGCCAAAGAGAGAGAGGGTGAGAGAGAGAGACAGAGGGAGAGAGACAGAGGGAGACAGAGGGAGGGAGACAGAGGGAGAGAGACAGAGGGGGAGGGAGACAAAGAGAGGGAGAGGGAGACAGAGAGGGAAGGAGGGAGACAGACAGAGAGGGAGGGAGGGAGGGAGACAGAGAGGGGAGAGAGAGGGAAAGAGAAGGGGGAGACAAAGAGAGGGAGATAGAAGGAGAGAGACAGAGAGAAATGGGGGTGGGGGGGAGAAGAGAGGGAGATAGAAGGAGAGAGACAGAGAGAAATGGGGGTGGGGGGGAGAAGAGAGGGAGATAGAAGGAGAGAGACAGAGAGAAATGGGGGTGGGGGGGAGAAGAGAGGGAGATAGAAGGAGAGAGACAGAGAGAAATGGGGGGTGGGGGGAGAAGAGAGGGAGATAGAAGGAGAGAGACAGAGAGAAATGGGGGGTGGGGGGAGAAGAGAGGGAGAGATGTAAGAGTCAGTGGGCCTATGTATAAAACCAAAAGAGGAGCAATTCAACTAAACCATGGGGGACAAATCAACATTTGTATTGATTTAAATGGGACTGTTTAACCCCTTGGATGCTAGAGATGTCTCCAGAGCACTGCAAAGCAATTCATTATAGACCTCTCTAGTATCTAAGGTTAATTGTATACATATTGAGCAGAACTGCTACTTTTCTCTCTTTCTGGATCTGTTGTCTCTCTCTCGAAAAAAAAATGTTGCCTATTAAATAATATAAAATTAATTATACACTATATATGGTTTTTCTAAGATGCTCCATTTTCTCTTATTTCAGCTTTAAAAAGTTACATTTTGGGTGATGTCGCTACTGTGTTGTTTAGGAGTTTGACAGAGTGGACTCACTAGCACAGCTCGATGGCAGAATATCTGTACTGCATGCACTGCTTCCACAAAAGCAATCTAGGGGTCAAAAGTCCCATTTAGCTCAATGGAATTGTGTATTCATACCCTATGTTGTAGCTGGTTTGCAGCAAAACTGCCCAAAGACAAAACACATTAGAGACCTTTCTGGCAATGAATGAGTAGAATCTGCTGATCAATTAAATAAACTTTAGCAGACCCCGGGCACCAGGAAGGGGTGTCTTGTGCAGCTACACTGGCATTGAGCTGGCTACACCCATCGTGGAAGTGGCTAGGACCCAGGGAGTTGCACATTTGGGAACAGGGATGTCAGTGCGGTCTCTTACCTTCAGGAATAGCCACACTCATTCTCAGTATTGACAGCAGATTGTCCACATCACTCTTTATACTCTGAGCAATTCCAGGATACTTTCATAGGAAGGAAAATAAATAAAAATAAAAGTGATCAGTTAGAATGAGCAGTGACTCTTACATACAACAAATGCAACTACAGAGGAATAGGAGGAGGATGGACAGCAGGTAAACACTTTGGATCATATGTACAAAGAAGAGAGCAGTAATCCTGAGACAAACCAAAATCACCACACACAATAAATATTTCCCAAATTCCCCATTTATGTGACACTAGTTGAAGAGTCCGTTACACGGGCCACAGTGCCACTGGCAGCCAGTTGCGGGGAAGTCATGCGCAGTAGAGACTGCTCGCGCAGCGGCTGATACAGAGCTGGATGCTCCTTCGAAGCACCCCACTCTGTATCAGCCACGGCGCGGGCAGTCTCTACTGCGCATGACTGCGGCATTACTCACATTTTAGCGAATTATTATATAGGATGTGCTTTTAACCCCTTGAATGCTAGAGAGAAAAAGCAATGAGTGAAAACCTCTAGGGCTGCAATGATTAATTGAATTATTCAAATATTGGATTAAAATTATTAGGTTGGTTAATATTTTATTATATAGAACACAGTGAAGATATGCGCATATGCAATCCTGAATAGCGCATGCGAGTTTGCAGTAATGCTCATTCACAACTATGTTTATGTGCAGCAATGTGAACAAGCAAACGGTCTAATTCTTGGAGAAGGTCTTATAATTCTGTTGATTATATTAAATACTCTAAGCAATAACTATAAACTATTTGATTAATGAACTATTCAAAACTGGAAACCTTTCTAGCATTCACAGGGCTAAAGGAACACGTACCCCTGTAAAATGTATTCATGTGGTGCATCCCTAAAATAGAATTGTAAGCGTGTCCTATTCAGAGAGCATTTTTTCATTTTGTTTGTGCTGTTTGTAATACAAGATAAGACACAAAGCCAGTCAATGTATTGTGATTAGTGACCCCTGCTTTTGTAACCAGAAATGCTGTTTGTTATCTTATCTCAGCCCATTTTTGATCGGAACCCTGGAAAATAGGATTTTAGTCTTACCTGTTAAATCCTTTTCACTTAGTCCATACAGGTCACTGGTACCATGGGATGTGTAGTCCCCTTTAATAGGCAGGAACAATTATGCAAATAATTTGCAAGGGGCGGAGCCTCCCCTCTTACTTAAGCCACCTTCTGGCCAGAGCCACCCATATTGATTTGAGACCCTAAACTGACCCCAGGTAAGCAAAAAGAAAGACTCCTGTGAGCATGCCCGAACGGTCTCCCACTGAATGCCACAGGAGAGCCAAGACTGGTCCCTTGACAGGGTGGGAGACCAGTGACCTGTATGGACTAAGTGAAAAGGATTTAACAGGTAAGACTAAAATCCTATTTTCACTGTCGTCCAATACAGGTCACTGGTACCATGGGATGTACAAACATTGAGCTGATCCAGAGGCGGGAAGTAAGGCAAGGACCAGGCGCAAGGCCCAAGTCACTAGAACTGTTAACCAGTTGATAACATAGCCCAAACTGTAAGTGTCAACGGACACCAACCAAGGGAACAATCCCTGAACTTAACACAGCACACGGAACACGAGCCAACCGGGCTCAACAGTAAGGAAGCACTAAGGATCACAGAGCGGAAGACCTACACAGGCAAGACTGCCTCCAGGACCTTCCTTCCAAAGCTGGCATCAGCCGATGCCAGTACATCAACTCGGTAGTGCTTAGAAAAAGTGTGCACAGAGGACCAAGTGGCCGCTCTGCACAGTTGATCAGCAGAAGCTTGATTCTTGTAGGCCCAGGAGGCCCCAATAGATCTGGTGGAATGGGCAGTCACCCTGAAGGGAACATGCTTATTCCTCAACTTATAGGCTTCACGGATGGTAGCCTTAATCCAAGAGGCAATGGTAACTTTGGAAGCCGGTCTTCCTGCCCTAGGCCCCTCAGGAATGACGAATAGAGCGTCAGACTTCCTGATAGATTCGGTGCGGTGAACATAAAACTTGAGGCAACGCACCACATCCAACAAATGGAGATCTCTTTCCTTGTCAGATGAAGGATTAGGGCAGAAAGAGGGAACCACAATCTCCTGATTGATGTGAAACTCAGACACAACCTTGGGTAAGAATTCCTTGGTAGTGCGAAGCACAGCCTTATCCTTGTGGAACACCAGGTAAGGAGGTTTACAAGACAATGCCTGTAACTCTGCCACCCGGCGTACTGACACAATAGCCAAAAGGAAGGCCATCTTCCAAGTCACAAGACGTAATGGAATGGAAGCCAAGGATTCAAACGGTGGTCGCTGAAGAACACCCAGCACCAAATTGAGATCCCACTGGGGAGCAGGACTCTTGAAGGCAGGTCGAACATGAGTCACACCTTGGAAGAAGACTTTCACATCAGGAAGGATGGCAATCCGTTCCTGGAAAAACACAGACAAGGCAGAGGTCTGAACTTTGAGGGAACTCAGACTGAGCCCCTTGTCCACACCGTCCTGCAAGAAGGCCAGGACAGTGGGAAGATGGAAGTCAAGAGACAACTGCTTGACAGAGCACCATGTCACGAAAGTTGACCAAATGCGATGATAGATCTTGGAAGACACAGGCTTACGAGCACTGAGCATCGTCGACACCACAGAAGGAGAAAAGCCTTTCTGAGCTAGAATCGAGGATTCAACCGCCATGCCATCAAACGGAGAGAGTGAACATCCTCTTTCCACAGATACCCCTGAAGAAGCAGGTCCGGACGGGCTGGAAGTGGGATTGGATCCTTCACTGACATGGCCATCAATTCCGGAAACCAGGACTGGCGAGGCCAGTTCGGAGCAATCAGGATGACAGGGCAACGTTCTCTCTTCAACTTCTGAATAACTCTGATCAATAGAGGAAGAGGGGGGAAGATGTAAGCCAGGGAGAAGTCCCAAGGGATCGACAAGGCATCCACCGCTAGAGCAAGGGAGTCCCTCAGACGGGAGCAAAACACCGGAACCTTCCTGTTGTGTCTGGTAGCCATCAGATCCACCACTGGCATCCCCCACCGTTGAGTGAGCATGTGAAACACCTCTGGGTGAAGAGCCCATTCTCCGCTGTCGACGGTGTGACGACTGAGGAAGTCTGCCATGACGTTGTCCACGCCTGGAATGTGTACTGCAGAGATGACAGGCACGTGATCTTCTGCCCAAGACAAAATATCCTTGACTTCCCACCAGGCGGAACCGCTTCTTGTGCCGCCTTGTCTGTTGATGTAAGCCACCGCCGTGGCGTTGTCGGACTCTACTCTGACTGGAAGACCGGTCAATTGAGACTCCCAGTGCCTCAGGGCCAGCCGGACAGCTCGAAGTTCCAGAACATTGATGGAGAGCATGGATTCCTCCAGACCCCATTTCCCCTGAGCACTGAAGCGACCCCAGACTGCACCCCAGCCCCGAAGGCTGGCATCCGTTGTGACTGTGGTCCAATGAGGAACTAGAAAGGATTTCCCTTTCAAGAGATGAGAGAGATCTAACCACCAGTGCAGACTCGACTCGACGTGAGGAGGAAGAGAAACAGACAGATGTTGATGATCTGGATGATTCCTGCACGTCTGGATCACAAATCTCTGAAGATCCCTGGAGTGGGCCATGGCAAATGGTACTGCTTCGATCGTGGAAATGAACTTCCCCACTAAGGACGACAACTTCGGAACTGGAATTTCGTCCATGTCCAGAATCCCAGCCACTCTGACGGCTATCTGGTGAGCCACGTCCTCTGGAAGAAACACCATGCATTGGCGAGTGTCGAACAGGAGACCCAGGAACAGAAGCCTCTGAGAAGGAATCAAGTCCGACTTGTCCAGATTCAGGATCCATCCGTGACGGTTCAGGGTGTGCATGCACCTCTGCAACTGCTGGTGGAGAAGCTCCGCTGAGGAGGCCTTCAGTAGGAGATCGTCCATGTAGGGTGTCACTCTGATCCCATCCTGATGGAGCACCGCTATCAAGGAGCCCAGCACCCGCTGGAAGACTTGAGGAGCTGTAGTCAGTCCAAAGGGGAGCGCTGTAAATTGAAAGTGTCCCCTGTGGCAGGCAATCCTGAGATACTTCCTGCTCTCTGGATGAATAGGGATGTGAAGATAAGCATCCTGAAGGTCCAGGGAGGCAAGAAACTCCCCTGGAGACATTGCTGCAATCACAGAGCGCAGGGACTCCTGGCGGAAGTGGGAAGTCGCCACATAGGCATTGAGATCTTTGAGATCCAAGATGGGACGGGTTCCTCCGTCCTTTTTGGCTACCACAAACAGGTTGGAATAAAATCCTGAACCTGTGTCCCCCTGCGGAACCGCCTCCAGGACCTCTTTGTCCAAGAGATCCTGAATAGCGTCGTCGAACAGACGCCTTTTTGAGGGTTCCTGAGAAGGACGAGTAAAATGGAACCGAAAAGGAGGAAGGGAAGAGAAAGGGATCCTGTATCCCTCTGACACCACCTGAAGAACCCATGGGTCCGCCACTGACTCCTCCCAAGTCCGGCGAAAGATGCGGAGACGACCGCCTACAGCCGGATGCGGACCCGGGTTCGGCGAGTCATGCCGAAGCAGTCTTGGAGGTCTTGGCCTTGGAGGCAACTTTGGGCCTCCAGGACTGTTTGGGCTTGGAGGAGGAGCGCGTAGTGGGAGGACCCGTTTGGGCCGAGGAGCGTGTCTCAGTCTGAAAGGAACGAAAGGACCGATTGCGTTTGGCTGGAAACTTTTTCTTAAAGACTGAGGGTAGAAGAGTACTTTTACCGCCAGTAGCCTCACTGATCATTTCTTTGAGCTCAGAGCCAAAGAGCAAATTCCCCTGAAAGGGCAAGGAAAGCAAGGCTTTCTTAGAGGCTGTATCAGCAGACCAAATTTTCAGCCAAAGAGCGCGTCTAGCCACCACAGAAGAAGTGGAGGCCCTCGCCATCATGCGCACAGCATCAAAAGCAGCATCAGCAACATAGTTCTGAGCTTCAGTGATATTAGCAAGAAGCTGCAACTGTTCAGATACAGGCGCATCCTGGCGAACCGCTTCAGTCAGTCGTTCAGTCCAGGCTGCAATAGCCCTATTAACCCATGCCACCGCAAAGGTGGGGCGCATGGCAGTGCCAATAGAGGCAAAAATAGATTTAAGAGAGAGCTCTAATTTCTTATCCGTCCAGTCCTGCAAGGCAGAGGCATCTGAGACAGCCAAAGCAGTAGATTTGGATAGTCTAGACACAGGAGCATCCACCTTGGGAGGATGAACCCATTTTGCCAGCTCCGCTTCGGGAAAAGGGTAAAGTTTGGCAAACTTTTTGGAGACAGAGGAAGATCTATCAGGATACTTCCATGCCTCAGAAACCAGACGGGCAAGAGTAGGGTTAGTTGGAAAACAAACAACAGGTTTAGATGGCTTTTTCTGAAAAACATCAGTAGGATCATAAGTGGATTCCTGAGTCAGAGGAAGGTTGAGCGTATTCAGAACCGCTCTGATCAGACCCTCAGCCGAAACTTCAGGGTCACACTCATAGGGGTCCCCAATGGACCTGTTAGATTCAATAACAGTACGTTCCTCAGCATCAGAATCCTGTAAAAGTTCTTCTTCAGAAGAATCAGTGATATCAGGAGCTCCCTGTGGCTTAGGCAGGGAGGTCCTGATAGTAGAGGGGGTCTGCCAGACCTGGAGAGCCCCCTGTACCTGAGAGGGAAAGAGTTGAAGCGTGGATCTGAGATCCCTAGTGGCAGCTTTAAACTCCCTCACCCAAGATGGCTCAATAGCGTGGCTGGGAAGCCCAGGGTTGCTATCTTTATCAGTACAATTAGGGCATAGATCCCCCACATTATCGCAATCCAGCCCAATGTGGCAAGAGGAGCAAAACGCCATGGGGGTAGAAGACCCCCCAGCCTCCTTAGTCTTGGGTCTAGCCCCTAGCTCCAGTGAAGTAGACATGCTCACAGCGTCAATATACCCCACAGAAAACACTATCACCCAGAAAAGTGTTAAAGATTAAAGTTTCACCCCAGAAAAGGTCTAAAAACGGACTTATCTGGCCAGCGAAGGGTTAATCTGGTGAGGAGAGAGAAGGCTCGGTCCCTGCGTAGTGTACTCGCCTTGGAAAAGTACCACAAAATGGCGGCCGTCATGACAGCCAATCAGAAACAAGCGCGAGCTAAGCGCTCATGGGAAATGTAGTTTTCCCATGCAAGTACCCCAAACAGTGCCCGAAGCCCCCCTGAGCCCCCCACAGTAATAAAACACCAACCGGATGATAGGGCAGGAGCCTAGCATTAAAATGAGCCTACTCTGAAGTTGCTGTGACAAGCGGTTTCAGAGATATGTCCCAAACTGTGAATTCCCATAGAGAGTAAAGGAGCTCTGCTGCTGAGCGGGAAAAAGCCGCGCTTAAAGGCGCGGAACACCATTTTTAATAAAGTTTAGTAAAACATTAAAAAGTGCCCAAACAAGCATGAAATACATGAGAAACATAAATAAATGAATACCCAATGCTCCAAAACTCAGAGAATAACACAGAAATTGCATAAATAGTGATAATGCAATAAAAACACCCTATGAGTGCTGGAGTGTATTAAAACTCCCAAATACAAGCCCATCAAAGGGACACTGTGGGGACAAGTGGACCTTCAGCACTCAATGGGTGACTCACCTTTCTCGCAGACTTCTGTCTTCAGGTGACCATGATAGGGAGGGAAAGAACCAGAGGTAATTTCCCCAACAGGGGAGCTGCTTAACACAAGCTGTCCCCTCTTCAGGTATAGGTCCACAGAAATCCCTGGAAGCTGCACCAGCCACTTTGAAGAGGGCAATTCACAGCCATGGTCACCCTCCTAATGGTGGTATTCCATATTTGAATAAAAAATAATAAAACTCTAAGAAGCATAGCTGTTCTCTGCCTGGTGTGCAAGCACACCAGGAACAAATCAATATGGGTGGCTCTGGCCAGAAGGTGGCTTAAGTAAGAGGGGAGGCTCCGCCCCTTGCAAATTATTTGCATAATTGTTCCTGCCTATTAAAGGGGACTACACATCCCATGGTACCAGTGACCTGTATTGGACGACAGTGAAAAGGCAAGAATCTCTGTTCCCTCGCCGCATAAGACTAGATTTTAGACCTCAGAAAACAAGTAGATTACAGATACATGCCTTGCATGTCATGCAGTAAGTGTATATAACAGCAGTTCACTTCTATGTGTCAGTGTCCCTATAAAACTGGTAAAAGTCAGGAATGGTAGGCCCCAGAATGCATATATAAGACAAGATTTTAGGCCACAGAAAACAATTTTTTTTCAGAAGCTAGAAAAATAAAAATATATGTACTGCATTGAGTACAGGGAAGAGTGTGTATAACCCCAGATCAATTTTATGTGTTTGTGTTCCTTCAGAAGCCTGTTTTAAATCTTTGCTAAGGCCTTACCTAGAATATGGAGTACAAATTTCGGCACCAGTTTGTAAAAAAGACATTACTGAACTGGAAAAAGTGCAGCGACGTCGAACAAAACTGATAAAGGGATTGGAGGATCTGAGTTATAAATAGAGACTAGCCAAACTGGGTTTATTTACATTAGAGAAGAGACATCTAAGGGGTGATATAATTACCATTTACACATACATTCAAGGCCAATACAAATAAATATCCAATGAACTATTTACTCAAAGAGCTGAGATAAGAACAAGAGGTCATCCATTAATACTTGAGGAAAGGCGTGTTCAACTAAAACAAAGGCAGTGATTTTTTTTTGCAGCAAGGGCAGTAAAGTTATGAAATTCTTTGGCTCGGAATACTGTGCTGTAACTGCTTTCAAAAAAGTAATGGATACCTATCTAGCACAGAACAATATTGAGAATTATGACGATTGGCTTAAAAGCAGATAGGATGTTTATTCAAGGAAATATCCAACTGCCATTTGTAGTCAGTAAGGAATTTTTTTACCCACTTGGGGCTTAATTGGAAATATCTTCAATGGGTGGGGAGGGTGATTCATTTATAAACATATATACTGAAGTTTATACAGACATTAATGTGAGTTGTATTACTGTGGAGCAATGTGATACACTTATATACACACCACACAGTCTGATCTCCTAAACACAGGGACACCAGGGTGATACACTTATATACACACACCACACAGTCTGATCTCCTAAACACAGGGACACCGGGGTGATACACTTATATACACACCACACAGTCTGATCTCCTAAACACAGGGACACCAGGGTGATACACTTATATACACACCACACAGTCTGATCTCCTAAACACAGGGACACCAGGGTGATACACTTATATACACACCACACGGTCTGATCTCCTAAACAGAGGGACACCAGGGAGATACACTTATATACACACCACACAGTCTGATCTCCTAAACAGAGGGACACCAGGGAGATACACTTATATACACACCACACAATCTGATCTCCTAAACACAGGGACACCAGGGTGATACACTTATATACACACCACACAGTCTGATCTCCTAAACACAGGGACACCGGGGTGATACACTTATATACACACCACACAATCTGATCTCCTAAACACAGGGACACCAGGGTGATACACTTATATACACACCACACAGTCTGATCTCCTAAACACAAGGACACCAGGGTGGGGAAGAGAGACAGATGATATGGGTCTCCTAAAGAGGGAAACATGGGAAGTATGGAGCCCTAATATCTCCTAAAGAGGGAAACATGGGAGGTATGGACCCCTAATATCTCCTAAAGAGGGAAACATGGGAGGTATGGACCCCTAATATCTCCTAAAGAGGGAAACATGGGAGGTATGGACCCCTAATATCTACTAAAAAGGGACACTTGGGAGGTATGGACTCCTAATATCTACTAAAGAGGGACACTTGGGAGGTATGGGCCCCAAATATCTCCTGAAGAGGGACACTTGGGAGGTATGCTAGAGGAATTTGGTAAAAGTATTTTTGTTACCTAACTCGCAGTTGCTTTGTCCTAGAATTACTCCATATTTGTCTCTACAAATACCCCAGTCAGTTGGGGAACAACTAAGCTCATTATAAATGTAATAAAAAAAATAATAATCTTTTTAAGAACAACTGAGATCTTACCTGAATCTTCATGGCCACCTCACGCCCATCGTGTAGCCGGGCCAGGTGCACTTGACCAATGGAAGCAGCTGCAAAAGGCTTTTCCTCAAAATAATCCAACTTCTCCCTCCAGTCAGGTCCCAGCTCCTCCTCCAGCACTTTCTGAGCACAAATATAAAACATTACTAGTGGGCAGACATGAACGGTACTAATTTATATGTTCGTGCCCCTCCCTGCAGCTCCCCTTAGTGATATCAAAATTCAGAGTTAAAACGCACGGTCATTTGCCAAGATGGCATGAAGTCTGCGCTCTGTCTGACACGCTCAAAGATCTTCTGGAGCTGGGGGCTGATAAAGCTGTTATCTGAAAGACAAAAAACACACAGATTTTTGAAAGTTGGTAAAATTACAGTTTTTATATAGTTCTTGTAAACAAATAAAAGGCGAAAGATTAGAGGCTCTTATTTTATATAGTCCGTCCATGTAAAATGTTCCAATTTTATGAGGGGAGTCCAAAGCTGTTCCTCAAGAACTATCATTAGTGGAGGTTTTCAAGTATTGCTCATTTCTAATATTAAATTAGCTTAATGAAAAGAAGATGGTGCCCTGACTAATTCTATCCTATTCGGTCAAAAGTGAACAACTTACAAAGTCACTTACTTAATCCAGCGCTGATAACTGCAGGTCCTGTTGAGTGATCAGTGACTGGGGATGTGGGCGTTGAGCTTGAACAAAACTTTCTGACTGTTCAAATCTATATATATTATTAAAATCTACGTGAATCTGGTTTGTTGTCAGGGGGCGTGGCTGTAAAATGCTGAGTGGTTGAGGAGGAGGCAGGGGGCGTATCAGCTGCCACAGTTTAAAAAAAAAAACCAATTAGCCTCATTGATGTTAAAGGGTTTCCTGTTCCCGCCCACTCCTACCCAGTACTTCGGGTACGATCGAAGCATGGGAGCTCTCTTGCTCCCCTGCATCGTCACTATTGATCTCCCAGCCGAATCGGCTAGAAGATCAGTAGCTGAGGGGCATCGGGAGGCGTCCTGATGCCCCACCATGAGGTCTGACTTTTTATACAATTCAACCCTTTCAATGCGTTGCAATGCATTGGATACCTCTGTGGAACTTAAAGGGTTTAAAAAAAAACAAAAAAAAAAAACATTGTTTGCCACATGGACAATGCCGTAACACACACCTGCTAGTGCAATATAAATATATATATTTTGACAGCAGACAAGAACCAGAATAATGGGTAGTTCTCAGAACAAACTTCTGTTGATCTGAGGCATTTTGGAATTCCTTTTCTGTTTTGACCTCAACCACTTTTTCTGAGAGCTGTTCTATGAACCCATCACCCTTTCCATAAAGTAGTAGTTACACACATTACTACATGTAAAAATAGTGAATTGGATAAGGCAATGGCTGAGTGACAGGAGACAGAAGGTGGTAGTCAATGGAGAATATTCAGACGAAAGGAGTGTTACTATTGGAGTACCTCAGGGATCTGTACTGGGGCCCATTCTTTTTAATATTTTTATTAGTGATATTGCACAAGGTCTTCAAGGAAAGGTATGTCTTTTTGCAGATGATGCAAAGATCTGCAATAGGGTAGACATTCCAGGGGGAAAAAGCCAAATGGCGAATGATTTAGGTAAATTAGAAGAATGGTCAAGAGTGTGGCAGATGCACTTTAACGTTGATAAATGTAAAATAATGCACTTGGGACATAAAAATCCAAAGGAAAAATATACCATTAAGGGTACTGTGCTGTCAGAGACAACAGAGGAAAGGGATTTGGGAGTAATTATTTCAAATGACTTAAAGGTAAGCAGGCAATGTAATAAAGCGATGGGGAATGCAAGCAGGGCACTGGGTTGTATAGCTAGGGGCATTAGTAGCAGAAAAAGGGAAGTAGTCATGCCACTGTACAGATCTCTAGTTAGACCTCATCTACAGTATTGTGTACAGTACTGGAGACCCCATCTCCAGAAGGATATTGATACTCTAGAGAAAATTCAAAGAAGGGCTACTAAAATGGTGACTGGTCTACAGGAAAAGAAATATCAGGATAGACTAAAGGATCTGAATATGTATAGCTTGGAGGAGAGAAGAGAGAGAGGGGATATGATAGAAACATTCACATACATGAAGGGATTCAACAAAGTACAGGATGGAAGTATATTTCAAAAGAGTAAAAACGTTAGGACAAGAGGCCATAGTCTAAAACTAGAGGGACACAGGTTTAAATGTAATGTAAGAAAGTTTTACTTCACTGAGAGGGTAGTAGATAAGTGGAATAGCCTACCAGCAGAAGTGGTAGATGTCAATACAGTGACAGAATTTAAGCATGCATGGGATAGGCATAAGGCGGTCCTTAACATAAGAAAAGACCAAGGACCAAAAAAGGTTTGAGGTTGTGTGTTTTTTACACAGTAGGAAATTGGGCAGACTAGATGGGCCGAATGGTTCTTATCTGCCGTCAAATTCTATGTTTACTTCTACATCTCCCACCTTCTACCTTAACACCGTGCCCACTTACCCCCTCTCTCTCTCTCTGAAATATGCTTCCCTCCAGAACCCTTTAAAATGTAGAAATATTACTAATAGTATGTGTGCAAAGCTGAAACTGAACTTTGAGCGATTGTAGAAATAATATTGAATTTGAACAGAGAGAAAGTTTATCCCTGCTCAGACCTCATATCTCCCGTCGTTGATCAGGCTGGAAGAAAATGAGGTGTTTAGCCAACTCTGTAGGTATCTGCTTGTGATTGGATGACTCACAGGGGGGTTATGCAATAAAGAGTGATAAAGAGGTGATAAAGTGGAGATGACTTCTCCAGTGACATCACTTCTCCGGTTCCTATGTTATTCTATAGAGACTATTCACTAAGATCTCCAAAGTTGGAGAAATCTTAGTGCATTGACTCCACAGAATAACATTGGACTTGGAGAAGTGATATCACTGGAGAAGTCATCTCCGCTTTATCACCTCTTTATCACGCCTTAGTGCATCTCACCCATTACGTATTCCATTTTGATTGACTAAAACAATGCAGCGCTAGTCAATGCAAGGTTGCCTTTCCAGTAACACACATTAGTGCTAGGGTTTACTATTCCTTTCAGGATATACCTGCTTAAACATAGTTGGATCAGTTCAATGACTGAGCCACTGACAGATCCAGAACAACCTGCACTGTTAGTATCTTCTGAGGGCCAGGGTTGGCTAACTAGCTGACAGCTGCAAAATCCGGTCATTTGACCAGACAGAGGCTCTTCAGCAGAGTCGAAACTGTGTGACCTAAACATAAATACTTCATTGGAATCGTGTACAAAGTGTGCCTGGTTTGCAAGCACACTTTGTAGACCATTTCAATTAAGTATTTATTTGGAAATACCGCTATTTCAGCTCTGCTGAAGAGCCTCTGTTTGGTCAAATGACCTGAATCTGAAGATGTCAGCTAGAGAACAGACTTCTCTCAAACAGCCAGGAAGACGTATCTTTAGCACGGTATATCTCACATACCATAAAGGTTTGAGAGATAAGACTTACATTGTTGTTAATATTTTTTTAATGCCTACAATATGAAATAAACATAAAATTAACCAGGTTAACACCTGTCTTAAATGGCCTGTAAGTAGTTAGGGGTACAGTGGAAATTACAGGCTGTGTGTGAAGGTGCCTCGAGAAGAAAATTTTGAGAACAACTGGACTACAATGTCTCTCTCTCTCTCACACATCAAAGACACAAAGAGTATTGGCACTACTGCATGGTGTGAATACTCTGTGTCTTTGATGTATCCACGGAAGTTTGAGAGTAGCTTTATTTTGCCCGATGCAGGTGTTCTAAATACTTCAAGATCAAAGGTACCTCTTCATTGATCTCTTGCCGAGTTTGTTTTTAATAATACATGTGTCGGTATTTTAAAGGGATAGTAAAGTTTCACAATAAAAGCAGCTCCAATTAATCTGCATAGTATTTGGGCCATGGAGAGTGTTATTTCAATACTGTCAGAGTTGTAGTACAAGAGTAATTGAATGATAAAGTATCCCCCCCCGTCCCTTTTACCTAGTGTAATCCACCTCCCCTCAGATGTGGAATCTGGTCCCTTGACCGGACAGATCACAGCAAGGGACAGTCTTCTTACTGTGATCATAAGGAAAACCCTGCCCCCCTAGACAGGTTTTTCAGGTTTTTCCTTATGATCACTGAAGATTGTCCCTCTCTGTGATCCATCCGGACAGTCTTGCTGCTCTGAGGTGAGCAGTGTTACATCAGTAAAAGGGGCCGGAGGGGGATACTTTATCATTCAGTTATTCTTGTACAACGTCTCTCCATGGCACAAATACTATGAAGATTAATTGGAGCTGCTTTTATTGTGAAATATTACTATGCCTTTAACAATGGAGCTGCAGGATATTTCTTGTCTGTAATCTCTCTCAAACATGTCCAATGTTAATCCTTCTAATCAGAATTTCTCCCCTTTGCCTTTAACCTATTGAGTGCTAGAGAGGGATCCAATACAATGCAAGGTGTTGGTTACCTCTCTGGCAATCAAAGGGTCAAACGTACAGTCCACAACATTTTACAATTCTTCTCCTTAAAGACGTAGTACAGAGGAAGGCCAAAACATTGACTTGATCTTCACTGAAATCCTGATTCTTTAAAGGAGCAGTAAACTTTTTTTATGAAAAAATATATATTGTAGGGATTTTCCTATTGAGTAAAATAAGGATACTCCCACTGCCGAGAGATTTATATTTCCACAGTTATTACAGTTTAAACCCATGTTTTTTTTACATTAGCAGTGCCCTCTAGTGGTCAAATTCTAATTAGATTTCCTGGTAGATTCTAATGGAGAGGAAAGTCAGAAAAGTCAGAGACATACAGTTCTCCATAGAATGTGATAGAAACTGCCAGTCACTTCTTGTCGGTTAGAACTATCAGGAAGTAAACACAGTAAATTCACTTCCTGTCAGTTAGAACTATCAGGAAGTAAACACAGTAAATTCACTTCCTGTCAGCTAGAACTACCAGGAAGTAAACACAGTAAATTCACTTCCTGTCAGTTAGAACTATCAGGAAGTAAACACAGTAAATTCACTTCCTGGTTATTTAAACTGCTATAAATTTTGAATAAAACATCTGACAGCGATGGGAGTGACCTTGTTTTATTCAGCAGGAAATGCTCTGTAAAATATGTGTTTTCATAAAAAAAAGTTTACTGCTCCTTTAAAGCATGCTGGAGATTTCCCATCATTCTCAACCAGATGTTTCTGGTTAAGGGCGATGGGAGTTGTATTTCACAACAGCTGGAGGTCTAACAACTGACTACTTCATCTCTACAGGTTACATTTGCTTTACTCACCCTCGCCCATCCCCGCAGCTTATCTCTCACCTTGGATACTCAGCATCTGCCCGATCTTCAGTGCAGCCCCCCGTACTTTGCACAGGGTGTCTACAATCTTCTCAGCATTGGCTTCGGTCAGGAATGGGTTGGACTCCAGGTAGGAATTGCTGCCTGTAAGACGGGAAAAAAAAACCTCTTAAAGTGGCCTTATCACTTTAAGAAAAGCTCAGTTAAGGTTAAAAATAATTAAAGCTTTAAATGTTGTGCTAGTAATTTGTTTGCAATATAAATAGTTTTTGAGAAACTAACTAATTTGTTGATGGCTCAGTCTGGTACTCGATGCTAAATTGTTTCTGTGCATTACTGACACTCTAGTGTAAAAGCCCGTGTACATGGGCCAAGGTGTGGGCGATGTTAACCCTTTGAGTGCCAGAGGGGTACTCAACGCATTGCAATGTGTTGCATTCCCCTCTGGCACTCTAAGGGTTAAGAGGCCGGTCCTGCTCTGCGTCCTTCCAACAACGCAGTCATGCACTTTAGAGACTGCCTGAATGCACAGAATGCTCCCAGCATTCCGCACAGAATACTCCCAGTACAGAACTCCCAGCATTCCGCACAGAACGCTCCCAGCACAGAAGTCCCAGCATTCCGCACAGAACGCTCCCAGCACAGAAGTCCCAGCATTCCGCACAGAATGCTCCCAGCACAGAACTCCCAGCATTCCGCACAGAATGTTCCCAGCACAGAACTCCCAGCATTCCGTACAGAATGTTCCCAGCACAGAATTCCCAGCATTCCGCACAGAACGCTCCCAGCACAGAAGTCCCAGCATTCCGCACAGAATGCTCCCAGCACAGAACTCCCAAGCATTCACACAGAATGCTCCCAGCACAGAACTCCCAGCATTCCGCACAGAATGCTCCCAGCACAGAACTCCCAGCATTCTGCACAGAATGCTCCCAGCACAGAACTCCCAACATTCCACACAGTATGATCCCAGAACAGAACTCCCAGCATTCCGCACAAAATGCTCACAGAACTCCCAGCATTCCGCACAGAATGATCCCAGCACAGAACTCCCAGCATTCCGCACAGAATGCTCCCAGCACAGAACTCAGAGCATTCCGCACAGAATGATCCCAGCACTCCACACAGAACGATCCCAGCACAGAACTCCCAGCATGCCGCACAGAATGCTCCCAGCACAGAACTCCCAGCATGCCGCACAGAACTCCCAGCATGCCGCACAGAATGCTCCCAGCACAGAACTCCCAGCATTCCGCACAGAATGCTCCCAGCACAGAACTCCCAGCATTCCGCACAGAATGCTCCCAGCACAGAACTCCCAGCATTCCGCACAGAATGCTCCCAGCACAGAACTCCCAGCATTCCGCACAGAATGCTCCCAGCACAGAACTCCCAGCATTCCACACAGAATGCTCCCAACACAGAACTCCCAAGCATTCACACAGAATGCTCCCAGCACAGAACTCCCAGCATTCCGCACAGAATGCTCCCAGCACAGAACTCCCAGCATTCCGCACAGAATGCTCCCAGCACAGAACTCCGAGCATTCCGCACAGAATGCTCCCAGCACAGAACTCCCAGCATTCCGCACAGAATGTTCCCAGCACAGAACTCCCAGCATTCCGCACAGAATGCTCCCAGCACAGAACTCCCAGCATTCCGCACAGAATGCTCCCAGCACAGAACTCCCAGCATTCCGCACAGTATGATCCCAGCACAGAACTCCCAGCATTCCGCACAAAATGCTCCCAGCACAGAACTCCCAGCATTCCGCACAGAATGATCCCAGCACTCCACACAGAACGATCCCAGCACAGAACTCCCAGCATGCCGCACAGAATGCTCCCAGGACAGAACTCCCAGCATGCCGCACAGAATGCTCCCAGCACAGAACTCCCAGCATTCCGCACAGAATGCTCCCAGCACAGAACTCCCAGCATTCCGCACAGAATGCTCCCAGCACAGAACTCCCAGCATTCCGCACAGAATGCTCCCAGCACAGAACTCCCAGCATTCCGCACAGAATGCTCCCAGCACAGAACTCCCAGCATTCTGAGCGTTCCAGCAGTCTCCACTGCGCATGACGGCTTCTGACAAACATCCTAGTAAATTATTATATAGGATACTGCTATGAATGAATCTAGTGAAAGTCCAAACACTAAGGGTGTCCAGTAGTACAGTGAGGTGGTAAAGTTTGGCCTGGAAGAGAACTAGTTAACATACTGTGTAGGGAATTAACATTTAACGTCAGAATGTGCCGCCAGAACGTGAAGGTTAGTTTCTCAAAAAAAACAATTAATTTTACAGAAAATTGACTCTTACAACATGTAGGTAGATTTTAATTCTCTAAAATTGTCCTGAGAAGAGACCCACTTTAACTCTTTCAGTGCGGGGGGGGGGGGGGTGAGCAATGCATTGCAATGAGATACACACCCCATTGGAACTCATAGGGTTAAAGATGTAGTGTCTACTAGATAAGTACAGCAGTACAAGGAAAATATAAATCAGATATAGGTTTTGACCGACTAGTCACATTATTCACATAGAACTCTAAAAAAATAGTTGCACAAGCTCCTTGTGAGTGTTTTCTCTCAATTTCTCTTAACCCCTTAATGACCAGCGGTCCATGGAAGTTACCTTCCCTTAAGGACTGCTTTGATCTGTACCGACGTGCTGGCACACATGACCTGTTGAGTGGGGGTCTGAGAGACACTGCTCTGGTCTTGGAGTGGACAATTTCAGACCCCGTTTATACTTACAGTGCTTCCGCAGAAATGCTGTAAGTAAAAAGTATCCGACGTGCCAGGACCATCACCGGTCCTTAAAGGGATAGTAATGTTTCAAAATAAAAGCAGCTCCAATTAATCTTCATAGTATTTGGGCCATGGAGAGTGTTATTTCAATACTGTCAGAGTTGAAGTACAAGAGTAATTGAATGATAAAGTATCCCCCTCCCGCCCCTTTTTACCTAGTGTAAGCAGCCTCCCCTCAGATGTGTAATCTGATCTCTTGACTGGACACAGCACAGCAAAGGACAATCTTCTTACTGTGATCACAAGGAAAACCCTGCCCCCTTGACAGATTTTTCACTTATACTAATTGAAGATTGTACCTCTCTGCGATCCATCTGGACAACACCCCTCTGTTCTGAGGTGAGCAGTGTTACATCAGTAAAAGTGGTGGGAGGGGGATACTTTATCATTCAATTACTCTTGTACTACAACTCTGACAGAATTGATTTAACCTGGCGATGTCAGCCTCTGAAATCTCACCCAGTTCTCTCGGGTTATGCTGCCCCTTCAAATTTATATCAGCGGGTCGGCTTTTGGTCATCAATAGGACATGAAAACGGAAAATGGTTGAATTTACAGGCCAACGGAGACATCCAGAAAATGGTGACTATACCGAAACCCAACTGTGCATTTTGGAGTTTTGAGGAGCCACTTGGGAGTGAGAGATAAGCTCCCTGGTGCTGTATTTATTAACAGTTCTTTTTCTTTTCTTTCTAGAAGCAATGCCCCTAAACCTTTGAGTGCCTGAGGGGTATCCAACACATTATGAAGCAATACCCTTCTGACACTCAAAGGGTTAAGAAATGCTGACCCCCTTCCCTCCCTGGTACAGTGAAGATCTCAAGAGCTGGCCGCAGATACTCACTGTTCTGCTTTTCCTCCCGGTTTAGAGACTGCTTGGCTACCTCGCCCAATGCGCCGATTCCAAGACTGACCGCCAGACCTGCACGGAGACGTGAGACAACAACTATCATGTGAACGGAGTTGGAATTAACCCTTAGAGTGCAACAGGGGAGGGTTGAGCAACACATTGCTCCACGATGCACTTCTTCACTGAATGGCACTCAAAAGAGTTAAAGGGATAGTAATGTTTCACAATAAAAGCAGCTCCAATTAATCTTCATGGTATTTGGGCCATGGAGAGTGTTATTTCAATACTGTCAGCGTTGTAGTTCAAGAGTAATTGAATGATAAAGTACCCCCCTCCCGCCCCTTTTACTGATGTAACACTGCTCACCTCAGAGCAGAAAGACTGTCCAGATGGATCACAGAGAGGGACAATCTTCAGTGATCGTAAGGAAAAACCTGTCAAGGGGGCAGGGTTTTCCTTATGATCACAGTAAAAAAGATTGTCCCTTGCTGTGATCTGTATGGTCAAGAGACCAGATTCCACATCTGAGGGGAGGTGTCTTACACTAGGTAAAAGGAGCAGGAAGGGATATACTTTATCATTCAATTACTCTTGAACTGCAACTCTAACAGTATTGAAATAACACTCTCCATGGCCCAAATACTATGAAGATTAAGTGGAGCTGCTTTTTTTGTGAAACATTACTGTCCCTTTAAGCAACCAGTTAAATGGAACATTAAACCTTTGTGGAGTCCGTCATACATGCTCCTATTTCTGGTTCATAAAGAGTTAAAGATTCTTAAGCCTTTTGAGTGCCAGAGGTGTACGCAACGCATTGCGAAGCGATGTGCTGCGTACCCCTCTGGCACTCAAATGGTTAAACACCTCATCATACTGAGATTTAACCATATGAGCACCAGTGGGGTATGAAATGCACTGCTCTGCCATACATGCTCCTCTTTCTGGTACTTAAAGGCTTAGGTACATTATGTTAAACGTCAATCATATGGAGATTTAACTCTTTCAGGACCAGTGAGGCAAACAATGCATCAAAGACTTTAAAGAAGATTGCTTTTTTAAGGTTAAATTGTCATTATTTTTGTAACATATTATTTTAGCTGCTGGCTTTGTCTTTCATTCCATGTTCTTGCCTTGTACAAGCTATTACAGTTCTTGTATTTCTTCCGCTTTTTGCGGTGTGAGCGCCCTCTACTGGCAGGCTGTAAAAAGGGCCTAAGACTCAACTGTATATGCAAAGGATCAATAGTGCTCTGGGCCAATTCTGGGACAAACCAACTGCATCGCATGGGACAAATAAACATCTCCCTAATCTCCAGTGATTTAACGGGGCTTCTAAAGCGGAACTATCTTGCTTACATAAGTTATGCCAATTAATTATTAGTAGCTTGTTAATAATGGAAATAGTGTAATAAAGTTTCTTAAGTGCTGGCATGAGTTGGAATCATAACCTCGTATGAAACGTACATCAGTGTAACAGCACAGACATCTTGGCAAAGAGTTATTGTAACGGACCGTAGGCTGTTTCTTGGAGGCCTTTTCAGGCCTACGGAATTTCAGCCCTAAAAGAGATGGGGTTTTCACGTGGTAGAAGCTGGCGGCCAGACTACGGGAGAATGCCGCCTTCCTTCTGAAATGTAGGCACACCATTAGTTGGATATCGGCCTAGTGTGACATATGTGAAGAGTTTTGTATAGGAAAGGTAGGCAGCTGCGGATTATCTCCCCTGTTTGGCACCTTACGTCGCTTTGTTTCCCATAGGCTGGGGGGACGGCACGAGGACATTGGTCTGGGTTGTTCACTGTATCTTGTCACTCCTATTCCTATTGGCTAGGATATGGAGTGCCAAGATGAAATCATATAAAATGCATAAACTGTGAATAAGCCCTTTTTTTGTTGCATGTTTACCCTTCTGTTGCATTCATTGTACTATGTGTCCCACACGACTGTGTCCTTTGTATCAGGTCAACACCTCCCTATTGTTCCTTTGTATAGTTATGTGTATTCCCATTGTACTATTGTCTGGAAGTTATGTATAAAACGTCCCCTGTTTGAGTGTTAGTGGAGTGAGTGGATAAAATCTATCAGCAAGAAGAAGACAAGGGAATGTTAGTCGTTTTGCACTAAGAAGCATCCTGTGTCGTACTTCCTGAATGGTTTAAAGGATTCCTTCTGACCCCCATTCAGCTATCTTACGTTCCAGCTTTCCAGCCAGCTATCCAGCTTCACCGGACTTGCTACCCATGTCCAGCCGCTACAAGAAGGGACGGCTAAGGACAATACGGTGCCCTTAGTTTCCGTTACAGCTCTCTGTGTGCATGCACTGTCCGTCCCTCTCTCGTCAGGATAGGTTATTTGCCAAAGCGAGAGTTGCGTTGTACCGTACGGCACAGACAAGGATGGAGAGAGCAGGTGCAGAGATAACTCTTCACCAAGATGTCCGCTCTGTCCTGCTGATGTACGTTTCATACAATGTTATGGTTCCAACTCACGCCGGCACTTTTTTATTATACTATTTCCATTATTAACAAGCTACTAATAATTATTTCAGCATAACTTATGTAGACACGATAGTTCTGCTTTAACCCTTGAATTCTATTTGCAATTGGTTTCCCCCAAATTGCTCCACTTCAGTCTCTGTGCATATGACCCTCTGTTTATGTGCCTGGAATTCTGGAGCAGACCAACTGCAGTATAGAAGAACAAATAAAAAACTGCCATTGGTTTCAACTGGACTTTTAACCCCACGAGTTCTAGAGCGATTTCCTCCACACCTCTCCAGAATTCAAAAGGTCAAAAACCCCATTTATTCAAAAGGGATTTTCAGGCATGTGCATTTCTTCCATATTTTGCAATTGGTTTGCTCCGAAATTGCTCCAATTTTCTTTCGTAAATCAGCATCACTATGTTAGGCTAAACTGAGATCACAAGAGTGAGACAGACAGACAGAGACAGACAAACCTTTTATATCTGTAAGCAGATAACCATACCTGGGAACTCTCCGGATTTTCCCCGGAGACTCCGATTCTGACAGAGCTTTACCGGATCTCCGGGGCAGAGGCAGATTCCTCCAGATGTGGGGGGTTTCTTTTGAAACTCTGCCCACATCTGCGGTTTCTCCCGTGTTCTTCTTTGCCCAGCCTTCTGTGTGACACCTTTAAGCCCTGCCCCCTCAACTCGCATCAAGCCACGCCCCCTTTTTTACTTGATTCGCGTCATTATTGTCACCCCCCTGCTGCACCAGGTGACTCCCCTCCGGGAAGACCTCAATTGGAAGTTCCCAGGTATGCAGATAAGTAACGGACTCTTTTTACAGTTCAGTGCGAATAGGAAAAACTACCACAGCTCAAAAAAAAAAAAAAAAAAAAAAAAAAGACAGATTTAAATAAAAGGGAAAAGCCATCCTGTAAACTGCAAAGTTCCCACAAATAGAAAAAGTTAAAAGTATTACTATTGCTTTAACTACAAAAAAAATAAAAAAATTACCCCCAAAATGTGCCAGTCGGCTGATCCGTGTTGCGGGCACCTTTCTTTCCCTGGCTCTCTCGTTGAGCTGTAAAAGAGAAAATGTCAAAATGTCTCTGTGATGTCAGTGAAAGTGCAATAATATAGAGGCTTTGTGAAAGGGCCATAGCAATCCGTTTCAAAGAAATGGTACCTAGACCCTTAACCCTATGAGTGCCAGAGGGGTATGCGACGCATTGCAAAGCAATGCGTTGTGTACCCCTCTGGTACTCAGAGGGTTAAAGGAACAGTAAACCCTTAAAACAATCTAGTATAAAGGGATATGTAACAATAAAGAAAAATATTTGATCCTCCTGAAGACATTATATGTAAGACAATAACCATGAAACGCGTTGAGCGAAATATAATTTGTACTTGGATACAGAGACAATACCTACTTGCTGTTTTACTTGTAAGCTTATATATTTTTAAGAAGCTACTAATAAATTATTGCTATTTTTTTTTTACCCATGGCATGATATTTTTATTAGTTGTTATAATGGAGACAGTCCTCCCCTTTAGTGCGGATACTCCATCTATATTAAAGTTCCCCCCATATACATCAAGTTCAACCTTTGCCTCGTATATTATGTAAGAAGACAAACAAGCGGGTATACACACTGGGCAAAAGAGACATCTTAAGTGGGGTCTTCTGAGCTCAAGTGTGATTGGATTGTGAATGTTTATTTGAGAGAATAACCACAAGTCTGGTGTATTAAAGGGATAGTAATACTTTGTTTTATCTTTATTTTATTTTGTAGGCATTAAAAAAACATGAAGAACGATATGTCTCATCTCTCAAACCTTTATGGTTTGAGAGATATTCACAAGCAAAGTTTCCCCTCCCGCCCCTTTTACCTAGTGTAAGCCATCTCTTCTCAGATGTGGAATGCAGTACATAGACCAGACAGATAACAGCAGGGGATAATCTTCTTCCTATGAGAACAATGAAAGCCCTGCCCCCCTTGACAGGTTTTTCAGGTTTTTCCCTTATCTTAATTGAAGATTGTCCCTCTCTGCAGTCTACCTGGGCACCTCCCTTCTGCTCTGGATGAGCAGTGTTACATCAGTAAAAGGGGCGGGAGGGGGATACTTTGTCATTGAATTACTCTTGAACTACAACTCTGACAGAACTGAAATAACACTCTCCAAAGTCCAAATACTATGATGATTAATTAGAGCTGCTTTTATTATGAAACATTACTATCCCTTTAATAACGGGTGCAGTGAGGCAGAGGAAGCCTCAGTTACATGCGAATACCAGTATGGGAATAGGGTAGATGGTGAAGATAATTGTTGAATAATACTCCACTTAGAGATTGCCTGCACTGTCTTCTCTTTTTTTGAACATGGTATGAAGCAAACATAGCACCACATACTGAAAAGCACATGGTAGCCAAATTAAAAAACAAGTAACTATCTTCCACCCCCAGAGTATAAAAAGTACTCCTATCTCTATAGCGTTACATAGGACCCACTACTGAGTATACAAAACAATCTCTCTCACATTGAGGTTACACCTGTCTCCCTGACACTCACACTGCAAGCATCCATACCAGCAGTATTACAATGGAATGGTCATCTTAACATATTTTGTTAGATACTTTCTATTTAAAATATTACTTGTAAGTTATTTACCTTTATGTACATGCCATGGCGGTGGTGTGGGGTCTATTCTATTTCAGGGCTTATAATTTTAAGTCCTTTGCTACTAGCCAGACCTGAAGAGTTACTCGCCACTGCAAGCCATAACATACCCACCAGGGCTAAATTTTCACTCGACATTGGCTAGTGGCAAGTGGAAATTTTGAGCCCTGTTCTATTTGAACAAGTTTTACACAGCATGGTGTTCAGAAACCAACTACCCTTTGACCCTCTCCCTCCCACTTCTGTCACCATTTTCTAGTAACTGGAGAGGGGGGGTCCACAAGGCCTCCTCTCACCAATTTATTAAAAAAAATTATCATCACCCCTCTCTATTATCACAGTGGCTTCAGCTGCTTCACATATAGAAATGATTACCATTCAGATGTTCCTGTTTACTAGCATTAAAATTGGCCTGTCACCACACATCTGTTTAGAGATTTTTGGTTTAGTAGTTAGGGACTCTAACCTCAGTACAGCCAAGTTCTCTGACATGTGTGGCACAGCCTGTGTAACAACTCACCTGTCCAGAAATTGCCTCATTCTCCTCACCCTCCAAACTGATGATATAAGTTATTGGGGTGGAAAATCAAGGAAATCCTGTCAAGATGGATGTTTTCACAGAAGGGAGGACTTGGACAGGAGATGAGTTCCACTTTAAAGGGATAGTAATACTTCATTTTAACTTTATTTTATTTTGTAGGCATTAAAAAAACACGAAGAATGATATAAGTCTTATCTCTCAAACCTTTATGGTTTAAGAGATATTCACAAGCAAAGTATCCCCATCCAGCCCCTTTTACTGATGTCACACTCTTCAGTCAAATCAGAAGGGAGGTGCCCAGGTAGATTGCAGAGAGGGACAATCTTCAATTAAGATAAGGGAAAAAGCTGAAAAGCCTGTCAAGGGAGGCAGGGATTTCATTGTTTTCATAGGAAGAAGATTGTCCCCTTCTGTTATCTGTCTGGTCTATGGACTGCATTCCACATCTGAGAAGAGACTGTTTACACTAGGTAAAAGGGGCGGGAGGGGAAACTTTGCTTGTAAATATCTCATAAACTATAAAGGTTTGAGAGATAAGACTTATATCATTCTTCATGTTTTTTTAATGCCTACAAAATAAAATAAAGTTAAAACGAAGTATTACTATCCCTTTAAGTATTACTTTTAAACCTTCTGCATGCCAGAGAGGTATCCAAAGCCCCGCAAGACAAGGTGTTGGATACCTCTCTGATACTCAAAGGCTTAAAATACAAGTTGATGTTAAGATTTTAGGGCCGAATTCAATAAGTGAAGGAGGTTCCATCCTGAAGCAAACCAATTGCAAAATAGAGGACAAATAAATATTCCTAAAATTCCCATTTAAATCACTGAAACGTTTCATCTCTCCCCTATGGTGCAGTTGGTTCGCTCCAGAATGGCACCTCTTTAGTTTATTGAAAATAAAATGCAGTCAAAGAATTTTAACAGATCTTAACGTGGAGTACACAATATTAAAGGCATATAACCTCTTTTTATCTAATTGTTAGTAATTAGAGTTAAACATGGGGTTTCAGGGGACAAAGCTTGATTATTTGACTTGGTGAGTTCCCCGTTAACCACACCCATTCCAGACATAGTCACACACTGCCTGTGTTGTTCCACCCATTTTCAGGGTAAACTCCACCCAATCCTGCCCACCAGATTAAGCCCTGCCCACTATATGAAATGACTCATATTTAGACACTTCCACAACCAGCCCTTCCTGGTACTCCAGGGGCTGGAGACAAGGATGTTCCCAGATATCCCAATAACACATAAGGTTCTCCTCTACTACATACATTACACAGCACTCTCTCACCTTTTGCCGTTTGGATCTCCCTTGCTCTTCTGCTGGATTTTGAAGCTTTGAGTCCCTGGCTCTCCTGAGTTCATCAGCAGTGAGTCCCCTGACAGTGCTGTAACTTCGGAACGTCCTGACTTGACCAAGTGCTGTAACTTCGGAACGTCCTGACTTGACCATTGGACACTCCAGCCAGACCTGGACCCTTTCTTGTAGCCCACGGACCACTGGTACCAGATCTGGGAGCATCAGTTGTGAAACCAGCTGACTCGTCTTCAGGAGCAAATTCTGAGGCCATGCTCCAAGAGGAAGCATCTGGCTCTGGAGATGGTGAACGTTCCCGTAAATCAGGGGCTCGAGTCTGAATGGAAACATAATAAGATTTAAAATTGTACTACTAGTAGCTGTGATGTGTCTATGAGTCAGTCCTTCCTAGGACCAAATTGCACTAGTGTCAGTGACATGACTATGGGATAGTCCTTCCTAGGACCAAATATTTACAGGTCAGTCCCTCCTAAGATCAAAGTGTACTAATGACAATTACATGTTTATGGGTCAGTCCTTCCCAGGACCAAAGTGTATCAATGGCAGCGACATGTTTATGGCCCAGTCCTTTCTCGGACCAAAGTGTACTAATGACAGTTACATGTTTATGGGTCAGTCCTTCCTAGGACCAAAGTGTACTAATGGCAGTGACATGTTTATGGGTCAATCCTACCTAGGACTAAAGCGTATTAATGGCAGTGATATGTTTATGGGTCAGTTCTTCTAAGGACCAAAGTGTAGTAATGGCAGTGACATTTATGTGTCAATCCTTCCTAGGACCAAAGTGCACTAATGAAAGTGACGTGTTTATAGGACAATCCTACCTAGGACTAAAGTGCACTAATGACAGTGACATGTTTATGGGTCAATCCTTCCTAGGAACAAACAGTACTAAAGGCAGTGACATGTCTGTGGATCAGTCCTTCCTAAATCTAAGGAGTACTAATTAAAGTGAAATGTTTATGGGTCAATCCCACGTAGAAGCAAAGTTATTAATGGCTCTGACATGTTTATTGATCAGTTTGTTCTAGAGCTGAAACGTAATAATAGCAGTTAATAGGTTTATGGGTTAGTCCTTCTAGAGCTGATGTGTAGTAACAGCCAAAAAAATATATATATATATATATAACCCCTTTATATATATACTAGCAATGTTGGACGGCGTTGCCCGTCAGGATATATAGGGAATTAATGCACACACACGGATGCGAGACAAACACAGAGACACACACGCAAATGCACACGCATGCACTGAGATGCTTAAAGAGCGACAGTCATACACACATACATGCAGACACATAGAGTGTGATACAGACATGCAACACACACAGTGAGAAACACACAGGCACACACAGAGGCACACACACACAGAAGTGAGTCATAAGGGGTTGACTTATGTGTCATTGTAATGAGTTTGTATTTGTACTTATGCCTCCACTGTGGCATTCATTCATATAGTTGAAATGCATGTGGTAATTGCACATACTATGGTGGAAGGTGGATCGTGCTGGCTCCCGGGATGTGAGTGACTGGCATTCATTCATGTAATTGAAATGCGTGTGGTAATTGCACATACTATGGTGGAAGGTGGATCGTGCTGGCTCCCGGGGTGTGATTACGTGTGAGTGATTGCGTTTGAGTGCGAGATTGAGTGATTGAGTGTGAGTGATTGAGTGAGTGTGTTAGTGAGTGTGTGTGATTGAGTAAGAATGTGTGAGTGAGAGTGTGTATGATAGTGAGAGGGTGTGAGTGATTGAGGGTGGGAGTGTGATTGAGGGTGAGAGTGTGATTGAGTGTGAGTGTGATTGAGTGTGATTGAGTGTGACTGCGAGACTGTAAGTGTGAGAGTGTGATTGAGTGTGAGACTGTGAGAGTGTGAGACTGTGAGAGTGTGATTGAGTGATTGAGTGTGAGAGTGAGACTGTGAGTGTGATTGAGTGAGACTGTGAGAGTGTAATTGAGAGTGAGAGTGTGTGAGTGTGATTGAATGAGACTGTGAGAGTGTGATTGAGTGAGACTGTGTGAGTGTGATTGAGTGTGTGAGTGATTGGGTGTGAGACTGAGAGAGTGAGAGAGACTGTGTGAGACTGAGAGTGTGAGAATGTGAGTGTGAGAGAGTGTGTGAAACTGTGAGAGTGTGTGAGACTGTGAGAGAGTGTGAGACTGTGAGAGACTGCGAGAGTGTGAGAGAGAGTGTGAGAGACTGTGAGACTGAGAGTGTGAGAGACTGAGACTGAAAGTGTGAGGGACTGAGACTGAGAGTGTGAGAGACTGTGAGACTGAGACTGTGAGAGAGACTGTGAGAGAGACTGTGAGAGAGACTGTGAGAGAGACTGTGAGAGAGACTGTGAGAGAGACTGTGAGAGAGACTGTGAGAGAAGGTGAGTGTGAGAGAGTGTGAGACTGTGAGAGTGTGAGAGAGACTGTGAGAGTGTGAGAGAGAGTGTGAGAGAGACTGTGTGTGTGAGACCGTGTGTGTGAGACTGTGAGAGTGTGAGAGAAGTGAGACTGAGAGAGTGCGAGACTGAGAGAGTGCGAGTGTGTGAGACTGAGAGTGTGAATGAGTGAGACTGAGAGTGTGGATGAGTGAGACAGTGTGAGAGTGAGAGACTGTGAGAGTGAGAGAGAGAGAGACTGTGAGAGTGAGAGTGTGAGAGCGTGTGAGATTGAGAGCATTTGAGACTGAGTGCGTGCGAGACTGAGAGCGTGCAAGACTGAGAGCGTGCAAGACTGAGAGCGTGCAAGACTGAGAGCGTGCGAGACTGAGAGAGTGCGAGACTGAGAGAGTGCGAGACTGAGAGAGTGCGAGACTGAGAGAGTGCGAGACTGAGAGAGTGCGAGACTGAGAGAGTGCGAGACTGAGAGAGTGCGAGACTGAGAGAGTGTGTGTGTGAGAGACTGTGTGTGAGAGAGACTGTGTGTGAGAGAGACTGTGTGTGAGAGAGACTGTGTGTGAGACTGTGTGTGAGACTGTGTGTGAGACTGTGTGTGAGACTGTGTGAGTGTGAGACAGAGAGTGCGAGACAGAGAGTGCGAGACTGAGAGTATGTGAGTGTGTGAGAGTGAGAGAGTGAGACTGTGTGAGAGGGAGACTGTGTGAGAGTGTGAGAAAGAGTGAGAGAGATACTTTGTGAGAGTGAGAGAGAGAGACTGTGAGAGTGAGAGAGAGACTGTGAGAGTAAGAGACTGTGAGGCTGTGTGAGAGTGAGAGAGAGAGACTATGTGAGAGTGAGAGTGAGAGAGACTATGTGAGAGTGAGAGACTGTGAGACAGTGTGAGACCGTGAGTGTGAGACTGAGACTGTGTGTGAGACTGTGTGTGAGAGTGTGAGCCTGTGAGTGTGTGAGACTGTGTGAGACTGTGTGAGAGTGAGACTGAGAGAGTGTGAGACTGTGTGTGAGAGTGTGAGACTGTGTGTGAGACTGTGAGAGAGTGTGAGAGTGAGAGACTGTGAGAGACTGTGAGAGTGAGACTGTGTGAGACTGTGTGTGAGTGTGAGACTGTGTGTGAGTGTGAGACTGTGTGAGTGTGAGACTGTGTGAGTGTGAGACTGTGTGAGTGTGAGACTGTGTGTGAGAGAGTATGAGACTGTGTGTGAGACTGTGAGAGAGTGTGAGAGTGAGAGACTGTGAGAGAGTGTGAGAGTGAGAGACTGTGAGAGTGAGACTGTGTCAAACTGTGAGACTGTGTGAGACTGTGTGTGAGTGTGAGACTGTGTGAGTGTGAGACTGTGTGTGAGTGTGAGACTGTGTGTGAGTGTGAGACTATGAGAGTGTGAGAGACTGTGTGAGTGTGAGAGACTGTGCGAGAATGTGAGTGCGAGAATGTGAGTGTGAGACTGTGAGTGCGAGACTGAGTGCAAGACTGTGAGTGCGAGACTGAGTGAGACAGTGTGAGAGTGAGAGACTGTGAGACTGAGAGTGTGAGAGACTGAGAGTGTGAGAGACTGAGAGTGTGAGAGACTGAGAGTGTGTGAGAGAGTGTGAGACTGTGTGAAAGTGTGAGAGTGAGACTGTGAGAGTGAGAGAGAGAGAGACTGAGAGTAAGAGACTGTGAGATAGTGTGAGACTGTGAGACAGTGTGAGACTGTGTGAGTGTGAGACTGTGTGAGTGTGAGACTGTGTGAGTGTGAGACTGTGTTTGAGAGTGAGACTATGTGTGAGAGTGTGAGACTGTGTGTGAGAGTGTGAGACTGTGTGTGAGAGTGTGTGAGAGTGTGTGAGACTGTGACTGTGTGAGACTGTGTGTGAGAGTGTGAGACTGTGTGTGAGTGTGAGACTGTGTGAGTGTGAGACTGTGAGACAGTGTGAGACTGTGTGTGAGAGTGTGAGACTGTGTGAGTGTGAGACTGTGTGAGTGTGAGACTGTGAGACAGTGGGAGACTGTGTGTGAGACTGTGAGACTGTGTGTGAGACTGTGTGTGAGACTGTGTGTGAGACTGTGTGTGAGACTGTGTGTGAGACTGTGAGAGACCGTGTGAGAGACCGTGTGAGAGTGTGAGACTATGTGTGAGAGTGTGAGACTGTGTGAGAGTGAGACTGTGTGAGAGTGAGACTGTGTGAGAGTGAGAGAGAGAAACTGTGAGACTGAGTGAGAGAGAGAGACTGTGAGACTGTGTGAGAGACTGTGAGACTGTGTGTGAGAGTGTGAGACTGTGTGAGTGTGAGACTGTGTGAGTGTGAGACTGTGTGAGTGTGAGACTGTGTGAGTGTGAGACTGTGTGAGTGTGAGACTGTGCGTGAGACTGTGCGTGAGACTGTGCGTGAGACTGTGCGTGAGACTGTGCGTGAGACTGTGTGTGAGACTGTGTGTGAGACTGTGTGAGAATGTGAGAGACCGTGTGAGAGTGTGAGACTGTGTGTGAGAGTGTGAGACTGTGTGAGAGTGAGACTGTGTGAGAGTGAGACTGTGTGAGAGTGAGACTGTGTGAGAGTGAGACTGTGTGAGAGTGAGAGAGTGAGAGAGACTGTGAGACTAAGTGAGAGAGAGAGACTGTGAGACTGTGTGAGTGTGAGACTGTGTGTGAGACTGTGAGACTGTGTGTGAGACTGAGAGTGAGAGAATGTGAGACTGAGAGAGTGTGAGACTGTGAGAGAGAGTGAGAGACTGTGAGAGTGTGAGAGAGAGTGTGAGAGACTGTGAGAGTGTGAGAGAGAGTGTGAGACTGAAAGAGTGTGAGAGAGAGTGTGAGAGTGTGAGACTGTGTGAGAGTGTGAGACTGTGTGTGAGAGTGTGAGACTGTGTGTGAGAGTGTGAGACTGTGTGACTGAGAGTGTGAGAGAGACTGTGAGACTGAGAGTGTGAGAGAGACTGTGAGACTGTGTGTGAGAGAGAGACTGTGAGAGTGTGACTGTGTGAGAGTGAGAGACTGTGAGAGTGTGAGAGAGAGTGTGAGAGACTGTGAGAGTGTGAGAGAGAGTGTGAGACTGAAAGAGTGTGAGAGAGAGTGTGAGAGTGTGAGACTGTGTGAGAGTGTGAGACTGTGTGTGAGAGTGTGAGACTGTGTGAGACTGTGTGACTGAGAGTGTGAGAGAGACTGTGAGACTGTGTGTGAGAGAGAGACTGTGAGAGTGTGACTGTGTGAGAGTGTGAGACTGAGAGTGAGACTGAGAGTGAGACTGAGAGAGTGTGAGAGAGAGTGTGAGACTGTGTGTGAGAGTGTGAGACTGTGTGTGAGAGTGAGAGACTGTGAGAGTGAGAGAGTGTGAGAGTGAGAGAGTGTGAGAGTGAGAGAGTGAGAGAGTGAGAGAGTGAGAGAGTGTGAGACTGTGTGAGACTGTGTGAGACTGTGTGAGACTGTGTGAGACTGTGTGAGACTGTGTGAGACTGTGTGTGAGTGTGAGACTGTGAGTGTGAGACTGTGTGTGTGTGAGACTGCGTGTGTGAGAGAGTGTGAGAGACTGTGAGACTGTGAGAGACTGTGTCAGTGTGAGGGACTGTGTGAGACTGAGAAAGACTGTGAGAGACACTGAGAGTATGAAACTGTGTGAGACTGTGTGAGACTGTGACTGTGAGACTGACTGTGAGACTGTGACTGTGTGAGAGACTGTGTGAGACTGTGAGACAGTGTGTGAGAGAGTGTGAGAGAGTGTGAGAGTGTGTGAGAGTGTAAGAGACTGTGAGAGTGTGAGGGACTGTGTGAGACTGCAAGAGAGACTGTGTGAGACTGCGAGAGAGACTGTGAGAGACTGTGAGAGTGTGAGACTGAGACTGTGTGAGACTGCGAGAGTGTGAGACTGCGAGAGTGTGAGACTGCGAGAGTGTGAGACTGTGTGAGACTGACTGTGTGAGACTGACTGTGTGAGACTGACTGTGTGAGACTGACTGTGTGAGACGGTGTGTGAGAGAGTGTGAGAGTGTAAGAGACTGTGAGAGTGTGAGGGACTGTGAGAGTGTGAGGGACTGTGAGACTGTGTGAGACTGCGAGAGAGACTGTGTGAGACTGCGAGAGAGACTGTGTGAGATTGTGAGAGTGTGAGACTGAGAGTGTGAGACTGTATGAAAGTGTGAGACTGAGACTGTGTGAGACTGTGAGAGTGTGAGAGACTGTGAGACTGCGAGAGAGACTGTGTGAGACTGCGAGAGAGACTGTGAGAGAGTGTGTGAGACTGAGAGTGTGTGAGACTGAGAGTGTGAGGGACTGAGAGTGTGAGGGACTGTGAGAGTGTGAGGGACTGTGAGACTGCGAGAGAGACTGTGAGAGACTGAGAGTGTGAGACTGAGAGTGTGAGACTGAGAGTGTGAGACTGAGAGTGTGTGAGACAGCGAGAGAGACTGTGTGAGACTGCAAGAGAGACTGTGTGAGACTGCGAGAGAGACTGTGTGAGACTGCGAGAGAGACTGTGTGAGACTGCGAGAGAGACTGTGTGAGACTGCGAGAGAGACTGTGTGAGACTGTGAGAGTGTGCGACTGAGAGTGTGAGACTGTGTGAAACTGTGAGACTGTGTGAGACTGCGAGAGAGACTGTGTGAGACTGCGAGAGAGACTGTAAGAGACTGAGAGTGTGAGGGACTGTGAGAGTGTGAGGGACTGTGAGAGTGTGAGGGACTGTGTGAGACTGCAAGAGAGACTGTGTGAGACTGCGAGAGAGACTGTGTGAGACTGCGAGAGAGACTGTGTGAGACTGCGAGAGAGACTGTGAGTGTGATACTGTGAGTGTGAGACTGTGAGTGTGAGACTGAGAGTGTGTGAGACTGCGAGAGAGACTGTGTGAGACTGCGAGAGAGACTGTGTGAGACTGCGAGAGAGACTGTGAGAGTGTGAGACTGAGAGTGTGAGACTGAGAGTGTGAGACTGTGAGAGTGTGAGAGAGAGTGCGAGAGAGACTGTGTGAGACTGCGAGAGAGACTGTGTGAGACTGCGAGAGAGACTGTGTGAGACTGCGAGAGTGTGCGACTGAGAGTGTGAGACTGTGTGAAACTGTGAGACTGTGTGAGACTGCGAGAGAGACTGTGTGAGACTGCGAGAGAGACTGTAAGAGACTGAGAGTGTGTGAGACTGAGAGTGTGAGGGACTGTGAGAGTGTGAGGGACTGTGTGAGACTGCAAGAGAGACTGTGTGAGACTGAGAGAGAGACTGTGTGAGACTGCGAGAGAGACTGTGTGAGACTGTGAGAGTGTGCGACTGAGAGTGTGAGACTGTGTGAAACTGTGAGACTGTGTGAGACTGCGAGAGAGACTGTGTGAGACTGCGAGAGAGACTGTAAGAGACTGAGAGTGTGAGGGACTGTGAGAGTGTGAGGGACTGTGTGAGACTGCGAGAGAGACTGTGTGAGACTGCGAGAGAGACTGTGTGAGACTGCGAGAGAGACTGTGAGAGTGTGAGACTGAGAGTGTGACACTGAGAGTGTGAGACTGAGAGTGTGAGACTGTGAGAGTGTGAGAGAGAGTGTGAGAGAGAGTGTGAGAGAGACTGTGTGAGACTGCGAGAGAGACTGTGTGAGACTGTGAGAGTGTGCGACTGAGAGTGTGAGACTGTGTGAAACTGTGAGACTGTGTGAGACTGCGAGAGAGACTGTGTGAGACTGCGAGAGAGACTGTAAGAGACTGAGAGTGTGTGAGACTGAGAGTGTGAGGGACTGTGAGAGTGTGAGGGACTGTGTGAGACTGCAAGAGAGACTGTGTGAGACTGCGAGAGAGACTGTGTGAGACTGCGAGAGAGACTGTGTGAGACTGCGAGAGAGACTGTGTGAGAGTGTGCGACTGAGAGTGTGAGACTGTGTGAAACTGTGAGACTGTGTGAGACTGTGAGACTGCGAGAGAGACTGTGTGAGACTGCGAGAGAGACTGTAAGAGACTGAGAGTGTGTGAGACTGAGAGTGTGAGGGACTGTGAGAGTGTGAGGGACTGTGTGAGACTGCGAGAGAGACTGTGTGAGACTGCGAGAGAGACTGTGTGAGACTGCGAGAGAGACTGTGAGTGTGAGACTGTGAGTGTGTGAGACTGAGAGTGTGTGAGACTGCGAGTGTGTGAGACTGCGAGTGTGTGAGACTGCGAGAGAGACTGTGTGAGACTGCGAGAGAGACTGTGAGAGTGTGAGACTGAGAGTGTGAGACTGTGTGAAAGTGTGAGACTGTGAGAGTGTGTGAGACTGTGAGAGAGTGAGAGACTGTGAGAGAGTGAGAGACTGTGAGAGAGTGTGAGAGACTGTGAGACTGAGAGAGTGTGAGAGAGACTGTGAGAGTGTGAGACAGAGACAGAGTGTGAGACTGAGAGTGTGAGACTGTGTGAGAGTGTGAGACTGTGTGAGAGTGTGAGACTGTGTGAGAGTGTGAGACTGTGTGTGAGAGTGTGAGACTGTGTGAGACTGTGTGACTGAGAGTGTGAGAGAGACTGTGTGTGAGAGAGAGACTGTGAGAGTGTGACTGTGTGAGAGTGTGAGACTGTGTGAGAGTGAGACTGAGAGAGTGTGAGACTGTGTGACTGTGTGTGAGACTGTGAGAGAGTGTGAGAGTGAGAGAGTGTGAGAGTGAGAGAGAGTGAGAGAGAGTGAGAGAGTGTGAGACTGTGTGAGACTGTGTGTGAGTGTGTGTGAGTGTGTGTGAGTGTGTGTGAGTGTGTGTGAGTGTGAGACTGTGTGTGTGTGAGACTGTGTGTGTGTGAGACTGTGTGTGTGTGAGACTGTGTGTGTGTGAGACTGCATGTGTGAGAGAGTGTGAGAGACTGTGAGAGTGTGAGAGACTGTGTCAGTGTGAGGGACTGTGTGAGACTGAGAGAGACTGTGAGACACTGAGAGTGTGAAACTGTGAGACTGACTGTGAGACTGTGACTGTGTGAGAGACTGTGTGAGACTGTGAGACAGTGTGTGAGAGAGTGTGAGAGAGTGTGTGAGATTGTAAGAGACTGTGAGAGTGTGAGGGACTGTGTGAGACTGCGAGAGAGACTGTGTGAGACTGCGAGAGAGACTGTGAGAGTGTGAGACTGAGACTGTGTGAGACTGAGACTGTGTGAGACTGAGACTGTGTGAGACTGCGAGAGTGTGAGACTGTGTGAGACTGTGACTGTGTGAGACGGTGTGTGAGAGAGTGTGAGAGTGTAAGAGACTGTGAGAGTGTGAGACTGAAAGAGAGACTGTGTGAGACTGCGAGAGAGACCGTGTGAGACTGTGAGAGTGTGAGACTGTGTGAAAGTGTGAGACTGTGTGACTGTGTGAGACTGCGAGAGAGACTGTGTGAGACTGCGAGAGAGACTGTAAGAGACTGAGAGTGTGTGAGACTGAGAGTGTGAGGGACTGTGAGAGTGTGAGGGACTGTGAGAGTGTGAGGGACTGTGAGAGTGTGAGGGACTGTGAGAGTGTGAGGGACTGTGTGAGACTGCGAGAGAGACTGTGTGAGACTGCGAGAGAGACTGTGAGTGTGAGACTGTGAGTGTGAGACTGCGAGAGAGACTGTGTGAGACTGCGAGAGAGACTGTGTGAGACTGCGAGAGAGACTGTGAGAGTGTGAGACTGAGAGTGTGAGACTGTGTGAAAGTGTGAGACTGTGAGAGAGTGTGAGAGACTGTGAGACTGAGAGTGTAAGAGACTGTGAGAGTGTAAGAGACTGTGAGAGTGTAAGAGACTGTGAGAGTGTGAGGGACTGTGAGAGACTGCTAGAGAGACTGTGTGAGACTGCGAGAGAGACTGTGAGAGTGTGAGACTGAGAGTGTGTGGGACTGAGAGTGTGTGGGACTGAGAGTGTGTGGGACTGAGAGTGTGTGGGACTGAGAGTGTGTGGGAATGAGAGAGTGTGAGGGACTGTGAGAGTGTGAGACTGAGAGTGTGAGACTGTGTGAGAGTGTGAGACTGTGTGAAAGTGTGAGACTGTGTGACTGTGTGAGACTGCGAGAGAGACTGTGTGAGACTGCGAGAGAGACTGTAAGAGACTGAGAGTGTGTGAGACTGAGAGTGTGAGGGACTGTGAGAGTGTGAGGGACTGTGAGAGTGTGAGGGACTGTGAGAGTGTGAGGGACTGTGTGAGACTGCGAGAGAGACTGTGTGAGACTGCGAGAGAGACTGTGTGAGACTGCGAGAGAGACTGTGAGTGTGAGACTGTGAGTGTGAGACTGTGAGTGTGAGACTGCGAGAGAGACTGTGTGAGACTGCGAGAGAGACTGTGTGAGACTGCGAGAGAGACTGTGAGAGACTGCGAGAGAGACTGTGAGTGTGAGACTGTGAGTGTGAGACTGTGAGTGTGAGACTGCGAGAGAGACTGTGTGAGACTGCGAGAGAGACTGTGTGAGACTGCGAGAGAGACTGTGAGAGTGTGAGACTGAGAGTGTGTGAGACTGAGACTGTGTGAGACTGAGACTGTGTGAGACTGCGAGAGTGTGAGACTGTGTGAGACTGTGACTGTGTGAGACGGTGTGTGAGAGAGTGTGAGAGTGTAAGAGACTGTGAGAGTGTGAGACTGAAAGAGAGACTGTGTGAGACTGCGAGAGAGACCGTGTGAGACTGTGAGAGTGTGAGACTGTGTGAAAGTGTGAGACTGTGTGACTGTGTGAGACTGCGAGAGAGACTGTGAGTGTGAGACTGTGAGTGTGAGACTGTGAGTGTGAGACTGTGAGTGTGAGACTGCGAGAGAGACTGTGTGAGACTGCGAGAGAGACTGTGTGAGACTGCGAGAGAGACTGTGAGAGTGTGAGACTGAGAGTGTGAGACTGAGAGTGTGAGACTGAGAGTGTGAGACTGTGTGAAAGTGTGAGACTGTGAGAGAGTGTGAGACTGTGAGAGAGTGTGAGAGACTGTGTGAGAGTGTGTGAGACTGAGAGTGTAAGAGACTGTGAGAGTGTAAGAGACTGTGAGAGTGTGAGGGACTGTGAGAGACTGCTAGAGAGACTGTGTGAGACTGCGAGAGAGACTGTGAGAGTGTGGGACTGAGAGTGTGTGGGACTGAGAGTGTGTGGGACTGAGAGTGTGTGGGACTGAGAGTGTGTGGGACTGAGAGTGTGTGGGACTGAGAGTGTGTGGGACTGAGAGTGTGTGGGACTGAGAGAGTGTGAGGGACTGTGAGAGTGTGAGACTGAGAGTGTGAGACTGTGTGAGAGTGTGATACTGAGACTGTGTGCGACTGTGAGACTGAGAGTGTGTGCGACTGTGAGACTGTGACTGTGAGACTGCGACTGTGTGAGAGACTGTGTGAAAGTGTGAGACAGAATGTGTGCTTTGCAATGCGTTGCTTACCCCTCTGGCACTCAAAGGGTTAAGTTGAGCTAACACAGCAATATAACACACGGTGGCTCTTCAGCTGAGGCAATGTAGCAATATGCTGAGGTATCAAATAGAAAGTGGTGTTTGAGGCTTGCCCTCTGTAACATACAGCAAAGCATCTCTCTCCCTTTAAGGACAAAGGGTGGGAATCAGGAAGCAGGAAGTGGAGGAGTGACAGTTGAGACAGTGAGGTGACTGAAGAGATGATGAGTTAAATAAGAGTTGCTATTAAGTTTGTATTTTATGGGAACATTACACCCTCATACTGAAACAGAGTGTATGGAGGGTTACAGTTATCTGTGGGAGGTGAAACAGTGTGTTTGTGGGGTCATGATCCTGAGTGAGAGTGTGAGTGGACCGGGAGAAGTTACTGATATCCCTACCTCAGGAGCGAGTGGCAGTTATATATTTTTTTTTGTCAGTTGGATACTGGTGGGCGGGCTGGAGGGGGCGGGCCAACTCTCTGTATGATAAACACGCCCCCATTGAATCACCCAATGAGAGCAGTAAAGTCCCCATTCAATCACCCAATAGGAGTTGTGTCTCCTAATGAGACATAAATTATGTAATTAGACATTCTGTTCAATGCAAGTTTCTTTTCTGAGGAGACATAAATTATGTTCTGTGTGTGGGGTACCATAAATTATGCAATGAGGCTTATTCTTTTATATATATAGATAGATAACACCTTTAACCCTTTGAGTGCCAGAGGGCTCCAGCAATGCACTGCATAACTCTCTGGCGCTCAGTGTTAATGTGTGTGTGTTAATGTTGCAAGTGACAAGTTCCTAGAACTAGCGCTATTTCAGCTAAAAATGCATGTGATCAGCAAATCACTGCTTAATTACAGACTATCTTGCAAAATGAATGATTGATCAGCCTATACTCAAGCAGAGATATCTTGAAACATGGACTGTGAGTGGAATGTGGGAAATGTAGGTACCTAACGGAGTCCTAGAACCAGATTGTACTATGGATATTAATATGCATGTACATATACACACCTGGCTGCGGGTAAATACAGTTCCTGCACACCTCTCAGCGGCGGCCTGCATGGATTTAATTCCAGTACCCAGTGTGGAGTTGATGACAGCCATTCTCAGTTGCTCACACTGCATGTCCACCATGGTTTGTCCCACACGACACGCTCCCCGCATCACCCAAGATAGTTCTCCCCACATCTTACAGACCTGCAGAACCCAAACCAAAGTTAGGACAAGCAGTCACGTATGTATAAATGGGGTAAGATTAACAAGAATATGCCGCTTTCCAAGGAAAACTAACAAGATGTTCTTAACAGTGTATAAATTATTGAAATAAAATATTCTTTAAAGGAGAAAAACTCATAATAACCACCCATTAAATACTTTACAATGGCTAAAAAAAAAATCTAATAGCCCCAATAAATTTTCCCCTTGTGTCTTTTTTCAAGACTTAACCCATTGAGTGCCAGAGGGGTAGACAATGCATTGCTTTGCAATGCGATGTGTACCCCTCTGACACTCAAAGGGTTAAAATCGTCATTCGTTCCTGAATGTCATGTCTCTGGAAGCGAAAACAAGAGCTGCTGGCTTTTTTACCCAACGGAAGCAAGCAGAGTGCATAAGACTTCTTAAAGTGACAGTTTTGATTAATATTTAACCCTTTGAGTGCCGGAGTTGCAATGCTTTAAATACCTCTCTGACATTTGAAGGGTTAGAAAAATATATTGCCCGTCCATGCATTATGCATTTGCAGAATATGTACAGTCAAAATAAACACTGTCTCTTTAAAAATGGTTATGAATCACTGGTGTGCAGGTGTGTGATATACAAATACTCATTATACTATGTAGTTATACCGTATGTATGATATATACACACACTCTACTATGCAGTGTTATAAAGTTTGTGTCATATATACATACACATACTATGTAGTATTATATACTGTCTACTATGCAGTTATTCGTATGTGTTATACACAAACTCTACTACGAAGTGTTATACAATACGTGTCATATACACACACACCCCACTATGCACTACTATACAATACGTGAGATACACACACTACTATGCAGTGTTATACAGTACGTCATATATACACCCACTCTAGTATATAGTGTTATACAGTATGTCATATAAATACTCTACTATGTAGTGTTATACAGTAAGTGTCATATACACACTACTATGCATTGTTATACATTAGGTGTTGTATATACACACTATACAGTGTTATACAGTACATCATATACACACACACACAGACTCTACTATGTAGTGTTATACAGTATTTGTGATATATACTCACTCTACCTTGTATGTTGTACAGTATGTGTGCTATATGCGCACACTCTGTGATGCAATATTATACAGTACATGCTATATACACACTCTACTATGCATTGTTATACATTATGTGTGATATATGCACACACTCTACTATGCTGTATTGTACAGTGTAGTGTCATATAATATACACACTCTACTATGTAATGTTACACAGCACATTTTATATATAT